>OX336365.1:60593288-61237682 GCA_946902895.1 Fragum fragum | reverse complement strand
AACTGGTGTAAAGTTTAATCTAAAGGTCCTGGCGCTTACCGAATCTAGGTCATCAAGTTTATTACGTCCTCTTTTACGAATTCGTTTATATTCGGACATAAACTGGTATAGTGGTATATTTTAGTCGCACTCTTCTCAGCAGCTATTTGAAAGCATTGACTTGGAGTTAGGTATGGAGGTTTATCTAGGGAGCTTTACATGGCCCTAATCGAATTTAGGTCCGTAACTTATCTACACTCTGTTTTATAAATTCGTTTATATTCGGACAATGATGGTAAGACTTGAAACTTTGTGAGGAAGTTCATCTACGAGCCCAAAATGGGGCTCACCGAAATTAGGTCCGTACATTAACTACTTCCTGTTTATTTTTTGACATTGCCTTGTGTGTGGTATATTTTCATCGCACTTTTCTCAGCAAATATTCAAAGCATTGACTGGAAACTTGGTGTGGGTGTTAATCTAGGGGTCCTAAATGGCGCTAATTGAATCTAGGTCCGAAAGTTAACTACTTCCTGTTTAAATTCGGACATAAACTGGTATAGTGGTAAAAATTTGTAGCACTTTTCTCAGCAACTATTCATGGCATTGACTTGAAACGTCGTGTGGGTGTTCATCTGAGGGGGCCCGCATAGCTGTTGCTAAATTTAGGTCCGCAAATTAACTGCTTCCTGTTTTACGACTTCGTTTATATTCGGACATAAATGGTATAGTCGTATATTCTTGTCTCACATTTCTCAGGAACGATTCATAGCATTGGTTAAGTGGTATATTTTCATCTCATTTTTCTCAACAACTATTCCTAGCATTGACTTGAAACTGTGTGTAGAGGTTTAACTGTGGGTCCCGCGTGGCGCTTGTGGAATTTAGGTTTGCAAGTTTACTACTTCCTATTTTACGAATTCGTTTATATTCGGACATGCAGGTGTATACTCAGTGAGTTTTGACTCATATATTTCTTGTTGGTCTAGTTCCTTAAGCCAAATCCTAGAAAGATCTTCCTTGCAATGTACATGCTACTTTCAGCACAAATATCTTTGTAAGAATGTATTTTCGTGATTGATTTCTTAGACAAGAATTTGTTAATGTGTCACTTTTGGCCAAAAATTCGTGTTTTTGTATGTGTGTGTTTTTTTCTGCAATCATGTTTAGATGATTTCTTTAAGGCAAATTGCCCTCTTGTTTACAAACTTTACACCATACCCCAATGGAAACGAAAAATAAGCCCCAGTTTACTAATAAATCTAATTAACTAAAAAACCGGGTGATGTAACGAGCGACCTTTCATTTAATGATCAACGGGAGATAATCGATCCGACCGATGATACTCGGGGATGTCTTCTATCACTGGAGTCAGCGGTTAAAGACGGCTCAGCGCCACACATTTCATCGTTAAGCGTGCAAAATGTCGTAACTACAGCACTTTCAAGCTATAGTTTTTGCATGCATATAGCTTCCATGGTGAGAATACTTTCATACTTCCACCTGTCATATTTGAAGGGTATGATCAAAAGCCCCAGACAATGCACGACTTGCTATTAATTTACACAAAATTGAGTTACGGGAAAAGGGAGCTCAATCTTTCGTAGCCTTGCTTTAGGATAAAGGGTTTTTATATCTGCGATTTTCTGAATTAACGAGAAAATTTTGTTCGTTAAAAGCTACTGAACGAACTTCTTTATATCGTATGAGTATAATCTATCATTAAAGACTGTTGTTTATATCAAAAAGAGAGCATTGAATAGAAAAAATACCCTTTTAGTTGTCGTTGTGTTTGGTTTGGGGTGGCTTTTTTCTTATTTCATAACGAAGGCTTTGATTTGCCGAGGTATGTATTTCATCCAATCAAAGTCTTCGTTATGAAGATTTTAATTGGACTTGGGAATGAAGCTAGTTGGTGACTACGAGCCAAGATCTTTGAAGGAAACTGTATCTTGTAATATTGCTGGCGAATTTAACCTTTCTTTATATTTGATTAACCCATTCCCATAGAATATCGCGTTTTGGCACAGCAATTGTTTTGTAACAAGCAATTTCTTCATTAACCACGATATGTTCTACCCCTAAAGATAAAGATGATTTAATTAACAATTATCGGGTATATCTTCTTTCATTTTTGACCAGTCTAAAGTTTTGTCGTCTTGTAATTTGTTAAAAGATGCCTTTAGCAGGTTTTAGACAAGAGTTTGTTTGTCTTTCTAAATCTACAAATATCTCACTTGTATGTTTTCAAATGACTAAAATTGACGGCTCACGCCTATCAATCAAAGAATCAATCAACCAATCGAATTAATTTTTCAGACCGGAAGTGAATTTTGAAGTTCAACATATTGCCTACATTTATATGAAGCAATTGTGTTGGTTTGGAGACCTATTCGTCGTAACTATAGCTTAGTCAAGCTGTAGTTATGACGTTTTGGTCTCCTACCAACCATTTTTATCATTATTTTTGTTGTTGTGGTTTCTAAATGTTACTGTCTAAAAATTTTCAAAAAGTATCACCGTTTAATATGGAAGTGGAACTTCCTGTTGAAGTTCAGTGGGTAGGGCCAGGGTTATCATTATTTTTTCTTTTAAAGGTAAATTGCTACAGGAGAAATAAAACCTGTCTAGTAACGCTTTTTTCTCATTGGTATAAGGCTGCATCTTTGGCAATATTGTATCTGGATGTTTAATTTCCAAACTGGAAATACGTGGTTTCCTCGGGAAAGGCTAAAAATCTTTAATCTTATGTTGTATCTTTATCTTAAATCTGTCTTGGAGAAATGATGTATTAATAATCCATAGGTCGGTAGGCATAAATAACCCTGGTTAGGTTTGTTTGTTTGTTTGAATGGGGTTTTACGCCGCTTTCAACAATCTTTCAGTTATATCGCGGCGGCTGGAGCACCTAACAGTGGATTCCTGGTATTTCTCACACCGGTACCACCATCACATCCTTTCCTAGCCTCCAACTGCTATCCCACATAAGTCTACGATTATCGACCCATTGGTGGGAGACAAATAGTCGGAAAGGATGAGTGCCGCCGTCGGGGATCGAACCCGGGACCTCTAGATTGATAGTCCGACGCGCTACAAACTGCGCTATGACGGCGGCTCACCCTAGTTAGGACTCGTACTTCAAATTATGTATTAAAAATTAACATGTATGTGACTTTAATAGGTTTTCGCTTGCGTTTTGTGATAATGTTAAAATGCAAATACTCCGGATGTCCGTGCTACAATTCAAGATGATATGAAATTACAAGCACCCACAACATAGGAAATAGAAAGAATTGAGAAATATTTTTTTCTGAGAGTTACATTCTAGCCTCAAATTAAAATTGTTTTAACCCATTCCCACGCAACAAAGAAATAGACTGATCCGAATTAAAAAAAGCTGAAGACGACAATTCCAAGTTTATGTTTTTTTCTTTGTTTGTTTTTTTTTTTTGTTGTTGTTGTTGTTTTTTTGTTTTTGGTTTTTTTTGGTTTTTTTTTTTTTTTTTTTTAAACATTGCGGATAATGAAGAAATCGCTTGATACAAGCAAATTCTTCATTTATACAATTTTTCCAAAGCTTTTTTTCTTGATCGGCGTAAAAAATGCGGGTTTATGAGGGAATGGGTAAAAGGACCAAAAGGGACAATAGTCTGGCGGTTTATTTGGCACCTATTTCTTTGCAATTGCTCGCCGGCTAGGTTGGCCACTTAAACGTCGTAACTACAAGCTGTAGCTACGACATTAAGGTCACCAACCAACAATTTTATTTTTCGTTACATGTAACTGGCCACAGATTTTTCGAAATAACTCCGTTTAATGTCTAAGTGGGACTTTCTGTCGGAGCTCGGTGGGCGTGGCAAGCGATCCGTCAATTTGACCCTTTGGCGATGAGTGGACCTATTCCTTAGTTAGTTTTATAGAGTTCAACCCACTACCACACAAAGCCATATTTCGACGGCCTCGAGAGATAAAACTAACGAAAACATTGTGGGGTTTAACCCTTTCCTATTTTACAAATTTTTAGACCTGTCCAAATTCAAATGTTTTGCTGACGAAAATTTAAAGTGGATTTAATTTGGAAATTAGCCATTCAGTAGGGTAGAAAATATTATGGAAAAAGAAGAAATTGCTTGTTACAAGCAATTTCTTCTTTTTCTACAATGTTTTCTCAATTATAAAATCACAGGGACGTAAAAACCAGGGGTTGAACAGGAAAGGATTAAAGTAACTGCTTGTAATAAGCATTTTTCCTTTCCTACAGCGTCTTCTACACTTATATCAAATTTATTTCATACTGATGCAATTAAATTTTATTTTGTCTCCGAATCTCGTCCGGACACTAGAGTTCTGTCTTCCCGTTAATGGATTAATACGCACTTAACGAAAAGGCATTGGATTTGATTTATAGCATAAGCGCAAGACGAAAACAAGCCTCATTTAGCATCGTTGACCATTTTTCCACAAGTGATTTACTGAAGTAAACAATTAAGGTCAAACATTATAAACTATATTTCAAACTAACCCTTCTTTGTGTGCTCTTCAAGGAAGTGATAATATTTCACAGGGATTTAATCTGACACCAGCACACGAGGTAACAGGGATTCGACGGTAGGGATCTTAATGATCCTAGCTGAAGCATCGTTGGCCCCAACGGGTAGTCTTCATTCCTACTTGAATTGTGTGACGTAACGTAATCAAAGTACCGTGCGTAACCGACGATGTGCTGAAGGTTTGTGAATCTATGATTTAAACGTTTGTTCTTGGTTTTGTTTCTTTGTTTTTAAACTATCATCTTGGTTTTCATACAAATATTGAACTTATTTTACGAACCTCATAATTACAAATATAATTTCAAAGATTGAACGACAAAGGTTACGAAAATAATTTACAGCAATGGCTCCCTGTGGCTCAACGTCAGTAAAGAATCGAAGGTTGTTTTAACCCTTTCCTGTTTTTCAAAATTTTAGACCTGTCCAAGTTCAAAGGTTTTGCAGACGAAATTTAAAGTAGATTTAAGTTGAAAAATAACCATTCAGCAGGGAAGAAAACGTTGTTGAAAAATAAGAAAATGCTTGTTCCAAGCAATTCCTTCTTTTCCTACAATGTTTTCTCAATTATAAAACCACAGCGACGTAAAACCAGGCACTGAACAGAAAAGGGTTAGATATCAATTCTTTTCTGAAGGTAAGTCTCAAATGTTCCTGGATACCCACTTCAGTATGCCTGGGATTCCTGGTTATTTATTAGTGTGTCTCAGACTCGAAAAAACCTACGGCTTCAAAAAACTTTATTTCAAATTCATTCCACTCTTCTCAGACCTATGTTATAAAAATTCAGCCTTTCGAATAATGTCCGAAGAGTGTTAAAAACAAGTAGAACTATCAATGAAAGTGATGTAACACCCCCCCCCCCCAAAAAAAAAAGACCACATCAAAAACTGCTTCATGTCGCAGGAAAGAAAAAAATGTAGCTATGTTTGATACAGAGTTGTTTATCTGTTTAACTTGTATCAATAGCATAATTATCATGACATACTTTAAGGTAAAAGTGTTTATTATTTGGTATGAAAAAGGGTAATTTGATAATTTATGCTAATCAATTCATCAAGGTACAATGAAAACTATTAACTATAAGCAAAAATTATGCGTCTCTTCTACGTTTTTAATTCATCAATTCAGTAGTTGCTGACTAAGTAATCTGTCAAGAATTTTCATCAAAGGACAATAACTTTGTGAAAAGTTAATGCATTGTTATTACACAGTAAGATGCACTCATACTGAGTCTACATGGGAATTTTGAATAAAATGCATGTAGTAGTTTCTCAGAAAATGAGCGGACAAGAAATTCCACAGAAGGGCCAAAACTCTGTGAAAGAAAAATTATTAGAACTAGAATAAGATATGCATATCTCTGTTTGTTACTGAATCTTCCTGTGAAGATTGAATCAAGCCCATTTATTAGTTTTTGAGAAAATGAGCGAACACATATTTCATCAAAGGGCCATAACTATGTAAACATTTTACTGACCGTGACCAAGTTATATATCTGCTTGATACAGAGTCTATCTGTGAAGTGTTAATTAAATCCCTGCAGTAGTATCTGAGAAACTGAGCGGACAAGGAAAAAGCTGCATACGAACCGACCAACCAACCAACCGACTGATGAGTTTAATACACAGAAATGCAACTGTATGATACAAATTCAACATTTTACCTTTGTGCGAAGCCCATCCTCTTTTCATGAAAACATCATGATATTTAAATGATAATGAAAATACAGTCATTTGTAATTTATGGAGATGTGGAAGATTTATTCAAGAGCGTATATTAGCTTCAAAGGTGAAATGTCACGTTATAAGTGTTCTTTCATAATGTTAACAAATCGTAATAAATTTTCACGATTTATGAACCGTTAAACCTTTCCTGTTTTTCGAAATTTTAGTCTGGTCCAGGCTGGAGGAGGTTGCAGATAAGAATGAAAAAGGAGAGCAATTTAAAAGAAGCCACCCTGTGTGGTAGAAAATATCATAAAAAGCAATTTCTTCGTTTTCCCACAATATTTTCTTAATCATGAAACAACAAGGAAGTAAAATCCAGTGACTGTGCAGGAAAGAGTTGAATTATCCATACATGTTATGGTGTTGCTAGTTGGGTTTGTTTTGTTGTTGTTGTTATTTTTGATAACGGCCAATAGGGAATGAGTATAAATGTGTCTAAAAGGACACGCACTCAGACGGTTTTGTTCACTGATCTCGAACACGGCAGTTCGACACAGAAAACAAAAACGACGTTGGCTTTTGTTGTCGTACCAAGGGCGGCGAATGTTCTACTTATTTAACTAGAAAAAAGCATGATCTCGATATATATATATGCTCAGAAACATTAAAAAAAAGCAAATGTTTGTTGATGAACTAAACGTCGTATTTTAAACGCCGTAATTAAAATGTCGTCAAAGTTACAATATTCCTTGACATAAATTTCAGTTAAAGTAAATGATTTTATTGGACAGTCGATTTTTTGATTTGCTGCCACGATCCGTTTATTGGTATTGTTGAAAAGAAGTCGTGTTTACGATAAGTTATTGATTTTCTGATGAATGGTATGTATCATAAGCCGAAAAATAAGTCAAGACATTTTGTCATTTCACAGTGAAATACGTTTCTGCTCGATAGCATGTTACAGCGATAGAGAGTTTCTGTCCCACAGTAATAATGGAAATCTTCTGCTGCATGAAACCTACTTATATACTCAGATGTATTAAGCAAATGTTTTGTCGAGCATTAAAAGTCTTTGTTCTCGAGGAGTGGTAGGCAACGCACGCATGTTCGAGTCATAACCATTTCGTCAGTAGATATTATTTTTTACAAAACAGTTGTCTTTTTAAATTTACAGTGAACCTATTCTCAAACAACAACATTTTAGACTGGTCCAAATTGAAAGAAGCTGCAGGCGACAATATAAAGTTTATGAAATTTTAGATTTTTTCAAATGTCTTGTTCGAAACCATTGTGGAAAATAAAGAAATTGCTTGATAGGGCAATTTCTTAATTTTCCACGATGTTTCCCAAACCTTTTTTTTCATAAGGGACAAAAAAGGAGGGATTGTATGGGAATGGGTTAAAATAAACAAATGCTTTATTACAAAGAATTTTACTGTAATGAAAAAATCCGCGGAAAATATTGTGTAAAACGAAGATATTGCTCGTGACAAGCAACTCCTTCATTTGACACAATGTTTTCTTCCCAGAAAGTTGAAAAAAAATCCATAAACTTCAAAATGACGTCTGCAACCCCTTTCAGTTTGGACCAATCTAAAATGTTAACGTCTGGGAATGGGTTAATCTCGAGACTACTTGATCGAAACTTTTTATACCTATGTGGTGGTTATTTTCACATCTTTGACCTCAAATAATGAAAAGATGACAATTAGTTGTCAATAATAACGTCGTTCTCTTTTATGGCAAAAATGTTAATGTAAACTCGAAGTATGAAATATCGTAGTTTTAAGACCTTAAAAATGTAGTGAAAATGTTGTTTCGTACTTCTTACCCTTTTCACACTAACACCTCGACAGATTATTCCACCTGTACTAATACCATATTTATATTGTTTGTAAAATTTTGAAGATGAAGATCTGTATAAAACAAATCTATAGAATAAAGTACATGTTTCTATCTTTATTATATACCTTGCTGTGAAATCTTGGGATTTCTCAGTGTAATAAATTTTGATAACGTCACTGGAGTGATGTTAACACTTTTCAGTTTTACTCTCTGTCGTAATTCAGGAATTACTTTTTTTCCAACCAAGTGACAATATAAAGAGTCTATCAAAAAGATTGGTTTCAAAATTTTGATAAAAGATAAAATAATAAGGTATATAATAAGTACAATAATCAACTTGTTATTCCAGATATGATTTTTTTTTTCACTCGGATGCGTTGTAAGGCGTTAAAAAAACTCGTGCTAAGCACTCGTTTTTTCAACGTCTAACAACGCATCCTCTCGAAATATTTTTTCATATCTTGAATAACCAGTTGATTATCCTCTATATCCTATCCTATCCTAATCAAATGATACTTAGGCCAGATATAGAGTATCATGTTTTCAAAACCAGGTATAGTTAAAACAATAAGGACTTCGTCGATAGTGATAAAATCACTCCCCTAAATTCCATTAAAACAATACACTACATTGCCTTAGGTTTCTGGGAAGAAAACATTGTGTCAAATGAAGGAATTGCTTGCTTCCGAGGATTTTTTATTGAGGGGCGTCCAAAAGCGTTATTGTGTCGGAATGGGTTAACTGTTGTTAAATTTTTTTGAATGTGACAACTTCTATGCATTTTGAAAGGTTATTCTAGTCTACCATATTTCAATTTCGGAATTCGAATCCTGGTGTGAGAGGTCATAAATGCAAACATAGAAAAAATATAAATTGTCTATCATACGAATTGAAAAACAAACAAAAGAAAATAATGATTCTAAAACCATTCCAAAATTAAATACCCAGAGAAATATAAGCTTACCCATAAGAGTCGATTTTTTTATAGACTGGTCTATCAGAAAGGAGATGAAGACGACAATATTTAGTTTACGAACTTTTAGCTTTTCTCATTTTTCCTGGTGGAAAACAATGCGTAAAATGAAGAAATTCCATTTTGCAAGTAAAGAGCAATTTCTTAACTATACACAATGTTTTCCCAATTGTTTTCTTGAGGGGCGTCAAAAAGCGTCATTATAAGGAAATGGGTTATAACATAATGTGATTTAAGAAAACATTTTAATCTTTAATCTTTAACGTGAAATTCTGCATTTAGACGCTTTTAAGATAAATTGCTCTGAGAAACATCGAGAGAAAAGATGAAAATTGCTTGTAAAAAGAAAATTGTCCTTTTGTAATATTTATTCTTTTTTAAAATTTCATAAACTTTGAAATGTTAGTCTGCGAGTTCTTTCAATTCGGACCTGTCTTAAACTTTCTCGTCGGATAATGGGATAAGACTTTTTATTAAGCTATAATTATAATTTTTTCATGTTTATAGCATTTTCTGATTTTCTACGGATTTGCCTCTTCATTTTCAAGGCAATGTCGAATAAAACATCACATTACATGGTAATAGGTTATCATAAATTAAATTTAAGCATTTGTCGAATTTTATTTCAGTAAATTTTTGAATTGCTGCAATATCAAAGGGCTTAAAGCACTGATAGTTCTTGATATTAAAAAAATCTATATTTCCTTTACAAATCAACTTCATAAACAACTCTGGCAGGAAAAATACAGGCAGGAGGTGTAGACTAAGATCAGACGGAACTTATGTGCAGGTTGATCTTGGTCTACATCTCATAGCCAAAAACCGGAATATTCCGGGTCCAGCATGACAAAAAGAGGCAAACCTAGTCAGCAGTGCTAGCGCTGACCAATAATGATTTATCTTGCAGGTGATCTGAGAACTGATTGGTCGATTTCGTCTGAAAAAGCAGATGGAAATAGAATATGTCCTATTCCGAATGTTTAGCAGATCTTCTAGCAGAAAGGCAAGTATCTACCGGTTAACACTGTATGTTTTAGCTGATATGAAAAAAAAAAAACATACCGTGTAAACTCCCTACTAGCCCATTAGCCCATTCCCACACAGTTACGCTTTTGGACGCCCGTCCAATAAAAAAGATTATGAAAACATTGTGTAAAATGAAGAAATTGCCTATAACAAGCAATTTCTTCATTTTACACAATGTTTTCCATCAAAAAAGTTGAAAAAAAAATCTAATTTTTTTAAACTTTAAATTGTCGCCTGCAAATCCTTTCTATTTTGACCAGTCTTCAATATCATAGCCTGGTAATTGGTTAAAGATATACATATTAAGTCTGAAATGGGAAGTGTGAAATGTGAATTATGAGACCCGTGACTTTTTAAATTCACGGTACATAATCAAACCAAATTAAATATGAAGTTGGAAGTATGAAGTGTGAAGTTGGAAGTTTGAAGTGTGAAGTTGGAAGTATGAAGTATGAAGTTGGTAGTTTATAATGACAATTTGGAAGTTAGAAGTGTGAAGTGTGAAATTGGAAGTATGAAGTGTGAAGTGTGAAGTTGGAAGTTTGAAGTGTGAAGTGTAAAGTTGGAACTTCAAACTTCCAACTTCACACTTCGCAGTTATAATGTATGAAGTGTGAACTGTGAATTCTTAATGTCACCACCGGTCTTTCGTATAAATTATTCAAGTTCATTCATACTTTAAAAATTTTCTTCAGAAATGAAGAGAAAACTTTTTGTTTACATTGAGGTATGGACTTAAAAGCTGAATAGTCATGCAGTGTGATTAAGAATTAAAGATTCATACCCAAATAAAAACAATTCTCTCCATTTCTTAAATATCTAATGCCATAAAGCAAAACAAACAAATAGGATATTAGTTTTATAAGATTTTATGAAACCATTTTGTGCGCACGCTTACAAATAGTTGCGTGCTCAAAATTTTGTTCATGGAAGTATAAAAAAAAATCGGCAAATCAGAACGCTTGAATCTTGATTGACGGCTCTTAAATCAAAATTAAGATTATAATGACGTAACTTTTACGAGAAGCCGTAAAACGTCGCTAAGTCAAATCCGGCTTTTCCTTATTTCATATTCTGCGAATACATGTGTTTCATAGAATGTCACACAGCAATACAAAAGACACGTATTTCATAAATTCTAGAGGGATTTGGGTGAGTAAATTTGGCTTTTTTATTTTATGTATAAAGTGCATATGTACAACTTTAATCGATTGCTCTTTAATTCTCCTAAGCAATGCAATTTCGTTTAAGCAAGTGCACTTTCAAAACTCAACCCACGACAAGTTAAACACACACACACACATTATCTGGAAAATCCTTACCTTAACTTGATGTGAATTAGTGTAATATCTACAATATCCGATTAAATGGTTTGCTATCATCGCAGTTGTTATTTCGAGTTTTAAGGCTTCATTTAAAAATGCAAGATGTCTCACGCTTGATGTTAGTTTCGAGCTTGGAATTGATATCAACCGAAAGATCAATGATTTTTCTTCATTATAAAAGCTCGTTCTTTCACATAAATAAGGCTCTTTTCACCCGTTTGGTGTATTTTGCGGGTATATTAAAAGAGTGTCACCCTAATGGTAGGGTAAGGTTGTTTTGACTTGTGAGGCACTTTTCCTATGATTGTACAATACCTCGTTACACCGCAAATGCGCCCGCAATGTAAATGTTCAATACCGTGTTACTAAATAATTAGCAAGATAGGTTAATTACGCAATTAAGTTGCGCCTAAGAAAATAGATGTTCAAGGCATATTTAAGATTGATAGAATTTTAATGTTAAATACTCATTAAAACCTAATTAACCAGAATATCATATTACAACCACTTCAAAACCCTAGACTGCTCTTTCACCCTTTCCTGTTCAATCACTGATTTTTGCGTGCCTGTGATTTTATAATCTAGAAAGCAGTCTAGAAAAAGAAGAAATTGCTTGTAACATTTCCTATCCTACTGAATGGTTATTTTTCAGTTAAACGCACTTTAAATTTTCGTCTACAAAACCTTTGAATTTGCGCAGGTCTAAAATTTCAGAAATAAGGAAAGGGATAAGTATCTTACAGCATCCTTCTCAATGTGAAAGTCTAAAGCAAATGGTATCTGCTATACAAGTAAAAGCTTTCCAGGCAATTAACTCATTCTCACACAATCCCGCAATTTACGCGTCGCAGAAAATATAGCTGTTGAAAACATTGTGAGAAAAGAATGAATTGCTTGAAACAATCAATTTCCTTCTTTTCTCATTATGTTTTCTACCTCATGTAGTCCTTTTTTTTAAATTTAAACCAACTTTGTCGTCTTTAACCTCTCTGAATTCGGTCTAGTCTGAGATTGTGTCGTTTAGGAAAAGTTTAAGGCATAAGCACACTTGGAAAGCAACAAACATTTTTATCTCAAAGCCCCAGTAGCGATTAGAACGTTAATACAAAACAAACCCTAGAAACCCCAAAATCTTGAATAAGCTGTAGTAACGACGTTTAAGTTACAAAATCAACAACAACAACAACAACAAAAAAAACAAAAATGTGGTCAATCTCGAAGTTCAAAGTTCTGCTTCGAATGAGTGATTTGATCGGCCAAATGATTCTTTGATTGATATCTGCGATTGATCAATTGTCATGATGTCAGGAGATGCTTTGCATTTCTTGTGTTTATTTTCATATTGATGATCATACAAAGGGATTGTGTTTTACAGTTTTAACCCATCCAACATGGTGACGCTTTTTGACGCCTCTCAAGACATAATAATTGGGAAAAAATTGTGCAAGAAAAGAAGAAATTGCTTGTAAAAAGCAATTTCTTCTTTTTTAACAGTGTTTTCTCCCAAGAAAGTTGAACAATCTAAAATTTCGTACACTTTTTATTGTTGTCTGCAACTCCTTTGAATTTGGACCAGTCTAAAATTATGCCGTCTGGTAATGGTCATCGTTTTTTGATAGATTTTTAATTTCTTGGGTTCATGTGATAGAAGCAATACAAGCAAAGCAACTTTTGCATTTCAACATTGCTTACTACCCAGCAAGGTAGTTTTTTTCAATTCTAACGATTTTAGAATATCGTCTGTCTTGCTTCTGGACCAGTCTAAAGTGTTTTTGTCGTCTGATATTGTTTAAAGGTTTTTGTGAGATAAAGGAATCCTCTTAGACAAGCTGGTATTTACTTTGCATAGAAGAATAGGGTAGTTAACTAACCTTTCTATTCCCATATTCCGTTAAGATCACCTTGTTTTAAAGAAAGTCTCATGAAAAGTACCATAAATCTCTGTACGTTTTTTTCGATTTTAACCCATTCCATCACAATGACCCTCTTTGTTGCCCTTCGAGAAAAACAATTAGGAAAACATCTTCTAAAATGAAGAAATTGCTTGTAACAAGCAATTTCTTCATTTTTCAAAATGTTTTATACCCAGAAAGATGAAAAAAATCATAAACTTTCAGTTTTTTCTGCAACTATTTTCAATTTGGGCCAGTCTAAAATTTTGAAAAACAGAAAAGTGTTATTATAGATTAACAGATAAACGATTGATATTGCTTCGTGCTCACACGTGTGTGATTCCGATCATACAACCGAGGCAAAAGTACTGGTTTTAAATGCAAATTTATTGGAGGTTTTATTGTCGACTTAATCGTGTTGACCGAAAATGACAATGTTCCATTGTAAGTGGACCGTTATTTCATTATCAGCTAGCAAAGCGTCAGCTTTGATAGCTTAAGTTAACAGACAAAATTTTCAGGTCGTCTCAAAGTTCAAAGGGTGCAAACTACCACTGGAGGCTTAACTTATAAATCCATTGAATGCCTACGCCATAACAAGTAGTTCATATGTATTCCAGGAATACTGTGCACGCAAGTTCATTTCCTGGGAATTTTAGCTCAATTAAGCACATCGTGACCAAAATGACTCTGACCAGAGTCTTCAAAGTTGTGGCGGACAACAACTTCAAGTTGCTGAAAATTCTAAAATATTTATCTCTTCAGGAAGAAAACATTGTGAAAAATGAAGAAATTGCTTGTAACAAGCAATTTCTTCATTTTTCACATTGTTTTCTACAACTATTTTCAAGAGGGGTGTAAAAGGAGAGAGATTTTGTGGGAATGAGTTAACCCCTTTGTTACTTCAACCTCTTTTCTTTTTATAGTGATAACGTTTGACAAAGAAGATTACTGAACAAAATAATGTTTTGATAGCTTACAGTACACTTCAGTACTTTGATCATCTATTTCGTAATGTCAGCACTTTGGATGTTTGATTCGACTCTAGTCGTATACAATTGTCAATGTCCCCAAACAAGGTCAAACATTTGTGACGAAATTTCCGTAATTCCTCATGTTGTCAGCTGGCGTCCAAACAATCATAAACACAGAACACAGCAGAATATATATCGAAATACCGAATAAGAACTCCCTGTCGGAGGACAGTGGGCGTGGCGAGCGAAGTCAGTGGACGGGGCTAGCGACCCTCCATATTTTCTTTATGAGAATGAAGCTGTAAATTTGAATTGATCTATCGAAGGAGAAGTGCAGTGCATTGAGACTAATCTATTGTTCGCTTTGTTGTTTTTTAGACTCGAATTTCTTGCGCCCATTTACCACTCTTGTTCTCACAACTATAATTGCTCCAATTCGTGACTTTATGGCGTTTCTTAGTATTCTGCTTGTAACTAGCAATTTCTTCTTTTCTCTCGATGTTTTATAAAGTATTTTGTACCTGTTTTCAATTTGAAGTGAACATGAAATGTTACCAGCAACTTTTTTCAAATAAAGCCAGTCTAGAATTTGTCGTCTGGTAATGGATTAACCCGTTAAGACACAACTTTTCATTTGTACGTCTTTTAACTTTTCTTCAATATTCAGTGTGACAAGTAATTTCTCCTTTTATCCCAAAATTGTCTTCCCTAATCCTTTCTGGTACAATCCCGTGTTATTACGAAAATATCTGAGAAACGTTGGGTAAAAAGAAGAAATTTCATCTATTTTCTTTTCCCACAATATGTTCTGTCATGAAGTAATATTAGGAATATATCAAATTAATATGTATTATATATATATATATTATATATTGTTATTTGCCAAAAGCACTGCTAGTGCCGATTTGCTGAATAAATGAAACGAAAAATGAAACTAATTTTAATATTATATGACAGAAGATCGACCTGTCATTTTTGTTTAAAAAAATATTAGTGCGGTTTAATTACGCCAATATTAGATTAAACCAAATGCTTATTTCATTTCATTTTGGTGTGATTAAGCTTAAATTACGTCAGCAAGCAAAGGACCTTGTATAAAATTTATGACGTGTACTTTTTACCGCGCCCGTATGTCGCATACTCCATTTTCGTATAATTCAAACGAGCTGATGTATTATGAGTTGACAGTATTTATCTTCGGTCTAGTCTTATCTATAGATGAGATAGACCTAAGTCTAGAAAGCTCGTTAATTCAGGAAAACCTGCCTAAATTAAGTTACGTCATGACATGTGATGATTGAAATATTTTGATGACGTCAAAATTGCAGCCGGATTCGTTTGATTTTTGCTAAGCACATAAGGAAAAGATTGGTAAAACATTATGGAAAATGGAAAAAAATGCATGTAACGAGTATTTCCTTTATACAAACATTTCCTTCATTATCATTCAACAGTTGCAATTGTGTCAGATCATAAGATATTGACATTTTTTTCATTTTTTTGCATCATAAGATAAGTATTCGAAAAAACAAATTATATCGATTTTCATGGATAATGTACCAACTTTTAGCTACAGTAAATGGAGCCCCTATTTGGATTCATTAATTCTTATTTCAAAGACAGTTTCAAAATTCACGATCTCTTTATTATAATGTTATCAAATTGAGCAATTTCGCGACGGTTATTCCGCATGATTTCTATGTTGGTCGACATTTCAGTGAATCTCCCTTAACCCATTACCAGACGACAAAATTTTAGGATGGTCCAAATTAAAAGAAGTTGCAGACGACAAGTTAAAGCAGACGACAAGTTAAAGTATATGAAATTTTACGGTTTTTTTTCAACTTTCTGGTTGGAAAACATTGTGTAAAATAAAGAAATTGTTTGTCTCAATTGTTTATCTTGAGGGGCGTCTAAAGCGTCACCAGGTCGATACAGCGCACACTTTTCAGTCAATATTTATTGTTATATCTTATAAGCAGTTCGCCATCGTCAGACAAAGAAACAATCGACCTATTCATTTGGTAAGGACAGGATGTGACCTTTGAACTCCAACATTGGTCGAAATTTATATAAGGCATTTCAGTTGGTTTGTCGACTTAAACGTCATAACTTTAGTAAAATTGGCTTATTATGACTTTTTTTTTCAGCAACTAACCATTTTCCTTTTTGTAAGATGATTTTGCAAGATGAAAACCGTTTAATCTCGACGTCGAACTTCCTGTCGGAGCGCTTAACCCATTACCACACAAGATAATGTTAGACTGGTCCTAATTCAAAGGAATTGCAGACGACAAATTAAAGTTGATAAATTTTAGTGTTTTTTTTTTTCAAATTTCTAGGTAGAAGACATTGTGGAAAATGAAGAAATTGCTTGTCACAAGCAATTTCTTCATTTTCCATAATGTTTTCTACTTTGTTTTTCTTGAGAGGCGTCAAAAAGCGTCATCATGTTGTGTGGGATTGGGTTAAAGTGTTGTCAGCGATCCTTCAATCTCTCGCAAACTGTGTGTTGATTATATTTTTAAAAATATTAAAAAAAACTAATCAGCAGACTACTTGTTTACTTGCATCCTTTGAAGTTTACGAATTTCTGCTTTTAACGGAACACCGAATTATTCCTCCCAATATGCATCGGGGCCAATGAACAAGTTTGAAATTGAGCTACCCTCCCAGATCACGAATGCCCGAACTCGACCTGACTCGACCTGTTACTAGGCAAGCTGTTTAAGAGAGAGTCAAAATACATTCGAACAAAATTTAAAAGAAAATATCACCCATGAGTAAATTCTGATTGAAAGTATAATTTTGAAACAGGGAATTCGCCAATTAACGTCATCAGACGAACAAAGATTGAATAGAAATACCGCGACTAATTATATCAAATATATGTGTTTTCACCATAAGAGGTTGATTAACCAAACTTGTTTCATTTCCTTTCTTTCTGTTTAATAAGACGTTTCAACTTGTAAGAGACGCATATTCTACAGTCTCTGACTTTCTTTGGATGTAAAGTCGCGAAAATTGGGGTGGGGTAGGGGGCATACCATAATGAGTTGGGAGACTCGATTCCCTTACGTCTGTACATTACAACTTAATAGAAATTCGATGAGAACTTGAGGTCTAGAGTTTAGGAAAAACAGTAAAGTGTCAATGTTGAAAACCTTTTGGTTAGTTATTGACAAAATTTTTATGAATTCAATGAAAAAAACATAATTTTCGAAAGGAAAGAATTTTTCTTTTCTACTGCTTTGAATATTTACAGTAGTGAAACAGGGAATTCGATGAATCTCTCCCTACCTCCCTGCCTCTTTCTTTCTCTCTCGTTCTCCTTATCTTTCTCTCTCTCTCTCTCTCTCTCACTTCCTCTCTCACCCTCTTTCATTCCCTCATCCACCTCCATCTCCCTCCCTCTCTCTCTCCAACCTCTCTCTCATTATCTATCTCTCCCTGTCCTACCCTATCTCTCCCTCTCCCTCTCTCTATCTTTCTGTCTTTCTCACTATCTCTTTTTCTCTCATCTTTCTCTTTCACTCCTCTCTGTTTCATCCTCCTCCTCCTCTCTCTCTCCCCTTCACTCTCTCTCTCTCTCTCTCTCTCCTTCGCTCTCTCTCCTTTTTTCTCTTTCTCTCTCTCTCTTTCTCTCAAATATAGACGATTATTAAATCATGAGAGTTATTTGAATTGTCATTAAAATGTGGCGTCATTGTAATATTACACTCAACAACAATGTAGAGCTCGCGATATTGGAATCATTTGGTATTGGAGTATTTATGACCGACCCTCTCCAGTTGAATTAACTGCTGGTTTAGTATGCATCATTTCTCCCTGAGTGAACGTAGAGTGTGTAGGCATGGGAAGAAAGCGCTGTTGTTATCTCTATTTATTCAGAAAGTTTCTGAGAAATGGAATCGTACTGTCGGTTTTTCTCGGATTTTTATTGGTGGTAGGCATCCACAAGGGTAAGTTGTACAAAATTTATTAATTCTTTGGTGTTCTACCGAAACATCAAAACAATACTTTGGAATAAGCTGTGGTTACGAGGCTTTGGTAGGACACCGACACGTTTTCATGCTGTATAAGACTCTTATTCAGAATTGCAGTTATGTGAAAGAGCTGAAAGCGCTGGACAGCCCTGATTAATATATAAAACTTCAAACACGTGGGGTAGACTAGGATCAGACTGCACACGTGTGCAGTCTGATCTCAGTCTATACTTCCTGTCAAACCTTGAATATTCCTGGATCGAGATGATAACGGTTGATTTTTTTACCCAAATATTACATGCATGGTAAAGCCTTTTTTTCAAATGTTAATTCTATTGACGTATTTTAAGACACATTTTTCCAAACATGAAAATACGGCTTTTATGAGCAGAATAATTCTAGTACTAACGCGCTCGACCTTTGTATTAAAAATCCTGATTTAGACACCTCGGTAACTTGCGAATGCTACAATAAAGCGAGGCAATATCTCAATACGATCGTCGGACCATCTTTCTTAACCCATTACCACTAATTTCCACTTCTTTACCGCTATCAGATGTCATGTTCCAAAAAACATTATGGGAAAGGAAGAAACTACATGTTTGTAATTATTTTTTCTTCTTCCACAATATTTTCTATCCAAGAGTATTATTATTTTTAAAGCTACTATGATTTGTCGTCTGCAAGATCTTTCAATTGGGACTAGCCTATAATTTCGTCGTCTGATAATGAATAAAGTTGGACGGTAAACCACACAGATAATATTATCACACAAAATTCTAGACTGATCCAAGTTGAAACAGTTGCAAACGACAATTTAAAGTTATTTCTATTTTTCATTTTTATCATTATTATTATTTCATTTATCGTTTGAGGACAGAAAACACTGCGGATGATAATGATATGCTTGTTACATGCAATTTCTTCATTGTTCACAATATTTTCGAAAGATTTTTTTCTTAAGTGGGAAAAAAGCGGGATTGTCTGGAAATGGCTTAAAAGCATTACCATCGCATATTAGAAACCCGCCACGGGCAAAAATACTTTAGTCAATACCGTATTAAGGGAACATTCAATAGCCAATTGGTCGCTTTAGAGAGCGGTCGTCTCATACATTTTTATTGTGACATATATAAAGGATAGATTTAAGAGCAAACGCTCACTTAACCCTATATTGTTGGAACATATTAGAGTAGTCTCATTGCCTGTAACATGCAATTTCGTCTTTTTCAACAATATTTTCCAGACATTTTTATTAATGGGCGTCAAAAATTGGATTGTGTGAAAATGGGTTCACCTCGAATGGCGGTTTGCTATGCATGTTGATTATTGTTTGTAACAATACGATTCTGTTTTTCTTAGAAATTATATCAATTCGTCAGATTTATTTTCGGGTTTGTAACCACTCTAGAGGATTTCTTTATTGAATATGATAACTGCATTTATACTACTGAAATTCAAACATATTCAGTTAAAACATCCAACTAAAGAAGTAATTGGCAAAGGCACAAAAACTTTCTGGTGAAACATGAAGTGGTCGAGGTTCAAAATACAACAAATCAATCTCAAAGATAGTGCTCATGGTAAGTGGAGATGAAGGCGAAATGTTTAAATAAATTGAAGGAACTCTGGCCAAGACAATCGACCTCCGACAGAAAGTACAACTCAGGTATCAAACGGGTTTATTTTGAAAAAATATATATGGTAAGTAACACGTAACAGAAGTAAAACGATTCGTTTTGGGACCTAGATGTTGTAACTACGACTTGAATAAGCTGTTGTTTCGATTTTAGATAAAGAAATACAAACAAACAAAAATGCTGAACACAATTATTCTTGTAAAATGGACTAGTAATATGGTTCGTTTTGAGACCTAAACTTTGTAAATACGGATTGAATAAGCTATAATTTCGATATTAGATAAAGAAAAGCAAATAGACATAAATGATGGAGTTCCAAGTTTACTTCCAGTTTAAACCGTTCCCACTCGACAGAATTTCAGACCGGTCCAAATTGAGAGAGGTTCCAGATGACAAAAGCTAAATTGTTTTAAATGGAAAAATAAGTCTTATACGAGGTAGAAAAAAATTGTGAGAAATGTAGACATTGCTTGTTTCAAGCAATGTCTTCTTTTCTCATAATGTTTTCTTTCGCTAAATTTCTTCTGCGCGTAAAATGCGGGATCACATGGTAATGGTTTAAATGCTTTATTGGACTTGTCAAACAAGTTTTCGATTGCAGTAGCGATTCGTCAATTCAAATCTTACAACAGGCTATATTAAAAAGTCTTTGTCACACAAATATAGTTTTTATCTCACTAAATAGAAATAGATAAACAAATCGTTGCGGGGAAAATGGAATTGGCTTGCAGCAAGTAATTTCTCCTTTGCAAGCTCCTTTTATTTACCCCTTTTCATTTCAACACACTTTCAACTGTTGTCAAACACATTTGTCTCTGAGCCAGTCCAAATTTATGTTGTATGTTAATGGCCAAAACCTGCCATCTAGTAATCAGGCAACACTAAGCCCTGCGTTATATGCAAACTTTTTTCTTTTTAACTTCTTATGTTTAAGAAATTACAAATTGGTTGTGATAGTACAGTGGAATCCTCTTAATTGACCCTAATTAACTGACCTTATGTACAAGCATTAGATTTACTGAACAATTAACTCCTTTTAATAGCAACTTCTTGTTAATTGCAACAAAAAGCGTGACAAATGATACCAAGCTTCCTTGAAAAACCAAACAAAGTTCTTAAAGAACATTTATGAGATGCATTTACCCACATTTGCTTTGCATAACGCATAGCGCCATTATGGAAGTTTGTCAAGTGAAGCTGCGATGTACATCTGAGGTTTGATTCGTAGATTTTAAGATTTCCAATTGATATCATCCGTGGTCAATTGATTGACAGTATCACAATGCTGTTTCCTATTTCCTAGATAGTGATTAAAAGCCTCTTTCAGCAATATTAATAGTTTAACCCATTCCAAAATATTCCGGCTTCTAGCGCCAATGAAGAAAATTGCTTTTGAAAACATTGTGAAAAATGAATAGATTGCTTGTGACAAGCAATTTATTCATTTCCCATAACGCTTTCTATCCACAATGTTCAAGATTTCGAAAATCTCACAAACTTGAAGGTGTTGTGTGCAGCTATTTTCGATTCAGACCAGTCTACTTTTTGTGGTCTTGGAATGGGTTGATATGACGAATAGCTCGCCTGCATTTAGACATCATTGCAAACTACCCGTCTGTTCTGACCATGTGTGTACGTGGACACGCGGAGATGTCGCATGGCACAGCTCGTGGCCTGAATATCAAAAAGGGCCACATTTTATCTTTTCGATTTATTAATTCTTGCGCTAAATTATTAGATGGTATTTTTGTATTGAAGTCTCTTACAAAAATAGTTGATTGATTGAATGGTGTTTAACGCCGCTTTAAACAGTATATCTTACAAAGATAGTTATGATTTATGTAAATCAATGCATCGGTGGGTTAATAAAACCGCATAACTATACTTTAACCCTTTCCTGTTTTAATTTTTTTTAGACCTGTCCCAAATTCAAAGGTTTTGCAGACGAAATTTTATATTGGATTTAATTTGAAAAATAACTATTCAGTAGGGTAGAAAATATTGTGGGAAAAGAAGAAATTGCTTGTTACAAGCAATTTCTTCTTTTCCCACAATGTTTTCTCAAGTATATAATCACAAGGACGTAAAAACCAGTAATTGTACAGGAAAGGGTTAATTCAAGCTGCAATTACGGGGTTTCGGTCGCCTACCTATAATTATTTCAAAGTTGATTTTGTTTTCAAATCTGACTGTCTCGATCTGCCATAATAACGCATCGTTGTTATATCACGAACTCTTTGCTTTTAGGTTCGTCTAAAATAACGGAAGTCCCGGCATCATTTACTCCTTACCAGACGACACAATTTAAGACAGATCAAAGTTCAAAGAAGGTGCAGGCGACAATTAATAGTTAATGAAGCGTTAAAATGTTTGCTTTTTGGAGTGGAAATATTGCGAATAATGAAGAAATTGCTTATTGCGGGCTATGGCTTTCTTTTGTGTTTTCAAAGTCTTTCCTTGGGAGGAGTAAAAATCGGGATTGTCTAGGAAAGAGCTTAAGCAGGTATTAATCTGAAAGACAGGATCTAAGTGGAAAGAAAACAGTGTCAGTGAGAGAATTCTTGATCATTTTATAAAAGCCGTTTCAGCTTTTCTTGCAATGTTTTCCCCAAAATCATTCATGAGATGCGTTATAGCAAGGCATCGTGTGGTAGCGATTAATGTCTATGAGGCAGTCATAATTTTGAAGACTTGTTTAAAAATTTGAAAAGTTGTAACATTTAAGACAGGTCTTAATTATTTCATCATGACATGTCATTAAGATTCTTGGCCTCTAAAACTTTATTCTAAAACTAAACTATGCGTGAAAAAACAGACGACAGACACACATTAACCTATTCCTAAATGACAAAGTTCCAGAACGGTCCTAGTTGAGAGAAGCTTCAGAAAAGTAAATGAAATTTTAATTTCATTGTCATTTTGGATAGAAAACAATGTGGATAATGAAGAAATTGCTTGATACAAGCAATTTTTTCATTATCCACAATGTTTTCCTTTTTTAGGGACGTCAAAAGGAGAAATTGTGTGGGAACGGGTTAGAGACAAAACGACAGATTATGCAAATACATTTATGACAATACGTCAAAATGAAAAATGTAAATAACAGTCACACCCGCGAAAAAAAAACCCATGATAAAAAAATCGAAAAATATTCTTTCTACATTATTCCTGAAACCATCTGGCGAAATTGAAATTGTCGGGTCGCCACTGTCGCTCAAAAATTCACCAATCAAATCATTCGTTTAGACCGGAGCGAATTGTTCTCTTAGACATTAATTGTAAATAAATTTGTTGATTTTGTTGCTTGTTTTGCTTATTCAAGCTATAGTTACGAAGGTTAAATCTCCAACCAAACATTTGCTTTTTGTTTTACGCTAGTGACCACACATCATACAAACTAATACCCTTTTATATCTCAGTTGAATCGCCATGTCGGAGGCCAATACGCATGATCAGCGATCCGTCAATTTTTGTGGTTGACCGTACATGTTATTATGTAACTTTTATGAAAATATAAGCCAGAAATGCGAGGATTTCCGCGTACCGATTTACTTCGAGGTAACCAAGCATAATCTGGGAAACACGGTATTCCGAACCCTTGGAGTTCGTTTGTTTGTTCGTTTGGATGGGGTGTTACACTGCTTTCAACAATCTTTCAGTTATATCGCGGCGGCAGGAGCACCTAACAATGGAATCCTGGTATTTCTCACACCAGTACCGCCATCACATCCTTTCCTAGCCTCCAGCTGCTATCCCACATAGGTCTACGATTATCGACCTATTGGTGGGAGACAAATAGTAGTCGGAAAGGATGAGTGCCGCCGTCGGGGACTTGGAGTTCGTAGGCTAGATAAAGAACGTGTGGCGTGGGAAAGGTGAGTCCCGGATTCGATGTCCGCTCGTCGTTCAATAAAATTCTTCTTGGACGAAAAATCACGCACAACAAATATGTCTAGGTGCTTTTGCCGCAGTTACGCCATATCATACCATATATATTAAAGCTTTAGTTACGACATTTTGCACGTCCTATGACGATATAGTCAGTAAACGCCGACTTGCAGCTAGACTAGATGATCGTTGGTAAGTATTGAAAAGTCGTTTTCAACAATGGCTCTGTTGTTTCTCAGAACAACGGGATTTTTCTCGCTGGTTGAATTCTTTTTTGCACGTGCTTCGGTCACAGCAACGCGCTCTCTTTAAATACCTTCTCAATTGTAACCCGTTGTAATCTGGCTCGCGAACTAGGACCATTTTGTAGTGAGAAACTATTGGCAACACTGCACAGATTTCGCAGTCTGATCTGGTTCGATTTATCCCAGACTAAATAATTATTCATGACTAGTTCTCATTGACCTAGGATGACTCAGATCTCTTATCAAACTTTTTGGATTCCCAGAATTTCTCTACGATCTCTGATCACGTGAGATCATCCCATAATGTACTTTGGCCAATTACCAAACGACAAATTGTTTGACTAGTCTAAGTAATGATACAAAAAAGCACTACGAAAGTAAAAAACTTAACGAAAAATTGTGAAATTACTTATTGCAACCAATGTATTCTCACATTTTTTTTTTCTTTTTTATTTAAAATGAATTTTCATTGGCATTTACCTTACACTCACATGATAACGCTTTTGGAAACCACTCGCCCCTCTAAACAACACCTTGAAAAACATTGTGGAAAATAGAGCAATTAACAATGTTTCCTACCATAAAGACAACGATTTCAAAGACATGAAAATGTAGGCAAGTTCTTTGAATATGGACAAATCTAAAATATTGTTGTCTGGGAATGGTCAAAAGTGCGTTAGTGTGCAGGCATAGATTACTGTATGATAATTTGAATATCAAGGATGCGTGGCGATGTTCTAGGCCGAAAAGATGAGTTGCGTTAAAATGTCATATTTACACGTTATGATCAGCTTTAATGTTAAACAAATGAAATAATAATGTCAAGTTTGTCTTTCTGTGAGAGATAGCTTTTTGATAGATCGCGAAATATTTGGGTCAGTGCTTCGGTTTTTTCCTTCAGTGCATTGCCTTTAAAACGCCCTTTTTTCAAAACCATTTCAGTAAGTTACGATCTGCGCTCTCATTTCAAATGTAATTATTAATTCAGACCAGAAATGATTTTTTAACTCAGACATTCATATAAAACGATTCCCACTTAATCTTGTTTTTACAAACCAAAGAACTATAGCATACGAAAACATTGTGAGAAAAGAAGAAATTGCTTGTAACAAGCAACTTCTTCTTTTCTCAAAATATTTTCTACCACAAATGACCCTTTTTCATTTTGAACCAATTTTCTTTTATCATCTGCAACCACTTTCAATTTGGACCAGTCTAAACTCTTGACGTTTCGGAATGTCGATTTGGCGACTGAAACGTCGTCATCATAGCTTATTCACCAACTTTAAAAAATAAAATTTATAGCTTTCTAAAATTCATCGTCTGGTAGTGAGTTAACAACATATCGATTGACCTTGTGAGTTAGAATTGATCTTAGTCTATTCATGACTTACCCAACAAAAACGCACATGTCTGAAGTAACGATTCATATCATCCTAAATGTTTTTCTGTCCAGCCTGATCAGAGTCTTGACAAAGCGTCATTTAGATAAATCTTAAAAAGACCAATATATTGTACAATTGTTCAAGCTCGCATAACTCGTTACTACGCGAAATATTTTAGACTCATCCGTACTTAAAGATATTGCAGGCGGCAATTCAAAACCCGTCGAAATTCGAAAATAATTGCCATATGAGGTTGAAATATTATAAAAAGGGATAATTTGCCTGTTACAAGCAAATTTTTCCCCCTTTTCACAATGTTGTATAAATATCGCTAAATGCGTAAAAAATTCTGAATTATGTGGGAGAGATGAACTAATCATTCACGTGGAACTTAGTTGAAAAGTCAGATGTAGCCAGTGACTGGTAGTCCGCTGTCCTCTAGAATTTTAACCCATTACCAAACGTCAAGAGTTTAGACTGGTCCAATTTGAAAGATGTCGTAGACGAAAATTTATAATTTATGAGATCTTAACCTCTTCAACTGTCTGGGTAGTAAACAGTGTGGAAAATAAAGCAATTTCTTCATTTAACACAATATTTTTTGTAAGGGGCGTCAAAAAGCGTCTTTTTGTGGGAATAGGTTAATCAAATATTCGCCTGAAGACCAAACTGTAGTCACTATAGTTTTATACAAGACGTCGATACATTTTTGGTTTCCATTTTAATTGCAATATTGATATATCCTTTCCGACATTTGTCCCTCACAAATTGAGGGATACTGGTAAACCTAATGGGATGGCATTTGGAGGCTAGGAATGGATGTAGTGGTACTACCGGTGTGAGAAATACCAGGAATCCATTTTTAGGTGCTCAATCCGCCCTTTTATGAATGAAAAATTGTTAAACTCAATTCAAACAAACAAATCAATTGCAATCTACTATTTCCGTTGTTTGTAAAGATTCATACAAATTAAGTCGTGTACCTGAACACATTGCATTATAGGTATTTTTACATCAATTTTTTTTCAAAAACTAATCTTATCAATTAAAAAGAAGATATAGATCATACAAATTCTTTATTAGATTTACATACCGTTTATATTGTCGAATGGTCCGGACGTCCGGTTAGGAAGCCGGAGGTT
Source organism: Fragum fragum (assembly GCA_946902895.1). Classification (NCBI taxonomy): domain Eukaryota; kingdom Metazoa; phylum Mollusca; class Bivalvia; order Cardiida; family Cardiidae; genus Fragum; species Fragum fragum. The sequence continues at coordinate 61,211,165 of OX336365.1, read as the reverse complement.
CAAGGTCCGCATTTAGCGGGAAGCCGACTCACTAGCCGAGAGCGGACGTCAATCAAAGATTCCATCGAAAAATCAAATAGTTCATTTAGACCGGAAGTGAACGTTGATATCCGATATTGGGCGACATTTGGATGAAGCATTTTTGTTGGTTTGACTTATACAAGCTGTAGTTTCGACGTTCAGTTCGCCAAACAACAATTTTACTCATGTTACGTGTGACTAGTCGTAAATTTTCCATAATAACGACGTTTAATAACTTAGTAGAATTTTCTGTTGGAGCTCAGTCGGTGTTGACGGCGGAGTCAGTTGGCGATCCGTCAATTGACCCTGTCGGTTGTTGAGCCGCCAGTTAAACGAGACAAATTTCGAAACAAAGCATTTACCTCTGGTAAATACACACATATAAAAGTGGCTGGCCTTTTTAAAGGGGCGACAAAATTAAAAACAAAGCCTTTACCTTTTGTAAATACACACATATAAATCAGTTGGCGATCCGTCAATTGACCCGGTCGGTTGTTGAGCCGCCAGTTAAACGAGACAAATTTCGAAACAAAGCATTTACCTCTGGTAAATACACACATATAAAAGTGGCTGGCCTTCTTAAATGGGCGACACAATTAAAACAAAGTCGTTACCTTTGGTAAATACACACATATAAAAGTGACTTGCCTTTTTAAAGGGGCGACACTATTAAAAACTAAGCCTTTACCTTTTGTAAATACACACATATAAAAGTGGATGGCTTTTAAAAAAGGGGCGACACTATTAAAAACAAAGACTCTACCTTTGGTAAATACACATATGTAATTTATCAAAATTTATATATGAATAAGAACTGTTGATTTTTCGTTTTAATAATTTGGTTGTAACGTTTACCTTGTCCTATAAGACATTGATTTTACTCTTAAGATCGTTGTGAATTGTGAAATTATGGTTGTTCTGGGAACAATAGAAGATAATAGGGTATCACATGAGAACGTAATGATGATTAAATTTGTAGAGAGCTTTTATTGTGCAGTACAAAAACCATTTGGTGATGCTGGTAAAGACGCTCTACAGCTGTGAATCAAAATCATCCATTTAGACCGGAAGTGAACTTTGAAACCCGTCATGTGCCGACAATTGACCTATCGCTGGCCCCGCCCACTTACTCCGTTGGACCCGCCCATTGACTTCGATAGGAATATCCGCGTCGAAATTTCACGGCGTTATTTTGCATTTATTTTTTATTTTTTTTATTTATTTATTTATTTTATTTTATTTATTTATTTATTTATTTATTTATTTATTTATTTATGTATTTATTTATTTATTTATTTCCAGTAGCAAGCAACAAAAGTGTAGAATGGTTGGTTGGTGACATAAACGCCGTAACTATAGCTTGAACAAGCTGTAGCTACGAGTTTTAAGTCGCCAAACAAACAAAAGAACCTAACGAAAATGGCGGTCAATGTTGGAGTTCAAACCCTATTTTTTGGTCTGAATGAATGATTTCATGGGTCAACTATGTAAAGCATATTGATGGATCGGCGATCCAGACGTCGCAAATGAAGTAACAATTTCAGGTCTACAGCTAATCATTCAACATATTTCTTACATGTCACAATAATGTTCCTTAACCCATTCCAACTCAATCCCTCCTTTTTAAGCCCCTCAAGAAAAAAGCTTTTGAAAACATTGTGGAAAATGAAGAAATTGCTTGTATCAAGCAATTTTTTCATTATCCACAATGTTTTCTACCCAAAATGATGAAAAAAATAAAAATTCTATCAACTTGAAATTGTCGTCTGCAGCTTATTTCAATTTGGATCAGTCTAAAATTTTGCTGTGTTGGAATGGGTTAATATAGCGCCGTTTAATAAAAAAAAAAGTTTTTGAAAACTATAGGGATAATGAAGAAATCGCTTGTATCAAGCGATTTCTTCATTATCCATGTTTTCTTTCCAAATAGATGAAAAAGTTTAAAACTCGATCAACTTGAAATTGTCGTCTGTTTTTTCTTTCAAATTGGAACAACCTAATATGTGTTTCGTGTTAATGGTTTAAACGCCATAACTACAGCTTGCTAAAGTTGTGTATACGCGCGTGTGTGTGTGTTTGAAGCCCCCACCCCCGTCCCCTGAAAGTGAAAACTTCGGAAAATGTTCTGTAGTATGAATCGTTCAATAGAGAAAACTGACGGTATATATGATAGGGATGTAAGAGAGAATGAATAGACGGAATTAAATTATCATCTAAATTGGCTCCCTGTCTCTGTGAACGGAAGCGCCACTTAGGGGAAATGAAACTGTGGACCTGACCTTTCGTAATATTTGTAATGAGCTTAGCTAAATGCTTGTCAGATATGGCAATTCTGATCACTTATAACTGTACATCTTTGTGAAAGTTTATATTGTTTGATAAAGCGGAAACTTGTAGATCGCAAAACATATGAGAGCCATCACGTGAAACGAGGACCCCTTTGGGGCTCCCTACAACAAATACTAGATCCGTTATCCGGAAAGAAAACACAACATTTGGCTAAATGACACAAAAGAGAGGATTTTCATCTCTTTTTTATTATTATTTAGAAAGGAAAAATCTTTCTTATTCACAAAACTGCAAGAAATAATGTCAATTACTTACAAACTAACAGAAGTTACAACTGTGTCTGTACGTTAATCCATTTCCAGACGAAAAATTCTAGACTGGTCCAAATTCAAAGAAGTTTCCTACGATAATTTTCAGTTGATAAAAAGTTTCGAAATTGGTATTTCGAGGCAGAAAGCGTTGTGGATAAAGAAAGAAAATACTTGTAACAAGCATTTTTTTTTTCATTTTACACAGTTTTTATTTCTAGGGCGCAGCAATAATCAGAAATTCGTGACGTCATAAAAATCTAATTTCCCACGTCACGAAGTAACGTCATTTAGGCAGGTTTTTCTGGATTTATATAAAAGATAAGATCAAACAGATGTCAGCAAGGGACGCTTTTCTTTATAAAAAAAAATACATATTTTATATGGTATAATGTTTAGATGGTATGTTAAGAAAATCTACGAAGAATGAAACATTACAGCTCTGGTAAAGCGCAGTCGGACCAGGGTCAATAGGCTTATTTCGCACTTTTCAGCAGGCCTCCTTTCGTCTCCTTGACCACATGATATTATTTTGCAGTAACACGTTTAGACACACACGGAAGTTCAGTGTAAATCTAAACCTGTTGAACATTTGTCACGGCCGCCGATATGGTGGCCTTCATTTTTTGTAAGATGTTTTCGATATGGTACAATGTCGCAGGCTAATAATTTTGAGTTCTCAAATATCTATGCGGGTTTTTTAAAAAACATTAATGAGGCGTCCGTTTGACAATTACATGGGGACGACGAAAGGAATTAATGAAAGATGGTTTAGAGCGGACAGCTGATGCACGGCCAAGGTTGAGGCACTTTAGGCAGACCATTGGCACAACGCGGGTTCTAACGTTGTCACAAACGATTTAACGAGCTAAAGCCTCCGTGCGGTCTTGACTTCCATCTGTGGACCGACACCTCGCAATAAGGTTATGCCGAGTTTACTTGGGCCGTAAATGCTCCAATAGTAGCAATCGTCTATGACGTAGGTAGACTATATGTTACGCAGAACGTAGTACACAAATTAAAATTGGATAGGACAAACATTGTTTATACACTAATACGACTTAAGCTTGAAGCGAGCTGGTTCCCTTTTAAATCGATTTTAAATGGAACTTCGATATCTACCATACTAATCATATGGTAGGACAATCATTGTCTTACCTTTTGTGAAACGTGACGCGCATGCTTAAAGATTGTTTGTAATCTTAATAACAAATCTCTTAAACAACCGCTACTGTTGCGTCATGTAAACAGGGTTTTGGACGGTTCTGCAATAGGTTGGATCTCTGTAATGTGAAAAATGGACGAAAAATGAAGTTTCTTTATTTTAGACAATGCTAATATCATGAATATAGAATGTCGCATGCATCCAAATATTCTCATAAACGAAGAGCAACTTGTATTTAACTGCCTCACAGGGATATGTATACTCGTCAAGAAAAAAAAGCGAAAACTCTGAGGTTACCGTAGTCTAAACATGGCTCAGTTTGGAAAAATGCAAATGCATAAAAACATAAACCGCCTTGAATTGGATATAGGTGAGATTTTGACATACTTTACTGTTGAAAAATAATTATCTCTGATAATTAAGCAGCTTAAAAAACTTCGAATGACGTATGACCTTTTACAACTTCATCTCCTACCATTCTATTGTTGTCTCCTAGGCTTTAACAAAGTCTTACTTCTGTTAATCATATTGAGTTAAATGGGTGGTGTTCCGCCAAAGTTTGCTGGGAATTTCGACATGATTTGTTGAATGATGAAAGGAACAGGCACGTGCGTTCAAAATTATACAGCGATTGGGAAGCTTAGACGATTTTTTTTTGAAAACCGAGGGCGTAGCTCTTATACGAAAAATGCGTCCTTTCTCTAAATCGTAATATAATTATGAAGTAAACCCCATTTGAATTAATATATGTATCTGTATTCTTAATGCGATAGGGGAAAAAAAGAAAAAAAGAACGAAAACATTTTTGGACTCTCTTAATTTACGGATTCAATTTGTAAGTACGACGTTTATGTCGTCAACCAACCATATTACTTCCTACAGGAGATCAATGGGCGTGATCAGCGACCCATCTATTGATTGGCTACTGTATAATATATAAATATCTTTAATTATCATTGAAAATCTGTATATCTACAAAAACACTTTTCCATTTACCACGGGAGGTATGTTATTTAACCAATTCCCACACATGACGCATTTTGACGCCTCTCAAGAAAAGCAATTGAGAAGACATTGTGTGAAATGAAGAAATTGCTTGAACTTAGTAATTTCTTCATTTTACACGATGGCTTCTACCCAGAGAGTGGAAAAACTTAAAATTTCAAAAACTTTATATTGTCGTCTGCAACCCTTTCAACTCAGTCCAGTCTACAATTTTCCCGTCTGGTAACAGGCAAAGAAAAGACGGCATAGAAGTTGATGTCGGCGCAATAATTTTGGCAAAAGGAATTACCCAAGTATTTTCTTGAATATCGCGAAAAGTATCTCGCTGTAACAGTTTATCTGCATGTGAGCATGTGAGCAATGTAAATGAGAATTATTATCAACATTTTGAGAGCAAGTCTTCAAAACCAATTAATCAAGCTCTTGTATATATAATCGATATCATAATAAAGACCAACGACAAAATGTCGACATCACAAAACCTGTAATTTACAACACAACGCTCGTGACAGTGACGTGAATAAAGTTAACAAATATTTGAGATTTGTTTTTGTCTTGGATAAGAAATGAGCGAATGAATAAAATTGAGTCATTTTCAAAATATCTTGGATAGGACAGTAATATATTTTATCTATTCCTGACTACCACCAACGGCTGAATAATCGTAATCCTGTGTTGGATGAGCAACTATAGGCTCGAAAAGGGTGTAGTGATAGTACCGATGCGGGAAATACTAGGAATCCATGGTTAGGTGCTCCAGATCCAGCGATATTACTGAAATGAATACTGTTACAAGCCTTGTTAAACCCCATTCAAAAACTAAATTATCTATCCCTGAGACAGTGCTCTAGTGATGGCGATGTCTCCGTTTCACCAAGAATAACCCATTCCAACACGACAATATTTGAGACTGGTCCTAATTGAAAGATGTGGCAGACGAGAATTTTAAGTTGATGAATTTTCAAATTTCTTTGTCTTTTAGGGTAGAAAACATTTTGGACACAGAAGAAATTGCTTGTTACAAGCAATTTCTTCAGTGTCCACAGTGTTTTCCAAAGCTTTTATCTTGAGGGGCGTAAAAAGGAGGGATTATGCGGGAATGGGTTAAGGATAAACTGAAGTGAGGATGATTACTGTAAATCAGTCGCAGCAACAGGCAATGCTCCTTCATATCAAATGCATACTTTCAGCGTTTATTTAAGAAATGAAAAACATATTTGTTGTTTTCATTGAGGTATGAGCCCTAAAAAACTTAATAACACTGTTTTATGAATCCGCTTTGCGCATTCCGACGTTTAAGTCGCTAATACAACAGAATTGCTTCGCATAAATGTCGGCCAATTTTGGAGTTCAAAGTTCACTTCCGGGTATAAATGAATTATTTGATTAATTCTATGATTGCCAGTCGCAGTCGCTTATTTATCTCCCATTGAGTTGGAAAATTGCTAAATGATACTTTGGCCTTTCTTTAATGCAAATTAAGAATAATGACATATTTTGCTCTCGGACCGTATGTAAAGCAAATCTAATAACCCATTTCAGTTATATTGGTCGTATATGTATCGCCATTTCTTAGTTATTTATCTAAATATCTTTTATTGTTTCTTTCTATGGTTGTTCAATCTGTTGTAAGTGTTTTTAACGCTACATTGACTACTTTCTTTCATAGAAATATATATCAGCATTTTTGAGACCTAATATATGTCAATGTGACAAATGGCAGATTTTTCCTTCTCATGAATTATTCAGAGTTATTTTTAGATGCTTCACGAAAACCTTTATAGGGCAATCCTCGCTTCCAGTCGACTCAGACTCCGAAATTCTCTCTCAAAATGTAAATATTGTCTTGAACTAAAAAAAAATTGCCGAAAATTGAAAATGCATTTTTCATCATTTTTCACTGAGTATGATCCCGTACTATTGTGACATAGAACACACCGTGTTAAATGAGGAAATGGCCGATCGCATCCCACGCCCACTCATTCGGTTAATCCGACTGAGATAATAGACGAGGCTGTTCCCTTCCAGTAAAAAAAATATTTGACTGGTAAATACATTTTTTATGACCGCCGCTTTCCATGGATTGGCTTGTATCATGCGATTTTATTTTTTAGCTATTAATTTTATATTTATAAAGCGTAAACTATTCAATTTACGCTAACTTTCATTTGTCATCTTCTTAAAAGTTTTTCTTAAAAGTGATTAGATTCAAATTTGTCTTAAATTTTGTCATGCTGAATAAAAACCTTTTCAGAATTGTATTAAAATCAAAGGGCTGAAAGTACTGGCAGTACTTGTTGTTCAGTTGTCAATACTTCTTTTGAAAACTAATTTCATAAACAACTATGGTTCAAACGGACAGAACGGGGGTGTATGTGCAGTCTGATCTTTGTGTATATATTCTGCTAAAACCGGAATATTCCGGGTTCAGCATGAGAAGGGTCAACTAATACCTGAGTGAGCTTTTTCAACGGTCTATACACTTAGAGTGCTGTCGAGAAATGCAGGCCCAAGTCCCGACCGTACCACTTGTCACGTAAAATGTCCTTGGACAAGACATTCTAGCCCCCATCCTGGTGAAACAGCGTATGAATAAGTGAGATATATCTAAGCGATTGTTCAAAGCTGTGTTGAACTGCATTCATAATTTCAACAGAATAATAAGATCTTTGTTTAGTTAGAATTTATTGTCTAACAGTACAATGTCTGAACCCTTGTCATGCTGATCCCGGAATATTCCGGTTTGGGCAGGAGGTGTAGACTAAGATCAGACTGCACTTATGTGCAGGTTGATCATAGTCTACACCTTCTCCTTGTACTTTTCCTGCTAGAGTTGATTATGGAGTTGATTTCTTAAAGAAATATTAATTTTTGAACAACAAGTTCTATCAGTGCTTTCAGTCCTTTGATTTGACAGCATTTGACAGCATTTCAGTAAGGTGATTTATACAGCATGACAAGGGTTAATAGTATCCTACCATACAGTAGTTTTACATTCGTGATTGGCACAGACAGACGTTCCTCTGTTCCGCTTCGATTCCCTCGATTAGAATGTCTAAAGACTTTGGCAGGTTGCATCAATTTGGCATGTTGTCTGCGGGGAGACCAAAACCGCTTAACTGCAATTTGTTCAATTTGTACTTATAACGTTTTGGCCACTTACGATTTATACATATATGACGTGTCGCCACAGAAAAAATAAGGATGGTATGTGTGGGTGGGAAAACCTAGTGAGCGAGAGAGAGAGAGAGGGAGAGAGATGTGCATTTAAGCAAAGTTTCCTGTCATCTTACACACAATTACAAACGCATATAAAGTACTAAATCCAGTTATCTTCACCAGTTTCTTGTGTGTGACAATCGTGCGTTTCGTATTTGTAGGACGGAAAGCTTGTCTAGCCTGGAATTCGAACTCGTGATCTCCGGACTAATAGCTCGGTGTGCTTACTTACGATCTGTATCGATAGAAGGAAACATGTGGTTTTAAATAGGATAACAGACGACGATAAACAGATAGTCTGAGAGACAGAAATAATACACAACTTATTTGTTTTTTATAAGCGGATTTAGTCCGGTAGACACACAAGATGGTTGGTTGTATCATGTTTTACTCCTTTTTCAACAGTATTTTCTGTATAACGCAGCGGCTGGTGCACTTAACTGTGGCTTCTCGTCATTTCTCACACCAGTACAACAACAGCAATCTTTCCGGGCGGATGCGTAGTCTGACCAGGATTAAAATTTTTCACTCTTTGTAGAATTTGCGAGTCTAACATGGTCATTCTACGTTATCGTACACATATTTCAAAATAGTTGCTATGATTGACTTCTGCTAGATCCTATCTCTTTTTCAAACGTTTGCTATACGAAGCTTCCATGGAGACCCTTTTTGGGGGATGGGTCACGTACTTTTGTATATTATATCTTATCAAACTTGCACACGTGTGCATTTAATGAGTGCATAAAGGCCTACCACATCCCACAAACGACAGTAAATATGATTTGTACATATAAAATCAGGAAGACGTCTATAATTTATGATAACATTGTCTGCTTAAGACATTTCAAACATGACTTATGATAACAAGTGAGCGCAGAGACCCGGTGGATTCTCCTTATAGAACTTCGTTAACTTCAATATACAAGTTGTGAAAAAAGTAACAATTTTCGGGCTTATGAAATGCTGTTTAACTAAGCTATAGTTACGACATTTTGCTCGCGCATAGACGATATGCTGAAGAAATATTTACTTTGAATTGAAGAAGAATCGAATTTTATCTCTAAAAGACATTCAAATCAACATCTCAATTGGGCGGTTATTTGACAGTACAACTCGTAAACGGGCAGAAAATAGTCATAAACGGAGATAGGAGGCCGATCGCTGTCCACACCATCTGACGTCCGCCATAGTAGTTGACCAATCGCGACTGTCAATCAAATAGTCACGCGACAAACGAAATCATTCATTTAGACTGGCGTTTAACTTTGAATTCCGAGGTTGGACGCCGTTTATTTAACGCGTTTTTATCGGTTGTGCGACCTAAACGTCGTAACTACAGCTTATTCAAGCTGTAGTTACGACGATTAGGTCACCAACCAACTTTCTACTTTTTTGTTGCATGCTACTGGCCACAATTAAAAAAGAAAACAAAGCCGTCAAATTTTGAGCGGAAGTGCCTGTCGGAGTCAATGAGCGGGCCCAAACGGAGTAAGTGGCCGAGGCCAGTGATTGGTCAGTTCGGTTGATAGCAGATCGATGGTTGGCGATCAAAATTTGGCAAGCTGAAAGTTATGACGTTAAAATCGCCAAACTAACAAGAATACTTAATACAAGTCAAAGTTCACTTCCGGTTGAAAAGAATTAGTTGATCGGTCAATCGATTTTTAACCCTTTACTGTACAATCACTGTTTTTTAGGTCTTTGTGTGCTTTTATACTTCAGAAAACATTGTGGGAAAAGAAGAAATTGCTTGTCACAAGCAATTTCTTCTTTTTCCACAATATTTTCTACCCGACTGAATGATCATTTTTCAAATTAAATCCACTATAAATTGTCGTCTGCAAAACCTTTGAAATTTGACAGATGAGTTAACCCATGTCATGCTGAACCCGGAATATTCCGGTTTTGGCAGGAGGTGTAGACCATAATCAGCCTGCACATAAGTGCAGTCTGATCTTAGTCTACACCTCCTGCTTATACTTTTCATGCCAGAATTGTTCATGAATTCCATTCTTTAAAAGAAATATTGATTATTTAACAACAAGTTCTATCAGTGCTTTCAGCCCTTTGATTTTAAGGCAATTCAGTTAGGTTATTTATAAAGCACGACAATGGTTAAGATGCCTGTTTCTTGACTATTTGGTGCTTCAGAGTGAACAAAGAGCAGAAGTCGAAAATAGCCACAACATTGTATGAATAATAAAACTAATTAGAGCAAAGTTTCCTTAAAAAGCTGAGTTTGGTGTATAGTTTATAATTGAAGCGCACAGTCGTAATTGTGGGACTAAAATGTCGTAATTACAGTTCGAATAAAGCTGTATTTACGACCTACTCGCCAACTAACGAAATTGTACCACTGATTAACACAAAGCCGGTTATCTATTATCTACAGAGTTTTGTGTGATCTATACACGTTATATTTTCATTTCAACTACAAATTCCATTGGTCAAACTTTATACTTGGTTTTCAAATTGATAATTAGCACTTCTACTTCTACTTATAAAAATATGACCTGAAATTTGAGAAAAGAACAATGGAAAACCGGAAGCTCGCTTGAAATATTTTCTTGTCCATTTTTTATGAAATTCGTAATCAGTGAACATTTGGTTTTCATCCTGACTTAAGATATTAGATAAATTAAATAAATGAAGATTTTAAGTACTTCCGGGCCCATAAAATAATGAAAAATGCACATTCATAATAATATACTTGACATATTACAATAAAAACTGCATATCCCATTTGCATTAAAACAATCGAGATATTCTTTTTAAGAAATGTTCCTCACTAATGTGTGTCTCTGAACAGATAACTACATTAAATCTTGTATTAGGTGACTACTTAAGAATGGTCGTCTAATACAATTTCTTAAGAAAGGCTTGACGATTGATTCGATTGCACGCAAAAATCATTAAAAATTTCTCGCTTAATCCTATGTTATTGGAACTCATTAAAATCGTCTCATTGAGACGATTCTAATGAGTACCAACAACATAGCATTTTGTAATGATTTTACATTTTAGCAAAATACCGACATTTCTTAAGAGATTTGGCCTTATAAAAATTCAATTATTCAATTAATGGAAGTGGTCGTAGTCTCCCGGGCAAGATCGCCTGTACTTGTTTACAAGTTGTCTTCCGCTTGCATGTTTACTGTTTGTACTTTATGTTAACATTATATATATATCATTCGATAGGAGAAAATAGAATTAATTAAATAAATGGAGTAAAAGTTCAAGGTTAAAACTTTTTGAAACTGTAAATTCTATCTTAGCAATCCAACAATGCCTCAGTTTGCTTCTGAAACGCATGCAGATTGAACTAGGCTGTAGTTACATGCTTTCAAATTAAAAGTCAAACCTAACGGTCCATCTTTAACACTGAGTGATTTATGTTTAAAGGTATATTTTTTCTATAACATGAACTTTCTAAAAAAGGTATCAACAAAATATTAAGTTTTTTTTTAAACATATTGTAAATAATCTAAATCGATGTATGTTGGCTTCTATTACAGTCGATCTTTCTCGAAAGACCACCTCTATAAAGCGATCACGTTTTATTAAGCGTCTACAATTGAAATCTCTTTTACTAAAAACAGAAGCTCTTAACGAAATGAAGACATTTTTTTAAAAAGTAAAATCATAATTAAATCCTATGTTTTTAGAACTTAGTAGAATCGTGTCAGTGAGAGAGTCTAGTAAGTCCCAAATATAGTAGTATAACCGAATACTGTGTAATAATTTGGGTATGAAATCAGTGGTGTCCGTGGTCGAGAGGTAGAGCGTCGGCTTCCCGATCAAGAGGTCCTGAGTTCGATTCCCGGGAGCGGGTATCGATCTTGGTTCTGTCATTGGCCCACACTTTCGGCGCGAGTACTGGTGCATTTTCCAGGAAGCAGAATCGAGAGGGATTAATCTAAGTTGGAAGAACTTGTTTCCCAATCGATGTAAAATAAATAGGTTTAAACCAAATGAAATCGGATCATATATTGATATATTTCGCAAAAAGTGTATTAACCCTTTCCCGTTCAAATACGGGATTTTACGTTCCTGTGATTTTATACTCGAGAAAACATTGTGGAAAAAGAAGAAATTGCTTGTAACAAGCAATTTCTCTTTTTTCCACAATATTTTCTACCACATAGGATGGTCAGATTTCAAATTGCATGCAATTTTCATTGTCGTCTGCAATCTCTTTCAAATTGGACCAGTCTAAAATTTCATAAAACAGGAAAGGGTTAAGCGACCGTCTTTAATGGTCCCTTTGGTGGTCGCTTCATAAAAGATTTACTAAAGTTTTCATGTGTCTCAGTTTGGTTAATTTGACACACAACGAGCGAATATATGTTGGGGAAGGGGGTTTGAGGGACACGTTTAACACGAAGCTAAAACGATCTCGACTACATCTAGCTAAGTTTATTGTTTAAAAAGATTTCGACGATGGGTTGTTGATCTTTTAAAAACGAAGATGAACGCGTCTTTTCTTGCAGATGTGTCTTTCACTTTGACTTTTGAGGGAAATGTATGAAATAGGGCCTGTCGTCGTTGTGCGTACAAAATGTCGGAACTACAGCTTTATTCAAGCTGTAGTTACGACATTTTGCATACCCAACGACGCTACATACATACAACGTCAATGTCTTCTCTGTTACGTTTGCCTTTTGTCAGAAGCGATATGGTTTTAGATTGGATACCATTTGAAAACAAGTTACGTTATCACTGAAAGCCGGGATTTATTTGCCTTTACCATTTAAAGATGGTTCGATGAATATTTTTAGAAATGATTCGGAAGAAGTTAATGTCTCTGCTTTTTCAAAACAAATCCTTATACCTCCATGATGTTAATTTTGTCTGTAAAACCAATTAATAATAACTCATTACTAGACAACAAAGTCATAGACTGGTCCAAATCCAAAGAAGTTGCAGGTGACCGTTTTGGGGTTATGAAATTAAATAAAAATCTATTTTTTTCCATGGAAAATATTGTGGGAAATAAAGAAACTTCTTAACTCAAGTAATTTTATAATTTCATACAATGTTTCCTAAGATTTCGGAATTTCTACAGTTAAAAAAAGCAAAAAAAACATTGCATCTATAATGTGGCTTTTCCATTTTAAGACCGCACAAGGGACGACCAAAAAGTCTAAAGAAATGGTCGTTTGATACACTTTTTTTTGCTAAAATACGAACGATTATTTCTATTCCATACACACGTTATTAAAGAATTCTCGCTAAATCCTTTTGTTGTGGGGACTCATTAGAATAGTCTCATTGAACCGATTCTTATGAGTTCAAAGGACATAGGATTTAGTAATTGTTTTACTTTTTACAAAAGTACTTGAACTTCTGAAGAGATTTTGCTTTTATAAACGGGATTTCGATTATGTCGCTTAATGAACATGGTTTCCTAATAAAAGTGGTCTCTCGAGCAAGATCGACTGTATTTACTTCCGTTTGCAACATGCAATCCGTGTCATTGCTTCGGGGAAGCGTTGTTACAACTGTTCGAGTCAATTTCGAGTAGTCTCAAGCTAATTTTTTATAGTCAGTTTGACGGAGATCAAAGCAAAGATTGGCTGCCGGGTACCCGTTACCATAGTAAAACAAACTGTCCATGTTTTAACATTATCCACTGTTTTAGTATGAAAACAGTGTAATATGCTAAAGCAAAGGTTCCAAAACAAAATGATATGATGTTCGTGTCTCTCTCTTCATTATTAATCAAAGCCCACGTGTTTTCTGAATATCCCTTGTATACTACAAATTTATTCCACTGTTAAAATATACTCGCCTATGCAATCCTGTTTTTATCTTTTTTCTGTTAACCCATTCCCACACAATGACGCTTTTAAACGCCCTAAATATGAAAGTTTTGGAAAAAATTGTGGAAAATGAAGAAATTGCTCGTAACAAGCAATTTCTTCATTAACCACAATGTTTTCTACCCCAATTGACAAAAATTTATATAATTCATTAATCATAAATTGTTGTCTGCAACTCCTTTTAAACATTGTGGTTAATGAAGAAATTGCTTGTTACGAGCAATTTCTTCATTAACCACAATGTTTTCTACCCCAATTGACAAAGATTTATATAATTCATTAATCATAAATTGTTGTCTGCAACTCCTTTTAATTTTGGACAGGTCTAAAAATTCATTGTGTGGGAATGGGTTGAATTAATTTCTATTTTTGAATTAGCAATATTTCAGCATTATGGCATTGAAATATTTATATATTTTGTGTTACGTGCATGGACGATGGAATCGAAGTTCTATAAATGAAATTCTGTTCTGTTTGATTCCGTTCACCGTTGACGAAATTGACCTTAAGAACCCATCTTGTCTTTCTGGTAGAACAACACTAAGCAGTGGACGTGTTTTATTTATTGATTTCCAAGACTTTCGCTGCCAAATCGCCTTCTTTATTCCGAAATGATTTATCGATATCAAACGACATGTCACTGATTTTCTCACAAAATCTTGTCTTAAGGCGCCATGGAATGTCTCTGATACTTTCTGATAGAATCTCACGATCCATCATGATAACCCATTACCAGACTAGACTTATTAGGACTGGTCCAAATTAAATGATTTTGAAGACGAAATTCTAAGTTTGTGAATTTAAAAATCCCTGTTTTTCTGAGTAGAAAAGATTGGGGGAAATGAAGACATGTGGCTTGTTTTTATAATTTTCTTCATTTTTCCTATCATTTTTTTCCCGTTTAGGGATGTAAAAGTAAAAACGGGGTTCTGTGAAATGGTATATCAAACCATTATCACAAAGTCCTGCTTTTTTACCCCCTCATGAAAAGAGTTTACGGGGAAAATGTGAAGAATAAAAAAAATTGCTTGTTACTAATAACAATCAGTTTCGGCATTTTAGACACTATTTCTACCCAAGGGTACAGTAAAGATAAAAATTTCATCCACTTTATACTCTCGTCTGCAGATTCTTTTAATTTAGACCGGTCTTACATTGCGCTGTCCGAGAATGAGTATAATGAATTTTTCAGGGCTCTACTTGAAACATAAATGAAAGAACAACAATCATTAACCCATTCCTATACACAATGACGCTTTTAGACGTCATTAAAGAAAACCAATTGTGAAATCATTGTGAATAATGCAGATATTTCTTGAATCAAGCCATTTCTTCATTTTCCAGGATGTTTTAACCAAGAAAATTTAAAAAAGCTAAAATTTCATGAACTTTAAATTGTCGTCGTCAACTTCTTTCAATTCGGACCAGACTAAAATGATGTCGTCTGGTAATGGGTTATTTTCGACATGAACACAGCATGCAAGGTCTGATCTAGTCGATTTCCCCGATTTTGACACATCTTTATAATAATCGACTAACCGACTAACCGTTGTTGTTGGTAGCTATTCCAGTGCCCGTAGAATATATTGGAGGACTCTAATGAGAGCAAATAACGCGGGATTTGGAGAGAATTATTTAACCTTTGTCGTTATGTATAAAATCCCTTTTCTGAATTGCTTCTTACTTGGTGGCCTTAATGGGGGGTCGGTATTTCTTTTGATATCAATTTTTATAAACAGTTCTTGCTTAGATGTGACAACTATGACGCATAGACTAAGATAAGACTGCACTCATATGAAGGCTGGTCTTTGTCCATGCACCCTGCCAAAAACAGATATTCTGGGTACAGCATGACAATGGTTTATATTGAGCCAATGCGTAACATTCCCAACAATTTCACCGTGATGTATGTTCAGACTTTTAATGAAAGCTATAGAGCGGAAAGTGAAGACTCCTGCCAAGCTATGCCGATGAACAGATTGATCCTAGTCTTTACTTGTCTTGCTGGTCCCGGAATACTCCTTCTTTGACAATGGCTTTGGCAGGTGTATAAACTATGATCAGCCTGCACAGACGTCTTAGTCTATACTGCCTGCTTATTGTTGCTGTTGTTGTTAGAGAAATCTTTGAATACAAGATCAATCTACTAAAGTCAAAGTGTTCTATTATGGTGAAAAGAGGAAAGGGGTTAACAAACGTTCAATAAACAGCAATGCATGGGCGCTTGATACAAACGTTAGTGTGGTTGAGTTTGTCTTTTTAGCTCTGTGGTTGTATTGACGACCCGTGATGCGACACGATAGGGGTCGCTGTTGTGATTCCGGTCGCTCCATCGACCACTTGGATATGTCCTTGGACAAGATAGTTCATAGCCAAGTCCTAGCAATAGTGATGCCCGGGAAGAACTATCAGTGAAAGCTGATTGTTCAAACGGGTGCTAACCCCCATAAAATAAGTTTGAGTTGTGAAATCGCAAAATGGCTACAAAATTATCATAAATACAGCTTGAACAAAGCTATATTTACGACAGTTAAGTCGCCCTTTGACGATATTTCACTTATTGTGTCTGTAAAAGGGATCGATTGGCATTAGTTTTCCTGTTGTCGGAAAGCAATTTATTTCCGAAGGGAAAATAATGGTTTCAAGATTGTTTTTCTCATCATGACGGAGTGATGAATCGGAAGATGAATAGAAAACAACCTTCTCAAAAATCGTCCTCCTATAAAACTTCCAGAATACAGGCTTTTCTATCACGAGTTTAGTTCATTATTTTGATTATGATTATTATTATTACCAATTCAATGAACCAATCGCAGGTCCCGTCCACTGACTCTACTGCCCCCACCCACTGACCCAAACAGGAAGTTCCATTTCGATTTTAAACAACGTTATTTTACAGAATTTATAGCTGGGAACACGTAACAAAGAAGTAACTACAAGCTGTATTTACGACGTTTAGGTCGCCATCCAACCATTCTATTCTTTCGTGACATGAAACTGACCATACATTTTGCAAAATAACGCCGTTTGATATTTTATTCGAACTTCCTCCTGCAGCATGTGGGCGGGGCAAGCGATCCGCGAATTTATTTGGGTCTATCAAGATATGTACGCTTCTTAGTGGCTCAAACAATTGTTTCATACTTCCTTGGAGAAATGTGAACACGGAACTATTTTCTAGGCCTGTGCACAAAGTAGTTCCATATAAAACTGTTACAAACTGGTAAAACCTTCACTTAATCATCCCGATTAGCTCATTTGGTCGAACACTCGACTTCAAATCTTGATATCGCGGGTTCCATCCCCGGGCTCAACAAACTAGTGAACCAACTGTCTTTCAGATTAGATTTTAAATCAAGGCTCGTGTGATAGGGAGGGGGTGGGGCTTTCATCTTGTATCCTTACACTGTCCCCCGTAACAACTAACCGTCTAATGGGTATGTGCTACGGTAGCGACGTAAATAAACGGACTATTTGATATCGTTATGTGATTTGTGTTTGATAATATTAAATTGACGGTTCACAGTTGTCAATCAAAAGTCGATATGCCAATCAAATAATGTATTTTACTTTGAACTCCATCATTGACCAAAATTCATAGTTAACATTTTTATTGGTTTAATTAAAGCTTCATTTACGACGTTTATGTCACCAACCAACGATTTTGGTTGATTTATGTCCCTTGCTACATATGTTTAAAATAATCTCGTCAAATTACATCAGTCGAGTTTTCATGGTGAACACGAGGGGAGTCAATTATAAGGAACGAAGAGACCTTGTTTCCATTGAGCAACGTAATCACTCTTCATAAAACATTGTTTGACCAGGCGCCGCCATCATCTTCCAATTCAAATTAGTATTCTATTATTGAATCTAATATCAACGACTCCGATTTTAGCTGTAGTTACGACGTTAAGGTCGCCAATCTAGCATATCGTCGTTAAGAGAGCAAGATGTCGTGACTACAGCTTTATTAAAGGATGGTGTGGTAGTACTGGAGTAAGAAATACCAGGATTTCATGTTTAGGTGCTCCAGCCGCCACGGCAAAACTGATATACTGTTAAAAGTGGCGGGCATTAAACCCCATTCAATCAATTAATCAATCAACCTATACCCAGAAATGAAATGAGCGCGTGCGTGACATTTCCAACCATTACGCATGTGCGCCAAGTAAAGACTCAGATCCGCACAGTCTGATCAGAGTCTTCACTCTGCGCTCTGTAGATAGATACTGATCTAAAGCTTCTTTAACCCTTTCCTGTATAATCACTGGTTTTTACGTCCATGCAATTTTATATTTAAGAAACTATTGTGATAAAAGAAGAAATTGCTTGATACAAGCAATTTCTTCTTTTATCACACTATTTTCAGTCACATAGAATGGTTTTGTTTCAAATTGCACTCACTTTTCATTGTCATCTGCAAAATGTTTCAAATTGGGCCAGTCTAAAATTTCGTGAAACAGGAAAGGGTTAAACAATCAGCGAATATTCTAATTGCCCCGAATGACTGTCCAGGGTGCTCAATGTGTGCGAGTCACGCACCTGTGTAATGGTTGGAAATGTCACGCATAGGCTCAAATTTTGTTATTCAATAGAAATGTGACGGAGAAAAAGTCTACTATGTTTGCATATTATACAAAGAAGTATAGATTTTTCTTTGCCTTTCCAGACACAAAGTAGAGGGAATCTCATAATATTTATTCAACAATGGCTATTAATGTACATCAAATGACGTTTCGTCTAGCCTTACCATAAGTTCATAAAATGTGGGGAACGCTTTATGCCGATTTATCATTTCGATATAGAAATCAGGAAGGTTTTCAAAAACATTGGATAAAATAATAAATTTATTATACTAACAATCCCATTTTTTTAAGCCTGTCAAGGAAAATAAATGTTTTCTAGAACATCGTAGACAATGAAAAAATTGCTAATTATAAGCAATTTCTTCATTGTCAGTAATACTTTCTATCCTAAAAGGCAATGATTTTTAAAGTTTCTTCTGCAACATTTTTTAATTTAAACTAGTCTAAAATTTGTCGTGTGACAATGGATATAAGTTTAAGGAAATACTTTATTACATCTTATATCGATCCATTTTTACTCTCTTTCTCCTACCCACATCCCTGCATTCTTTTAGATCGTATAAACAAGTTTTTAAGATCGTATTGTTCGTTTTGTCGTCACCGTACTCTCCTACTCTATTTTGCTTTCCCTTAAAGCCACTCCCACTCAACAGAATTTTGGACTTATCCAAATTGAAAGGAAGTTTGTACGACATCTTCAAGTTGATGGCATTTTGAATATATTGGTGTTTCGGGAAAGAAAGTATTGAATAAATTGCTTGTTATATGCAATTTCTTCTTTTCTCACAACATTGTCTAAGCTCTATTCAATAGGGACGTTAAAAACAAAACTGTGCGGGAATTGGTTAATTATACATAGGGCCAAATTCAAACATGAGAAAGAAAGGTTCTAACATCATTTGTAAATCCCTGTCCTGCTTCAGCATTACAAAACACTCGCTAACGTGCGTTCAACATAAAAAACTTGCTCACGAACGTGCGTTCAGCATAACAAAACGCTCACGAACGTGCGTTCAGCATAACAAAACGCTCAATAACGCGCGTTCAGCATAACATAACGCTCACTAACGTGCTTTCAGCATAACAAAACGCTCACTTACGTGCTTTCAGCGTAACAAAACGCCCACTTACGTACGTTCAGCATTGCAAAACGTCCACTAATTATGCTGCTCTCACACCTTTGCGTATCTGCGGCGTTTGGGCCAAAAATGTTTTACGTGGATCAAACGCCGATGACCAAGGCGTATTTTGTTTGACCTCAATGGTATGGCGTATGTACTACGTTCCTGCGGCGTTTCCGCGTCGTTCCTGCTGCGTTCCCGCGTTTGTATGGAAACCCAGCGGCGTAAGTACCACGTTCTGAGGCGTAAGCGTGGCGTATAAGGCGTTGTCGCGGCGTAACCACTACGTAAGCACGGCGTTCCATTCGTTCGCGCGGCGTTGCTGCTGCGTAATCACGACATTTACTGTTTACTTTTGGGTATAAAACTGTTTATTTCACGTCGTTGTAGCCATTCATCAGAAAGCAGCCGAAGATGCTACCTAATAGCTGTTTCAGTTTGTTTTTGTAAGCGAAATGTCCAGGCAAGTCCGACAACAGCAATATCATAATCTTCTTGTTCCATGCCTTTGGAAATAATGAGAGCAGACCAAGGATACTGGTACTATGGCGCTATTCAGACACAAACTCTTTGAACGCCATAGAAACTCCGACAACGCAACACCAACGCAGCTGCAACGAAATAGAAACGAAACATACGTAACACGTACGTAGCATGAACACAAGAAAACGTAGTGACAACGCGGTTAACGTCGCACATACGCCGCACATACGCCACGCATACGCGGGCTTACGCCGTGGCAAGATTAGCTTTTCATTCGTGCCACGTACAATGCGTAAGAGCTACATTCCTGCTACGTAACTGCTACGTTATTTTCGTTTCTACGGCGTATACACTACGTAAACGCGGCGTATCAGAGCTGTCACGTACGTGCTACGTATTTTTAAGTGCACACTTAAAAATACGTCGACCCTCGGCGTACGAGGAGATCATGCTACGTATCGAGGCGTATGCGCTACGTAAACTCGCGTTCCTGCTACGTTGTCACGGCGTTCCTTTCTTATCGTGATACGCCACGCTTACGCGGGTCGATACGCAAAGGTGTGAGAGACGTATAACGTACGTTCAGCATTACAAAACGTTTACTAACGTGAACCACGTTTTGTCGGGGATACTAGACGACTTAACCCATTCCCACACAACAAAATTATAGACAGGTCCGAACTGACAGGAGCTGCAGACGATAATTTCAAGGTGACGGATGTTTAATTTCTTCATCTTTTTGAGTAGAAAACATTATGGATAATGAAGAAATTGCTTGACACAAGCAATTTCTTCATTTCCACAATGTTTCCGAAGGCTTTTTTTCTTTAGGAGAGTAAAAAGAAGGATTGTGTGGGGAATGAGTTAAGTAATTTAAGTTAAACAGATACGTATCAATGACAGTTTGAATAAGTTGTAATTAAGGTACCACTTGCCATGCCCGCTTAGTCCAACAGGAAGTTCCACTTGTTATAATACTGCTTTTTTTCCAGCAGAATGACTAGTAGAATGTGCCAAAAAATAAAACGATTGGTCGGCGACCAAAATGCCGATGAATAAGTTTAGTTACGACGTTTAAGTCCCCAAACTGAAAAAAAGATACATCACATAATTGTCGAACAATGTTGGAGTTCAAAGTTCACTTCCGGGCTAAATGAATGATTTGATTGGTATATCGATTTTTTTTTTTTTTTTTTTTTTTTCAATTGACAGCTTTAAAAAAAAAGAAAATAGTTGGTTGACGACCGACAATAATGCCTAACATTAATGTCGACCAATGTTGGAGTTCAAAGTTTTTTTATTGACAGATGCGAACCGTCTCTTACTTAGCTTTTAGTGGCGACCAACAACATAAACGGTCAGATTAAAAGAGGATAATTTGATTGGTCAACCTTTTTTTTAGCATAGAAGATCCATCAATTCAAATAACCCGAATTCCTGGCTCACTAACGATTCTTAACGTCAGCTGAAAACCTAGATCGTAGCATTAATTAGCTCTTTAACCCTTTTCTTTTTAATTACTGGTTTGTAATTCCCTGTTATTATATAATGGAGAAAACATTGTGTGAAAAAGAGAAAATGTTTGTCATTTCTTCATTTCCCACAAGGTCTTCTATCCAGAGAGACTTCGATTTTTTTAAAATTTCGTCAACTTTAAATTGTCGTCTTCAAATTCTTTCTGTTTGGACAAGTCTAAATTTGTGTCATCTTTGTGTTATGGGCTAAACATGAACAGTCAATAAATCCAGAATCAGAAGATTCTAAAGAACATATTGTATTTAGTTGTGTCCATAATTTTACCAGAATAGAGTTTTGTTATGTTTTATCAGAAGAAACTTCTGGAAAAAATCCAGACGAGTTTTATTGATCTTTGAGAGAAAAATTTGGAAAAGCTTCAACTTTAAATCCAAAATGGTGTATCGATTCCAAATGACATAACTCGCAAATCTAATCAGCAAACTCCGGGGAACGTTTAGAAAATGAATTTTTCCTCGAAATAATCGGTCCATTAGAATCCAAACAAGTAACTTTAATGGTTCTTGGGTTTCGTCTGGCCGACGTCAAGCTCGATTAGCACTGTTTGTGGTACCATATGCTCTTAATCCTAGGATGAGTCTGAACCTGGCTCAGCAAACATTCAGTCTGACATTGGATAACAGTCATTATGACTTACGTATTTTGTCACAAAGAATTAGCATAAACAATTTCATGTAGAGAAAATTTTCAGCGTTTCATTTTATTTGGGAAGAAAAAAAAGGGTTGAAAATTTCAAAATACTTTTGACAAACGATTTCTTCTTTTCAACCCGTTTTCGCCAAGCCCTTTCTTGAGGCGAGTAAAAAGCTGGATTGATTGATAATGGGTTTAAAAACGGATACATCTGATTCTCTATCAAACTTCATTTAGTAAGATTTTGAGGCATACCTCTATAGTTATATATTTAGATAGTTATATATCACGGAGCTGTTACAAGATTTTTTTTAATATTAAACCTACACTAAACACCTCTCTCTCTCTCTCTCTCTCTCTCTCTCTCTCTCTCTCTCTCTCTCTCTCTCTCTCTCTCTCTCTCTCTCTCTCTCTCTCTCTCTCTCTCTCTCTCTCTCTCTCTCTCTCTCTCTCTCTCTATCTATCTATCTATCTATCTATTTATTTATCTATCTATCTATCTATCTATCAATCTATCTATCTATCTATCTATCTATCTATCTGTATGGCAACGGAAAGTGGATTTTTTGCTGTTGTTGAGCTTAAAATTCTTTAAAAATCTGCTTCTAATTCAAGAACTTATTAAATTTGTATTTACTTCATCAATTCTACATCATTCGCCTTTGAAAGGTAAAATTAAAAAACGTATGTTTTATTTAACATGCACGAAAATTTCTGCAGCTAGAGTGATAAATGTCATATATATTATATTTGAGCTTTCTCTGGTTGTTCGAGCTGTAATAAAAGTCATAAGAATTTATATGTCGATATATCAAATGTTCTGATGTGCAGTTCACTTCAAATAGAGATCTAAATCTTAACTTGCAAGTCGGTTCAACGAAAATATATTCGAAATGACTATATTAGATGCTACGGGGGATTTATCTAAGAAAGCAAAGATCGGGATAAGAAAAAAACATCATTCACATCGGTTTCAAAGTTCAAATGCAAAAAGTATCTATGGCGGGCAAACGTCGTAACTACAGCTTGAATAAAGTGTGCTTCTTAAAGCCATAAAACACAGAATAACGCGGACTTATTTCAAAAATTAACATAAATTTTGAAAAAAAGCGATTGGTCTCAAATTCTGGCCATCGACAATTATCAAATCATTAAATCGTTACCAGACAATATATTAATCTGGATTGAAATTGAAGAGAATGTAGCCTTTAGGTCAGAAAATATTGTTGGAACTCGAGAAATTACTTTTTAACATCGATTTCTCGATTTCAAAAAGAACACACAATGCTTTCCAACCTTTTATCACATTTCCGAACTGGTTTTCCTTCGGGACGTTAAAATGCGAGATATTCTGGTTGTTGCAGGGGTGTGGAAATCCAGATATTATCCTGTTGTCCCCCAACAAGAAAGATATTCTACCTGTCCAGAATCAATATAAACTCTCCTAAAAAAAGTGAATAGATACATTACGAGAAACCATGTACAACTATTAATGTAATGTTTATTGGGACTTTTTTTATCACAAATATTGCTGGATTATGACATTTTAATTCACATTTATAAACCCATTCCCACACAATGACCCCTTTGGACGTCCCTCTAGAAGAATGATTGGAAAAACATTGTATAAAAATGAAGAATTTGCATTAACAAGCAATTCCTTCATTTTCCGCAATGTTTTCTACCCAAGTTTCATAAACTTTTTCACCACAAGTTTTACTGGATAACTACATTTTAATTCGCATTTATTATCCCATTCCCACACAATGACCTCTTTGGACGTACCTCTAGAAAAATAATTGGGAAAACATTGTATAAAATGAAGAAATTGCTTTTAACAAGCAATTTCTTCATTTTCCACAATGTTTTCTACCCAAGAAAATCTAAAATTTCATAAACTTTGAATTGTCGTCTGCAACTCCTTTGAATCTAAACCAGTCTGAAATTTTGCCGTCTGGTAACTGGTTAAAGTCCCAGTAACACAATTGAATACAAAACATTTACTGTTGACTCCTATTGATGATTTATGTAAGTGGCTTGTCTCTTTCCGTTTTAGATCACGTGATGTATTCATATTTGACCCATTACCAGGCACCAAAATTTCAGACTGGTACAAATTAAAAGAAGCCACAGACGAGAATACTAAATTGGTTGAATTTCTACTATTGATGATTTATTTAGGTGGCTTGTCTCTTTCCGTTTTATATCACGTGATGTATTTATATATTTAACCCGTTACCACACAACAAAATTTCAGACTTGTACAAATTGAAAGAAGCTACAGACGAGAATACTAAATTGGTTAAATTTGAACTAGATTTTGCATTTTTTTGGTAGAAAATTATGTGGATAATGAAGAAATTGCTTTAACAAGCAATTTCATCATTTTCCTCATTATTTTCCAAAGTCTTTTTTATTTCGGGTTGTAAAATGGTTGGATTGCGGAGAATTGGTTAAAAGTTATTGGTACACCTTTATTACATATTGAAGACGATACGTGAAAATGTGAAGTTTTAAGGGCCTGGTGCCTTTCGAATTATTCTGTTGGAGCAAAATTTAAATTCTATCAACTAAAACTTGTCGTCAAGAACATCTCTGAATTTGGATCAGTCTAAAATTATGTCGTCAATCAAAGCAAACTTTTGGAAGGGCGCGGTTTTAATCGTAAATTGTATATCGATTTCAAATGCCATAACCCACAGGCGCCGAGAATCGTCATAAAAATTCTTATAAACGACAATACATTAAAAAGCAGAATAAAACAATCGAATTACCATTCTGTCGTCTTTCAGAATAACAGCGATTTAAACCATTATCAGACGACAAAACTTTAGACAGGTCAATTTGAAAGAAGTTGCATACGACGTTTTGGGAGGGGGGGTTGGTTTTTTTTTTTTTTTTTTTTTTTTTTTTCTCGGTTTTTTCTTTGTTTGTTTGTTGGGGAGGGGGGGTATGAAATATTACAAATCATTGTCATTTATGAAATAAAGCATTGTAGAGAATAAAAAATTTACTTGTTAAAAGTAATATTTTCAAGTTCAATAATGTTTTCCTTTTTTCTTGGACTCGTCAAAATTTGGAATATCGGGGAACCATTTTACAAGTTTATTTCTGCTTACTCCGAACCTTTTGAATCTAATCTGTCAGGAGAATAGGGAGTGTGACTGACCCGAGACAGACTTCACTGACAGTGCAGACTTACCGAAATCGAAAGGACAATAATTGTTTCTTTGACCATTTCACACACGATCTCTATTTTTGACCCCCTTCCCCTCAAGAAAAAGAATATGGAAAACATTATGAAAATAAAGAAAAGCTTGTTACAAACAATTTCTTCATTTTCCACTACGTATTCTATCACAAAGATTGAGAAAAAATTTAAAATTTCATGAATTGTAAATTTTCGTCTTCAACTTCAACTTCTTTGAATTTGGATCAGTATAATTTTTTCTCTTCTTGTAATCGATTTAACTACCAGGATTTCCCTTTCCGTGGCCGTCGGGTTGCATGTATTCCTACAGACATGTTTAGATATGTTTTCGGGTATAATTTCCTAACAAAAAAGAAGATATTTTTGTTTTCTTTGAAGTATAACCTCAAAACAGTGTTTAAGTTTTATTTTAGGTTTATACCTCAGTAGAAATAAAAGCTATTCTCCTTGATTAAATGTCACCAAGCAAATCAAAGCAAATATTTACTACAAGTAATTTTGAAGGAAAAAATATGGATGTACTTCATGCGCAAGCATACAAAATACTTGCTTGCACAAAATATTTCAGTCAATCAAAACACTTATATCTTGATAGACTTAACTAAAATTAAACTATTGTTTGTTTGCGTTCAGATATATTATCAATAATAGAGAATTGCAGATGCTTTTCGTCCACTTGTAGGTTGTTTTTGGGGGGTTGAGGTTGTTGGGGGGCTTTTTGGATGGGTTTTTTTTTGGGGGGGGGGTGCAATTTGATTTTTTATCAATGTCAGAGTATTAGATATGCTTTTCTTTAACGTGAAGAATGCGATAAAAATCTCAGCCTCAGGTCACGATAAAGATAGTTCATTTTTGTATCAGGATTTTTTTTACTTTCAGGACTGAGAGTGAATATTAAGGACAAACGATTCACCCGAGACACCTACAACTCGAGGTTTATACAGCAGATTGATGTTTTAGAAAACAACGTAAGTACTATAGATGTACAAGTTATTGAGTGATCAAACGTCAAACTTGCCTATACAGATATAGACAAAATTTACCTTTGATGACTCACTATAACTTGTACATCTATATTAAGACCTATTGTGGCAATTGTCCATACAGGCGATTGGTGTTTTAGAAAACAACGTAAGTACTATAGATGTACAAGTTATGGTGGGTGACCAAAGGTCTATTTCGTCTATACAGGCAAAGACAAAATTGATCTTTGATCGCTCACTAATTCTTGTACATCCATATTAAGACCTATAATGGCCATTTTCCATACAGACGATTGATGTTTTAGAAAACAACGTAAGTACTATAGATGTACAAGTCATAGTGAGTGATCAAACATCAATCTTGTCTATACAGGTATACCCAAAATTGGCCTTTGATCACTCACTATTACTTGTACATCTATTTTAAGAGCTATAATGACCATTTTTCATACAGACGATTGATATTTCAGAAAACAATGTAAGTACTATAGATGTACAAGTTATAGTGAGTGATCAAACATCAACCTTGCCTATACAGGTATACCCAAAATTAACCTTTGATCACTCACTATTACTTGTACATCTATTTTAAGAGCTATAATGGCCATTTTTCATACAGACGATTGATGTTTTAGAAAACAATGTAAGTACTATAGATATACAAGTTATATACAAGGGTCAATTTCGTCTATACAGGTATAGACAAAATTGACCTTTGATCACTATAACTTGTACATCTGTATTGAAACATATAACGGCCATTTTCTCATTTAAGTGTGAATATGTATTATACATTAATATCCCAAAAAGGTCACCCTTATCGACCGGTCATGCTGGCATTCAATTAAATCGCTCGTTTTCTACTGTTGAAAGTTGGAATATTAAGGTGATCTTTTTATTTCCCGAATTTTAAAGAAAAACGCTTCAAACTTTTATTCAGTCATAGTCAATTCAATTTTAACCCTTGTCATGCTGTATGAATTACCTTAGTGAATTACTGTAAAATCAAAGGGCTAAAAGCACTGATAGAAGTTGATGTTCAATAATCAATATTTCTTTTAGAAATCCATTTTATAAACAACTCTGACAAGAAAAGTTTGGGCAGGAGATGTAGACCAAGATCAGACTGCACTTATGTGTAGGCTGATCTTGGTCTACATCTCCTGCCCAAATAGGAATATTCCGGTTTCAGCATGTCAAGGGTTAATGTGAAATACAAATCAAAGCATAACAGGTAACAATAAGGTTATCAAAGACATACGATCCCTTCCCAATAGACTTAATTATTATCTTAATATGACATAAAAAAGACTCCTTGGCATGAAACATTGGTTAAAATTCCTGCAAATTCACTGTCTGAAAATTTTGTTTCTTACCTCTATGAAAAAAATTGAATGTATCTTTATATCCTTGCGAACGAAGAAGTTCCGTAAAACTACCCCAGAGTGACATTTTGTTGTTGATGCTTTTTTAACTTTTCAATATCAATTAATCAGAAATGAATATAGATCTTCTTATTCTTTTTTATTGTTTGTCTTGGGTGTTTTTTTTTTTTTTTTTTTTTTTTATTCTTTTTTTTTTTTCTTTTTTTTTTTTTTTTCATTGGGATACAGAAAAATCGCACTTTCGTATGAATTCGAATATATGATTTGATTTGTCCATCGACATTTTTGATTGATAGGTTCGATCTATAAATTATCTAAAGTATTTAATTCCAGTATGATATAGAATTGTATTTTTTACTTTTCTTTCACAATTGTTTTAGCTACACTGGCTGAAAGCCTTTTGGCTATTGTCATGGCGCGGTGTCCGTCATGCGCTCGTCCGTCCGTTCGTTTGTAAACTTTTACTTTAAAAATCTTCTCCTCGGAAAGTTCTGAGCAGCAATCAACAAAATTTCACAGAAATATTCCTTGGGTGACCCTTTATCAGATTCATTCAAAGAATTTTGATCGGAGAAAAACATGGTTTCAATATGCGTGGCTTTTTTCCAAATATGACAAAAGCTTTATAAAAATCTTCTTCACAAGAAACAAGTTGATGGATTTCAACCAAATTTTAGAGGAATGATCCTTGGGTGAACCTATATCAAATTTCTGCAAGGAATTTTGATCGGATGAAAAACATGGCTTAAATAGTTGGAGCTAATTCAATGTATGGTATTGAAAATCCTCTCCTCAGAAAGTATTTAACATTAACAAATTTCACAACAATGATCCCTGGACGACCCTTTATCAGATTCCTTCAAAGAATCTTTGATCGGATGAGAAACATTGGCTTAAATAGAAGGGGCTTATTTCCAAACATTGCAAAAGTTTTAAGAATCTTCTTCTCTGAAACCAAATTTTACAAAAATGGTCCTTGGGTGACCCTTTATCAGATTCCTTTAAGGAATCTTGATCGGATGAAAAACATGGCTTCTCATTGTTTAGTGATACATTACAAGAGTGATAATTGGGTCATAGGGGTGGATCCTATTGGAAAAGGAATTTGAAACTGGGGGGAATGGCTTTTAACAATATTTTTTCTGTTTATACTCTAAGTAGCACAGTTTTGGCTCATTCTTTATAAAATTTGTTTAGAATCTTTGTAAAACCATAAAGATGACCCGCTACTAACAGAAATGTCTGTTCCTTTTGAAAACACGGGAAAGGGACTTTATTTGGTCTAATCTTAATGAAATTTCGTCGGAATGATAGCTAGGTGGTAAGGGCGTTTCCTATTGTAAAATGGGTCGAACTAATGAAAAAGTGAAAACTAGCTCACTTTGACAAATTTTGATCAACATTAGCCCTGTGAACGGCTTTGTGTTCACAAATTTTACAAGTATCATGTCTCTTTGTCTATTTAATCACGCAGGTTTTCGATTTAGGTCTACCTCTGAGCTCTTGTAGTTAATACGTGCCCTATCTTCTTTTTCATTAATGAATGTCCCTTGCAGACAATGTTTTAGCTTTTTATCCGCAGTTTTATTTTCACCGTCCTATATCCTATATTCTATATGATTTATGTCTTACATTTTATCTATTTCAGAAAAGTGACATCAAACTGACAAGCGTCATAGCCCCAACACTTAATTCATATGAGCTTGCTAGAAATACATATTGTGCCAATCAGTCAGGAAATCCTAAAAACTCTTCAAAAATAAGTCCCATAGCAGTAAGGTGGAGTCGACGAAATGACGTCATGTATTGTCCTATTTATAAAGTCGGAACTACCTTCTGGCGAAGAATTTTTATGATACAGAAAGAAAGGCAATATCGTCATCTTAGAAATCCATTCGATATACCTTTTGACAAGGAATATAAAACATCTGTATTTGGAATAAATGATGAAATCCAGAGATCAAATAGTTTCAAATTCATGTTCGTGAGAAATCCCTACGCTCGGCTGTATTCAACTTACGTCGACAAACTATTCGCACCAAATCCGGTGTTTTGGAAAGCCATTGGACAAACTGCAATCAAGCTGTCTAGACCAAATGCCCAAAAGAACTCGGTGCTCTGTGGACATGATGTCTCGTTTCCAGAATTCATCAAATACGTCATTTATTCATTGGAACATAACTTTCATGTTGATCCCCATTATGTACCAATGGAAACAAACTGCCATTCCTGCCAGATTAAATACGACTTTATCGGGAAAATGGAAAATTTTGATGATGATTCGTTTTTTATATTAAAGAAACTTGCATTAAACGAGACAATAAGACTTCTCGGACAGAAAGGACATATATTAGCTGCTGATGACGCAATCAGGGACACTCTTAAGCAGCCATTTTCTTTTAGACAGAAATATCTCCGCTGTATGTCATTCCACAGTGCTATAAAGCGGGCATGGAATAAGTTAAAACTCAGGGGCTTGATTGGAAACGACACGCTAGACTATGAATTTCTGAAAAACAATGGAGCAACTTTCACAAAAATAGTTGACCTTGCTCGATCATCCAGGTCAAGGTCAAATTCTGCTGATCGACGTAAAATGAAAGAAAACGCTTACAAAGAACACTGGGATAAGGTGCCATTAACCGATAAAATTCGTTTGAGAGCTTTGTACTCGGCTGACTTTTTATTATTCAATTATGACGATACTCCATCAGAACTGTTTGGTCGTAAAACGTAACGCTTCCCACATTAAACATTCCAGCCCATGATACATCATTCTTTCTTATGGGATCCATTAACCAATTCCCACATGATCCATGTAAAAATGCTTTGTAAAACATTGTTGAAAATGAAGAAATTACTCGTTACAAAACCTTATTTTCTTGGGCAATGTAAAAAGAGGGATTTTGGAAATAGATAACATGTTCTTCTTCATACTTTTTACAAGTTAAAAGCATAATATTTCCAAAATAGTAATATTCTAATATTATTATTATTATCATTTTTTTTTTTTTTTTTTTTTTTTTTAAATTTCATAGAAGTTTTAATTGTTGTCAGCTTCTTTCATTTTATTCAGTCCAAACTGTGTCGAACTAGAGAAGCCCCGATATCAGTCTTATGTCGCCAATGAAACAACATGAAAAGTGTTTCAGTAACATTCTTTATGAATTTTGCCATAAAATTAAGATTTTTTATGAAGCAAGCTGAAAGTATTTGAAAACGGCACATATAACGGCGACAAAAATAGGACATTATTAAACACTACATCAAATTGTTTAACACATTTTCTTTATCAAAGCTGTAGGAACGACATTTTTCTCGCACAACGACCTTATATATTTGTCCTCGTTAAAATCAAGTAAAGAAATACTTTTCCTTGATACTTTCCGATAGCTAATCAAGATTTTTTGTTGGATTATCAATTGATTATTTCACCAACGAACAGTCAAATTGTCGGGAAAAAACGCTGTGTTTAGCTCCACTGGCTGAAAGCTTTTGTCATGACAATGTGCCCTTCGTCCGTCCATCCGTGCGACCGCAAACTTTAATTTTAAAGATTTTATACTGAGAAAGGACAGCGCAAATCTCAACCAAGTTTCACAGAAATGATCTTTTGATGACACACAATCAAGTTCATTCAAAGAATTTTGATAGGACAAAAAAAACGTGTTTTTATGGGCGGGGCTAATTCTATACATTGTATATAGTGAACTTCGTCCAAGAAACCAGTCGGTCGATTTCAATTAAATTCTACAGAAGTTATTTTTGGCTTCATGTTCATGAATCATGTTCCTGTAAATTCTTTGATAGAATAAAAATACATCTTGAATTGGTCGTGCTAAACTCCATATGTAATATAATAGTGAAAACTTTGAAAGTCTTCCTCCTAGAAATTGACTGATGGATTTCAACTAATGTTTCACTTGAATGAATCTTTTATCTCAGGAATGACCATGTATCGGATTCCTTCTAAGATTTTTGCTCGGTTACAAAATCATAGCTTTAGTGGGCGGTTCTAAATTCCATATACGGGATATAGTTAGAACAGGGAAGATCTTTTGGTGACCCGTTATGAGATTTCTCGAAGATATTTTGACAGTTTTTGACAATATTGCTCTGAAAGATTGGCCAAGTTTCAGGTAGAGATCACATAGTAGGGCAAGGAAAATAATTATACCGAGGGAAATAAATAGAGAAGAGATTGCCGTATGGAAGAGTTCGCTGTTTAGAAGCGCTTCGAATCCGAATCTGAATTTCTTTGCTAGAGGAGGGCGAAGAGATCTGAAATCAATAGAGGCTATTCATTGTAACCTGACATTGTGTCTGTTTTATTATGTACCAGATTGCTACAGCCGTAACCTCTTATAGTATTTAGGAAGCAATCGCAAAAGGGGAATATATCGGTGGCTTAGTGAAAAAACATCATAAGTGTCTATACAAAGTAAAGACACTTATGATGTTTTTACGCTAAGCTATCGACATAGCTATTGTTGTTCTTGTCGTCTACAGTTGGGAACCAATACCTCGTAACTAAATTTCTATTTACCAGTTATCAGACGACAACATTTTAGACTGTTCAAAACTGAAATAAGTTTCAATCGACAATTGAAATTTTATCAAATTTTGGATTTTTTCAACTTTCTGGATAGAAAATATTGTGAAAAATTTAATAAATTGTTTGTTACAACCAATTCCGACAAAATAGCGCTTTCTGGTGCATCTCACAAAAAAGATTTGGAAAACACTGTGGACAATGAAGAAATTGCTTGTAATAATGTTTTCTGCCCTAAATTACAAAGGTTTTCTAAATTTCATCAACTTGAAATTGTCGTGTACAACTTCTTTCAAACTGGACCAATCTATGATTTTTTCGAATGGCAATGTGTTAAACGTTTTGTGCAAACATTTTTTATTTTTTATTTGGAGGAAACAAGTGATTATTTGGTAAAAGCTAGGCACACAGTGTCACATATGTCACATAAGAACCTATTATATTATAGACAGTTTATAGTCAAGATGATTTGATATTGTGTACCAGCTTGTATCCATGGCGACCTTTCTAAATGATTAAATATTAAATGGCAACTTCACATGACTCCTTGCTCATCCTTATTGATGTAACATCATATTGACAACAACATTTCGTGAAACGAATTAATCTGAATAAACTCTATCGAAAAGATTGGTTTCGATATTTTATTGAAAAAATAAAATAATAATAAGGCATATAATAAATAGAATAATCAACTGGTTATTCCAGATATGAAAAGATATTTCACGAAGATGCGTTGTTAGGCGTTGAAAAAACAAGTGCGCAACACGAGTTTTTAACGCCTAACAACGCATCCGAATGAAATATTTTTTCATATCCGGAATAACCAGTTGATTATTCTATTTATTATATGCCTTATTATTATTTTATTTTTTCATTAAGATATCGAAACCAATCTTTTTGATAGAGAGAAGGTCTATTGAAAAAAGTGCGGATGAATTCATGATTAAAGATTTATTACAGAGTGCGAAACTGAAAAGTGTTATCGTCACTCCAGTGACGATATTAAAATTTATAACACTGAGAAATCCCAAGATTTCACAGCAAGGTACTAGTATATAATAAGTTAATGAAATCGCTGCAGGAAGGGGGTGTTTAACAATACGTAAATGTGTGGGGGGAAAATGGAAAATGTTCCTTTCCTGACCCAGCTTTGGTTTTGGTATTTGTCATGAGTCTGAAAAAGTCTACTCTGGGAAAGAAAAAAAATACCTCGACGGATACCAAAATCGTTGCGATGTCGAGATTTCTCGAACGACTTCGTGACACTTCGGGTTCGCCGAACATTAACTTTTTAGTCGTTGATGGATCATTTATCTCCGAAAAGATACGATATAAACCTGATGAATCCCGATGTCGCACCGAGTTCATTATTCGCCGTTGGGCATTCAAAATTCCGTAACTACAGCTTGAACAAAGCGACTTATGGTGCATTACCCTGCATCAACTTAAATGTCAAATTCCAAATTGTCTACCATTTTGAGTTGTATCTGAGCTTCTACGTAGCTTTTCTAACATTTCACATTCACCATAGTTCCACTTTCGGTCTAAAGGTCTGATTATGTTTTCTTTCGGGTTTTGTTATTGACCGCGGCGATCCGTCGATTGACCTATCAAATCATTTATTTAGCCTGAAAGTGAACTTAAAAAATCCGGCATTCATTTAAATGTGTTTGATGGTTTGGCGGCTTAAGAGTCGTAACTGAATTTTTAAGTTGTAGTTTCGATGCTTATGACACCAACCAACCGTTAGTCTTTTGTTTTATGCCATGACCATTTACAAAATACTATAATTTATTACCTAAGACGAACTACAATGTTGGAGGTCTGAGGGCGGGGTCAGCGATCCATTAATTTCACGTGTATAAAATCACCTATATATCCACACAATGTATTTTCTAGAGAAACTAGATGCCTGTAAACAGATCGCATAGTGTAGACTGATACGGCCATGCGAATTTGCAGACTGAGCAGTGCCTTTCCTTGCGAAATGCATATCCGTGAAACTAATGGATCGCTGACTTTGCCCACTTAGCTCCAACAGGAAGTTCCCCTTATATATCAAACGGCGTTATTTTGGGGAGGAGGAGTTGGGGGGATGCAACAAAACAGTAAAAGGTTGATTGTCAGACATTAATGTCGTAACTGCGGCTTGAATAAGCTGTAGTTACGACGTTTCAGTCGCCAAACCAACAAAAAAAGATTCACATAAATGTCAGGTAATATCGCAATGCAAGGTTCATTTCGAAATGGAATTATTGATTTGATTGGTTGATATATTCTTTGATTGACAACGGTTTCTGTTAAGTGTTAGAAATGTTAGGAACGGGTTCATACCTAATTTAAGATGAACAGACACAGTGCAGGTTGAAAGAATACTTGTGTATTGTTAACGGTAGACACTGCCACATTCCTCGCTTATCTATTACACCATCTTTCTATTTTTTGTCTAATGTTATTTACAATATCCTAAAGCATTGTTTTTGATCTGCCAGGTAAGTAGGTCTGCTACAAGTGACGATAAATTGGCTTATCAGCTCATCGCTGTGTTATTGTTTTATCAGTAAATCGGTGCCCCGGTGCTAAAAGGTCGTAAGTTGCCTGTACTGTGTTAGGGCATTTGCGACCTTTTAGCATTGGAATTTCTAGATGTACCTGAAGGTGTCAAAACTGTGTATGATTAGCTCAGTTGGAAGTGCACTTGACTTCAAACATCGAGATCACGGGTTCGAGCCCAAGGCTGTCCATATTAACTAACAAACTAATTGTCTTTCGGATGAGACGTAAAACCGAGGTCCCGTGTAACGGTGCTATCCATCGAGCACGTTAAAGAACCAGGCGGGGCTCTCAGCAGTTTCGTCCTGTACCCTTGCACTATCCCCCGTAATAACTAACCGTCTTCTAGGGGCGTCGCCCATATGGGCATGTGCTACGGTAGCGACGATAAATAAACGGAAATACCAAAACTGTGTAAAAGTTTGTATAGGTCTAGTAGCGGGTCCGGTAATGCAATTTTACTTTCTAAAGATCCTTTATCTTGGTATCAAAAGTCTCGTGATGAGATTCCCGTATTTCGTTTTGATTTTCCTGTTCAGTCCCTGGTTTTTACGTCCCTGTGAATTTATAATTAAGAAATCATTGTAGATAAAAGAAGAAATTGCTTGTAACAAGCAATTGCTTCATTTTCCACAATGTTTTATACCCTACTGAATGGTTATTTTTCAAATTAAATTCGCTTTAAATTTTCGACTGCAAAACCTTTGAATTTGGACAGGTCTGAAAATTTTCAAAACAGGAAAGGGCTAAGAATAGAAATAAAAACCTTATTAAACTCATATCAATGATAGCGTAACGGCTTTTGGCATTATTTGGTGCAGTCTCATAAAAATCCTCGAAGTACGCAAATTTTACCAAGATTGGTCTCTAAATCGTCGTTTTAAAGCGATCATTCAACCATGGATTTTTGTGAGTTGGCGTGTGTATCTTCGTGAATGTATGAAACATGTGGTCATCACGTAAAATGGTAGTTTCTTTTAATTCCGTAAATTTATATGATCGATTGATCGGCTGCAACAACGACCACGCCCACTAAACTCCTACGTTCCACTTAGATATAAAACAGAATTATTTTGCAAAATTTAGTGCCAGTCCCATATAACAAAAGAGTAAAATGGTTGGTTGGGAACATAAATATATAGCTTGAATGAGCTGTAAGTATGAAGTTTAAGTCACCAAACCAACAATATATTTCAAATAAATGTAGGAGACCTCAATATCAGAGTTTGAAGTTCTCTTTCTTTTTAAAAATAATTTGACATTGATTTGTTGTTTTATTCCTTGATTTTCATTGCGATTCGTTAATTTTTATTTCACGAATGAACAAGTAGGAATTTGTATTTCAAATTCGAAAAATGTGTCAAAAGAGCAGCCGTCAGACAATCTGATCAGAACTAACTACATTTATTCCTTTTCACCCTGCCGTCTCTTCGCCTGTTAACGACAAAACACCGGCCTTGACCACTTCCCCGATAAGGAGATTCGAACAAGACAGATTAGTTTACAATATCGATGGCAATGGACACAAAACAAAAAACATTTTATAAACGTCGTAACTGCACCTTGAATAAGTTGTAGTTACGAATTTAAAGTCACCAAATCAGCAAAAATGCTTAACATAAATACTGGAGATCATCATTCACTTCCTGTCTAAATGAGTGATTTGATTGGTCAATCTGTTTATTTATTGTCAGCCGTACGGATCCGTCAATTGCTTATATTGATACGACGGGTCCACAGAGATTGACTGTCACTAATGCTTAACTGAGACAGGAATTTTTACTTCATTAGAAAATAATCCTAGAATATGGCCAGTACAGATCCAGAATGACAACGAGCCAATCGCTGGCATCTGGTTGATCGGCTAATTAAACTTGATAGCTACAGCTTATGTTAGGTGTAGTTACGACGTATAAGTCGACAAACCAACAATAAAGCTTCCAAAAAGTGGCGCCTAATGTTGGAGTTCAGAACTCACTTCTGGTCTAAATTGTTGATTTCATTGGTCGACTGATTATTTAATTGACAGCTGCGATCGGTCAATTGTCGTAATGCTGGACAAGCTTATTGAACTCCAACATTGCTGTTTGACTGGTTTACCAAACGACTTTTAACCATTTCCTGTTTTGCAAAATTTTAGACTTGTCCAAATTCAAAGGCTTTGCAGACGAAACTTTAAATTGTATTTTATTAGAAAAATAACCATTCTGTAGGGTAGAACATTTTTCCACTATGTTTTCTCGGTTATAAAATCACAGGGACGTAAAAATTAGTGATTGAACAGTAAATGGTTAAAAAAATGTAATCAAGGGAAAAAGGCAAACCTTGGTTTCCGGCATAAATATGTCAACTACAGCTTATGTAGTTACGACGTTTAAGCCTCCAAACCAACAAAAGTGCTTAATATGAATGTCGATCCATGTCGGAGTTTAGTTTACTTGGTATAAATGAATGATTTGATCAGTTAATCCGTTTTTTGATTAACAGACGCTATCCGTCTTGCTATGTAATACGTTCAAAGAAACTCCAAGAGAATCCGTAATCAAATCGCACCCGCAAAGGTTTGTCCCTCTAAAAGGTATTGTTACATTATTGATGAGTCTCCGCCGAATTAACCCCAACAAGGTGCGACATTAATGAATAGCTGAACAAGTTACCACCTGATATAATTGGAAAAACGGATTTTCAAAGAAACTTGTGTCTTTACTGAGACTTTGTTCTTGCTGTCAGATAGGCAGTAATAAGGTGTTATTTACACCGTTTTTTAACCTTTCACGTTTTTTTTTTTTTTTTTTTTTTCATTTATATACCTGTTCAAAAGATGTTTGAAAGACTTTGCAACAAAAATTGGATGCAATTTGACATGAAACCCCTTTATGTAGAAGAAAATATTGTAGGAAAGGGAGACATTGCTTGTTACTAGCAATTTCTTCCTTTTCCACAATGTTTTCTCAAGTATAAAATCACGGCAACGTAAAATTCCGGGTTTGTAAAGGAAAAGGTTAAACTAGTTTAATTTAATCTTTCCGGACCGATCATGATTCGACACCGATCAAATAAACGATAGACTTTACAGGCTTTCAAATATATAGGATTTTCCCATCAATAGGATTTTTTGCAAGTGAGTTGTGAATACTTCAAGCTGTATTTACGATATTTTGGTCGCTCAGCGACGACATGCTTCATTCAATTGACCAATCGCTGACCCCGCCCACTTACTTCGTTGCTCCGGCCTATTGACTCCTACAGGAAGTTTATCTTCGATTTTAAACGGGTTTATTTTGCAAAACTTGTTGACAGAAGCATGCAATAAAAAAGTAGAATAGTTGGCGACCGAAACGTAGTCACTACAGATTTAATCAACTGTAGTTACGACGTTTACATCGCCAAACATGCTTCGCACAAATGGCTGCCAATGTTGGTGTTCAAAGTGAACTTCCAGTCTATATACATGATTTAATTGGCTGACTGGTTATTTAATTGACAGCCGCGATTGGTCAATTTTCAGCCATTTGACAGATTAGATTTTGAACTAGAACTAGATGCGCTTAGGAGCCTCAAACGTTCCATCGGTCTGTATTTCCTTAATATATGGGTAATTCATTTGTTGTTTGTGTGTTTGTTTGTTTGTTTGCTTGTTTGTTTTACACTGAAAACATTTTTAGTGTAATAGTTTAAATGATTTCCCATGTAACGCCATTTGATTTCTACCTGATAGGAGCCAAATCCTCAAAATAATATTATTAACCCATTACCACACAATGACGCTTTCTGACGCCCTGAAGAAATACTATCATTGAAACATTTTGTGGGAAAGGGAAAATCTGCTTGTAAAAAGCAATTTCTCCTTTTCCATCGATGTTTTCTACCCTATTTGGCACTTATTTTCTAATTTAACCCATTCCAACACAGTTGCGCTTTTAAACGCCCCTCAGTATGAAAGTTTTGGAAAACATTGTGGAAATGAAGAAATTGCTTGTTACAAGCAATTTCTTCATTATCCACAATGTTTCTACCCCAAAAGACAAAGATTTTAAAGATTTCACCAACTTGAAATTATCGTCTGCAGCTTCTTTGATTTTGGACTGGTCTAAAATTGTATCATGTGGGAATGGGTTACGCGCAATTAGAAATGTCGTCTGCAACTTCCTTGGTCTGTCTTAAATGCTGTCGTCAGGTAATGGGTTAAACCATACTCTTTCAACAATCCTGATAAAGGGCCACCAAAAGATAATTCTCGGAAATTTGGTTTAAACCAATCCTTCAGTTTTTTATTTGTTTGTTTGTTTGTTTGAATAGAGTTTTACGCCGCTTTCAACAATCTTTCAGTTATATCGCGGCGGCTGGAGCACCTAACAATGGATTCCTGGTATTTCTCACACCAGTACCACCATCATATCCTTTCCTAGCCTCCAGCTGCTATCCAACATAGGTCTAAGATTATCGACCCCTTGGTGGGAGACAAATAGTCGGAAAGGATGAGTGCCGCCGTCGGGGATCGAACTCGGGACCTCTAGCTTGACAGTCTGACGCGCTACCAACTGCGCTATGACGGCTATGACCCTTCAGTTTTGAAGATGAACATTTTCAACGTTTTCTCACTAGACTTTATATAATAGACTATTGAAGGAATGTTTTAACCCATTACCAGTCGACAAAATTTTAGACTGGTCCGAATTGAAAGGAGTTGCAGACGAAAATTAAAAATACATAAAATTTTAGATTTTTTCAACGTTCTGGATTGAAAACATTGTGTACAATGAAGAAATTGCCTCGAATTTTATAAAGGTCTGCCGAAGGATCATTCATGTGAAATTTTGTTGAAATCTGTGCAGTACTTACTTAGGTTAAAGATGTTTGAGATAAAGGTTTACGGGCGGATATATGAACGCACTTACACACGACAGACATAACGCCATGACAATAGCCCAACTTGCTTTCAGCCACTGGAGCTAAATATCAATGTAATGTAGGATATCAAACATCGTGAGAAGAGGGAAATTCTTGGTGGATACATTCTCAAATGCCAAGTAATGTGTGATTTAAAGTTTGACTCGATTAAATAAAATGTAAAAATCAAACTTGACCATTCAGTGATGCATTTGTTTGATACCATACCCCCTCATCCATTGTCTCCCGTTTTACTGAGTTTACCAATTTAACAAGCTAACAGAATTTCGCCAGACAAATTTAATTTACTCTCTGAACGACAAAATTAGTAATATTCTCGAAAGGCTACTCGATCAATAATTGCCTCGGGAAAGGGCACTCGGCTCGGAAACAAAGCTAATCAACAATTATTCTCTTTTTACATAGAGAAGGAGAATTCAAATTAAAAGAAATGAAAATCACTCGAAAAACAAAGTTGAATTACGTCACAAAATATCCCATGAGAGTTTAAAACTTTTCTATTTTTATGATTTCCCATACAAAATATAAATGAAAATAGAAAATGCATCATAAGGTATAGTTAATTAGAACCATTTCTTATAAAAATCGTTTGTCCAATTAGTTTATAGTCTAATGCTCTACAATACTCGGAAGTTTAAACTCAACTCTGGAAGTCGTTGAACACCCGGAAGTTGATGAGCCCCGACGCATGATGGGAGGATGTTCTTCCTCCTGTTCTGTTTCGAGTACATTCACTGTGGAAGCATCCCCGCTCTCTGGTAAAACTTTGCTCGGCGTTTCTTCCGTGTCAGCCAAGTCTTTCTCCTTCTTTGTCCTTGGTTCATTTAAACCTGATTGGGCCGTTAGAGGTCCTTGATACTTTTCGGCGACCTTTTTGATGCGGTTTGCTGGAGGATATCGTTTAACAGGCGGCCCGGGTTTATTGACCACCTTGTTATACACGGATAGTATAGCTGGCTGGTCACTCTTCTTCTTGTGCGTGCCTCTCAGCCTACTCATAGCGAAAGCACCGACTCGCCTTGCCTGGATATCTTTAATGGTTTGATTCACAGCGTCCACTGGTAGTAGGTCCGAGAAAGGTAAAGTATGATAAACTGCAACCTGAAAAAAGAAAACATTTTGAGCCTGTTTGTTTGTTTGTTAGATTTGTTTTAAACAAATCTTACATAAACCTTAAGTTACATGACGGCCAAGTTCATGGTTAGGGAACTTCTTCGGAATGACAAGTGCTTTTCCATGTCCTTCCGAATAGATAAAGTTTTTTTTTTTTTTTTGTTTGTTTTTTCAATCATTAAATGAAAATTGTCGTCTCCAACTACTTAAAATTTTGATCGGTCAAAAATACACGTATTGTTGTCTGTTAATGGGTGAAATATCCATCATGTAGCTGCAGAGACCAAATAGTTGAAAAAGATAGCATCCATCAGAGTTCTATCGGAGAAAACCTTTTGAAAAAAAAACGCATAAGGTAGAATGACGATTCTGGACTCAGAAAATATACAAAGGGCGAAGAGTTTCAACCTTGGTCAGGGTGAGCCAGTTCAGTCTGCGCAGTCTGACCCATCTTATCATGGTCTTTACTTTCGCCTTTCTCAGGGGGTTCCTTTTGATAATCTGAGGACGGTGATATACTTTAACTCAGATATATCGTAACTAAAGCTTTAAAAATGTTGCAAACATGATAATTTTTCAGACTACCGGCGATATGAAGAATAATCGTTTGAGTTTGTCTATACTTTCAAAAAAAAGTCGAACTCTAACAGACTGAAATGAACATAACTGTAGATAATATCGAGTAAGGTACGTAACTACTACTACTAAGTAAGTTTGAAAACGCGAAATCGTTTGTTGCGACAGTGATATCGCGAAATCGGCTGATGCGACGGTGATATCGTGAAATCGATTGATGCGACAGTGACATTGCGAAACCGATTGTTGCGACAGTGATATCGTGAAATCTCTTGTTGCAACAGTAATATCGTGAAATCGATTATTGTGACAGTGATATCGCGAAATCGATTTTTGCGACAGTGATATCGCAAAATCGTAAAAAATGACTGTGTTTGCGCGATTTCTTGAAAATGATGGTGATAGCGCGGAACATAAAAAGGGATAACGACGTCGCGAAACCGAAAGGTGAAAATGTAATTTATGACCCTTCCACCAATTCTCGTACATCAGCACTGCAAAATTGTTGTTGTTTGCTTTTCTTTTTTGATTACCATACAACAAAATTTTAGGCTGGTACAAATTCAAAGAAGTAGCAGACGACAATTTCTAGTTGGTAGATTATAAAATCTTCGACTTTTAGGGTAGAAAACATTGTTGACTCTGAAGAAATTGCTTGTTACAAGCAATTGTCTTCATTGTCCACAATGTTTTCGAAAAAAAATTCCTAATGAGCGTCAAAAAGCGGGATTATGTGGAAATATATACATGTGTACGTTAACTTGATACTTCAAGAAAACACGAATCCCAAGCTCATTGCTGTTGATAGAGAAGTACCAGTCAATTGACTGATCGATGGCCTCTGACCTCCGATATCGCAGTTTGACTGAAGATACAAAAGGCATTGTTTTAGTTTGATGGAATAAATCAAAATACAAATCGTTATATGGCTACCAAAACGTTGTAGCTAGAGCTAGAATAACCAAAACTTGACATGAACTTGTGTTTTATTCAATTCCGATCTTAATTTTTTATTTGATTAGTCAACCGATTTTTTTAGCGATCTGTCAACTGAACTAGTATTTAACCTTTTACTCTGTTTGTTTTTGTTTTTTGTTCGATTTTTTTTTTTTTTTTTTTTTTTTAATTTTGGACCTGTTCAAATTTAAAGGGCTAGCAGACGGCATTATAAAGTAAGAACAGTTCAAAAATTAACCATCCTATATGATGGAAGATGTGGAAAAAGAAGAAATTGCTTATTACAATTAAGCAATTCATCTTTTCCACAATGTTTTCTAAAGTTTCATATCACAGAAATATAAAAAACAGGGACTGACGGGAAAGTGTTTAGCACTTTTATTTTAAACCAACTTTACAATGAAGAAAAGAGCGTCCTTGAAACACTAACATCCTTCGAAATGACCAGTTTCAAGTTATTGATTTACACCAATAATCTTGCCAGATAATCTTGAGCCAATTGTCGGTGCGCGAGAAAATTGTCGTAACAACAACATTTTTTACGACATTTTACTCGTCCACCGACGGGACGATGACAGGTAGCTTAGTCTCATTTTCTTAGTAGAAATGAAGGGAAAAAAACTAAGTTAAGTCTGTGGTTTAGAGAATTGCCCTATGTTACAACCATAACGTGACCCATCAGCATGTTTAGTATTAGCTGTGCAATTTAACCCATTACCTGACGAAAAGAATAAGAATGGTCCGATTTCAAAAATAAAGTTAAAGCTTTGTTTTGTATGGTAGAAAACATGGTGGATAGTGAAGAAATTGTTTTGTTTTTTTTTTTCCTCGTGTTTTATTCACGAGGTACGTGAAAAGGCGGGATTTGTGTGTTTGAGGGGGGGGGGGGGGTAATGTTGAAGTAACAGAAAAATGTTAAGTTCCTGCTAAAGCTAAGAGAAGACAAATGGGCTTCCCGCTGGCAGACATACGGGCATACGTACAGGCAAATGAACGGAAGTAGAATGCTAAATCAATATACCCCATTCTATCAACACTGGTGTTTACAACGAACAAATTAAATGAAATTGTATTATCATTCAAAAAAAAAAGCCGCAGGGTCTGTAATAAAGAGGCCTAACCATGCGTGGAAAGAAAGATTAATATTGACAGATCGTGCAAACTAAGTACATGAAAATCAGCAGAGACAACCTTGTGGGAAAGAAAAAGTTTCCTCTTTGTTACTCCAAACTGTTTCCCAAAAGGTATCCATTCAGTGGCAGTATGTTAAACAGAACTTGTTGAAGCATGACAAATCCTTCAATCCAAACAAAATACCGTGCGTCGGCCGGGAATCGAACCCGGATCGACTGCTTGGAAGGCAACCATGCTAACCTTTACACCACCGACGCTTGCTGATAAAGTGGTGTGTATTTATTTTTAAATTAAAATGCACACCATCTTCCACGTGGTAGGATTTTTCCTCCAAGAGAGACTACTCCAATTTTCGTAAATCAATTATCCTTCGTAGTTACCTCCCAATATAATACGAGTATAGATAGTAGGCAATGTTAAGTTTTTTAGTTAAGTTTTGCAGACAGACCGACAGACGGAAAGACTGAATGATGGACAGACAGACGGACAACGGTAAAACAATATGCCCCGATTTTTCGATGCGGGGGAATAAAAAACTAAAAAAGTGACATTCATGCGAAAATGGTTCAAGACAAAACTGACGTCACACGAAAAGGGACCATCCGGAAATACTGTTAAACAAAAGTGACCGTCACCCGATTTTGGATCACCCCGCGATAAAGTTAAAGAAAGTGACCATCACCGTGACGTGAAAAGGGACCATCCAGTGATAACCTAAAACTAAAGCGAAAAAAGTGACCGTCACGCGTAAAGGAACTATCCGCGGACAGCGTATAACAAATTGACCGTCACGCAAAAAAGGGACATTCCAGGGATACCCTTTAGAAACCATTATTGAAAAAGGACGTAGCAGAGATTTAATAGA
Organism: Fragum fragum; assembly: GCA_946902895.1. NCBI lineage: Eukaryota > Metazoa > Mollusca > Bivalvia > Cardiida > Cardiidae > Fragum > Fragum fragum. Next base: position 61,166,731 of record OX336365.1, on the reverse strand, counting down.
GAAAAAATTGAATTGATTACATTTAAATGTAGAATGACTTGCTTCGATTCGGAAAATCTAAAACGAGCGAAAAGTTTCTACCCTGGTCAGTCTGCGCAATCCGCGCAGTCTGACCAGGGTCGATACTTTTTGCTTTTCCGATGGGGTCCATTTTCGCGTGAGGGTCAATAATGTTTTGACAATCGATTTATTAACCAATTCCCTTTTTTTACACCCCCATGAAAAAAGTTCAGGAATGCAGTGTGGAAAATGAAAAAATACTTGATACAATTTCTGCACTTAACTTATTTTTTGTATCCGGAGAAATAGGGCTTTTTAAGATTCTATCAACTTTGAATCGGCGTCTTAAACTTCTTTGAAATCGGACCAGGCTAAAATTTACTGTACGGTAATGATTTAATACAGCTAAATAACGGTTTGTATTTAACCCTTTCCTGGACAAACCCGAGATTTTACATCACAGTGATTTTATACTCGAGAAAAGATAGTGGAAAATGAAGAAATTGCTTGTAACAAGCAATTTCTTCTTTATCGCAATATTTTCTAATCTGTAGGTTGGCTTTATTTCAAATTGCATCTAAATTTTATTGTCGTCTGCAACCTCTATCAATTTGGACCAGTCTAAAATTTCAAAAAAACGGGAAAGGGTTAAACCCTAAAGGTTGAATAGTATAGATTGGCCATTCAGACAACCTATATAAAATACAAAAGTACTGACTGTGCAGCCTGACCAGTGTCGATACCTTCACACTTTAAGGATTGTCTGTATATAAATCATTACCTGACAGCAAAATTTTGAACTGGTCCAGATTGAAAGAAGTTGCAGACGAAATTTCAAATTGTGTTAAATTGGAGGATAACTGCGAAATAAGATAGAAAACCTTGTGAGAGGAGGAGAAATTACTTGTGACAAGCATTTTCTCTTTTTACCCCGAAGTTTTCATTAAACATATTTCTTCGGAACGTCAAAAAGCGGCAATATGTGGCAATGGCTTAAAACGGTGACGGATCAGATATGATAGATATTACTTACGGATCCTGGGGTCTCTATGAATTTCGGCAGATTAGGCCTCATTCTGTGGTTCATTGTTCTTTTATAGGACTTCCCCAATATGTTACTCGTCTCTAACTTGGTTGGTGTTGGAGTCCTCGCTATACTTTCTTCTTCTTCTTTTGTCTGCAAGTGTTCAAACTGTTTTTTCAGTCTCTCAATCCCCCTCTGTCGAATCAGACCGATCGCGCTGTGCCAAAGTGGCGTTTTCCCGGCGTTCATTACTTTAAGTGTGCGTGCTGACCCTGTGCGGCGTATGTCAGCCGGAATTTGGGCGATGAAGTAGTCGTTCGTAACAACTTTCGGAAGGGGTTTCCAGTTCTCGCCAAACGTTCCGATATATTGTCCATTGACGGTCCACAAACGTACGGAACAATCTGCGCTTGCCGTTATTAGAATTTCTCTGTCCGTGACGTAATCTACGCTGTGAATGCTGCATACGTGTGCTCGAAAGGAATTGACTAGCAATGGGTATCTTAATGTCTTATCAGGATCGCTTGAAAATGGTGGCGGCCTCATGGCGAATACGTCTTTCAAGTGACTTAGGACAGTTTCCTTATATTTCTTTTCTTCGTATGATTCTACGCGAAAAAAGGTAAACTTCCTTCGTAAATATTCCATATTCTCTTTTTTCTCTGCCAAAGAATACTTTTTCCCACAACAGTAGTATTTGATGTTCCATAGCTTAACGTAGCCCTGTGTGTCGCCCGTGATAAGAAAGTGGTTGAAAGAATCGCTTTTTATTGCGAGAACACTTTCACCCAGTGTATGAGCAGCATTGAACTGTCCAAGTAGCCCACCTTCATGATGCATGGACCAGAAACGTATCCAGCCTTCGGCTCCACTCGTCACGATTATCGCTACGTCTTTCTGCAGGGACTCCCTTGTTTCTAGAAATAAAATACGTTCAACGGCAGACTCGTAACGTTTACAGACATTGTCATATTCGTCCCGAGTGTATTTGTTTTGTTGTGTACTGTCAAAACTTTCGTGATCCAATGCCTGTAACAAGGGATGTTCACAAATTTCTTCCTTTGGTTCATTAGCACCGTCGTCATCAACGCTGTGGCGAGGCTTTGTGAATAACCCCATCCCAATAGCACCGGTCACTTTTGCCTTCTTTTTCATCCAATTTGTAATTCCTTGTTGGCTAGTGTCGTCATCGTCTATGACCGAACCGATTGTTTGTTGACTGCTTGTTCCGAAATCAGATTTGAGGTCTGTATATTTGGACACCCGTGTTGTATTTTCCGTTATTGGTTTAACGCTCTCGAATGCGTTAAGGCGGCAGTACACCTGGCCAGTTTCGCGTGACCATAAAATAACGTTTCCGTCGTAGGCTCCCGTTGCTATGATATTTGGTGATAAATAGGCTATAGATAGAATGTCTTCTTTGTGTTGCATTTTCCAAGCCTTCCGGTGTTCCTCGCCACCACCGTCAACGTAGATATGAACTGTCTTACCCCATCCCGTAACGTAAATCCGGTGCTTAGTACATACTATTCCCGTCACGTCAGAGTTGTCCGGTAATTCAAACTTTTGTAGGCAAGATCCGTTATTGAAATTCCAAACATGCACTGTACCATTTCTAGCACCAGTCACCAAACGTCGACCATTGTGATCAAAACATAGAGCTGTGATCTCCACGGGTATTTCAACTCCACGTTCGATCCTGCAATGAGCGTTAACAAACTGCATTTGTTTATCTCCTGTGTTAGTGTCCCAAATACTAACTACTGAATCCTGACAGGCAGTCACCACAGAATTAAACACTTTACTATAAATGGCGCCAACTACAGGTTTGGTGTGAGACAATATCTCTGAATAACGTTCTTCTTCTTCTCGCTTTTCTAAAATCACCAACTGGTTGGCAGCAAGGATTGTGGTCCGCATAGATGCGTTGAAATACACCGCAGAAATAGGGAAAGGATCGAATTTGATGAGGCGTCCGCTGATATGCTGTAGACAAGTCTGGTCCCTTAGATCGTACACCCTAAGTGATCTTCCTTTATCAATGCTCATCACTTGGTTCTTCTTGTCATTAATAACGACGTGGTTTACAGGCTTGGTGTGGCCTTTCAGTAACACTATTGCCTTGTTATTTACGTAAGGGTTCCACACACGTAACATATAGTCCATGCCACCGGTCACGATGATGTTTAAAGATTGGGAATAGTCAAAGCTAAGAACGCCTTTGTTCACTTTAAAGTATACATGGCATTTCTTCCCAGTGAAATCTCCGAAGAACAATGCAGTTTGTGGGCTTTGACAGGACGACAAAAAGCAGTTGATGTCCGGTAAGTATTGGACTTGATTCACCCAGTCTTCGTGTATATTAGGAAATTTTGTACTCTTCACACCGACAACAAAACCTTTCCATATTTCGGGAAAGCTGACTCTTTTACATGCGTTTTTCTTTCCACTGACGGCCCCGAAAGGTCCACCTCGAAGTGCAGAGTCGAACCTCATAGAGAACACACTGCCGGACATATCCCCGAACACTAATAATGACTTATCGAGATCTTTTTGGTCGGCCCAGTAATCCATGGCTGTAATGCAGTTTTCAAATCCAGTCACATAATATCTCATATGAAACTTTTTACCAGCAAGATCGAAGATGGTTATGTCACGGTCAGTGGACGAGATGGCCAACATATTGACATTATACATAACCACCATGTCCGTAAACCAAGGCTGTGTATTTCTATCTTGGTAATGGTTCGCGTTATAGTATTTCAGATTCCGCATGCTCAAGCTCCAGACTCCCAGCGTCCCTTCTTTACTTAGAGTAAGATATTTACCGTGTTTATAGTCTATTGCACAACTTTTAGAACCTGTTTTCCTTACATTTGGGTAGAAACATATTCTAACTATCGTCTCTCTATGTCTACTATCAACTTCACGGACTTCGTTAGGAAAAGGTTTTTCTCTTAACATCTCGATCATTAAAGTTTTCTCTTTATATTCTAACAAGTTGTAAGTAACGTATTCTTCCCAATCCACTACTCCATCACAGTTGGCGTCAACTTTCATAAACAGAAGTTCTATTTCATCCTCCGTGTTATTTCTACCCACCGTTTTACGCATTGCATCTTTGAATTCCTCGATTGTGAGACCTGTCCTTCCATCTTCTTCTGCATGTATAAACATTTTCTGTAATCTGCTGAACAGTACTTCATCGTCTAAAACTTCTTCTGGTTCCGGGGTGTCAAATGTTTCGGACGAGACTCGCTTGAGAAAATCCTGAGGTCTTCTGAGAGGGACGCATCTGCTCATTCGTCTTTCACGCTCACCGTACTTTTGTATAGGTTGATCTGCATTCTTGTGAAAATTCTGAGCTGGATTAAAACTCACTAATGGTTTGATGACAGATCTTGCATTTCTTACTTGCCCGTGAAATGACACGGCGCTTGATGCCTTGAGACGGTCTGTTTGACCACTACCTGCTACTTGTGGTTTCAGCATGATCTAAATAAATTCATTTTGGAAAGAGTTACAAATCTGTATTATTGGCATCTTCGTTATCTTCTATCATTGCCGCCATTTTAAATTTGCGTACTCATGACGTCACTTTCGGGAAAACGCGCGCCTCTCTTCACGACGTCTTTAACGTTGATTCTCTTCGTACGATTAGCTAATCTTCGTTTTCTTAATTGTTTTAACATCCGCAACGACAAGAAAAGAAAAAAAAACTTATGATGGCACATCTCTTTTACCGATAACGTCTTAAATGGTGTTACGTTTTATTCATGCGTCGATGAACTATGGAAGGTTTGATTTCTTAGGCTATTAATTTCCTGTTCAATCTCTGGTTTTTACGTCCCTGTAAATTTGAATTGGAGAAAATGTTGTAGAAAAAACAAGTAATTTCTTCTTTACCCACAATATTTTCTACACTACTCAATGGCTATTTTTCAAACTAAATTTTCGACTGCAAAACCTTTGAATTTGGACAGGTCTAAAAAATTTGCGAAATATTAAAGGGTAGAGCTGATTGCATTATCGCATTCTGCATAGACTGGCAATTCCTGCATATGTATTGACCCGTTATCACAAAGTTCCGCTTTTTACACCCTGAAGAAACAGGGTTATAGAACAATTTGTTAGAAAATGAAAAATTGCTTTGAACAAATGATTTCTCATTTTCACAGATATCTTTCTACCTTTTCGGTTCTTATCTTCCAATTTTAACACACTTTGAAATGTCGTCTACAACGTCTTCAACCTGAACCAGTCTAAGATGTTGTCCTCTGTTAATGAGTTATATAATTAAGTTATGTACTAACGCTGACACCACTTCACGAAGGTCTTACGAAATACATGTACCATCAGAAATGTTTAATTTTCAGTTGTCTATTAAGCTACTTGTATCTATATCCCGATAATGCCAAGTACTTATACACAATCATAACGTGAATCAGTATCGCGATAAGCATTGGTGAACGGAATAAGAGGATATTTAGGAAGTGGACTTTGAACTCCAACGTTGGTCGACATTTATGATAGGCTTCTTGTTGGTTTGGCGACTGGAATGTTGTAACCTGTGCTGTAATTACGATGTTTTGGTCGCCAACCAGCAAACTTAATTTTTATATGCGTTTAAATGGCCTCAAATGTTGCAAGATAACGCCGTTTAATTTCTAAGTCGAACTTCCTGTATTCAAGCTACAGTTACGATGTTTAGGTCACCAACCAACCATTTTACTTTTTGTTACATGCTACTGGCCATACATTTTGCAAATAATTCCGTAAAAAATCGAATCGTGTATTCCTGTCGGAGTTAATGTGCGTAATCAATGGAGTCAGTGGGCGGGGCCAGTGATCAATTTGCTCGCCAGCCGACGAATATCATAAAAAGAGAACATTTTCGATTGGACCCTATCCCCCTTCTGAAATCACGCATTTGTAAGAATAGCACTTAATCCCATGTGAGCAAAATGTGACCATGCCATCCTTTATAATCAACCAGAGTATGGTGACCGTCGTGTGTCATGTTGGGTAGAGGTTAAATTTTGTTCCCGTATCTTGAATGTTTGTGTCTGTTGTGTCTCGATTAACCCATTACCAGACGGCAAAATATTAGACTGGTCCAAATTGAAAGGAGTTGCAGACAACAATTTAAAGTCAATGAAATTTTAGATTTTTTCGACATTCTGAGTAGTAAACATTGTGTAAAAATGCAGAAATTGCTTGTTACAAGCAATTTCTTCATTTTACACAATGTTTTCTTAATTGGTTTTTCTTGAGGGCGTCCAAAAGCGTCACTGTGTTGGAATGAGTTAAGGCACGTACACCCCAACTAGGCCAACATTCATTCCGACATTTGACAAAAAGTCATCCGGATATGCGTAATCTTTCTCTCAACAATTGGCGAATTATAAGTAGTGCGCCCAAGTGGAATGAGCAGCTGGTTGGATCAATGTTTGGGTTGTACTAGTTTGAGAAAGGGAGACAGGGAATCGTGGTAAGATCACCAGCCTTTGCGATATAACTGAAATATTGTTGAAAGCGGCTTTAAACGTCAACCTGTCTGCACAGTTTGAAATAGTTGGTATGAAAACCTTGACCTAAAAACAGATGCTTTCATCTAAAAAGGGACAAGGCTTTTAACTCGGTGACCTAAAAGTCAATAGTGTTCCTTGTCTGACCAATGTCTTTCACGTTGATAAAAGTTACATGTATGACCTTGACCTTTGGTCCAGTGGCATCTGAAAAAGTGACCTGCAGAGAGACCACAAGATCAAAATAAAATTTGACCCTGTGGCCTTGACCTTTGTCCCGTTGACCCTAAAACCAATAGCATTCTTTTATGGCTTACTACATACAAAGTCTGACAGTGACTTGATGAAAAATGTAAAGACAGGCAAACAAACTTACAGCCGAACGACGCATTTCTATATACCCATGAACAGACCTGCGAGAAAAAATATCTATAATAACAATTTATCATCGATCAACCTTATTCTAAAAGTCTAAAAAACAACTATGCCCAATGTATAGACGTTTTAGTATTCTTGAATCGAGGTATAGCATTTATGTACTAAAACGACATGAAATGACAATGAAATGTTGACTTCTTAACTTGGCATTGTCTCTTTTCAAATTCTAAAATAAACACTCGTATAGATTTTTTTTTTATTTTTCAAAGTCTATTTTCTGAAACTTTTTATTTTTTGATTTTGTTGTTTAATTATATAGGTAGCAAGTTGATATGTGAAAAGTGTTTATTCTACTTGAAGTCACATTAGGAAAACAATTTCAGACAGTTTAGCTTTTTTACGAAAACATATTAATAGGACTGTAATAAGAAAAAAATCTTTAAAGACTAAACTTGACTGGAAAATAAAACAACATTGTGACAAAAAAGCATTACTAGAACCACGATTATCTTTTTTATAGGATGGCTTTTTTCATAGCCTACGGTAAGATACATAGGCCTATATGAGTTATTTCATTTCAGCCTAAATAAAAACATGATGCAAATGTATCTATTTATCTATCTATCTACCAATTCATTTATTTATACATTCGTTCATTTATACGGCTGGGTTTACTGGGCGGTGAGAAAGCGACTACCCAATTGACCTATAAGGTTCGAACCTACAACCACAGGTTTAAGGGTCGAGTGTTAAAAAATCCTGATCTATCGACGCAATCATGTTGTTTCACGTTAGTCTCTTGCATTTGTAAGTGGTCCCTTGTCAGGTAATTATCTCATATTTTATTCAAAGTACAGGCGCACATCCAAGATTTCAAACGATTTCTAAAATGAGGCGTCACAAACCCTTTCTTGCTACAAAGTAGCGATATTCTAAGACCTAGAGCACTGTCTATTACATTTCGAGGGCTTAGTACATTTTTTTAAATCCTTTCCTGTGCAATCGCAAGTTTTTACGTCACTTGAGAAAACATTGTGGGGAAAAAAGGAATTTGCTAGTGACAAGCGATTTCTTCTTTTCCCGCGATATTCAAGTTCTACCTAAGATGGTGGTTTCATTTCGAATTGCACCAAGTTTTCATTGTTTTCTGCAAGGTCTTTCATTTTTTGACCAGTCTAATATTTAAAAAAAAAAGGGGTGGTGGTTAAATGCATTTATCAATATAGATATTTGCCGCATAGCTTTGCACTCACCCCTCACTGATAATGGGGTAAAGGGGGCCTTAACTTATATGCATATCAGTAGATCACCGGGTTTTTAAATTTCACTTTCGATCTGACGGTCTTGTGCATTCTATACTTATTTTAGTACAAGTTCGGGCATCTTCTTTGTGAAGTGTTTAAGAGTAGGCCTTCTCGATCCCCTAGCTACTTATAAAGCATCGTCATTATGATTCTACGGCGAAGTTTGGGGGATTTTGTTGTTGTTTTTGTTGCTTTTTTTCCCCCAAAACTACTACTATCCATTTACAGCTGCATGGAGAGCTGAATATATATTGATTAATATATGGGCTGTTCAAGATGCAAGCTTAGTTAGAGTACAGGTGGGACACCATTGTTTGCAGACGACGTGTTACGGAAGTCTCGTCCAAATCTCGTGATCAAACAAGATGGCCGCCGCAGAAAAAGATTTAACGCTTGAAGCCCGACTAAGTAAGATTTTTCGAAATGAGTACATCAATTCAACCAACCATCATATAATTTAAACGAAAATAAAATAATTATTCATACGTTATACTAAAGCTACCGATGCCATGTTGTTACATAGCCCAATTTTGCCCCAAAATCACTCGGATGTGATGCGGTGTATGGAAATACCGAAATACGCATATATACCGAAATACACCGAAATACGCCGAAATACACCGAAATGTACCGAAATACCAGCAAATTCACCAAATATCGACAACTTTCAGGTAGATGTAAACTAATCTTATGCTGAGACCATTTTGGATTTCCTGCATATAATAAATACAGAAAATCAGTTTTGAAAGTTTCTTTCAAAATTCGTGGAAACATACCTATCTAATATAGAATATACCAGATCAAACCAATTTATAGAAATACGCGTAAAAATAGTTTGGAAAGTGTTTTTCTTTATTTACCGAAATACAGTAAAGAATTACATAAACGTGCTTTCGAACGCAAATTTTGGTATTTGCTAAAGAATACCTATCTTACATACAGAGTATAAGATCAATCAAGTTTATACTCAGGAGAATTTGATTTGTACCCGATTTCTGTATTCCTTAAAAACGTACATAGAGAGAACGCATTCAAGATTAACTGGCCTAAATATATTTTTAAAACATTTTTGAAAGTGTATTTCGGTATTTACTGAAACAAACCTTTCATTATTAGAAGGTAAAACATAATACCGAAATTACCGAAATACGCTATAATTAATTTCGAAAGTGTATTTCGGCATTCGTAGATTGATACCAATCATATTTAGAGAGAGAGAGACCAAGCCGAAATACACTTCATGGATATTATTCGAATTTTATATACCTAAATATGCCAAAATACACCAACATTCCTAGCTTGTATCGAGAAGTCGAGATCATGTCGATTTTACCAAAATACAAAAGAAGAGAGGATCGTTAAAGTGTATTTCGGCTTGGTCTCTCTTCATATTGGTATCAATCTACAAAAAATCAGAAATACACTTCCGAAAAAAAATCAAAGCGTATTTCGGTAAATTCGTCTTGATGTTTAACCCTCTTTGTATCTAAGGTGTGTTTCAGCAAATACCGAAATACGTACGCTTAAAAAATCAAGTGTATTGCGGTAAATTGGCTTGATCTTATACTCACCATTTAAAACTGATATGTTCCTACAAATATCGAAATACACATCTAAAAAAATATGTATCATCACTTCCAATAATACCGAAATACACTTCCGAAAAAAAGTCATTGCAAATTACGTTAATTTTGACTTGATGTTTAACCCTCTTCGTATGAAAGGTGTGTCACAGCAAATATCGAAATACTCATTCAAGTTTTTCAAGTATAACTCGGCGAAATACACTTCCGAGAAAAAATCAAAGCGTATTTCGGTAAATTCGTTTTAGTGTTTTACCCTTTTTGTATGAAAGGTATGTTTCAGCAAATACCGAAATACGCTTAAAAAATCATGTGTACTTCGGTAAATTGGCTTGATCTTGTTCTCTCCATGTAAAACTGATATGTTCTTACAAATATCGAAACACACATCTAAAAAATATGTATCATCACTTCTAATAATATGTATTAAATGTATTTCGGCTTGGTCTCTCTGCATATAATATTGGTTTCTTTCTATAAATAATACCGAAATACACTTCCAAAACAAATCATAGCAAATTTCGTTAAATTTGACTTGATGTTTAACCCTCTTCGCATGAAAGGTATGTCACGGCAAATACCGAAATACACATTCAAGTTTTTCAAGAATAACTCGGCGAATTCAGCTTGAATGTGTATTAACTATGTATGTATGGTTTAAAAAAAAGAAAAAAAAAAAAACATGCGTCAAAAACTAATTCTTTAAATTTTATTATGGTAAATTCGAATGATCATGTACCATCTATGTAAGATCGCGTCCGAAACTACGTTTATGTATTTCTTTACTATATTTCGGTGATTTCGATTTGTTCTTGTACTATTTTGTGATTTGATAGTTTCAAATACAGAAAAAAACTTTCAAACTATTTTTACGCGTATTTCTATAAATTGGTTTGATCTTGTATTTTCTATACTAGATAGGTATGTTTCCACGAATTTTGAAAGAAACTTTAAGAACTATTTAAAGTAATTAATGTATTTGTATTTTATTTGTATTTATTCTATTCTGGAAACTCAAAATTGGTCTCAGCATAAGATTAGTTTACATCTACCCGAAAGTTGTCGAAATTATGTGAATTTGGTGGTATTTCGGTATATTTCGGTGTATTTCGGCGTATTTCGGTGTATTTCGGTATATATGCGTATTTCGGTATTTCCACGCAAAGTGTCCTAGAACCAAACTGTCATAACAGTATGTTGTTTTACATCTATGTGTCCCTCCGTCTGTCCGTAATAAATGTTGGTTGTTTTTATCGGAGTTTTCTCAGCAAATATTGACACTATTGACAGGAAATTTCAATGAAGGACAGCTAGGGGCCAATTTCTACTTCCTGTTTTATGACTTATTTACGGGCACAATTTGTCTTTAACAAATAATCTTCGTGGCGTTTTTGACAGCAACTATTAATGCCATCAGCTTTGTAAGGAGATAACTAGGTGTGCTGCATACGGTTTCAGGTAACTTCAGAAATTACAACTTTGTGAATTTATAATATATAGTAAAATAATGGAGATTCCAGTAAATAGGTAATCATAGCAGAATTATCGCTTAAAGGCGGGTAATTAGTATTGGTATTTCTAAGTTTTTCATGTATTTATCATCTTATACTCTAAACCTACCTACAGTTGAATACAGACGCCAACAAGGAGATATGATACAGCTTTTTAAATTAATCCACAAAATAGACGACTATGACTACACCCGTATGTTTACACTTTCTACAAACCCTCATGAACTCAGAAAAAACATGTTTAAGTTATAGAAACCATAGTAAATCTGTCTGATTGAACTCCTTTTCTCACAGAGTAATAAACACCTGGAACTTATTACCTAATGAGGTGGTTTGCTCTGAATCTGTGAATTCATTTAAATCAAAAATAGATAAGCTGTGGATTGATACGCGTTTTGAAACCAGTGAGATTTACTAATTAGACATATGTATTAGACACATGACCAAGCGGAAGACCACGAGAACAGAGAGAACGAGGGGAAAAAACAAGCCGTTAAGGGCTTAATACTTTCTCGGTATTCCAAAGGTATTATACTTAGTCATAATTAAAAAGAATCTGACATTTTATCAAAATCGAAAAAGGAAAAAAAAATATTACTATTTTTATTATTATTGAGAAAACTGTTATATAGCATAACACTTGCACCAATACCCTCAATGAGTCAAAAAAAAATAAAAAATATGAGCATTGTTTGGTCTTAAATTAATTTTTTATAAGAACCAAGTGTGAATTTTAGGAAATCTAAGATAAATCTTATTACCCATTTGGAATATTGCCATCAACTTTGGCGTTCTAAACCTGCCGAAAAAGTTGAATCTTGAAGGAAAAATGATAAAAGATTGTCAATGTTGTATCATTCTTCTACGAGCCCTTTTTTTACTGTTTTACTTGTGATGTAATAATTGTATAATGGTAAATAAAAATTCACCACAAGTTCACCACCATTATTTTCTTGTCATTTCGAATAAAGTTAAGACTTCCTTGTCCAGGGGTTTTCCTACCTTTTCAAAACAGGGACCTGGGACCCATGATTTTGGGAAAAATAGCGCGTAAATCGGCCAAATTGGGAAATGTCAAAATATGTTGTCTCAGGTGGATTTTAACCCTTGTCATGCTGTATAAATTACCTTATCGAATTGCTGTGAAATCAAAGGGCTGAAAGCACTGATAGAACTTGTTGTTCAAAAATCAATAGTTCCTTTGTAAATCAGCTTCATTAACAACTCTGACAGGAAAAATACAAGCAGGAGGTGTAGACTAAGATCAGACTGCACTTATGTGCAGGCTGATCTTGGTCTATATCTCCTGCCAAAACCGGAATATTCCGGGTTCAGCATGACAAGGGTTAAGTACCATCTAACACATCTCAAGGTCAGTGAGGTTACCGAAACTAGGTTTCAATGATAAGTATTTTAAGGTTGTATTACAGCCTTAGAATACTTATCATTTAACCCATTACCACACAGTGACGATTTTTGAAGCCCTCAATTAAACAAAGAGCAAACCTTGCTAAGAATGGAGAAATTGCTTTTAACAAGCAATTTCTTCATTCTACACAATGATGTCTACTGAGAAAGTGAAAAAAATCAAATTTTTCTTCAACTTTGAATTGTTGTCTTCTACTTCCTTGAATTTGGACCGGTCTAAAATTTCGGGAAATGGGAATGGGTTAAACCCAGTTTGGTTGTAAGGGGTATCATACAGTTTGACCATAAATATTTGATCGGACAATTTAGCTCATTCCCAAACAATGAAGCTTTTTGACAACCCTTGAGAGGAAGGTGTGAGAAATCATTGTAAAAATGGGTGAATAGCTTGTGACAATTAATTTCTACAATGTTTCCTAAGACCTTTACAAAAAGATAAAGATTTTTAAAATGTCTAAAACAAGAAATTGTCGTCTGCAACTTCTTTGAATTTGGATCAGTCTATCATTCCGTTGTAGACCGGGTTATACATGTAGGTTAAACCAGGGTTAAACAAGTGAAAGTGTATAACAATGTAATCTATGGTTGAAGGGAAAAACCAATCAAAATGCAGTTACGAAATTTTGGTCCATGTATTTGTCTTTAAAATTGGTAATTAAATCATCTTAATAAGGAAAGGTTGTAACAGAAAAGTCGTTTCTATCATCCTCTATATCTTTTGACCACGAGAACAGTAGATGATCGAAATCGTAGGTGTCAACATGAATGCATTTTGCCAATCTCGATCAAAGTCTGCTGTTACTTGTATTTGTTACAAAAATATCAAAAGTAAAAAGAAATTCAAATTTGAGGTTCATATTTTTCGTTCAAAAAATACCCTGAAAATTTTCTGAAGATTGTGGTTTGCTGCAAATTTAAAGTTCGGCCGTTCATAAACGAAAATACGGTATCGTAGAAGGTCGGAATCAAATTAAATTGAATTTATAACAAAATATTTGATTATATCCTTTATACAATTATGTAAGATTGACCAGTACACACGAGGAAAGTGTGTCACTGTGAGAACACAACACAGTTGCCTAGACAGTCGGCCCCTTTGAAGTGAGTTGAACCTCGGAGAAATTTACAGAGAGGGCAAGGAATTATGTGATTTTTTCAGCTTAAATAATATTATATATTATCTCGGATATGATTTGATATTAACCCTTGTCATGCTGAACCCGGAATATTCCGGTTTTGGCAGGAGGTGTAGACTAAGATCAGACTGCACTTATGTGCAGGCTGATCTTAGTCTATACCTCCTGCTTGTACTTATTCCTGCCAGAGTTGCTTTAGTAGTTGATTTCTAAAAAAAATATTGATTTTTGAACAACAAGTTCTATCAGTGTTTTCAGCCCTTTGATTTAACAGCAATTAAGTAAAGTAATTTATACAGCATGACAAGGGTTAAAAGTAAGTAATTAAAGCTAATTTTCTAGGAAACTTTGAATTTTAATCCTTTAAATTTCATCTGGCTTTGTTTATGTACGCACGCTTACAATAGCCTAATCCAATTAGTGCATGCGAGAGTGACACAATCTCGTTGTCTGATAGATAAACAGCGGTCAATAAACAGTATCTGTGTGGTTTGTTTTGGGTTTTTTTAGAAGTATTAGAGAAATCGGCGAGCGTAACCAATATTATACAAACTCAAATGATGGCCCCCCATTTTACCAGTTTTCGGCAGCCGGAATTGGGGGGATTTCACTCATAATTTCGGGAATTTTTACCTGAAAATTAGGAAATTTTTATGCGTTTTTCCGATTGGGAAAGGGTCCGGTATTCGGCCCCAAAATCGGCGTAGGAAAATCCCTGTTGTCTTCAGCAATTTCTCCAATTTTTCGATTTTTAAACCAAATTTTTTGATTATTGGCAACTTCTTATACCATTGAACAATATGAAAAGGGGTTAATATTCAGATTTCAGGTTTGTTTAATATCTGTGAGGGAACACATCTTCAACCTGAAATACAATTATGTGTACAAATGTTCTTTTATGATATACCATATTTGCTGTTCTAATTATTCCATTTTCACCCTGTTGTAGGATGCTTATATCTTATCAATCATATTTTGAACAGAAAGAAGCTGGAGAGACGACCATGTCAAGTTGATGAAATTTTGATTTTGTCTTTTTGGGTAGGAACATTTTAGATAATGGAGACAGTGTTTCAAATCTGTCTTAAAAGTTGTGTGGGAATAGGTTAAACTTCTCGGTTCATCTTTTTAAATTCCCCATTTACTGAGTGAATAATAGTTATTTGTAAATGAATTTCTTGAGTCTCAGCCAAGACTTTTTACCGAAGTCTCCATTATTTTACGATATAATATCAATTTACCAAAGTTGTAATTTACCGAAGTTACTATCACCCTAAATTACAGAGTTCCAGATCAGGTAGAATTGTGCATGAATGGGGTAGTATGGAAAATAAAAACACTCAAGTTTACAAGCCCATATAATCTGGATTGGACTGATGTTTGTGACAAACAGTTTAATTAAGCAGATTTTGAAGAAAAGTGCTGACTTTCCAGATTTCCATCTCTTTCTTCAGGCTTGGGTCCATTCGCCCTAAGTATACTTTTGCCCCTTGTCTGTAAGCCTAGGATCTGTTCGCCCTATTTATTTTTCGTCCCCTTTTACAATGAGCATTGATATAGTGATTGGAACTGTTCCTTTACTTATTATTACCCTTGATCTGTCGACTCTTTGATAATATACACGTATTAGGATTATGTTTTACGGTTTGTCAAATTTTGAAAAAAGCTTATCTCATACATTACCTCTTGTCATTCATTTTTGGTTAAAACTTAAAGGGTGGTTGTTTCTAATATTTATTTTATCCTAACCAAATATAAGCAAGAGTATAAAAAGCAAATTAGTATGGCACTAAAACACAATCTTTCAGCTATAACAAAATCTTTGTGGATACAGTTTTCTCCAAAACCAACATAGATTTCTGTCTACATGCATTATTTACTGGTTATTGTGATGGATTAACCCTTTCCTATACAAACTCGGGATTTTACATTGTAATGATTTGATACTTCAGAAAATAATGTGGAAAAAGAAGAAAATGCTTGTAACAAACAATTTCTCCTTTTTTTGACAATATTTTTTACCACAAAGGATGGTTTCGTGTCAAATTGCATCCAACTTTCATTTTATAATTTGGACCAGTTCATTTAGAAATTTAGAAAAAAACAGGAAAGGGTTAAGTAGCAAAGAAAGACAACCATATATATCTAAGGATTAAATAATATACTGATAAACATTGTTTCTATGCATGGCAGCGTCTACTACATAAATAAAATATAGGGCTAACATGAATTAGGGCAAAAAATATTTAGTGCCTTTCTCTGTGGCCTGTCATAGGGGGCGACTAAAATCAGAGACAAACTATTGCTTTCCCAGTAAATCCTGAGGTGCTATCTTTTCTTGAGATTCTTATTTAGATTTTTAAGATGAAACGTTCATTAGATTAAGATTTTTAAGCTGCTAAATAAGAATCTTAAGAATACGTAATGACTAATGAGGAATTCAAGCGTACTCGGCATTGTCTTAAACAAGTGGCCTTGACAATGTTGAATATTTTCTCTCAAAATAACAAAAATCGTTCTTTATGACGCCTCAAAAATCTTATTTAGCAGTATTTTTCATCTCGACAAAAAGAACACACCTCTGGATTGCAACAGGTTGGTGTTTTTTTATTCCAAAGCTTATATTTCTTATCACGATGCCAATAAGCTTTGGATTGAAAAGCACTAGCCTGTGTGTGAGACCCTGTGTGGTAAAACAGGGTATAAGAATAAACCACTGTAGGCCTACCCCGGTCACATCTGCCATTTCATCTGGCAGAACAAACATGACAACTGGCATGTCATTAGAGGCAACTAAAGAGAACACAACATGCTCAAGTTAAGCTTTTGTGATCTTGCTGTGTTCGGCTTGCAATGTGCATCATCTGTCAGTTGTTGTCTGTTGTCTGTAAACATCTTGTGTGCACTTTGCAGGCCAAATTTATGGCTCTTGAGTTTTGGCTGATGTTTGGCTGTATGAAATCCGTGAAGAACGATGTTTGGTCACATGGGGTCGAAAACTAGGTCACATGGTAAATTCTTAGAAAAACCTTATCTGCACTTTAGAGGGCCCAAATGTCTTAATATTCGGTCAGAATATTTGTCTTCATAATATTTTGGTCAAGTGTGATATTCTGTCACATAGGGTAAAAAACTAGGTCACCTTGTATGCATTCTACATGCCATACTTTGGCTCAAATGTCTTGATATTTAGCCTGAATGTTTGATCATTGAAATCTTTGTTAAGTTTGATATTGGTTACATGGGGTCAAACAGAGAAAACAAGGTCAAGTCTTTAAAACCTTGTGTGCGCTCTAGAGTCCACAAGTTTGGCTTGAATGTTCTAATAATATGTTAGTCTCCTCATCTTAGGCAGGCTTTAATATTTGTTTTTTTAATTCACTATATAGTTCATTAACAAAAATCTTATAAAATTTCCTTGCAATGTACATAATTTTCTAGCACAAATATCCTGAAACTTTGTAAGACTATCTTTTCGTTTCTGATTCCTTATAAAAGAATATGCTAACAGGTGACTTTTGGCCGAAATAAGGTCACTGGTGCTTCAATTACTCCTGCATTCACTGACTCAGGTGGGTGCCTTAGGGCCAATGAACCTCTTGTTTGTTTGGTGATGTTTGTATAGTTCTGTTGTTTCATGTTACTATCCCTAAGTTTCTTGCGCGATAAATGACCACAGCAGCTGCTGTCAATGTGTGGTAAAACACCAATCAATTAATCTCGCAGTGTTTTCTACATTTGTATTTTCAAGCACATCAAAATGTTGTGTTGGAATGTGTTAAGCTATCTACAATTATTTTTGTTCCAGATAATGCCACTAATCCATCCAAACGTGAGGAAGATTGGGAGGCTATCAACAGTTTTTGTGATCAAGTGAACTCAGAGCTAGAAGGTCCTCAATATGCAGTGAGATTGTTGGCCCATAAATGTCAATCTCCTATGGAAAATGAAGCACTTTATGCATTAGCGGTAAGTTAAGTTGTTACGGTACTTCATGATCCTGCATTTTGATGCACCAAAGAAATACAGTCTTAGAAAACAAGGAAAATGATGAAACAGATTTAAACAAGTAATTTGTCCTGTTTCGAAACATATTTTTACCCCATGTAACACTTAATTTTCCAAAACCCTTTTTGAAGTGTCATCTGTTTTCCCTTTCTGTGAGAACCGATCTAAAACTTTGTTATCTAGTAATGACTTTATGCTCCTTTCTGAAATATTCTTCTGCTTGAAACATTGCAAATACTTTGGGTGATTATTTTACATAATCCTTTATGGCTTGCAGGGTGTCCGATCACGTAGAAATGTACGTGAATCGCGTAAGATGAACAAAAATCACTATTTATTCTCCCAAAACATCCAAGAACGTACGCAAAATGAACCCCGTATCATGCCTAAAAATCTCGTGATGACGATCCTCATCCTTTACGAAAGGAAAAACAAGTCCGGTAGCCGAGAAATAAAATCAAAACTGCCAAATTTGTTGATTTGGATCCCTCTTTTTTTTCTGATAATATTGTAATTGACCAAAATGCTGCATTTTTACAATTTATTCAACCAAAACGCTACATTATCGCGATCGACTGTTTGTCATAATGGCATCCAAACAAACATTGGACTTCTTTACTCTCTTCTTACATTTTTTTGTTATTTTCTCCATCAAAGGTCATAAAGAGGCATATTATTTCCTGCTAGCCCCCTGTGGTTTTTAGCTCACCTGAGCACAAAGTGCGAGGTGAGCTATTGTGATCGGTCGTTGTCCGTCCGTCCGTCTGTCCGTCCGTCCACAATTTCTTTAAAAATCTTCTCTTCCTAAACCAGTAGGCCAATCAAGCTGAAACTTTGCAGGGATGTTCCTTGTGTGAAGTTCTTCAAAAGTTGTTAAAAGAATTTAATTCCGTCAAAAACTCTTGTAACAGCGGCATATGAAAATGGGAATCTTTAGTAATCCTTTAAATATCATTAAAAATTTTCTTCTCCTAAACCAGTAGGCCAATCAAGCTGAAACCTTGCAGGGATGTTCATTGGTTGAAGCTCTTCAAAAGTTGTTAAAAGAATTTAATTCCGTCAAAAACTCTTGTAACCGCGGCATATGAAAATGGGAATCTTTAGTAATCCTTGAAATATCTTTAAAAATTTTCTTCTCCTAAACCAGTAGGCCAATCAAGCTGAAACCTTGCAGGGATGTTCATTGAATGAAGCTCTTCAAAAGTTGTTAAAAGAATTTAATTCCGTCAAAAACTCTTGTAACCGCGGCATATGAAAATTGGAAATTTTAGTAAATCTTTGATGTTGTTTTTTTCATAGACTACTAGGCCAAAGGCCTTTATATTTTGTAAAGAGCTTAATCATATGGTTCTCTACCAAGTTTTTAAATATTTAATCTCTGGGGTAAAAAATGGCCCCGCCCCTGAGGTCCGAAGATTGGAAAAATTCTTAATAAGAGCAATTTCAAAAGGCTTCTCCTCTTAAACTATAAGGTCTAGGATATTCATATTTGGTATGTAGCATAACTAGATGGTTTGTACTATATCACAAAAAGTTTTCATCCAAGGGTCAAAAACGGCCCTGACTAGGGGTCCAAAAATTTGGAAAAATGCAAAATTTGAGTATGTTGAAAAAAAATCTTCATTTTAAGGCAGAGGGCATTTACATTTTGAGTGTAGCATAGCCTGGCTGTTATCTATCAATTTTGATTAAATTATGCCTGTAGGTTTAAAAACACCCCTTCCCTGGGTGTCCAAAGTTCGTAAAAATGCTCAATTAGACCATGTTCAACAGTCTTCTCCTCCCAATCTACAAAGTCTAAGGCATTCATATTTGATTTATAGCATAACCAGATGGTTCTCTACTATGTTAGCTAAAATCTTAGCCCTGGGATAAAACACGGCACTGCCCCAGAGGTCCAAAGTTTTGGAAAACACCCAATTAAAGCAAAAGTCTTCTCCTTCTGAAATATAAGATGAAGGGCATTCATATTTGGTATGTAGCATGACTATATAATTTTGTACTTTGTTACAGGAAAATTTGCTCTTAGGATAAAAAATGTCTCTGCTCCTGGGATTGAAAATTGCATAAATCGCATTGAAAGGGTTCTTCTTAAATAGAAATAGAGAAATTGCTTGCTTTCTCACAATGCTTTTTTAAACCTTTTTCCCTGAGGGTGACAAATTCTGGGATAGTTTGGTAATCCATTAAACTATGAAGGTATTCATTTTCATTTTAAAGCATTACTGGATTGTTTTGTACAAAGCCCAAAATCTTATATTTGTTTTATTTATTTTGCTCAAGTTGTGTCTTTTGTATACAAAAAAGTACTTTAATTTGCAGATGCCTCAGGTGAGCGATTTAGGACCATCATGGTCCTCTTGTTGATACGTTTAATTCTTCTCCATCACTGAGTCAATAAATGGAAGAACTGTTTATATTTGGTGTTATTTTTTTGTACCTCCAATTTTTTTTCTGTACCCCCAACTTTAACCACCAAGAGGTACAAAAAAAACCCTGTCAAAATTTTCAGTGGACACACTGGCTTGGTCTTCATGGTAACAAATTTTAATGTAGTAAAACTTGTATTTAGTGACCACCTGATGGACAGCTAAAAAGTGGTTGCTTGAGAGAATGGTTACTTAATACACATTTTGAGATGTAAATGAAGGAACAAATTGATTTCATTAATAGTAATTGCAGAGTCAGGGATCTGCCCATGTGGACAATTGGCCAATCGGGTTTGAAAAAAGGCTGCAATTACAGAAAATTTGGGGATCCCAACATTCTCAAAAGAGAATGTTTAGACAGTTGACAGGTTTGAATGAGTGCTTTCACTATCTATGCAATGGAACAGATTTCCTGAGAATTACAAAGCTGTACTAGGGTCATAAGAACTCAGTTCAGGCTCAAGAGAATCTCTCCCATTATTTGCCAAGGATCCAGTGAAAAAAATTGAAAATAGTCTAGGATGCCTTTTAAGCCATCACCTAGAAACATGTAAACGCAGAATGGTACCCGACTCATTGAATATCTGATTTTTTCTGCACCATCAGCTACATTTATCACTTAATCCCTTGTTTTCAAACTAATTAGAATCGTCTCAGTGAGATATTTACCATGCAATTCTGTATTCTGGCAAGTTGAAGGAGAATAGCAATGGAAACTAATTCAAGAGAAGAAGAAATGCTGGTAACAAACTATTCATCCATTTCTGACTACATGTATTTCTCTCCTTAAAGGTATTTTTAGTTTCTCTGTTTTCTGAGAAAACCTGAGGTATTGTTATGGCCAGGTCATCATCTATGACTGTGTCTGCGTCAGTTTTGTCATCCAAAAATGTTGACATTTGTTATGTCTCTGGTATTACTGAACACAGGTACTTAAAAAACCAACATGGGGGGATAACTGTAAAGGCATTTTTGAATGAACTATGCTTCCTTTTTGACTTGGAAGTTTTACCCACTATCAAGCAGGGGTCCACACTAACAGTGTCCCGGGATTCCAAGGATCCCTGAAAATTGGAAGGGACCCCAGCCATCTCAGGTTAGGGATTCCATCAGGATCCTTCAATATTTCCCCAGTACAATATATCTTAATGTAACAACTAATGCTCCTGATGTTTTGTTTGTTTGCTTGTTTTTGTAGAAAACATTGTGGAAAGTATAGAAATTGCTTGTAACAAGCAATATCTTCATTTTCCACAATGTTTTCCGAAGTTTTCTTTTCAAATTGGGATTAGAAGGGCAGGATTGTGTGTGAATGAGTTAATGTATATCAAGGAGGGATCCCAGATTATCTGGAGGAAACCCTGAAGTAAAAGGTAGGGAGTCTTATGGGATCCCATTGAAGCAAAGTTAGTGTCAAATCCTGTAAAGCACTAGAAAAGTCTAGCGTTGGCATGAGCATGAGTCAAGTATTGGCATGTTCATGCTGTGCTCTTGTTTCACTGTTGGTAGTCTCTGAAGTATCGACTGTTTCAATTCAGTTAACCCATTCCCACACAATGACACTTTTTGATGCCCCTCAAGATAAACAATTTGGAATACATTGTGTAAAATGAAGAAATTGCTTATTAAGCAATTTCTTCATTCACACATGGTTTTCTACTTAGAAAGTTGCAAAAATCTAAAATTTCATAAACTTTACATTGTCTTCAGCAACACCTTTGAATTTGGACCAGTCTTAAATTTAACTGTCTTGGTAATGGGTTAAGTTTTGAATTTTATTGATTTAAAACAATAAAAAAACAAGAGAGTGGTCATTAGAAAACCATGCTCATTGTTCTCTTTCTACTTTCCAGACACTTGAAGCTTGTGTTAAGTCATGTGGAAAAAGATTTCATCAAGAAATAGGCAAATTCAGATTCTTGAATGAAATGATAAAAGTCATATCACCAAAGGTAAGCAAAAAAGATGGTATGTTTCTGCAATTATGAATGCAATTATGAACATTTTCTACATTTAATACATGTAGTTCCTAGTAAGCAATTTTTATCCCCCGCCGTTTCGGAGAAGGGGATACAGTAATGATCTCCATTCGTCATTCCGTCCTTCTGTCCTTCCGTCACTAAACTTGTTCGGAACATATAACTGAAAGTATAATTGCTATCAACTTGAAACTTCATAGGTGGATTGAGGAGAAGTGCAGTGCACAAGAATCACAACTCTTGCTTGCATAATTTGGAGTTATTGCCCTTTGTTGTCCTAAACACTAACATTTTGTCCAGGGCATATCGCTGAAAGTATAATAGCTATTAACTTGAAACTTAATAGGTGGATAGATTTTGTTGAGGAGAAGTGCAGTGGACAAGTACCACAACTCTTGCATTAAAAATTTTGGAGTTATTGCCCTTCGTTGTTTTAAAGACTTAGTTTTATGGCGGGCGATGGCCATGTCCAACATGGCTCTTGTTTGATTTTCCACAATGTTTTCTCAAGTTCAACATCACAAGGATGAAAAAATCAGGGATGTATGGGTAAGGATTAAGTCTGCTTTATAACTGTCAGTTTTTCGGCTCATCTAAGCACCACATAGTCATGGTAATCTTGAGTAATCTCAAAAGTCTATTGTCTTATATTTTGTCCATTGTATGTGGTCTAGCATCAACATCCAAGTGTCTAGAGGCCACATTTTTTATTAATATTCATGACATTTGGTCAGAATGTTAGCAAGGTCCTAAGGGTGAACCATATAAGTGATGGGACTGTTCCATTTAAAAGGGAACTTAAGGACTATTTCATTGGACTACACTCTAGGGGCAGCAGTTTTGCTCAATTTTGATGAAACTAGGTCAAAATGTTTCTCTGGTCATAAGGCTGAATCTTTTTGAAATGGGATTGTTATGTTGGGTAAAAAAATAGCCATCTAATAATGATAATTGCAATGTTTATACTGTAGAGGTCATAGTTTAGGCTCAATCTTGATTAAACTTGGTCAAATTGTGTGCCACAATCAAGTCATTTTCAGTCCTTTGATTTCAATGCAATTTTATGAAGTGTGTCAAGGGTTAAAATGCTTTCATCCATTTTATTTACAGTATCTTGGTACAAAGACACCAGAAAAAGTAAAGAAGCGATGTATAGAGCTTATATATTGTTGGCAGCGAGGTCTACCTCATGAGCCAAAAATTCAGGATGCCTACAAAATGTTAAAACAACAAGGACTGGTAAAGGAAGACCCCGTTTACATGGATAAGGTTTGTGTTATTTAAAGTGATTGCTCTCTTGTTTGTTTTATAGCTATGATAGTTAATTCACACAGGATTCTATATTTCGACATAGCAAAATTCAGAAAAGAATTCAGAATTTGCTTGTTTCTAAAATGGAATAGCTTACAACATGCAAATTTTCTTCTTGCCACAATGATTACTACTTAAAACTTTACTTATTAACCTTACTTAAAAAAGGATGGCTGGGCTATGATCATGGCATTTGTCTGAGATTTGTCTGGCTTGCTGTGCTTTTTTGTGCCTGAAAACCTTTCCTTTAACTCATTACCATACTACAAAATCTAAGACTGGTCCAAAATGAAAGAATCTGCAGAGAACAAATTCAATTTGATGGAATTTGAACAACCTTTATCTTTTTTGTGGAAAAATTTGAGAATAATGAAGAAATTACTTGAAACAAGGAATTTTTCATTATCCACAATGCTTTCCAAAGCCCTTTTTTTGGGGGGGGGGTGTCAAAAAGCCTGTTTGTTATGGTCCGTGCTAATTTCTATATACATTTGGTTTTCATTGAAAACTTGGGAAATTTTCTCCTATTCTGGGGTTTTCAAATAAATGTCACAAGCCTGTTTCTTTGATAACCTTTCCTAGATTCCTAGTTAAAAATTGGTGAGTTGGAAAATAAGGCATTTATTGGCTGTAGGAAATGCATACAAGTGAGGAGAATACTGCAAGATACTCTTTGTATAGAGGTAAATACTACTAGTAACAGATAGTTCTGCCTTAAACTCTAAGTTGTGAATACTCAATTAGATCAGACACAACAGTCTCTGAATAGTATTGCCTCCTCTTAAGTATAGACAATTTTTAACCCATTACTAGATGATAGAAATTCTAGACTTGTCAAAATTATAAAAAAAGCTTCACACAACAATTTCAACTTAATGAAATTTTGAAAAAAAAGTCTTATAGGGTGGAAACCATCGTGGATTATGAAGAAATTGCTTATAAAAGCAATTTCATTTTCTACAATGTTTTCCATAGCTTTGTAGGGAGGATTTTGTTGGAATGGGTTAAATAAATAGATTATTGGGATAAGATTGTACAATTTTGGTTAAAGAAATAGATCATTGGGGTAAAACTATAAAATTTGAACTCTTGACCCATTCCCACACTATCCTGCTTTTTCTAGCCCTCGAGACAAAAGCTTTTGAAAACCTTGTGGGCACTGAAGAAATTGCTTTAAGTCAGTAATTTCTTCTTATCCACAATGTTTTCTACCATATCAGGCAAATATTGTGTAAATTTCACCAACTTGAAATTGTCATCTAATTTGTCATGTGGTAATGGGTTAATAAACTGGTTAGTAGCCTGGCTGCTCAACAAACATATTGTATTCTAGGTATCTGACACTTTACCAAAATCAGCTGTTTCAGAAGAAGAGAAAAGGGCTGCATTTGAAGATGAGGAAAAGTCAAAGGTATTTCTTTATCTGTTTAGTTTGTCAAGTCAATGTATAATTTATTTTATAAGATTCATATACATGTAATGTATTTATTTTAAGAAGATTCATATGTTATTTATATATCATATACATGTTTTATGTCTTTCAAACCTGTCACTAGATCGATTAGACCTATTTGAATGAGGTTACAATCAATATATCAAAGTGCTTGTAATGCAAAAATAAGTTCCATTTATGGATTAAAACATTATGAGAAATGGAGGAATTTCTTGATATTAGAGGTTTGCCATGTAGTAGCAACTAGCATTTAGTTATCTCTGTCATTGTGAGTGCTTGTATTTGAGTGCATGAGTTGGTCAATGTGTGTGTGTGCATGTGCGTATGTGATTGGGTAGGGGTGTGTGCGTGTTAGTGTCTAGAGCATATCTTCCACATTAATTGATGAATTCTAAAATAATTTTCCATAGTTGTTCCCCTTGTTTATGTCTAGGTCTATGCTTTAAGTTTGATGAGATAATCCCAAGTTCAAACTGAAGGTCAAAGGTAAGCACATAAGAGGGGGTATTTCATTTATATTTAAGGTAGTCATAAGAAATAACTGTGTTGTGATGGATTGAGAAGATTCATCATAAGAATTACATACTTGCAGGTAAAAGCAAGTCCTTTTTTTTTGGGGGGGGGGGACTAACTTGATTTATGTATGAATGTAATGGGAGGTAATTCTCCTATGTACCTCACTAACTTTTGATATGACCTTTTTCCCCAGTATTTTATGTACAGTGTGCTTTTGCAAGGCTGGACTTTTATTTCTTTGACAGAACTGATCAGTTTTGAGTGTTTAAGATATAGAAACATTTTAGTTAGATATGACTGTCATATCATACTTTGAATAT
Source organism: Fragum fragum (assembly GCA_946902895.1). Lineage (NCBI taxonomy): Eukaryota > Metazoa > Mollusca > Bivalvia > Cardiida > Cardiidae > Fragum > Fragum fragum. The sequence goes on along the minus strand of OX336365.1, from coordinate 61,140,823 downwards.
AGAGACAAATAAACATAAAAAAGAGAATAATAAATCAATGGATCTGCAGCCTCTGTTCCATAAACAAAATGGAAGATGAGTTTCACTTTTTTTAGTAAGACCTTTTTTCAAATAATTTACCAAAAGACCTTGTTACAAAATGATATATTAATTGACCAAACATGTTCCATTTTGTCCAACTTTTTATATGCCTGAAGGGTGGTTTTATGTAATGGCCCTGGTTGTCTGTCTGTCTGTCCGTCCGTTAGCAATTTGTTGTGTGCTCAACTCCTCCTAAAGTATCAATGGGAATGAGCTGAAACTTGGCACAATTACTCCCTATGATGTCTAGTTGAACATAAGACCTTTGAAATTCAAATCACTTCAGTCATTCATGAGTTATCTTGCCATTGTCTCCAAATGCGCCAAAAATTAAATTCAGGCGCAATTTTTTTCATTTGGTGAAAGTTTGTGGCGCCAAAAAAATGAAAAGTTTTGTTAATTCATACATTTGACTAATCTCCGGAATTCCAGTCTGAGGCCAAGTGTGTATAATTTCTCAAGGGCTTGTATATGGGGTCAATTATGTCATCGAGTCTGACACAAGACCAACACATTACCAAATTTAATTACAGTTCTGATTGACTGCCAATCAGATGAATAAAATGAGCTCATTGGTTGGCAAGTCATATTGATTTTGTGTTGTGGGCGTGACTTAGTATTATGGATGAGTCGATGACGGCTATCACATAATAGATCAGTTGACCTCAATTATCACTCATAAATAGGTCTTCTATAAGAAAAGTGTAATTAAACTGGCCGCCATTTGCCTTCTCTTCATGAGTACAATTGCCGAATTCAGGCATATTCTGGTATATTTTTGCTAACAGTTTCAGTCAGTTTGGTGAAAGTGATGGCTACTTTTTTCAAGCCAGAGCTAACCCAGGAAAATCACAATGTTTATTGTGTGCACATCTTATCCTACATCATTTATGGCAATGACCTGAAATTCCCCACAATTACTCTCTATGGTGTCTAGTTGTGCATTAGACCTTTGAAATTCAAATCGTTCCAGTTTTTAGGTCACCTGACCGAATGGTCATGGTGACCTATTGCAATCATCGTTTGTCCGTCGTCGTGTGTCGTCCGTCGTCCGTCCTCCGTTAACTTTTAAACATTTTCATCTTCTTCTCAAGAACTACTGGGTGGATTTCAACCAAACTTGGTAGAAAGAATCATTGGGGGATGCCAATTCAAGTTTGTGAAAATAGGGGTTCTGGGGGTCAAAGGGGCCCAAATAGGGGGCAAAAAGGGGTAATTTTTGGTACTTCTTTAAAAATCTTCTTCTAATAAACCGTTAATGCCAGAGCTTAAATATTCTGTGTGCATGACAACTAGGACAGGTATATTATAAATTGTGAAATTCATGTCCCTAGGGTCATGTATGGGGCCACACCCAAAGGTCAAAGTTTATCATGTTAAAAAATTCACATTTTCATCTTCTTCTGATGAAGTACTAAGCCAATTTCAAACTAACATGGTGAAAAGCATCATTGGGTACTGATTATACAGATTTGTGAAAATTAAAAGGCTGGAGGTCAGGGGGGCCTAAAATGGGGACCAAAAGGGGGTCATTTTTGGTAACTTATAAACATTTTCATCTTCTTCTCAAGAACTACTGAAGGGATTTCAACCAAACTTTGTTGGAAACATCATTGGGGGATGCCAATTCCAGTTTGTGAAAAGAGGTTGGGGGGGGGGCTTGGGGTAAAAGGGGCCCCAGTCGGGGGCAGAAAGGGGTAAATTTTTGTACTTCTTGAAAAATCTTTTTCTAATAAACCCTAAATGCAAGAGCTTAAATATTTTATGTGCATGACTGGTAGGACAGGTATACTAACGTTTGTGAAATTTATGTACCTGGGGTCATGTATCGGGCTACACCCAGGGTTCAAAGTTCATCATGTTAAGAAATTCATACTTTTAGGTCACCACCGAATGGCCTGAACATATCAGAGATTTTCTTCAATTTTCTATGTAATGACCCCTCAAAATTGTATTTCTTTCAATATGACTAAATTGACCCTTCAACTTCATGATCCCTAAAATAGAAAGTGCAAAGACAAAACAAAACAATCAAAACTGCTCCTTGAAAATCTAAATAATTAAACACATGTTCACTCATTTTGAGGTCAGTACAATTCATTTGCACTATGTACCAATACATTTCATTCAGAAATATCATAGGTTAATTTCAATTGAAGATATGCTCATTTGTCCCATTTGGACTTTTTTTTGAGGAATTCAACCTTCAAACTGAACATTCATTTCAAATGTACCTATCTTCAAAAAATGAAAAAGTCAATTTGGCTTTCCATACTTTATCAATATTAAAGGGAAGAAAGGAATATAGATTATGACAAAATCATGCATTGATAATCTTTTATCTCAAAAAACTATTGAAGGAATTCACTTGAAATTTGGAACAAGCAGATAATCCTTAAATAAATTTTTGTAGATTAATCACCCTGAAAACCAGGTTAACTACTTTCTTGTTCTTAACACCTCACACAATCAATTTTGAACTTTTTGTAATTCAAAGAACTTACAGACAACAAATTTTGAATTGCAAAACTCATTCTGCTTTTCAGCTATGATAGAAAACATTGTGTAATAACGAAAAATCGCATGTTCTGTGCAATTTCTCCTTTTGTCACCATGTTTTCCTAAACCTGTCACTGTACAGTTGTTCTTTGGGAAAGTTAATATCTCGAGAAATAACAAAGGGATTCATTTGAAACTAACAATACACCTTTACTAGTACTTAGAAAACTGGAATCCATTTCAAAACACCAGTTAACCCCTGACCAGTCAGGCAGTTTTGGACTGTTCCAAATTGAAAGGACATGTAGAGGACAAATTTAAAACTGTAAAAAAAATTGCTTCTCCTTTTCTAATGGGATAGAAAACATTGAGGGAAAAGGAGAACTTGCATGTTCTGTGCAATTTCTCCTTTTGCCACAATGTTTTCCTAAGCCTTTCACTACAGAGTCGTGAAAACAAGGCATTAATTGGGAAAGGGTTAAACCTTAAATTCATTTCTTCAAAGTTATTATCCTTGTTCAATTTTATAAATTTAGTTGACTTGTTATATTTCATGTCTCAAACCGCCTAAAAATATTTCAAAATATATCAAATTACTTCTTTGTTTGTTAGGAAAATGGGAATTGTAAACTGCATTTCATTATACGTGTAACTCTTGTTTAATAAATACTTACCATCCAATTTCTAAAAAGTTGACCTTGCTGTCTTTTGGACAGCTCTTGTTAAAATTTTCAGAGACTAAATAAATCTATGTCACAAAACTATGATGCCTCATGTTTTCAATAGCCCTACTGGCCCAAAACCAGTGTGGATTCCGTCATCCGTTTGTCCTGATGTTACACTTTTTTGTTGTTTACTCAAAACTCCACAATTTTAATTTTATCTTTCTATAACTTGCACAGCTTGATTCGCCCATCAAGAGCTCAAACCCTATTGAAATTAAAGAAAATCCACTGAACAGTATTAAAAAACTAACGATTTAAAGTTACAATTATTTTACAAATTCCTCAGGGAATGAATAACACTACGAATAAAAATCACTCAGTGTCTCAATATTTCGGCTTTGTGCCTTTTTCGTACAATATGGCGACGTTATACGTTTTTTAAAATGCTGTGATAGATTTAATGATTCAGATTTCTTGAAAAAAATATTGAGACTCTGAGTGATTAATTCTCATAGTACACTTAAAGTTAATTCTTGTTTACTCGATAAAGTCCACATTTTTGGCCCAATTCTTTTAAAATTTTCTCAGAGTTTCTTTGACACGAAGGCAAGATGGCTAACCAAAATGAACAAATTCCATCAAGCAGTAATGGAAATGGAACCATATTGCATATTTCTCTTGTTTACTGAATAAAGTCCACATTTTCAGCTACACTAACCAAAGGCCAGCGGGGCTATTGTCATGGTCCTGTGTCCGTCGTGCATCTGTGCATGCGTAAACTTTTCTTTAAACAACTATATATTGAAAAATACTGGGCCAATTTTTAACCAAACTTAACAGGGGTGTTCCTTGCACAATCCTCTTCCAAACTGCTAAAAGTTATTTTGTTCCATGAACTCTGGTTGCTATGGAAACAAAATTAATTTCTAACAGAAATTTTGATTGCAAAATTCTTTAAAACTACTAGGTAGATTCTAATCAAATTTCACATTAATGTTCCTTTGTGGACCTTTTTCTAATTCTTTCAAACAAAATCACTTGTCTTGATGCTCTTTTACTCAGGTGACCGTTAAGGCCCACTGGGCCTCTTGTTTTAGTTATCTTGAATTATCTGCCCTTGATTTGAACAAAAAAAACTTTATTTCTTGTGAGCACACTTTCTCCAACATTTTGAATGGGAATGAACTAAAACTTGCCACAATGACTCTGTACGATGTTTAGTTGTGCTTAGGACTAAAATTTGTTTGATTATGTCAAGTTGTTCCTGGATTATCTGCCCCTTACTTAACAATATAGCTTAAAAGTACAGGGGTTTTTTTTGTGTGTGCTTAACTCCTCCTACAAATTCTACTGGATTGAACTGAATCTTGCCACAATGTATCTCTGATATTTAGTTGAGCATAAGAGCATAAATTCAAAAAGCTCAGGTCTTTCTTGAATTATCTGCCTTTGAATTGATTGAATTCAAATGTCAAGGTCATTTTGAGCTCTGAAAAACCTAAACTGACCATTGTAATAGTTTTTTTGTCAAGATCAGTTTTTCAAGGTCATATTTTTATTGCTAGTGGTGTGTACTTTCTGTTGAAACTTGTTTCAAGGTCTTTGGTCAAGGTCTTTTTTTATGTCAACTGTATTCAAATTATAAAACTTAACCATTGTACATAATGTTGAATGATAAGTTATTATAAAGCTGTCTTGTTTCTCAAGTGTAAACAGTATTATTCAGGTGATAAGATCTTTCTATTGACAAAAAAAATAGCTATCATTCATGCTCAGGCAACTGACAAGTCAAGATTACTGACAAGCCCCTCTTGGGCGTATATGTGCTGCTGTGCGAAGCTCCTGTTAATTCCAACTGTATACCTACAAAATGTAAATTGAAATTTTTCTATTCTAAAGATGTAAAAGTATGTAAGAACTTAGTTTAATTTGAACACTTTTATCCAAATGGTAGAAAACTAAAATTCTACTGGATCACAGATGTAAAACTTTTTTAACCCTTTCCCGTTTTTGGAAATTTTAGACTAGTCCAAATTGAAAGAGGTTGCAGAAGACAATGAAAACTGGATGCTATTTGAAATGAAACCATCCTATATGGCAGAAAATATTGTGGAAAAAGAGGGAATTGCTTGTTACAAGCAATTTCTTCTTTTTCCACAATGCTTTCTCAAGTATAAAATCACAGGAACGTAAAATCCCGTCGTTGAATGGGAAAGGGTTAATAGACGGAACCATTTTCAAAATGCTAATTATATGCCTTTTCATCTGTAACTTATATAATTGTACATACATATCAACTATGAGCTAGCTATGTATGCTTTAGCTGAAATAAAGTTCAGTTGTGACTTACTTCTTTGTGTATAATACCTCATTCTCTGTACTCTTCCTTTCCAACTATTTGTCTCTCACCAATGGGTCGATAATCGTAGACCTATGTGGGATAGCAGCTGGAGGCTAGGAAAGGATGTAATGATAGTACTGGTGTGAGAAATACCAGGAATCCATTGTTAGGTGCTCCAGCCTCCGCGATATGACTGAAAGATTGTTAAAAGCGGCGTAAAACCCCATTCAAACAAACAAACAAATCTGTATTATAAGTTAAATTAAAGCTGTGGAGCAATATAGGGCTTCAAGCATCTTCAGTTGTCAATTAAATTTTTTTGCGGTTCAATTTTCTCTGTGGCAGTAAGAGATTAAATGCGATTTTACCAAGATGACTCTTATGATTTAAAATTCTTTCAGAGTTTTAAGCATCGAGAAACAATAACATGATCAATTGAAGTAAGAATTACAACAAAAAGACATCAAATTCTTTTTATTCTTCTCTTAAGTTATTTGCCTGTAAGCAAATTATAAAATGACCTGATTTTAAAGAAATCAAAAAGATTAAGTCTATTTATCCTTATGTAAGCAGCTTGATGCAACAATTTCAAATGATTCTTTGACCAGTAACATGTAATGAAAATGTAAAATATTTGGTTGGCTACCTAAACGCTGTTTAACCCATTCCAACTCAAGCCCTCCTTTTTACGACCCTCAAGAAAAAAGCTTTAGAAAACATTGTGGAAAATGAAGAAATTGCTTGTATCAAGCAATTTCTTCATTATCCACATTGTTTTCTATCTCAAAAGACAAATAAATTTAAAATTCCATCAACTTGAAATTGTCGTCTGCAGCTTCTTTCAATTTGGACCAGTCTATAATTTTCTTGTTTTGGAATGGGTTAACTACAGCTTGAATGAGCATTAATTTCAATGTCTTCATATAAATGTTGACCAATTTTGGAGTTCAAAGTTCACATTAGGTTTAAATAAATGTTTTCATTGATTGATTGATTCTTTGATAGACAGCCACAAAAGTTTGAAAATGGAAGTGTCTAGAAAGACTGTTCCATTTTCCTCATTTACATTAATTCTGGAGGATATAAATGTACTGGGTTATTATCTATTCCACAAATTGATTTAAATAGACACCTGTTTCAGACATGGCCTAGTAGCTCAATTTGTAGACCTTTAGCCCTATAAACAAGGGGTCCAGGGTTTAAATCTTGGTCAGGTTTCTGCATTTTTCTCTTCTGGACTTTAGGGCCAAACATAAACGCTATTCATAATTGACTCTGGAGTGGTTTGTAATCGAGATTTTGGACAAATTCTTATTTGTAGGGGAAGAGGTTAGTGGGGCCATCTATTCCACAGACTTAAAACTGACACCTGTTTCAGACGTGGCCTAGTAGTTCAATTGGTAGAATTGCAGATTGGTTAAAGTATCTACCATTTCTTTTTAGCTACTTGCCAAGTTATTAAAGAGCAAAAACCCAGATGATCTACAAGCAGCCAATAGACTGATAAAGAACATGGTGAAACAGGACACAGAAAGAATGGAGAAAGTATCTCGCAGAATTAATGAGCTGGAAACAATCCACACTAACGTTAAACTTCTCAATGAAATGGTGACACAGTTTAATGCGCAAAGCGCAACACAATCAGAGAAAGAAATGATGAAGGTGAGTTTTGTCAAACAATATTGGCTCTTTTCCTGTATTTAATCCATTAGCACACAATCTGGCATTTTGACTCACTTAAGAAATTTAGTTATGGGAAACTTCTCCTTTTAGCAAAGCAGTATTGAAGAAAGCTTGCAGTTATATGACACAAGTAGATTAGTTTCTAGTGCCTTATTTGTCTTTCAGGAGCTTTATGAATCTTTAGAAAAGTTACGACCCAAATTGTTCCGTCTTGCTAGTGACACAGAAGAGAATGATACTGAAGGATTAAGTAAGTATAAGTGTTACTTTTTATTTGACAAATCAAAGTATTGCAAAACTTTGTGTCAGGGAAAGAATATGATTAAATCTAAATTAAAATGACTGCATGATATTAGCCAAATTCATGAAGTTGCAGTCGACAATATCAAGTTGATAAAATATGTAAAATCTTTGTCTTTTGGGATGGAAAACATAATGGATAATGAAGAAATTAAAACAAAAGGTATTGAAAACTCATTCCAGTTTGTATAATACATATCATTATACCCCCCCCCCCCCTACACACACATCAAAGGAGTAGAGGGGGTATATTGGTTTCACCATGTCTTCCTGTCTGTCCTTTCATCTGTCGGTCATTTTTTCCATAGACCAATGAAATCACTGATTTAGATCAGAGGTGACTTTTGAACTGCGACCTTGGTTGTCATTTTTCTTAAGCTTTTTGTAGGTTTGGCGACTGAATTATTTTTAAGCTGTAGTTGCGACATTTATGTTGCCAACCAACTATTTTACTTTTTAGCCTGTCATACCCTTGGATGTAGTCGTCAGCATGATTGTGAAATTGGTATCCACATTTAGTTAAAAAGTATTTTATTTCTATCAATATTTACCCTAGAGGGTTTATATTTTACAGAAACACTCATCAGGGGATAGTCTTTTAGTTGAGAGCAATGCCAATGCCTTGACCCTTAAAATCTTTAACCAAAAACTTTTACCTCGCTCATATTTTCTGAAAGCTCACATCTAGGGACAAAATACTTCATATCAACACTTATCCAGTGATAGGCTTTCATTTGAGATAACTTTGATCCTTTGATTTTGGGACCTTGACCTTCAACCCATTATAAAAAACCTTAACTAAAATTTAAACTTTTCTATCTTGTTTACATTTCATCCTGGGGGCTCATATTTCATGGATATACTCATCAGGAGATAAGCTTTCATTTGAGACATGACCTTGACCTTTAACCTGTTTTAAAACTTTAAACAAGAAATTAAACTTTTTCTGTCTTTGTCATCTGAGGGTATTCATATTTCACACATGCTTATGTCAGGAGAAAGGCTTTTATTTTAAATATTTACTTTGTGACCTTGACCTTAAGCCATTTTTAAAAAAGCTTTAACCAAAAACCCTAATTCTTTTCTATCTCAATCATTTTTCAACCAGGGGTATTCATATTTCACATGGCACTCATCAGGAGATAGGCTTTCATTTGTGTGCCAGAAATATTCAACCCTGTTTCAAAAAGAACCCAAAAGGGTGAGCTATGTTGTCCCTTGACAACTCTTGTTTGTTACATTCTACTGGCCATAAATTTTACAAAATATTCCTGTCGAAGCAGAACTTCCTGTGGCGCCGCCGTCATAGTGCAGTTAGTAGCGCGTCGGACTGTCAATCTAGAGGTCCTGGGTTGATCCCCGACGGCGGCACTCATCCATTTAAACAAACAAACAGAACTTCCTGTTGTAGTCAATGGATGGGGCCAGCAAAGTTAGTGGGCAGGGCCAGCAATTGGTCTGTTGACCTACAACCATGAAACTTCATACAATTGTTGCCAATGGTCCAAGGAAGTGCCCTATTGTTTATGGATCACATAGGTCAAAAGTCACAAATAAAATTTGATTGAAAACTTAATCCGTGCTCTCAAGCCATCTGACCTAGGACTTTATACAAATGTTACCTAAGACTGTGTCCTATTATTTTTGGGATTATAGGCTAAAGGTCAACTGTGCTACTTGAGTGAAAAATTCTGAGTCTCCTTTGTGACATTTCTGGTTGTATTTCCTCTATTGATAAGTTCTAGAGCTTATTGTTCTCTGTCTTTCCCTCTGTAACTGTATCTGACTGTCTGTCTTGGAAAAACATGGATAAATTCTGAGTCAATTTCAAGACCACTGAAGACAGAGTGTCATATTTATTTGGTATGTACATACCTATCTACTTATGACAAGGTTAATCTCATCTGGCATTATAAAGAGCAATAATTCTGGTTATTTTTAAAAAGGCTGGCCATATCAGGGGCAATAGTATATCATAACACTTTTTGGTTAGTAATGCAGGAAAACCTGCCAAGTTAATGTTTCTTTATGACATTTGAAAACTCAAATGTTCCAAGGAACAGATGTTACAAATTTCATTAACTAAAAATTGTAGTCATCAGCAGTTTCTTTAAATTTGGGCCCATCTAAATTATTGTGGTCTGGTAATTGGTTAATGGTACAAAAACAGTTATCACTTTGTCTGTTTTCAAAATATTGACTTTTTTCACTTCTGTCAATCAGAAAGATGGTCTATTCTAAAATTTGAAGGAAAAAAATCAAACTTTTTGTCATTTAAGTAGGTTTAAGAATAATGGAATATTTTTATTTAACTGTAGATACAATTTTGAAAGCGAATGATGAAGTATCAGCTGTTATGTCACAATATAAGAAAGTTGTAGAAGGCTTACAACAAAATGGTCAAGAGCCCAGTAAAGGTAAGTTGGCTTTTTGAAACTATGTAGAAACAAGAATTTATGAAAATGCCTCTTCCTATTCTATATTATCATCTAATGATAGTGAGCCTATCATAATATTGTCCTAATATTTAGAATTTTTAAAATAGCTCAAACTTAGAAACTTTATGCACAACATAACAAACCCCTCTAATGTGACAGACTAAAGAACTGTATGTTTTACCATGGAAGTCATTATTTTAAAAAGAAAAACATTACTGGAGATCGGCATTTTAACTTTTTTAACCATTTCCCTCACAATTCTTCCTTTTTACACCCGTCAAGAAAAATGTTCTGGAAAACAATATATAAAATGAAGAAATTGCTTGTTACAAGCAATATCTACATTTTCCGCGTTATTTTCTACCCAGAGAGACCAAGATTTTAAAAATTTCAACAATTTGAATTTGTCGCCTACAACTTCTTTTAATTTGGACCGGTCCAAAATTTCACTGTGAGGGAATGGGTTAATACTAATCTGAGTTTAGATCATTTGATATTTTACCTTTCCTGTTCGGTGTAGTTATCTGAATAGTCTATATTGAAAAGTGAAACACAAAACTTACTTTAAAATAAGGGATCCAGATGCCTTAACCCATTTCCAGATGGCAAAATTTTAGACTGGTCCAAATTGAAAGAAGTTGTAGACGACAACTTAAAGTTTATCAAATTTTGGATTTCTGGGAAGAAAACATTGTGGTAAATGAAGAAATTGCTTGTGACAAGCAATTTCTTCATTTTCCACAATGTTTTCCAAAGCTCTTTTTCTTGGGGACGTCTAAAAGTGTCACTGAATCGGAATGGGTTAAATCTAGCCCAGTAGGAATGTAAAAATGTATAATGTTTTTGTCATTACTTTTATCATTCAGATGACGAACTGCTAGGTATGATACTTCACTTGGTGATCAGAATAGTGGCCTTGACCTAACCAAAGCTTTGTCAATTTAACTCTATATTCAAACTTTCTACTGTTTCACTTACTTATATGCTTACAACATAAAGAATTCTCTGCCCCTAGAAAACCTATTGAAATTTCATAGTGTTATTATATATGAAGATACTTACATGTCTTTATAAATTGGCATAGTAATTAAACTATTCAGTACTTAAACCCTTCATATCTTTAATACAATCTTGTTGATATTCTTCATATTTTTTTTTTTTTTTTAATCAAATTAATTAAATTTCTACCTACATTTTAGTGATGTGTGTTGTATTTGTTTCATGAAGTAAACATTTTGTATGGCGAAAGAAATAAGTCTTCAGCTTATATTTGATACTAGTTTTCTAACAATACTTTGTGAATTTCAATGCATCTGAAATTATTTTCTTTTTCTTTATTCGTGTATCTCGGTTCTTTTCGAAGTCATCCTAGTATTTACAACTTAAAATCAAAGGTTAAACTATTTTTAGAAGTCATTCAAAAGTGATATTGACAAAAATTTGTTTGGATCCTTTTACCCATTACCAGATGGCAATATTTTAGACTGGTCCAAATTGAAAGAGGTTGCAGATGAAAATTTAAGATTTGTTAAATTTTAGATTTTTCATCTATTGGGGTAGAAAATATTGTTGAAAATGAAGAAATTGCTTGTATCAAGCAATTTATTCATTTTACCTAATGTTTTCCCAATTTTTAGCTTACCTGAGCACAACTTGCCCATGGTGAGCTTTTGTGATCATTGAATTTCTGTGGTGCATCGTGTGGCATCAACAATTGCACTGCCTATGGGTGCCTTTGCTTGGCTATTGGGTGCTGGATAGTGGATAAAAGCACAAAATGCATCTAGGGTTATCCCCATTGGAAGTTTAGGTTGTTCTTTTAATAGTGAACAAGAGTGCCAAGTTTCAAGTGAATGCCTTTAGTAGAACCAGAGATATCACAAAATGTCAAGTTTTTGCAACACGACGATGACAAGGACGATGACGACACCAAGGCTATAGGAATACCTTGGGTTCATCTATTGTGGTAGAAAATTTTGTTGAAATGAAGAAATTGCTCGTAGCAAGCAATTTCTTCATTTTACCTAATGTTTTCCCAATTTTTAGCTTACCTGAGCACAACTTGGTTTCATTGAATTTCTGTCGTGTGTCATGTGGCATCAACAATTGAAGTGTTTTACACTCTAGAAGCCACAGTTTTGACTAAATCTTCATTAAACTTGGCCAGAATAATCATTAGGTCATTAAGATGAAACCAATGAATTATTGGAAGGTTTCATTGGAAAACGCAGGAAAAACGACAATTTCTTTGTTTTCACTCTAGAGGCCACAATTTTGGCTCAATCTTCATAAAACTTTGCCAGAATGATTGTACAATCATAAGGATGAATCCTATGGTTAATGAAAGATTCTTTAGGAAAACACAGGAAAAGGGGCATTAATGACAATTTCTTCGTTTACACTCTGCGTCATACTCCTAATCTTCAATCATGGGATGTCATGGGTTTGATCCCCGGCAGCAGTACATATCCTTTCTTACATTTGTCTCTCACCAATAGGTGGATATCGGTAAACCTAAGTTTGAAAGCAGCTGGAGGCTAGGAAAGGATATAGTGGTAGTGCTGGTGTGAGAAATAATAGGAAGCCTTTGTTAGATGCTCCAGCCACCACGATATGACTGAAATACTGTTAAATTCAATCAATTTGTTTACACTCTAGAGGCCATAATTTTGGCTTAATCTTCATGAAAATTAATCAGGATAATTGTTATGTCATAAGAATGAACCCTATATATTATGGGAAGGTATTTTAGGAAAACACAGATAAAGTTTTGGATTAATCTTCATGAAAATGGTTAAGATTTTTTGCTCCAGCTGCATTTTTTTCAACTGCAGATGATTCAGGTGATCGATTTAGGACCATCATGGTCCTCTTGATTTTCTTGGAGGGTGTCAGAAGGCGTCATTTTTGCTGGAAATGGGTTAAAACTATTGAGCAAGGATTTTCAAAGATTTCAAATACATGTGATGGTAATTAACGAGTACAGATGTTTTGCAAGACCCTTGATCTCATTATCTTATCTTATGTTAATTTTAAGCCTTAAACTGACGTAAAATAGAGCATTAATACCTATCAAATTTCATGAGTGATAAAAAACATCTGAACACATCTATACTTTATATTTATGCTTTCATATTTACCTTTAAATCTTAACCCAATACTAGACGGCTAAATTTTAGACTGGCCAAAATAAAAAGAAGTTGCAGAGGACAATTTAAATTTCAGATTTTTTCAACTTTCTGGGTAGAAAACATTGTGGAAAAGGAAGAAATTGCTTGTCACAAGCAATTTCTTCATTTTCCACAATGTTTTCGAAAGCTTTTTTCCTTGGGGACGTCTAAAAGTGTCACTGAGTGGGAATGGGTTATCCTCCTTAATTTAGTTAATATGAAACTTTTGTACATGTAGAGATAGCAAATATATTAACCCTTGTCATGCTGAACCTGGAATATTCCGGTTTTGACATGAGGTGTAGACTAAGATCAGACTGCACTTATGTGCAGGCTGATCTTGGTCTACACATCCTGCTTGTACTTTTCCTGCCAGAGTTGTTTATGAAGTTGATTTCTAAAAGAAATATTGATTTTTGAACAACAAGTTCTATCCGTGCTTTCAGCCCTTTGATTTGACAGCATTTCAGTAAGGTAATTCATACAGCATGACAAGGGTTAAGTTAACCTTTTCTAAGTTTCCCTGTAACTTTTTTCAATTAAGACCTGTCTAAAAATAATTTATCTGTTAATGGATTAAAGTTTGTATTGAACTGGATAAAGTAATTTGGATCTATTTATGACTTAGTTGGAAGAAAAAAATCTACATATCTGTTATGTACAAACTTTTTTGTCAAAAGTATGGTATAATTTCTATTTCATTTGAATATCACATGGTTGTATTTTGGTTTAAGAACTATTTTCAGCATCTTTGATTTTGCATATGCATTTCATTAGTATACATACATAATTATGTAAACTTTTAAGAACAGTAGCTTAGGCATCAACCTTAGACAGAGGTTAATATTTAACCAATTACAACACTAACCTTCATGTTTTTATGTTCCTGAAGAAAATTAACTATGGAAACATTGTGGACAAACTATGAAAATTTGGATAACCAGCATTTTTTGTTTTCCCACAATATTTCTACCCTTATTGCAGAAAGTTAAAGGATGTGGCCACATTTTAAATTGTTGTCTGCAATTTTTTTCCGTTTGGACAAGGCTAAAAATTTGTCTGGTAATGGGTTAATCTACAAAGCCTGTTCCTTTTGTTTCTAATCTAAAATATGGCATATGCATTTAGGGTCATAAATCATTTCAATCGTTAGAAATACTTTACACTTTAGTATTTTGCAGCTTCATGCGCCTAGATGAATTTTGAAAGAAAACCAAGTTGGAAATGAAGAAATTGCTTTGAAAGATCCAATATTCTACAATGTTTTCCAGTGCTTATTTCTTAAGGGTCATGGGAAAAAATGCGATTGTTTGTCATGCAATGATAGCTTGTATTTCAACATGCTCTTTTTCTGATAAATCAGGAAGGGATGATCTTTTATCAATTTGCCTATTATTTTTTTCCCCTGGTTTTGAGGTTTTTTTCAATTACATTTGTTTTAACTCATTACAAGATACCACAATTTCAAACTGTTCTAAATTGAAAGGACTTGCAGATGACTTTTATAGTTAATGAAGTTTGGATTTTTTTTTTTCTATCTTTGGGGTAGAAAACATTGTGGAAAATGAAGAAATTGCCTGTAACAAGCAATTTCTTCACTTACAGTAATGTTTTCAAAAGCTTTTTTCATCAGGATGTCTAAAATTGTCAATGAGTGGGAATGGGTTCATAAAACATTTTCTTTTTTATATCACCCTATATTTTGACCGAATGTATATTCACCCAGGTGGAAATTCCCTCCTTGACCTCGACCTCAACTTTAGCCCCGCCTCCACCCAGATTACCCAGAATTCGTTACAGCCTTCAGCCATATTGGATGATGAGATGCTAACACTAGGTAAAACAATGAGTGAACGTTTGTCAATGGATTGAGTTGTTACAATCTTCAGATATATCATTCTAACCTCAATGATTAACCCATTATCAGATGGCAAAATTTTAAACTGGTCAAAATTGAAAGGAGTTGCAGACGACAATTTAAAGTTTATGGAATTTTAGATTTTTTCAACTTACTGGCTAGAAAATATTTTGTAAAATGAAGAAATTGCTTGTTACAAGCAATTTCTATCCTGTTCCACAATATTTTCTAAAGTTTTTAGGTCACCTGACCGAAGATCATGGTGACCTATTGCGATCGTGTTATGTCCGTCACATTACATTTTTGACTTTTTAAGAACCCTTGGATTGATTTCAACCAAACTTGGCAGAAAGCATCCTCATAGGAAGGTGCTTCAGATTTGTACATGTCATGGAGTTATCTCCCCTTGGGGCGCCATAAGGGGCCAAAAAGGGGCTAAAAAAGGTACATCTTTGAAAAGCTTCATGTCATGAACTGGCTGTCAGATTAGATTCACATTTAGTATTTGGTGTCTTTAGGGCAAGGACTATCAAATTTGTACAAGAAAAAAAATCTGTCAAGAAATGTCAAAAAAGGGGGGGGTGTACATAAGCTTACATAGTGACAACTTTGAAAATCTTTTTCTAACAAACCAAAAGACCTACAGCTCTGATATTTGGTATGTGGCATTATCTAGTGGACCTCTATCAATATTGTATAAATTATAACCCCAGGGTCAAAATTAGCCCTAAGTTTAACATAGGCTTATATAGTGAAAATTTCAAAAATCTTCTTCTTCCAAACTAGATGGCCTAAAGCTTTTATACTTGGTATGCAGCATCATCTGGTGAATTTCTATCAAGATTGTATAAGTCATTGCCCTAAAGACAGAATTCGTCCATTTCCGGATGTCACAAGTTTTACAAAGGGCTTACGTAGTGAAATCTTCTCCAAAACAGGAGGGCCTAGAACTTTTATACTTGGTATACAGCAGCATCTGGTGGACCTCTATCAAGATTGTATAAATTATTGCCTCAGGATTGAAATAAGCCAATTCCCAGATATTACAAATTTAACATAGGCTTATATAGGGAAAACTTTAAAAATCTTCTCTCAAACAGATAGGCCTAGAGCTTTGATGTTTGTAGCATCATCTGGTGGATCTCTATCAATATTGTATGAATAATGGCCCTACAGTAATAATTAGCCCATTCCCAGATGTCACGAATTTCACATAGGGCTTATATAGTGAAAATTTAAAACTCTTCTTCTCCCAAACAGGAGGTCCTAGAGCTTTAATATTTTGTATGTAGCATAAATTATATATTGTATAAATTATGGCCCCAGGGTCAGAATTAGCCCATTCCAAGATGTCCCAAGTTTAACTTAGGCTTGTTTAGTGAAAACTTTTAAAAATCTTCTTCTCCCAAACTAAAAGGATAAGAGCTTTGATATTTAGTATGTAGCATAATCTGGGGGACTCTTATTTGTTTTTGTGCTCTTTGGACTCAAGTGACCAATAAGGCCCTATTGGCCTCTTGATTTCCTTTGTGGCGTCTAAAAGTGGGAATGAGTTAACCTTATCATGCTGAATAAAAACCTGTTTAGAATTGTTCTTAAATCAATCAATGCACATAATTGTCCATAGGCTCTAGATGCAGGTCAGTATTTCGTTTGAAATCTGATATTTTGCTCACCTGAGCACTAAGTGCTCTGGGTGAGCTATTGTGATCAGACATTGTCTGGCATCCGTCCGTCTGTCCATCTGTCGGCCCGTCTGTTCACAATTACAAAAAAATCTTCTCCTCCCAAACCATAAGGCCAAGAGCTTTAATATTTGGTATAAATCATCATCTATTGACCTTCTACCAAAAACTTCAAAGAAATACCGTACTCTGAATATTAGCCCTTTACTGTATGATCCTTGATTTTACATAGAAATATAGAGGGCAATCTTTGAATATCTTCTTCTCCATAACCATAAGGCCTAGTGCTTTGATGTTTTGTTTAAATTATCATCTATTGACCCTTTACCAAAATACTTCAAAGCATTACCATACTCTTAAAAAAAGCCTGTTTCTGTGTGATCCCTGATTTTTCATAGAAATATAGAAAGAAATATTTAAAAATCTTATAATTGTATAAATCATCATCTATTGACCCTCTACCAAAATACTTTAAAGAATTATCATACTCTAAAAATTAGCCCTTCTCTGAGCGCTCCCTGATTATATCCCCAAAACTACGTTTGGGGGGATTAAGGAGTCAGCTTTCGGGTCCATCAGTCTGTCTGTACCTTTTTCATGTCCGCTCAATCTTCTCGGCAACCATCTGACGGATTTGATTCAAACTTCCCTGATATAATTAGTATCAAGCAGAGATGTGCATATTCCATTTTGGTTACAGTCCATTTAATTTTGACGGAGGTATGGCCCTTTGGTGAAAAATCTTGTCTGCTCAATTTCTCAGCAACCATTGGACGGATTTGATTCAAATTTAACAGGAAGACTCGGTATAAGTCAGACATGTGCACATCCTATTTTGGTTATGGTCAATTGAGGGGGATATTAGTCCGCTTTGCAACAATGTCTAGGTTTACATAGAAATAGAGAAGGAAATCTTTAAAAATCTTCTTCTCCCAAATCATAAGGTCTAGAGGTTTGATATTTGGTATATATCATCATCTATTGACCTTCTACCAAAATACTTCAAAGAATTACCATAAACTCAGAAAATTAGCCCTTTTCTGTGCAATCCCTGATTTTACATAGAAATGAAGAAGGAAATCTTTAAGATCTTCTTCTCCAAAACCATGAGGCCTAGAGCTTTTTCATTTGGTAAAAATCACCATCTATTGACCCTCTACCAAAATGCTTCAAAGAATAATCATACTCTGAATCTGAAAACTAGCCCTTTTCTGTACAATCTCTGATTTTACAAATGAATAAATAAGGAAATCTTTGAAAATCTTCTCCTCCCAAACAATAAGGCTTAGAGCTTTGATATTTGGTGTAGATTATCGTCTAATGACCCTTTACCAAAATACTTTAGAGAATTACCGTATCTTTACAATTAACCCTTTTCTGTGTGATCACTGTTTTTATATAGAAATAAAGAAGGAAATCTTTGAAACCTTTTTCTGGCAATTCATGAGGCATAGATCTTTGATATTTTGTATGTATCATAAAGCCTTGAGTCATCATACTCAGGGGAGTGATATAGGACCATCAAGGTCCTCTTGTATATACAATTCAGGCTTGAATGGGGTAAGCAGGTAGTGTAGAATAAGATCAGACTGCATATGGTTGCAGGCAGATCTTTTTCTACACCTCTTGGCCAAATAGGAACATTCCAGATTCAACATGCAAAGGGTTCAGATTGAATAAAAATAATTTAAATAATGATAGTTTAACCCATTACCACCCAACAACATATTAAATGGGTCCAGTTGCCGACAACAATTTTTACTTGCTGAAATTTTAAAAATGTCTGTCTTTTAGGGTAGAAAACATAGTGGAAATTAAAGAAATTGCTTGCTTGTAACAAGCAATTTCTTCATTTACTACAATGTTTTCTAAAATTTCATTCTTGTGGGGCGTAAAAAAGCTTGATTGTGTGGGAATTTGTTAAGTATCATGCAAGTAAAATTTTTTAAGATCATGTTCTGACACAATCAATAATTTAAAATGAACTGAAATGAGCCCCGTACATATACACACTGCTCTGCAAACCTCTTTTATTGAAATTATTTCAATATTTATATCCCCCTCAACGAAGTTATGGGGAGGTTTACTGGAATCAGGTTGTCTGTCCGTCCATGGACATAATTTTGTGTCCTCATCTCCTTCCACATTTCCAGACCAATTTTGCTGAAACTTTACCAAAATCTTTCTTGCAATGGGAACTTTTGCACCTGCAATTTTCATAAGGATTATTAAGGCAACTTTTCAGAATTTATGCCCCTTTGAATTATTTTCCTAAATAGAATATATAAAATGGTGTTCTCTCTGCAGCTAAAACTACTGGACAG
The DNA here is from genome assembly GCA_946902895.1 of Fragum fragum. Classification (NCBI taxonomy): domain Eukaryota; kingdom Metazoa; phylum Mollusca; class Bivalvia; order Cardiida; family Cardiidae; genus Fragum; species Fragum fragum. Next base: position 61,121,779 of record OX336365.1, on the reverse strand, counting down.
ATATTGATCAAACTTAACAGGAATGTTCCTTTGGTCAAGCTCTTCCAAAGCTGTTCAAACAATTTAATTCCATGCAGAACTCTTGTTGCCATGACAACAAAAAGGGCGAATTTCAGAAAATTTTCAAAATCTTATTCTCTGAAACCATAAGACCTTCATCTCTGACATTTGGTATGTAGCATCATCTAGTGAACCTCTATCAAGATTGTTCAAATTATGGCCCCAGGGTCAAAATTGGCCTGTCCTCAGGGGGCACAAGTTTTACATAGGTGTATATGGTGAAAACTTTAATAAAATTGTTTGGTGAAACAGAAAGGCCAAGAGCTTTGATATTTGGTATGTAGCATCATCTGGTGGACCTCTACAAAGAATGTTCAAATTAGGCCTCCTTGGTCAAAATTGGCCCATCCCAGGGGTCACAAGTTTGAACATAGGCTCATATAGTGAAAACTTTTAAACATCTTCTTCTCCGAAACAGAAGTGCCCACAGCTTAAATATATTTGGTATGTAGCATCATCCTATGAACCTTTACCAAGATTTTCAAATTATGGCCCCAGGTTAAAATTGGCCTATCCCCGGGGGTCACAAGTTTTACATAGGCTTATATAGTGACAACTCAAAAAATCTTCTTCTCTAAAACCACAAGGCTTACAGCTTTCATATTTGGTATGTAGCATGATCTGGTAGATCTCTATCAAGATTGTTCAAATTATGGCCCAAGGGTCAAAATTTGCCCTTACCTAGGTATCACAAGTAATTGAAGTTTTACATAGGTGCATATATGTGAAAACTTTTAAAAATCTTCTTCTCCAAAACAGAAAGGCCTACAGCTTTGATATTTGGTATGTGGCATCATGTATTAACTATTTCAGAAGTTATTTCCCTTTGAATTATTATCCTACATATGGGTAGAAAATATAGAGAATAAAAATTGTGTCCGCTTCTTCTTCTACAGTTCTTACCCAATTTTCCTGAAACTTTAATGGAGTCTGCAGCTGCAGTTTTCATTATGATTAACTATATCAAGAGTTATGCCCCTTTGATTTATTTTCTTAATTTTAACCCTTTTCCCTTAAACAAAGAAAAAAAACAATAAAAATCACCCGTTACTAAAGAATTCCTGTTTAGGGGGCATGGTGTTTCACAAACACATCTTGTTTTACACAGTCATTGCCCCTCATTGACTTAAAATTTGTAGAAAAAAATTGTCCACTTGATATATCATGACTGGCCAACGTTTCAATGGTTACATTTTGGCCTCATTTAAAAAGAGGCGGCAGTGGGGGGTATTAGTCAACCCTTACAGGTGACAGTTCTAGTTTGTGATATGTTGGCATTTTCCTCTAACACAGATTTTTTGTTTGTGCCATTTCTTTTTGTACGAATCAATGTAATGTATATTACATGAGGGAGGGCTTTTATCCAGGATGTATTATGTCTGGGAGGAATTTTATCCTAATCTCTGTCTCCAGAAGGGACACATTTGAATAACTGGTCATGGCCATAGTGCAGTGTACCGTGTGGGACTCCTAGTTGGGGACCAGTGTTTGATGCCCGGCCACAGAATATATCATTTCTGACAATTGTCTCCCAGCAATGGTCGGAAAATCGTAAACCTAAGTGGGATGAGCAGCTGGAGGCTTGGAAAGGATGTTGTGCTAATACTGATGTAAGAAATATCAGGAATCCATTGTTAGGGGCTCCAGCAGCCACAATATGACTGAAATATTGTTAAAAGTGGCCTTAAACACCATTCAATCAATAAGTGTCATAATTATACTCCACTTGGAAGAAGAGAGAGGTAAACTAGCAGGTATACTGGTTTACCTCTGTCCCCCTCAATTTCATGTGTCTGTTCATCGATAACCAATATTTTTGTAGGTTCAGCTGTGGGTCCTATAAGGTGCTTATCAAATTCTACTTCCTGTTTTAGGACTTTATTTATTTTCTGACAATGCCATGTGTAATGGTATTTTGTCATTGCAAATTTTCCTTAGTTTACTTAGTAGTGCTAGTAGGGGGATAATCAATGAGTTTGAGGACAACCTTATTTTTATGTGCATCTGTACTGTCTAATCAGAGTCTTCACTTTTTGCCCCATAGATTATTACTCATTTTTTTTCGTAGACAAACAAAGAATATTCTACACACACTATGTAGGTGTCATGGCTACTAAACGTCTGTGCTTCACTGACATATGGCATTGTTGAAAATGTCATGTGCAGACCCATTTCCTTTTTAACCCGTTACCACATGAGAAAAGTTAAACTGGTCCGAGTTGTAAGAAGTCGCTGGTCTGAATTGTAAGAACATCTGAAGTTGAAGACAAAAATTCAAAACACTATAGGTTTTGTGTTGTCCATTCACACTTTATCCAATTCCGACTCGATGCCACTTTTTGACGCCCCCCCCCCCCCCACAAAAAAAAAAGGAATTTGGAAAATATTGTGTCAAATGAAGAAATTGCTTGTAACAAGCAATTACTTTTTTTTCCACAATGTTTTCTACCCAGAAAGTGAAAAAAATCTAAATTGTCATAAACTTTAAATTGTTGTCTGCAACTCCTTTCAATTTGAACCTGTCTTAAATTTGGTTTTCTGGTAATGGGTTTTACTTATATTTTTCTACCAAGAAAGACAGAAGTATTTGAAATTTTATAATCCGGAAATTGTAGTCTACAACATCTTTCATTGTAGCTCAGTTCAAAAGTTTGTTGTCTGGCAAAAGGTTTACATCCAATCATATTTACCTTCAGATTTTAAAATCAATTTGTGTGAACAAGAAAAAATGGCCAAATAACCAGTTTTATCTATGGCTAATGCATTTTTTAACAAAATTTTATGTAACTGTATATGAGAATGCTACTTAGGAAACTAAAAGATGATAGTATATTTTAGAATTTTATTTAAAAAAAAGAAGACAATGAAGAACGATGATATACCATTACAAGATACTTCTGCATTTGATACACTGAAAAAAACGGCCGTGATTAACATTGAGGAAAAAATTAAGAAAGTGTTGTGACAAACAAATGCTTCTTTCTTACTTTGTTTTTTATATCAAATTTGGCTATTGTTGACAAATTTAAACACATTTTGAATTGTCATTTCCAACTTCTTCCAATTTAGACCATTCTGAAATTTCGTTGTCTCATATTGCATTAAACCTAAGAATTATTTTATGCAGGGGTGCAGAATTTTCATTCCCAACTAGTCATACATGAGTTTTCTACTTACAGACAAGTACATTTTTCAGTTGCTTTTGTCCAGGGACAAGTTAATCCCAGAGCAAATCTTGAAATGGTGCAAAATAGATCTCAAAGATATATTATCCTAATGTTTATGCTGAATGGTATAAAACATTGTTGTAAGTGAAGAAAATGCTGGGAACCAGCATTTTCTTCACTTACAACTAATGTTTTTTCAAAGTTTATCTCCTCGCTTTTTTGCAGGGATGTTCATTTTGATTCTAGACAAGTAGAAAATCATCCCCTTCTTGTCTGGAGACGAGAGGAGAAAATATGTACTTACACACCTCTGTTATATGCATTCATTTCTTTTTCTACTACTTTCACTTTTTTCCATCTTTTCAGGGTTGAAATCTCCAGGGCCTTCGAGTTCAGGTGAAACTAAAGATAGTCTTCTATCTGATCTAGATGATCTGTTTACAGCAGCAAATACTCAACAGGTAAATCAAATGAACTTGTTCGGTTTCAAAGGGTTCACAAATACATAGATGATTTTCATGTCAATTGTACTCAAGTCCAATTATTGCTTTCAGTAATTCCATATAAATCCTACAGTTCATCAAAGTAACCATTACTTCTTAACCATGACCAGACAACAAAAGTAAACATGGGCTTTCATATACCTGATCACACAAAGATATGAATGTATGTTGATGTTAGGAAATTTTAAAGTATAATATGAAGTAACCTTGAGTTTGACATGTTGTTAAAGGAGTATATAATAAAAATTCTACTGTTTGTCTTTCAGCATGTATTTTCTATTTAAACATTTAATATAAAACTGTAATATAGTCTTGATTAGACATTGATGTGATAATTCTCTTGAATAATTTTGCTATACTGTAATTTGTCTTTCTTTTGCAGTTGTCTTCTGTACCAAACAATCAAATTCCATCTCAGCCTGTATCAATGGGGAACCAATCTGGTTTTTCACAACCTGTTTACGGTCAGCAGATGATGGGATACAGTCAAGCTGCAGTCCAGCCAATGGCAAATAACCAAATCATATCTCAGCCAATCACAAACATTCCAGCACAGGGTCAACCAATAATGAATAATTCTACTTTTAATCAACCTATCACAAATTCTTTTGCTAATCCTGTGACATCTCAAACTTTACTTGGAACAAATCAAGGTAAAAATATTTTGTCAAATAATATTTTTTCTGTATAGCAATTTCACTGATTGGTTCCCAAAATTCCTTATTTTTATTTTGTTCACCTTAAATCCGATGGATGTAGCTGTAATCAAGCTGTAGTTATATGATTTGAAAGTAGCCCCAGCCTTGTACAGGTGATACTTAGGAAGTTCATGAGAAGGCGAACTTTGTCATAAATTGACCAATCGCTGGCCCTGCTCATTTACTCCAATGGCCATGCTCATCATTTCCAACAGGATGTCCTGTTTTGATTTTAACCCTTTCCTGAACAAACCTGGGATTTTACGTCCCTGTGATTTTATACTTGAGAAAACATTGTGGAAAAAGGAGAAATTGCTTGCAACAAGCAATTTCTCCTTTTCCCACAATATTTTCTACCACATAGGATGGTCAGATTTCAAATTGCATGCATTTTTCATTGTGGTCTGCAACCTCTTTCAAATTGGACCAGTCAAAAATTTCATAAAACAGGAAAGGGTTAAACAGTGTTATTTTGGAAATTTATGGGAAATATCATGTAACAAACATGTAGAATAATTGGTTGGCAACCTAAATGTCATAATTACAGCTTGAATAAGTTGTAGTTACGATGTTTAAGTCTCCAAACCTACAAAAAAGATCAACAAATATGGCGGCCAACGGCGGAGTTCAAATCTCATTTCTGATCTAAATGAATAATTTCATTGGTAGAATGATTATTTGATTGACAACTGATGGTCAATTGTTTAAAGCTGTGTTCATTTAAATACTAATTTGTGTTACCTTGCAAAATTTATGGCCAGTAACATAGCAAAAAGGTAAAAATGGTTGGTTGGCAACCATAACACTGTAACCACAACTTGAATAAGTTTTCAGTTCAAGAAAAACTGCAAGGGGTTAAAAAAATTGCAGAGTGCTTTGCTTTAGCTATGATATAATGTATGGAAAAAAATCCAGTAAGGATTAAGTAAACTATACCATGAGTGCACATGGCGGTAACTCTTATAAGATATTAGAAAGAAAGGTAAAAGTTTGCACATGAAAGTTTTGCTACTAAAGTTAGTTGGCTGCAATTTCTTCTCAGAAATTGTTTACTATTAGATTACTAGTTATTGCCCCTGGTTTAGAAATGATTTTTCTTTTTTGTTCTCATCTATTAACAATTTTGTGTCTCAAAAAGATCCCTCAGGTTTGTTTCAATTTGCTTATTACCGGCCCACCCTTTTCCTTCACTGGCACACCCACTGATTCATAAGGGAAGTTCCACTTCGATTTTATCTAACCCATTACCAGATGGCAAAATTTTAGACTAGTCCAGATTGAAAGGAGTTGCAGATGACAATTAAAAGCAAGTGAAATTGTAGATTTTTTCATTTTTCTTGGTAGAAAACATGGTGTGAAATGAAGAAATTACCAGGTGCAACTAATTTCTTCATTTCACATGTTTTCCCAAATTGTTTTTCTAGAGGGGCGTCAAAAGTGTGATTTTGTTGGAATGTGTTAAAGGGTGTTATTTTGAAAAAGTTATGGTCATTTATATGTAACAAAAGAGTAAAATGGTTGGTAAGCAACCTTATTGGTGTAACTACAGCTTACGTAAGTTTATTTTACTCTAATAGGTCTATCACCAAACCAAGTGCAGCAAAGTAAAGGTATGCAGGATCTGGAAGTATTGGGTCAGAATCTGATGCAACAAACACTTGGAGATGCACCTCCAAAATATACCTTTAATCCAGGGTAATTGTCTATATACAGCTTTTTCATTTAATATCTACGATAGTATGGTTTAATATGACATGCTCTCATTAACACTTTAACTCCATAGGGTGTCTGGCATTTTTCCAGAATAGTACCTCGGCCTTTCTCTGTGGCCTGTCATAGGAGGCAATTAAAAATTAGTCACTAACTTCTGCTTTCCTTGTAACTTCAGGATTACAGCAGGTTGATGGTTTTGATTCGCAAACTTTTTTTGTCTCGATGTAAATAAACTTTCATCTATTATTTTATGTTTTGTGCTTGTCTTTGTATTGTTCTGTATGTTTAATGTTATACTGTCCTTAAATATCTTGCACGCTAAATGACCACAGCTGTTGATGTGCCTGATAACACCCATCTATTAATAAAACTTATAAATTCTTTAGCAAATAGCAGTTTTAGGCAATGCAAATTGAAAGGAATTGCTGAACACAGTTTGAATGAAGGAAAGGCAGATAGACAGAAAATTTTCACTGTATGTCTTGCAATCATTATTAGGTGATAGTAAGATATGAAAATTGATAAATGAATGTAGGCTGGTTAAAGAGTGTAATACTATAAGATTAAACAGGAGAACCAAAACAATAATCTCAAACAACATCCTACCAAATGATCACACTGTATTGCTTCCCTATTAAAGTATTCTTTAATAAAGACAAAAAAACATCACCAATATACAGCCAAACCAAAAGTGAATGTCATGCTCAAACATTATCACAAAATCGATGCATCTTAAGAGTAGATACCTAACTATAATCTCTAAAATCCTCCACTGTCAAATAGAAACCATTTTTAAAAGACCAGATCAGATCTGAATTATGCCCATGGAATGAAGAACTATTGTGTCATGAAATGGGTCATTGTTATTCCAGAAACAATTTGACTGATTCAAATTGATGGATTGCTAGCTACACCAATGACTCCTACAGAAAATTCAACTTGGATATTAAACTTTGTTATTTTGTGAAATTTGTGGTCAGTTACATATAACAAAATAATAAAATGGTTTGTTGGCAACCTAAACATTTAAGTGCCGCCAAAATACTTTACATCAATTTCAAAGTTCATTTCAGGTCTGAATTAATAATTTGATTGATTGAATATTCTTTAATTGACAGTAGCAATCACTCACTTGAGAGTCCCACGCTTTTTACACCCCTCAAGAAAAAGTTTGGTAAACATTCTAGAGATTTGCTTCTTACACAAAGTTCCCCAAAACACAAATATTTTTAAAATTCATCTACCATTAATCTTCGCCTGCACAAATTCTTTTAATTTGGACCAATTTAAAATTCTACTGTTTGGAAATAGGTTAAACATTTCTTTAAAGCAAGGACTAAGGAGTCCTGAGCATTGTAGATGTGGATCTTATTAGTCTCATGATCATGTGACATGAAATAGCTAATCACATCATTTGAGTTTAAAAAAAAACCTGTTGATCCTACCCTATTATTTACAGGATTTCTGATTGGTGATAAAATAGAATTATAAGCTAAACCTCAGCATGAAGTGCTCAACTGAGCTATTGTGATCACCGTTTGTCCGTCCGTTGTGCATCGACCGTCAACAATTTCTTTAAACAACATCTCCTCCCAAACCACTTAGCCAATTTGAATCAAATTTGGCAGGAATGTTCTGTAGCTGGTCCCCTTTGAAAAAGCTAGTGGTTCCCTATAAAAATAGTGAAAAGAATTGAAATTCGATAAAAAACTCTGGTGACCATGGCAACAAAAGTCAAATCTTATAAAAAAAATAAAAACCTTCTCCTCCTAACCAAGAAGGTGTAGAGCCTTGATATTCTGCATGAAGCATTAGTTCATTGACTTTTTTCTTATTTCCGAAATTATAAACCATGGATCCAGAGGGAAGAAAAAGTATACTCCTTCTTCCAAATTAGTCTAAAGCCTTTGAATTTGTCATTAAGACTTTAGGATCCCAAGGTACAGAGCCTATGATATATGCATAAAGTATGGCCCACTTGTATCATAATCCTAACCTTAATATAGAAATAGACTGTTTAAAGAAAAAGAGCCTTGAACTCAAATGAGCTCCCTAGGGTCAATGGCTCTCTTGTTTGGAATGTATTGGAGTATATTTATTTAACACCTTAATGTTTTATTTGAAACATCCATATATTCATATGACTTCTCTTTAAAAAAAAAAAACATAAAGAATCTTTGCTAATTGACCAATTGCTGGCCCCATCAACAATTTAAGGCCAGTATCATGTAACAAAAAAATGGAATAGTTGGTTGGCGACCTGAATGTCATAGCTACAGCTTGAACAAGCTGTAGTTATGATGTTTATGTCGCAGAACCAATAAAAATGTTTCACAGAATGGCTGCAAACGTTGGAGTTCAAAGCCCAATTCCGGGCTGAATGAATGATTGATTGGTGGATTGATTCCTTGATTGACAGTCCCAATTGGTAAATTGATGTAAATTGTAGACCAAAGCCAGTCCCAGCAAAAGTTACATTAAACCAGATGGCTAAAGGAACAACCAATGTACCAACTATACCAATGCCAACCATGAACAGTGTACCTGTGATGCCCCCTGTTACCATGGCAACACACCCTCCTCCAGTGTCAGCAGTATCAGGGTCATCAAGTACAACTCTCACAACACCAACACCAACTAAATCTACAGAAACAGTCCAACCACTTACAGATATATTTGTCCCGCTAGAATCTATACAACCTTGTAAGTTCTTAACCCATTCCAACTCAATGACGCTTTTAGATGCCACCATGAATAAAGGCTTGGGGAAAACATTGTAGTAAATGAAGAAATTGCTTGAAGAAACCTTGTAAGTTTCTTAAATGGTTTTACCCCCAAAAGACATAGATGTTAAAAATTCTATCAATTTGAAATTGTCATCTGTAGCTTCTTTGACTAAGACTAGTCTAAAATTTTAACAACTAAACTTTTTAATTTTTTCAACCATTTATATGTTTTTTATAAAACGGGTTTCAAACTCTACTTAGAGTTCACATTTCAAAGTCGTGACTGCACTTGATAATTTCTGCATGTGTTACATTTTCCTTAGTGGCTGCATTTGATTAAGCTTAGAGGTGTCATACTCAGGTGACCAAAAATGATCGTCAGGGTCCTTTTTTTCATGACAGTCAGAAAAAAGTTATTGAAACAGTGTGAAAATTGAAGGAATTGCTGGGTAAAAAGTAATTTCTATATTTCCCCAAAAGACAAAGATTTAAAATTGCATCAACTGATTTTGTGGTCTGCAGCTCCTTTGAATTTAGACCAATCTAAAATTCTGTTGTCTGGTAATAGGGTTTAGTTCAAGGTCATTTAACAGACTATAGTGGTAGAATGTCTGCAACTTCTTTTATGTAGGCTGATTGAATGGGGTTCAACGCCGCTTTTAACAGTATTTCAGTCATATCGCGGTGGCTGGAGCACCTAACAATGGATTCCTAGTATTTCTCACACCAGTACTACCACTACATCCTTTCCTAGCCTACAGCTGCTATCCCACTTAGGTTTACAATTATCCACCCATTGATGAGAGACAAATGTCGGAAAGAATATGTCCTGCCGCTGGGGATCGAACCCATGACATCCCATGATTGAAGATTAGGAGTCTGACACGCTACCATCTGCACTATGATGGCAGCCTTCTTTCATTTAGGACTAGTCTTAATGTTTTAATGTGGTTTATTGGTTTGATTACTCATTCTTTTAGCAAATACACCTGTGAATGCATATGATAAGAATGGGATAAAGATTGTGATCCACACTGGTAAGGACCGACCACGAGAAGACGTTTTAGTGATGGTGGTGTCTGTGGTCAGCACAAATACTGTACCGGTGAAAGGATTGGTCTTTCAAGCTGCCGTACCAAAGGTAAGGTGGCTGATGATTATTTACAGAGAGCTCAAAATCAGAAGACCGATGCTGGTCAATGCTTTTGTCAGAGGTTAACCTAGAGTTTTCATTTGTCAAAAGTCACTTTTAAATTAGAACAAAGGAATGGACAGTTTAGGGCTTCTAGATTCATCACATATTAAGGGTCTTCAAGCCCAAGTTGAAGATAATGTGATGGATATTTTATAGAACTGTTGAGGTTATTGAATTGTCTATATTTTATGGATGTAGGAATGAAAGTATGAGAGTGGACTATAACCCATTCCTACACAATCGCACTCTTTACAACCCTTAAGAGAAAAGCTTTGGAAACCATTGTGCTACAAGCTATTTCTTCGTTAACCATACTGTTTTCTTCCCCAAAAACATAGGTTTTCAAAAGTTTATCTACTGAAAATTGTTGTTTGCAGTTTCTTTGAATTAGGACTCGTTTAAAAGGTAACTTTAACCCTTGTCATGCTGATACGGAAAATTCCTGCTTTGATAATGGCTTTGGCAGGTGTGTAGACCAAGATCAGCCTGCACAGACGTGCAATCTGATCTTAGCATACACTACCTGCTTGTCCTTGTTCCACTGACAAAATTCTTTTATCAGAACATCCATCTATTTTTGTCATTGTTTTAAATTTAGAGAAAAGAGGATAAATGTTCAGCAGGACAAGGGTTGAGAAACCTGTTGCAAGCCCTATCTATTTTTGCAATTGGAAATTTCTCAATTTTTATGCCCTCATCATGTAATTAATCGGCGTATTGAGTTATCTCTGTCCATATATGAGCATGTACATAGGTGTATGTATGGGTAGATGGTGTGTGTGTTAGTGTTTGTGCCTAATTCTTGTCTATATAATATCTTCTACATTGATAGATTTCAGTATAACTTGACTCTGTTATTCCCCTTGAAGAGTACTAGTGTCACACGCTAAGTTGTGTTGGATACTCCCAAGTTCAAGGTCACTACTGATAGTCATGTGTCAAGTAGTTATGCATGAGTAAGCTATGTGACACATTTCTATTTTATCAGACACGTAAACGTAATTGACCTTTTCTAAAACGGCATCAGGATTTCTTAGGTGATGCAACTTTTCATAACTCAATGTATTGACATCAACCTAGATATTCCTTCATGGTTATTTCAAGAAAGTAAGATATACCCAAAAGTTGCTGCACCTTTAGTCATGGGTCTCTGCAAATATCCTTTCCAACATTTGTCTTTGCCAATGGGTGGATAATTGTAAACTTTGTGGAATGTGCAGCTGGAGGCTCTGAAAGGATATGGTGGTAGTATTTTTGTTAGAAATACAAGGAATCTATGGTTAGATGCTACAGCCATTGCGATATGACTGAAATACTGTCCAAAGTGACATTAAACCCCATTTAAACAAAAATTCTTAAGTCATGCCAAACCCAGTTAGCTGAGTTGGTTACATGTTGGGTTCTCAATCCTTTGGTTGCAAGTTGATCACTGGCTATTATCTCACTATGGTCACTTATCATTTGTCTCCAAACAATGGGTAAATGATAAGTAGTATGCCTAAGTGGGATCAGCAGCTGAATGCTCAGCAGCTGGATACTGAGATGAAATGTCATATTTGTAGTGGTGTGAGATACAACGGGAACCCTAGGTAGGTGCACCAGCCACCACTATATTACTTAAGTAAACAATATAAACAAATAAAACCTTTAGTCGTTTTAGATCAAAAGACCATTCCTGATAATTCCTTTTGTATATAGTATTTGGAAGTTGGTTTATTTCTTTGACTATTTAACTTTATATTTTGTTCCTCTTATTCTTTTAGATAATGAAGGTCAAATTACAGCCCCCATCAGCCACAGATTTACCGGCCTTTAACCCTATACTACCGCCTGCAGCCATAACTCAAGTAATGTTGATAGCTAACCCACAAAAAGTAAGATACATATAATACTACTTACCTAATAATTAGAACATAAACGCCCTGGTGTCTATTAGAATCGCAATCTTTCCAAAAGAAGGGGTGGGCGTTAATTAGAGGCTGTTTATTTGTGTGTTTTTAAAAAACGGTCAAAGATTCCAAATACCATCTCACAGGCAGACAAGTTCTGAAAGTTACCCTTTTTATCAGATTACCAACATGTAACATTTAGACCTGTCCTAATAAAAATTATTGGCCCCAATAAGCCTGCAAGATTTATGTAAGCAGACTCGGAAATGTTTGTTTTCGATTATCTAAAAGAAGAGATGTTATTCTACCATACAATACTTTAATTCCAATCAAAATTTTCAATACTTTGGATAAAATGAATAATCAGGGCTAACCAGATAGCAGAGAAGATTGCAAATGATTACCAGAAATTAACCTTTTCTCGAGATTTTCAAAAACTCAAATCCCAAGTCTAAACACAAGTGATTAATAAATTCTTTGTAGCTGCAATCATGTAAATGCTATAATTGGGTAACATTATTTCACTGCGAGGGGTAGAGCAGGTGATCAAAGGAGCCAAAGCCAGATGTTAAGCTATTTTGGGTTGAGTTTCTGGTATTGCCATGCGTGTCTCGTGAGAAGCTATTCCTTTTTCATTCTGTGTATAATTTTAGTGGACATACTTAAACATTTCACTTCCAGGATTTAGTACAAACACTATAATTTTTTCAGAAGGTAAGTCTGACTTTAAAAAGAAAGGAAAAACACACACCTCCATTGTGTTTGAATTTGCTGACTATATATTGGTAGTTTACCGTCTATAACAGATGTGGCAATTTTTTCAATTCTGCACAAATGTCAATCCATCCTAATTTGCAGATGTCCTATTCTGCACAAATGTTAATCCTTCTAATTGGCCAATGTCCCTTTCTGCACTAATGTTAATCCTTGTAATTTGCAGATGTTGCATCATATTTATGACAGTTTTCCTACAACTCATCATTTGAATTAATAAATGATATTTCATGACTTCAAGGAGCTCTTGACAAAAAGTGAAATGCATATTGTTGTGTAATAAATCAACTCTTCAAAAATGTGTCTCCAAATTTGAAAATCATGACTTGGTGACTGGGTGTTTATTAGAGGCTTCAAGATTTCCAGAAATTACACAGAAAATGTTTGAATTCGATATCTGAAGTGGGGGATGGGTGTTTATTTGAGTGTGGCATTTATTAGATATTTTTTTGTACTTTAATCACTCAGATTGTCAGCAATTATGTGCCTTACATAACATTTTTAACAATAACACACATGTCTAATTAACCAGGTTTTGGACAATCCCCCTTTTTTATGCTGCTAAAAGAACACTTTAGTTAACATTGTAGAAAAGAAGAAATTGCTTCTTACAATGTTTTCAAAGCCTATTGTCCATTACTTCTTAAATTTGGATCAGTCTGAATTTTTGTCATCTGGTAACTAGGTAAGACTTGAATCAGTCCACACTGCTAAGTGTGATTAGTGTCCTCATTACAGTATAGAACTTGGCACTACTTACAAGACCAGTTCAGACTACTCCAAGTATGTTTAAAACAAGTACCAGTAACACATATGAGATTTATTTTTAATTTTTTTTAAAAATCAGAAAAAATATTTTGGGAAATGGAGAAATTGCTTATTATGATATTTTCTCAAATATAAATCACAGTGATGAAAAAGTTGATACAGGAAAGAGTTAAGACCATTGACGAAATGTTTACATCCCACACTCATTAATACACATTTTTATGCAGGCAACTAATATTTCTTAAGTATAGCTTTTTAAAGTTCTAGTAATGATGTTACGGTCAACTACTAAATATATGCATTTCATTACAATGACCATATGTTTTTCTGAAAATTAATGTTGTTCGATATCTCAGTCAAGCTACTTTGTCGGTTGCAGTGGGTATGGCCAGTGATTCATTTGTTTCTAAGCATAGGTCATGTAAATACTGTGATGTTATTTAATCCATCCGCACACTATTCTGCCTATTGAAGCCCCTCAAGAAAAAGCTTTGGAAAACATTGTGGACAATGAAGAAATTACTTGTAACAAGCAATTTTTCAATGTCTACAATGTTTTCTATACTTAAAGGAAAGGTTTTCTAAATTCAATTAACTTCAAATATCCACTGCAACTTCTTTGACTTTGGATTAGTCTAAAATTTTGTTGTGTGGTAAATGGTTAAGTGAGATTTACTTGTATTTTAATTTCATTTCAGGAAAAAATCCGGTTGAAATACAAAGTGACATACTCTTTAAATGAACAAAACATAGCAGATGTTGGTGATATAGATAGTTTTACCGTACAATGACACAGTCTTTGGATTCCATCAATCACCTGTGATAAAGGACACATTAAAACTTTTAACCCTTGTCATGCTGAACCCAGATATTCTTTTTTTTGGCAGGAACTAGACAATGATCAGCTTGTACTTAAATCCAGTCTGATCTTTGGATACACCACCTACTTGTCCCTTTAAGAAAGAGTTAGTTATAAGATAAATTTTCTAGTTGAATTCTAGCTGGTTCCCATACAGTAACGCTTTTTGATAACCCTCAAGAAATACAAATGAAAATTATTGTGTAAAATGAAGAAATTTCTTGTAACAAGCAGTTTCTTCATTCCACACAATTTTCTTATCCAGTAAGTTGAAAATATTATGAAATTTCATAAACTTCAAATTTTTGTTTGTAACTCCTTTTAACTTAGGCCAGTGTAAAATTTTGCCGTCTGGTATGGGTTACAGACAATTAGTGCTTAAAGTGTTTTCAGGCCCTTGAATTTCAATACAATTCTTTATTGAATTTTATTCATCTTGGCAAGGGTTAATTTTTCTTTCCTGATCATTCCAGATTTTCAAGACATTGAAAATGATAGCATTGCAGAATACACAAAATCAATAGTTATCCTTCAAACCCGTAAAGGTGGCTGCCATTTTAATTTTCTTAGCGTATTTCCCATGTAAAGCTGCTTTTTATGATCCTTGATAACCTTTTTTCTTTTTTTCTTTTTTTTTAAACTTTGGAGAAATCTGAAAAATAGCTCGTGATAGTGGCTTTGTCACAAAATGTTATAATGATAAGAAGTCTAGACTTGTATTTGTAATTTGGTTCTTTCCTCAGCATGTGACTGTGTTAATCTTATACACCCATCTTTACTTTTTTTTAAGGTTTTATGGGTGCCTGAATTTACTTTAGTGTAGGTTTTAGTTGATGTTCAGACAATCTTCATTTCTTTAAATTTTGAAAAATGTCAAGGGATGTTTATGTGTTACCTTGTCCTCCTGTCTTTGGGTTGGTCTCTTGCCTTTTTGTAGCTATTTCTTAGAAAGGTCTTTTACCAATTCATTTCAAACTTCCTAGGAAGTCTTCATATCAATTGAAGATGTGCATATATCATAGTGTTTTTTGTGGTCTATTTCTGAGTTATGGCCAGTTTGGCCAGCTTTTTTGTACAGATTTCCTTAACTGTCGGCCTTTTTTAAATCAGTGAAGTAAGCTATCATATCAATTAAAAAAGAGTGCATGATGTATTAGGTTTATTCTCTTACCAGGGAGCATTTTAGGGGGTGTTCTCTTCCTTTAGTGATAGCTCTTGTTACTTATAAAGTTTCAGGTTTTTTATTTGTGCCATTTTTTAAGCCTATGTTAATCTTGTTACAAGTATTATATAGAAAATATTTGTATTTAATGAGAATCAAGAGAAGCATCTTCTTTCACTATTTAGCTTGACTGTTTTTTCGTGGGGGTTGTATTGCTATGGCAAGGTCATCCCCTTCATCTGCATTGTCATCCGTCATCCTTATTGGAAAACTTTGACATTTTGTAATATCATCGGTATAACCAAACACATTCTCTTCAAACCCTGAATATCAGTTCACTATCAAAAGAGCAATCTATACCAACAAGGAAGATAACTCTAAATGCATTTCTATTTTTATCAAATTATTCTCTTTTTTATACTTGGAAATTTAACCCTCTATCAAGCAGTTGAACAGCCTAGTGTTGGCATCTGTATGTGGTACTCTTGCTTTTTGTCCACCAGTTTGCCCCCCCCCCTCAAATCCTTGTTTTGCCCCTACCCACAAGAAAATTTTTTGGAAAACCACTGTGGACTATGAGGAAATTACTTGTAACAAGCAATCTCTTCATGGTATATGAAGTTTTCTATGCAGAGAGGCAAAGGGTTTTTTAGATATTTGTAACTTGAAATTGTTGTCTGCGACACATTTCAATTTTGACAAGTTTCCACACAACCCTACTTTTTTACAACTCTCAAGAAAAATAGTTTCACAAGCAATTTCTTCATTATCCTCTATGTTTCTTTTGAGATTCTGTCCTTGTTTTAAAAAAGGAGTGGATAAAAAAACATTTTCTTTTTATGTTAAATCGGGCTGACAGAGTCAAGTTTAAGACAGTCGCAAATTTATCTTGGAAACCAAAACTTTTTGGCTCTAAAAATATGAAATTCAACTACCCGGTACAACTTGTTTAAGAGATAATATGGTTATGTTATGGTTATGAGGATAGGTAAAGTTTTGACAGTTTTTATACTTATTTTCACAGACTCTTCTTTGAAAGAGGCTTTGCTAAATGTACATTTTGTGTGACACATTTTTGTGGATATTTTCTCAAATGTAAAGAAGTACACAATTGTTGGGTTGTGCAATACAATATGATCAAAAAGGGTTTTTTTCCCTTTTTTTAAGGGAGTAATGAATTAGAAATTGGATATATCTGACTTGTCCTAACTAAAGGAGAATTTTACTTAGTAAGATTAAACTAGAGGGCCAAGATGGCCGTAGATTGATCACCTAAATTCACTTTCTCAAGCAAACAAATCAACTCAAATTTTAAAACAATGAGATATTTAACAAAGACATATGAATATAAAAGCAAAAGATTGTGATTGGATGAGAAAAAAATTGATATTGCCATTAACGCCACCTTCTACTATGTTCAACGGGGGTTCTCTGCTATGACAATACAAGGATTTATAGTAAGTTTGAGAAAGATTGAGCCAAAATTGTGACCTTCAGAGCTGTAACAATGAAATTGTCAATAACGTCTCTTTTCTTTGATATAAATCAGAGTGCCTCTATCTTCCTCATGACTATACAAACCTTTTCAGCAAGTTTGAGTAAGATTGAGCCAAAATTGTGACCTCTTAGAGTGTTAACAAGGAAATTGTTAATAAGGCCCATCTTCCCTTGATATTAGTCAGAATGTCACCATATTCAATATGATTCTTCCTCATGAGGATTTTTCCTCATTAAAATACAAACATTTTCAGCAAGTTTAAGAAATACTTAGCCTAAATTATGATCTCTAGAATGGTAACACTGAGTTGGTGACGGCACAAGACTGACAATCAAGTATCTCAATGGCTCACCATGAGATTGTTGTACTCAGGTGAGCTAAAATGTCAAATCAAGCACTGATCAGGGTCACTTTTTCAAAAACAAAGATAGATTAGAATGATCTCTCTTCAAACAAAAAGTCCATGTTATATGAAAACACATTACTGCAGTTCCCACTTTCTTACATGATAGGTCTAATTAGTTTTAGACTGACTAGATCCTGGCTGAAATGATTGGCGAATCTCTGACAAATCCAGCTGACCTCCAACAGGAAGTTCAATTTAGACACATTAACACTTCATATTGCAAAATTTATGGCCAATAAGATGTAATAATTAAGTAAAGATTAACCCTTTCCTGTTTTTTAAAATTTTAGACTTGTCCAAATTCAAAGAAGTTGCAGACGACAATTAAAATTAGATGCAATTTGAAAAGTAACCAACCTACAGGGCAGAAAATATTGTCGGAAAAGAAGAAATTGCAGAACTGTAGTTATGACGATTAAGTTGCCTACATACAATTTGCTATTTTGTAAACTGACTGAGATCTCGGTTGAATTGCTTTGTTAAAAATCAGAGAGCTTAGTCAGTTAGCTTTCACTTGACCAGTCTTGGCTGTCACTCATGGAATCAATTGACCAATCAAATCATTCATTCATCCCAGAATTTATCTTCAATTTCTGACATTAGTCATCATTAGTCATCATTTGTGTGAAACATTTTTGTTGGCGTGGCAACTTAAAAATTGTAACTACAGCTTGAATAAGCTGTAATTACTACTTTTATGCCGCCATCCAACCAGTCTACTATTTACAGGCACCCTGCTATTACAACCGATTTTTTACAGAATAAAACTTTTTGTTCTTTATTTCAATGGTCGCGAACCCCTCTTACATGGGCATGCCGCTATTCCGAATTACGACCACTAAATTCAGTACCAACTATAGCTGATACACTATTATGAACCCCACAAAAACGACCAGTAACTTCACACATTGAGACAGACCACCTGAATTTCACACTTGATAAGAGCAACACTAATTGGGTACGGATACATTGTAAGTACATTATCGGATTTTTGATTATGTGATATCGAACCCTTATTGTAATAGGTGTTATGATTAAAGTGGCCATCATTTTTAGAAATTTTAGCTCGTATTATTTTTAATTGTTATTTGAATGTGTCACAGTTTTTGACTTGAGTAATAAATTCGAAAGTGAAAACATATCCGAGAAGTTACGATAAGTTTGTTTACGGCATTCCAAACAGTCGTTATCTTCCGATAGGTGGCATTTTTCAAATACTGATCTTCGGAGAATGTGACATGCGCAGACAACGTCCAAACAGTGAATTAGTAATTAAATTTTGATTTCAACGTAATTGATGCTTGGTATTCACTATGTAGAAGATATGATATCCACAGTTTAACACTTTGAACCTGTACTTACGAATAAATAATCTGAGCTCGGACTTCTGAATCAGATGGATCAAATGGAGAATAGCGAAAGTAGAACTTATCAAAGATCGTAAATTTGAAAATGACATAAGATTTGGCTGTGATACATGTTCTTATAGTTTCATTTTTGTATGTATAGTATTAGTATATTCAAATAACGAAAATAAAATGAACATGAATTACTTGACAACAAACGACCAAACCTCAGTATTACGACCACCCTGCTATTACGACCACCCTGCTATTACGACTACTTTCAGAGAGTACCGCAAGTGGTTGTATTAGAGCGGTTTTACTGTACATGGTACTGGCTATAAATTTTGCAAAATTACACTGTTTGAAATTGAAGCGAAACTTTCTGTCAGAGTCAATGAGCAGGGCTAACAGAGTAAGTGGGAGGTGTCAGCAATTCCCCAGTAATCAGTAGTGATATAAACTTTTGGAATAGGTGAAATATTAAAACAAAATAAGGTTGATAACAGAATTTCTCCATGTTTGCAAATTTTCTGCTTGATCTTTAATGTTGCAAAAACCTTAATTTGAATGACATTTTATTTGTTGTTTGTGGGTGAATACAATTCTTTACCAATTCCCACACAATCCCATTTTTGAGGCAAATCAAGAGCTTGGGAAAACATTATGGAAAAAGAAGAAATTACTTATGATAAGCTATTTCTTTATTTCAAAAAAAGTTTCCTACCCACCAAGACAATGATTTTTTGCTCATCTGAGCAGAACTTGCTTATGATGAGCTTTTTAGCTCACCTGAGCACGAAGTGAGCTATTGTGATCACCTTTCGTCCGGCATCCATCCGGCATCTGGCGTCCGTCAACAATTTCTTTAAACAACATCTCCTCCCAAACCACTGGGCCAATTTGAGCCAAATTTGGCAGAAATGTTCCTTAGGTGGTCCCCTTCAAAAATAAGTAAAAGAATTGAAATCCGTTAAAAACTCTGGATGCCATGGCAACAAAAGTGAAATTTTGAAATAACCTTTAAAAATCTTCTCCTCCTGACTCAGAATGTGTAGAGCCTTGATATTTTGCATGAAGTATCAGTATATTGATCTTTTACAAAAGTCTAAAATCATTATTCGCGGGCCTCCACGAGCGGAGTCAAGGGGGGGGGGGGATTTATAGGCATGAAGCATCAGTTCACAGACTTCTTACTTATTTCTGAAATTATTACAAATGGATCCAGAGAGAGGAAAAAGTTTTTTCCTTCTATCAAATCAGCACTAAAGCCTTGGAATTTGTAATTTAGACTTTTGGATCCCCAGGTTCATAGTCTTTATATGTAAGTGTGTATCATAATCCTAACCTTGACATGAAATTAGACTGTTTAAAGAAAAAGAGCCTTTATCTCAGGTGAGCGCCCCAGGGCCAACAGCCCTCTTGTTATGATACTTGATTGTCTGTTGTGCATTGTCAACAATTCAGTGCTACCACTCTAGAGGTCACAAATTTGATTCAATCTTTCCCAAACTTGCTGAAAATGTTTGTATAGTCAGGGAAAAAAACCTACTGATTATGTTGACATTCTGACCAATATCAAGGGAAAAGGAACCTTACTGACAAATTTGGTCCTATCTTTCTCAAACTTCCTAAAAATGATTGTATTTTCACGAGGAAGAATGCTATTGAAAATGGTAATTTCCTTACTTATATCAAAGGACAAAGAGCCTTATTGACAATTTCCTTGTTACCACTCTAGAGTTCACAATTTTGGCTTATCTCTATTTCTTTAATTAACCATTAACCCATTAACAATCACATGTTTTGACAATGCTTTAGATAACTGTGAAAAAACAAAAAAAAAAAATGCTCGTAACAGTTTCTTAATTATCCAAAATGTTTCTACCCCAAAAGACAAAGAGTTTCAAAATTTCTTAAACTGTAAATTGTCGTTTGCAGTTTCTTTGAATTTGAACCAGTCTAAAATTGCATTCTTTGGTAATGGATAAAGTAGAAATGGTTAAAAATATATGTTTTAGCATGAATTCAAATACTCACAAAAAGAAAATGAGAAAAAAAGGGACAACAGACACAATGATGTCCTTGCAAAGTTATTTGATTTACAATAGTTCTTGGTCATTCAATAGTCCAGTTATAATTGCCAACAAATGCATGTTCAAAACAATATCTTACAATATCTAATATTTGTATTAAACCACTTTATCAATGTTATTGTTTCTGCATTATGAGTGGAGGAGTATAGATTGTTTTATCTGTAAATAAAGGTATACTGTATGCCTGTTATGCTCATGTGTATTATAATATCATGTCATTAAATGTAAATTCAATGGAATATGCTGAACAAATTGGTAATATATTTATTATTATGCAGTAAGCTTTTATTTGTTTTTGTTACCATTTCCATTTCTACATCTTTTGTTATGCCCCCTTATTTCCTATCTAAGGATATCTTTCACCCATTACGACACAATCCTGTTTATGACACCATCAACAAATATAGTTTTTCCAATACTTTGTGGGAAAAGGTGAAATTGGCTATAACAAGTAATTTCTCCTCTTTGAAATTTCATGTACAATATCTTTCAATTTTGACCAGCTTAAAATGTATTGTCTGTTAATGTAGGTGCATTTGAATTTTCATGAAAAAGCTAGAAAGGCATTTCAGGATGTCCTGTTACTAGGGTTTTTAGCTCTACTGGCCGAAGGCCACTAGAGCTTTGCGATGGCTTTTTCCCATCCAGGGTCTGTCCATTAAACTTTTCCTTGTTAACACTCTAGAGTTCACAGTTTTCATCAGATTCCCTTCAAACTTTCACAGAATGATTGTACACCATCATAAGGATCGTTCCTTTCAAAATTGGGTCAGATCTGTCAAGAAACATGGGAAAAGGGGCCTAAATAAAATTTAATTAAAAAATCCTCATTAACATTAGAGTCCACAGTTTTCATTGGATTCTCTTCAAACTTTCACAGAATGATTGTACCACCATAAGGATCGTTCCTTTTGAAATTGGGTATGATCCGTCAAGAAACATGGGAAAAGGGGCCTGATGAAATTTGATCAAAAAGTCCATTAAAAATCCTCTTTAACACTCTAGAGTCCACAGTTTCCATCGGATTCTCATCAAACATTCTCAGAATGATTGTACCATCATAAGGATTGTTCCTTTTGAAATTTGGTATGATCCGTTAATAATTATGGGAATAGGGGCCTTATGAA
Organism: Fragum fragum; assembly: GCA_946902895.1. Lineage (NCBI taxonomy): Eukaryota > Metazoa > Mollusca > Bivalvia > Cardiida > Cardiidae > Fragum > Fragum fragum. The sequence goes on along the minus strand of OX336365.1, from coordinate 61,099,795 downwards.
AATTTGATTAAAAATTCCATTAAAAATCCTCATTAACACTCAGAGTCCACAGTTTTCATTAGATTCTCTTCAAACTTTCTCAGAATGATTGTACCATCATAAGGATTGTTACTTTCAAAAATGGGAATGATCCATCAAGAAACATGGGAAAAAGGGCCTTATGAAAATTTAATTAAAAAATGATCATTAACACTCTAGAGTCCACAGTTTTCATAAGATTATTTTCAAACTTTCACAGAATGATTGTACCATCATAAGGAATGTTCTTTTCAGAATCGGATATGATCCCTCGAGAAATATGGGATAAGGGGCCTTTCAAAAAATTTGATGGAAAAATCTATGAAGAAATCTTCGTTAACCAGTTTTCATGGGATTCTCTTCAAACTTTTACAGAATGATTGTACTATCGCAAGGATTGTTCCTTTCGAAATTTGGTTTGATCCGTCAAGAAACACAGTAAAAGGGGACTTTGGAAAATTTGATAAAAATTAATAATCTAGAGTCAAAAGTTTTCAGTGGATTCTCTTCAAACTTTCACAGAATGATTGTACCAACATAAGGGTCGTTCCTTTAAAATTAGGTGTTATCCGTCAAGAAACATTGAGAAAGGAGCCTAATTAAAATTCAATTTAAAGATCTTCGTTAACACTCTAGAGTTTACAGTTTTCATTGGATTCTCTTCAAACTTTCACAGAATGATTGGACCATCATAAGGATTGCTCCTTTCAAAAATGGGTCAGATCAGTCAAGGACCAAGGGAAAAAGGGGCCTTATGAAAATTTAATTAAAAAAATCTCATAAACACAATTTAGTGCATGGTTTTCAACAAATTCTCTTCAAACATTCACAGAGTGATTATTACATTAAATGGATTGTTCTTTTCAGAAGTGGGTTTGATCCATCAAGTTTCATAGGAAAATGGGCCCTATGAAAATTTAATAAAAAAATCTTAGTTAACACATCATGGCCCCAGATTCTACCTGATTGACTTCAAACTTTCACAGAATGATTGTACCATCATAAGGATTGTTCCTTTCAAATTGTGTCTGATCCATAGAGAAACACAGGAAAAGGGGCCTTAGCAAAATTCAATTAAAAAAATCTTAATTAATGCTTTCAAGTCCACAGATTTATTGGGTTGTCTTTATATTCAAACAGAATAATTATACTTTTGTAAGTATAGTTCCTATTGGAATTGGTTCAGATCCATCAAGTAACATGGGAAAAGGGGCTATATGAAAATTCAATTAAGAAATCCCTGTTAACACAATGAAGCCCACAGCTTTGATTAGATTTTGTTGAAACTTTCACAGAATGATTGTAAGTTCATGGAAAAAGGGGCCTAATGAAAATTTCATTTATTAATCCTTGTTACCAAGTCCAGAGCTTTCATTTGATTTTCTTCAAACCTTCACAGAATCATTATACAATAATTACGATTGTTGATGCTGACATGAGACCTGATCCTTCAAGTATCACAGGAAAAGGAGCCTTATGAAAATTTTATTTTAAAATCTTTACACCAAGATAAAGTATGCAGTTTTCATCAGATTCTGTTCAAACTTTCACAGAATGTTTGTATCATCATTAGGATTGTTTCTTTCCAAATTGGGCCTGATCTGTCTAGTATCATAGGAAAATGGGCTGTATGAAAAATTATTACCAAATCTTCATTAACACAAGTATGTCCTCAGTATTTAACAAAATCTCTTCAAACTTTAATAGTATAATTGTACCATCATTTGGATTGTTCCTCTGTAAATTGGGTCTGTTTGTTAAGTGACACAAGAAAAGGGGCCTTAAGAAAATTTTATTACAAAACATTAATATCACAATAAGGTCCTCAGTCTTTATCATTTTCTTCAAACTATCTATAATTAGGATTGTTCCTTTGTACATTGGGTCTGATTTGTTAAGTTTCACGAGAAAAGGGGCCTTATGAATTTTTTTTATTTTATTGTTCTGTAAAGTATCATTGGAAAAGGGGCCCTAATGAAGTCCCCATATTTCACTAGATTCACTTTTAACTTTCACAGAATGATAAAACCAACAGTAAAATATCAGGGGAAAAGGGGCCTTATGAGAACTTGAATTTAATATCTTTGTTAACACAATAAAGTCAACAGTTTTATCGGATTCTCTTCAAAGATGCATGGAATAATTGTGGCATTCGAAACACAGGAAAAGGGGCCTTACAGATTATCATTCAAAACATTCTTGTGTGTGTGATGAAGATCACAATCATTATCAAATTGTCTCTTAAATCTCACAGGACAATTGCAGGGTTGTAAGTAAAGTTCCTTTTGGAATGAAATTGATCCATCAGAAAACACAGGAAAAGGGTCCTTATGGATTTTCATTCAAAACAATCCTGTTTGTGTGATAAAGTCCACAATTTTTGTCAGATTCTAATGAAATTTCACAGGATGATTGTAGGGTCATAAGGTAACTTTCTTTTGGAAAGGAGTGGATCCGTCATGAAACACAGGAATAGGGGCCTTGATGATTGTTGCTCAAAATAATAAAGGGGATGAAGTGCTGTGTTTTTTTCTTTATGCATTCTTCTTTGAATTATTAACTTCCTTAAATATCAGATTATTTTAACGGAAAACTTTATAACCAGTAGAGCGTCTCAGGCCCTCATGAGCCTCTAGTTTATGGATAAGCAGCTAATTGATCAGACTCAATTCTTTCCAACACACTCTCTCTTTTCAACTCATCTATACAAAGGACACTTGGCTGCTGTCATGGTGCTGTGTGCTACAAAAAAGTATTCTTTGAATTTCAACCAAATTTTACTGGAATGATCCTTGTTTGACCCTCTATCAGATTCCTTAAAAACTAGAGGCACTTGAGTGCCTGTATCCCTCCACAGGCATGAATGTACTGATTAAGATTTTTTTTTTTCATTAATTCAAAATAAACTGAATATAATGAAAACAAATCTAAATCTTTGAATTAGTTCTAGAGAACCATTTCAAACTTTCATTGTTTTTACAAAACTCAAGTCAAGTTATGTAAAATTTATTATTTAAAATTTTCACTATGTGACATATATGGACATAACCAACCAACATAATAGCCATGTTTTTCAACCAATCAAAATTATATGAAGGAATCTGACAGTCATCTGTTTATCATTCTTGTGAAACTTGGTTGAAATCCATCAACCGGTTTCTGAGAAAGTTACAAAGTTTTCAGTATATACCATATATGAAAATTAGTCCTGCCCATTAAAGCCATATTTTTCATCCAATCATAATTCTTTTTCATAATCTTATAAAGGTTCACCAAAGGATCATTTCTGTGAAATTTGGTTGGAATCCATCCACTGGTTTCTGAGGAGAGGAATTTGAAAGATTTTACCATATATGGAAATAGCCCCACCGATTAAAGCCATGTTTTTCATCCAATCAAAATTTTATTCCATAATCTGATAAAAGGTCAACCAAGGATCAACTCTGTGAAATTTGTTTGGAATCCCTCCACAGGTTACTGAAAAGAGGTATTTGAAAGATTTTACCATATATGGAAAATAGCCCCACCCATTTAAGCCATATTTTTCATCTGATCAAAATTTATTTTCTTAATATGATAAAAGGTCATCCAAAGATCAACTCTGTGAGATTTGGTTGGAATCCATCCACTGGTTTCTGAGAAGAAGAATTTCAAAGATTTGACCATATATAGAAATAGCCCCACCCATTTAAGCCATGTTTTTCATCCGATCAAAATTTTTAAGGAATCTGATAAAGGTTCAAACAAGGATCATTTCTGTGAAATTTGGTTGGAATCCATCCACTGGTTTCTGAGAAGTAGAATTTCAAAGCTTTTACCATATATTGAAATTAGTCCCACCCATTTAAGCCATGTTTTTCATCTGATCAAAATTTTTTGAAGGAATCTGATAAAGGTTCACCTTAGGATCATTTCTGTGAAATTTTGTTGGAATCCAACCACTGGGTTCTAAGAAGATTTTCAAAGCTATTATCATATATGGAAAAAAGCCCTGCCCATTAAAGCCATGTTTTTCATCTGATCGAATTTCTATGAAGAAATCTGATAAAGGTTCACCTTAGGATCATTTCTGTGAAATTTGGTTGAAATCCATCAACCGGTTTCTGAGAAGATTTTCAAAGCTTGAACCATATATGGAAATTAGCTCCGCCCTTTAAAGCCATGTTTTCCATCCAATTAAATTCTTTGAAGGAATCTGATAAAGGGTCACCATAGGATCATTTCTGTGAAATTTGGTTGACATCCATGCTCTTGTCTCTGAGAAGATTTTCAAAGCTTTCACCATATATTGAAATTAGCCCCGCACATTAAAGCCATGTTTTTCATCCGATCAAATTTCTTTGAGGGAATCAGATAGAGGGTCACCCAAGGATCATTCTGTGAAATTTGGTTGAAATCTGTTTAGTACATGTACTTTCTGAGGAGAAGATTTTCAAAGTAAAGGTTTATGGATGGACGAACCTTTGGTGACCTTTTATCAGATTCCTTCAAAGAATTTTGATCAAATGAAAAACATAGCTTTAATAGACGGGGCTGGTTTCCATATATGGTTAAAGCTTCGAGTATCTTTTTCTCAGAAACTAGATGACAGATCTTATCAGATGAAAAATATGGCTTAAAAAGGTGGGGCTTATGTTTTATATGATGAAAACCTTAAAAATCTTTTTTCTCAGCAAGCAGTCAATTGATTTCAACCAAATTTTCACAGGAACTATCTTTTAGAGACCCATTATCAGATTTCTTCAATGAATTTGATTGGATGAAAAACATGTATTTTATGGGTGGGGCTAATAACCTGCCCTACCTTCGGTTTGTACTGTGCTTTGTTTGTATAAAATGTCCCCGTCCATTGCCCTATGCACTACGGAGGCATGATGATATCTCATTGATAGGCATCTGCATATATCAAGGTTGAGGTCATGTGACAAGATCAGTGTCATTTATCATTTGTCTATTCTTGAAAAAACGGGAGCGTGACAGGGTTGGGATTATAAGTCTTGGTAAAATCATGAAATAATTACTTCCAAATTTTTCTTCTCAAACCATCTGGCAAAATTCTGCAAGAATGATCTTGGGATTACTCTTTTCAAAATTTCTTCATGAAATGTTAAAATTTAGGTGTGGTAGGGTAGGCTTAATAGACCTGAATTAGTTCTTTTACTCCTAAACCATTGGGTACATTTTGACTTAACTTGGTAGGAATGATCTTTGCATGACCCTTTTCAAAACTTGTTTGTGAATTCCCGATTTGTGTAAAAATGGGGGCTTATCAGACTTGAAGAAATCATGAAATAAATCTTAGGTGAGCAATTTAGCGTTTTTGCCCTCTTGTTTGACTTGTTCTCTTTCAATTCTTAAAGGTAATGGTTTGAAACTGATGTTAAAAAAAACTCATTCTTCTGACATTTATATTGTGGAATCATGCTCAATGTCAGCACTAAATGGCGGTTACTATTCAGCACTCAGAACAGTCCAGTTTAGCTGTCCATTGACAGCTCTTGTTGGTTTAGCCCATCTTTCTGTGACAGGGATACATCCAGAGCACAGTTGGTAGCGCATTGGACTCTCAATCATGAGGTCCACGGTTTGATCACCAGTAGTGGCAAATATCTCGACATCTGTCTCCCACCAATAGGTGGATGATCATAAACCTAAGTTGGATGAGCATCTGGAGGTTTGGAAAAGATGAAGTGGTAGAACTGGTGTGAGAAATACAAGGAATCTATGGTATGGTACACCAGTTGCCACACAGTATGACTGTTATACTTAAGATACTGCTAAAAGTGGCGTTAAACCACATTCAAACAAACCAACAAATGTTCTGGTGACAGAGTTGTATATAACAAAACTCATTTAATATGCATCAAGTCACATTATGTAATGTATTTAATGAAAATTTGATCCATTTTATTCCAACAAGAGTAGCATAATGGTCCTGTAGCGCTCACATGAGTCTACTAGGGATATCACATGAACCAACTTGGTAATGTCCACTATGAAATGCTATTTACAAAGTGTTAAGACTCTGATCCTTCTGGTCTCGATGATAAATGTCTAAAGATTTCCTTGCTTGTTTAGATGGAGCCCAAATTAGGCAGTAGAGTTGTCATATGAACAAAGTTTGAAGAGATTCTTTTTAGAGATATTACATACCCAACATCAATGGATTAATATTGAATTGTTATTTTGTATGAAGCATCATTTAGTGGGACATACTTGGGCTGCGACTAAACGCATCCCATTCTCCATAAAAAAACAAAGAACAGAATTTGTTTCTCTTAAACTGAGGGGCTAGCTCATAAAAATTTGGTAATGAAGCATTTTTTGACCATACCACAAAAATTTTCAGGAAATCATCAATGTAAACAATCTTATAAAGTAATGTTAACCCATTCCAAAACAATCCTTCCTTTTTATGCCCCTCAAGAAAAAATCTTTGGAAAACATTATAGAAAAAGATGAAATTGTGTGTCACAAGCAATTCCTTCATTATCCACAATGTTTTCTGCCAATAAAGACAAAGATTTTAAAAATGATTGAAATTATCATCTGCAACATCTTCAGTTTGGACAAGTCTTAATTTTTGTGTGGGGAATGGTTTAAGATGGGCAAAAGTTATGACGGCTATCGTCCAGAAAATCATCAGTAAAAAAATTCTGATAATGTAATGTTAACCTATTCCACACTATCCAGCCTTCTAACACCCCTCAAGAAAAAAAGATTTGAAAAACATTGTGGAAAATTAAGAAATTGATTGTTACAACCAATTTTTTCAATATCCACTATGTTTTCTTCCCATACAAAGATTTTAAAAATGATAGAAATTGTTGTCTGCAACATCTGTCAATTGGACCAGTCTAAAAATTCTTAATGTTGGAATGTGATAAGATGAGTAAGAACTATGGCCACTAGCACAAAGATATTTTTTTCTAATATTTGATTGGTTTACTTCTTTACCTAACCACATAATAGCAAAGTTTGATAAAGATTCGGCTAAAAATGATGCCCATAGAGATTTTTCTAAGATTTGACCAAGCATTCCTCGGGGTAATAACCAGAATTGCTTTCCCAAGAATGTTTTACATTAAGCCAATTTTATTCATGACATAGTAGAATATCACATAATTTATTCAATATGAACAAGGTCACATGATCAGAAACATTGTGAAATTTGTTCCTAATCTATGATTATTATGTATGTGCATTGTTTTGGAGACAGGCAGAAGACAGTAGAAAGAAAAGGTATAACAGTTTTATCACGGGCTAAAAATTACATATATATTCTAATACACTTTCAGATTTTAAAATCAAAGTGTAAAACAAATCAGCAAAAAAAGGAAATTGAAAGGTATCACTGCTAAATCCACTTTATTTGATGGATTTGAAAATTAATGACAAGTATTTCAATATGTTTTCGGCTTTGACTTGACTTAACCCATTCCCACTTAGTGACACTCTTAGACGCCCTCGAGGATAAAAGCTTTGGAAAACATTGTTGAAAATGAAGAAATTGCTTGTAACAAGCAATTTCTTCATTTTCAACAACGTTTTCAACCTAGAAAGCTGAAAAAATCCCAAATTTCATAAGCTTTTAATTGTAGTCTGCAACTTCTTTCAATTTGGGCCAGTCCATAATTGTGCCGTATGGTAATGGTTCAAATGTTTTTAATTATTCTATTTTACTAATTTGGTCCCTCAACAGCTAGAGATCAATTTTGTCTGTCGAATATTGAAATCTGTCCGTTTGTATCATGTTGGTTGTCATGTATCATAAAATTTCAACCCTCGTCATTCTAATATTTTTTGTTTAGGATTGCATTTAATCACAGGATTGTCCCTCCATCTTTTAATCCTATATGAATCCATTCCTAAAGCATAGGGGTATTTTTTCCAAACTTTGCAGGAATGTTACTTTAGATGACCTTTGTTAGAAATTGATGGATTGTGGGTCCCAATATAAAAATTGACAGACCAATCAAATTCTTCATTCAGACCAGAAGTAACATGTTGAATTCTCACGTTTATTTCAAGCAATTTAGTTTGTTTGGCGTCTTAACTAATTCCCACACAATAACACTCATATGCCCCTCAATATAAAAGCTTTGGAAAACATTGTTGAAAATTAAGAAATTGCTTGTTAAAAGCAATTTCTTAATTATCAGCAGTGTTTTCTAATCCAAAATACAAGGATAGTTAAAATTTCACCACCTTAAAATTGTAGTTGGTATCTTCTATGAAATTGGACTGGTGTGAATTTTTATTGTTTGGGAATGGGTAAAATGCCATAACTTCAGCTAATTCAAGTTGCAGTTAACAACTTACTCAAGCTGTGTAATGACTTTAAGTAACCAACAATTTACTTGCATGTTCCTGGCCATAAATGAAGTAAACTAACACTGTTTATTACCGGTAGCTCAAGTCAAATTGCCATGTCAGAGGTCAGTGGGCGTGCCCAGCAATCTGTCTGTTCATGGATCCTGTTAACCCTTTCCTGTACAATCTTACTTGAGAAAATATTGTGGGAAAAGAAGAAATTGCTTGTCACAAGCAATTTCTTCTTTTCCCACAATATTTTCTAAACTGTAGGTTTGTTACTTTTCAAATTGCACCCACTTTTAATTGTTGTCTGCAAATTCTTTCAAATTGGACAGGTCTAAAATTTTGAAAAATGGGAAAGGGTTAAGGGCACGGCAGAACCTGTGGGTTCTTGAATAAAAATAAATTACTAACAATGTTTGTAAAATTACCTTTGTTCTTTAATAACAAATCCATTTACAAAACCCAGTACTCTATTATTTCTACAAATAAAGTGTTTCAAACCCTTGCATTATTTGAAACAAAAAGAACTATACACAGAAATGAGTTTCAAGCTGTGAGATTAAAATTATGAAAGGTCAATGACAATGATTCATTACAAACAGCAAGTTGATAACAGACAGTAAAATTTCAGGCTTGTTAAAATAATAGGAAGTAGACTGTAGCAAGTTTGTATAGACACTAATGATATTTTTACACTAAGCAATCGATAAGTGAAATGAAAAAAGTAGGGAAACAATCATTTGTTTACTTGAAGCTTTATCTCCTTTTCACACTTTCTTCTTAACCAATCACAACACAATAAAATTTTGGACTGGTGGAATTCAAAGGAAGTTGAAGTTTTAAGAACCTTTGGCTTTTGGGGTAGAAAACAATATGGATAATGAAGAAATTGCTAGTAACAAGTAATTTTTTTATTTTCTACACTGCTATCCTAAGCTTTACTTGAGGGGCATGTAAAACTTGGATTGTGTGTGATTAGGTTAACCCAGTCCCACAGTGACACTTTTGGATGCCCCATCAATAAAAACAGGAAAACAGAGTGTAAAATGAAAAAATTACTTGTAACAAGCAATTTTTTCATTTTATACAATGTTTTCTACCCAGAAAAAGGAGAAAATCTAAAATTTCTGAATCTTTTAACTGTCGTCTGCAACTTATATGAATTTGGAAGTCTAAAATGTTGGCATGTGGGAGTGGGTTAATGCAGCATCATCATAAAGGGATGGATAATAGTGTAAATATTTAGCTAGTGAACATAATTATGTATATTGAAGAAAGGGTACATTCAATATTATCAGAATTATTATTCCATTAAAATCTATAGAAATATACATGTATACTTTTTTTTAAACAAACACCATTATGAGATTCTGTTTTCAAGAAAACATTGCAGGAAAAAGGGATGTTTCTTAAATACATTTTTGTAATTTCCTATTTTCTTTTGAAGTCTACTTTATTCTCCTATGATTCTACATTTATTTTTTTACTTAACTTATCTGAAACTCCTATTTATTTTGACAGTCTAATTTTGTTGTCTGTCAATATTTCTGTGCCCAACTTGTTCATCTTAGGCATAACTGCCAGCAGAAAATTAGCTTTCCCAAGAAAAAATCTATTCTAAAGCTATAGAGAATCCATAGAATTACTATTACTATAAAGCAAGTGATTTATATCAATTCATTAATTCATTACCACTATGACAAAATTTTACTCTGGCCCAGGGAAAAAACAGCTTAAAAATGACAATACAAAGCTTGTTCCAAAGTTCAAAATCATGTGCTTGAAAACTTTGAGAGAAAAGGGGAAGCTACATGTTACATGTATTTAAACAAACCATGTTTTGTCGTCTGCAACCTCTTTTAATTTTAACCATTCTAAAATTATGTCATTTTTGAACGGGTAGATACATTGCTGTAAATTTAGTTCACTTAAGCTTCCAGTCAGACAAGTGGAATCTTTCTGTCAGCTTGTCAATAGACATATGAGAAAAATGTTTATTTCCCTACCCCTGATTATACAATGACATTTATGAATAATCATCTCCAACTTCCTTGAAATTGGATCAATCGAAAGTTTTCATCTTAAACTTTCTGAAAGTTGCTAAATATTTCAAAGCAGTTGAGATTTTCTGATAAGATGTGATTGTGAAACACCATGCCCTATAAAGCTTTTTTTGTTTAGAAATGTGACCTTGATAATTGACCTTGATGGGTGACCTTGTCCTTACAAGTAACTATTCCCATCAATGCAAGGTCCAAAATAAGAGCAATATATCTTGATAACTTGAATAGTGTTTAAATATGAGAAAAATGTTAAATTTTTATACTAAGTTGACCTTGATAAGTGATATTGACCATGATGGATAAACTTACCCTAACCACCAATTGATGTATCATATCAATGCAAAGAACCCATGTCCCAATTATGAGCTCTACATCTTGAATGGTGTTTGAATAACAACAAAATGTTGAGTTGATCTTAACCCATTCCAACTCAATCCCTCCTTTTTACGCCCCTTGAGAAAAAAGCTTTGGAAAACATTGTGGAAAATGAAGAAATTGCTTGTATCAAGGAATTTCTTCATTATCCACAATGTTTTCTATCCAAAAAGACGAAACAATTCAAAATTCCATCAACTTGGAATTGTCGTCTGCAGCTTCTTTCAATTTTGACCAGTCTAAAGTTTTGCTGTGTGGGAATGGGTTAACAGGTGACCTTGACAGATAACCTTGACCTTACAAACAACTGTTGACTATCAATGCAATGAACATATATCCACAGTATGAGCCATGTATCTTGAATGGTGTTTGAATAACAGCAAAATGTTAAGTTTTTGTGTTTGGTTTAAAAAATTATGGCCTTGATAAATGACCTTTACCTTGATGAATGACCCTGATCCTACAACTAACTGATGCATATCCATGTAAGAAACCTATAAATGTAAGGAACCTATGTCCCAAATATGAGCTGTGTGCTCTGAATATCAGCAAAATATTACATTTTTGTGTTAAGTTTACTGCTTGCAAAAAGGTGGATGTACAGACAGACATCAGTAAAACAGTATGCCCTGACCTTATCAAGGTGGGGGGGGGGTTTCATAAAAATATATCTATTCAAATTAATTGTAGTCTATACAAGCTCTATGATCTCTCATTGAAAAAGTGAAAGGAAATTGTAACTCAATCACTGAACTAAAATTGAAACAAGAGGACCATGCTGGTCCTAAATCGCTCACCTGAGGCATCTGCAAATTACAGTACTTTTTAGAATAAAAAGACACAACTTGAGGAAAATAAATAAAACAAATATAAGATTTGGGACTTTGTACAAAACAATCCAGTAATGCTTTACAATAAGAATGAATTCCTTTGGCTTTATAGTTTAATCCATTACCAAACTATCCAAGAATCTGTCACCCTCAGGTTTGAAAAAAAACATAGTGAGAAAGGGAGTGACAAGCAATTTATCCATTTCTCACAGTGTTTTCTACCTGAAATTCTTTGAATATAGATTTCAATCAAACTCTAATTACTGTCTGCAACTTCAATGGGTGTAATTTTAGCAACCTTGGTAGAGAACAATCTGGATGTACTATAAATCAAAATATGAATGCATTCCAACTTATACATGAGGAGTGGAAGATATTTGAACATGCTCTTATTGAGCGTTTTTCATATCTTTGGATGCCTTTGGAAGGGCCATGTTTGTCCAGAGGATGTAAAGATGGTAGATAACAATAATGTTATCCTATGTTTTTAATGTAAATGCTCTAGAACCTATATTTAAGAAGAATTATTTCAATGCAATTTACGCAATTTTCGACCCCAGGAGCAGAGATATTTTTTATCCTAAGGGCATATTTTCCTGTTACATAGTACAAAATTATCTAGTCATGCTAAATACCAAATATGTATGCCCATCACCTTATATTTCAGAAGGAGAAAACTTTTGATGTTGCTCTAATTGGGTGTTTTCCAAAAATTTTTACCTCTGGAGCAGTGCCATGTTTATCCCAGGGCTAAGATTCTGGCTAACATGGTAGAGAACCATTCTGGATATGCTATATACAAAATATGAATGCCTTAGACTTTGCAGATTGGGAGGAAAAGACTATTGAACATGGTCTAATTGAGCATTTTAACAAATTTTGGACACCCAGGGAAGGGATGTTTATTAACCTACAGGCATAATTTAATCAAAACTGATAGATAATAGCCAGGCTATGCTACACACAAAATACAATGCCCTCCTCCTTAAAATGAAGAATTTTTTTTTAGCATACTCAAATTTTGCTTTTTTCCCAATTTTGGACCCCTAGTGTAGGGTTGTTTTTGACCAGAGGAAGCCAACTTTTGGTGATATAGTACAAAACTATCTAGTTATGCTACATACCAAATATGAATATCCTAGACTTTATTGTTTAAGAGGAGAAGTCTTTAGAAATTGCTCTAATTAAGCATTTTTCCAAACTTCAGACCTCAGGGGCAGGGCCATTTTTAACCCCTGAGATAAAATATTTAAAAACTTGGTAGAGAACCATATGATTAAGTTCTATGTAAAATATAAATGCCTTTGGCCTTGTAGTCTGTGAAAAAAAGACAACAAAGATTTTCTAAAATTTCCCATTTTCATATGCCACGGTTACAAGAGCTTTTTCACGCAATGAAATTCTTTTAACAACTTTTGAAGAGCTTCACCCAAGGACCATCCCTGCAAAGTTTCAGCTTGATTGGCCTGGTGGTTTAGGAGGAGAAGATTTTTAAAGATTTTTAAAGATTTACTAAAGATTCCAATTTTTAAATGCCACGGCAACCAGAGTTTTTGACAGAATTAAGTTTTTTTAACAGCTTTTGTAGAACTTCACCCAAAGAACATCCCTGCAAAGTTTCAGCTTGATTGGCCTACTGGTTTAGGAGAAGAAGATTTTTAAAGATTTACTTAAGATTCCCATTTTCAAATGCCGCGGCAACCAGATTTTGATGGAATTAAATTCTTTTAACAACTTTTGTAAAACTTCACCAAAGGAACATCCCTGCAAAGTTTCAAAGTAATTGGCCAGGTGGTTTAGGAGGAGAAGTTTTTTAAAGAAATTGTGGACAGACAGACAGACAGACGGACGGATGACAGACAACGACCGATCACAATAGCTCACCTGCACTTTGTGCTCAGGTGAGCTAAAAAAACAGATTACAAAAAAAGTATTTTAGTACAGAGTCAATAGGTATTATTACACACCAAATATCAATGCTCTCAGCTTTATGGTTTGGGAGAAGAAGATTTTTAAAAATTTCCTTCTTTAAATGTATGTAAAATCAGGAAATCACAAAGAAAAGGGCTAATTTCCAGAATACCGTTATTCTTTGAAGAATTTAGGTAGAGGATCAATAGATGATGATGTATACACCAAATATCAAAGCTCTAGGCCTCATGGTTTGGGAGAAGAAGATTTTTGAAGTTTTCCTTCTTTATTTCTATGTAAAATCAGGGATGGCAAAGAAAAGGGCTGATTATCAGAATACAGTAATTCTTGAAGTTTTTTGGTAGAGGTCAATAGATGATGATTTATACCAAATATCAAAGCTCTAGGCCTTATGGTTTTGGAGAAGAAGATTTTCAAAGATTTCCTTCTTTATTTCTTTGTAAAATCAGGGATCGCAAAGAAAAGGGCTAATGTCCAGAATACAATAATTCTTTGAAGTATTTTTGTTGAGGGTCAATAGGTGATGATACATACCAAATATCAAGGCTCTTGACCTTATGGTTTGGGAAAAGAAGATTGTTTAAGATTTCCTTCTTTATTTCTTTGTGAAATCAGAGATCACACAGAAAAGGGCTAATTTTCAAAGTACGATTATTTTTTGAAGTATATTGGTAGAGGGTCAATAGGTGATGATACATACCAAATATCAAGGCTCTAGGCCTTATGGTTTGGGAAAAGAAGATTTTTTAAGATTTCCTTCTTTATTTCTTTGTAAAATCAGGAATCGCACAGAAAAGGGTTAATTTTAAGAGTACAATAATTCTTTGGAGTATTTTGGTAGAGGGTCAATAGGTGATGATATGTACCAAATATCAAAGCTCTAGGCCTTATGGTTTGGGAGGAGAAGATTTAATAATTGTTTAGGGACGGACAGACAGATGCCGGACAATTACCAATCACAATAGCTCACCTTGAGCATGTTGTGGTCAGGTGAGCTAAAAAGATAGAATAAGGCTTCTCATGAAAATATTTAAACACAAAAGCTTAACCCATTCCTGAATAATAACACTTTTAGGCTCCCTGTAATTAAAAAGCTTCGGAAAACATTGTGGACAATGAAGAAATAGCTTGTCACAAGTGATTTCTTTAATACCCGCAATGTTTTCTAAATGAAAGGACCAAATTATCTAAAAATTCATAAACTAAAAACCGTCATCTGCCTAATCCTTGATTTTGGATCAGTCTGAAATCTTGTGGTCTGGTAATAGATTAAACCATACAGGTTTACCTTTTTTCATAAAACTAACACACATCTATCTTCTAACCAATAGGATTCCTCTACCCATACTGTCTTCTCAATTCAAAGACAATATCCATTGTATGAACCTTGTTTCTAAATAAATCTCTAAAATTCACCTTGGACATTTTAGCATTTTGTCTTATCAAATATTCAGTCTGATAAAGTTTGATTTTGAATCAGTTGCTACTGTAACCCAGAATAAGGCTGGTTCAAATTCAAAGATTGATAGAAGCTGCAGATGACAAATCAAGTTATATGCTTAATGAAAAAAGTATGCCATTTTTGGTAAAGAGAACAGGAGAAATTTTTTGGTTGCAAGTAATATCTCCTTTTCCAACAATATTTTCCAAAGTATATGTTTTACTCTATGGAGTCATGAAAATAGGGATTTTGTTGTAACTGGTCCAATCTGCAGTCTAAATAATAAAAAAATGTGGAGAAATTTTTCTACCTCTGACAATGTCACTTATTTGGGATATGTTTCAGATCCATCACTATAAATCTTAACCTATTCCCACATGGAAAAATTTTAGACTGGTCCAAATTGAAAGAAGTTGCATACGACAATTTAAAGCTTATGAAATTTTGGATTTTCTCAATTTTCTGGGTAGAAAACATTGTGGAAAATGAAGAAATTGCTTGTTACAAGCAATTTCTTCATTTACCATAATGTTTTATCCAAGCTTTTTTTCATGGGGGCGACTAAAAGCATCCTTGAGTGGCAATGGGTTAAATAAAAAGAATCCCATTTTCATTGAAATAAGCTTTGTTACAAAGTGAATTCCTTTGCCACATTTAGCGCTAGATTTGGTTAATGCTTCATCAGGATATTGTTAATCTGTCTTGTTATTATCATGTGGCAAAATGTTTCTAACAAAGGGTACATTCACCAATATGTTCCTTGTCTGTCCGAAGACACCTTTGCTCATTTGTACGCCTTTATAACCTGCTATTAAAAGTATGCTGACTCCGATGCCAAATGTCCCAACAACCAGTATCACCGAGATGAGGACAAATGTACCAAAAGCAAGAATCGAACCTGAAAATTATCAATATTTAGCATATAACAACTCTTTTAGACTGGTCAAAGTTCAAACAAGAGGGGCACTGGCCCTCGCATACACCTGTTTGTTTTGTTTGAATGGGGTTTAATGCAGCTTTTAACAATTTTTCAGTCATATTGAAGCTGGAGCACCTAACAATGGATTCTCAGTGCTAGTGCTACCATAACATTCTTTCCTAGCCTCCAGCTGCTATCCCACTTTGGTTTACAATTATCCAAACATTGGCGAGAGACATATATCGGAAAAGATATACCGCAGCCAGGAAGGCTCTTTTTCTTTAAGGTTCAAAACTAACTACGGCAAACAAAGCTTACAAAGAATTCTAGATCTTAAACTTATTTCTAAAAGCGGGAAACCTAAGGCTTATTCCTGCCAAATTTGATTGAAATTTGCCCGATAGTTTGGGAGAAGTTGTCATTATAAAAATTCTTCTTTATTTCTATATAGGTTCCAACCCAAGATCTCTGCCCTTGCAGACTCAAATGTAATTACTTTAGCAATTCTGAAAAGAAAGGTCAATGTACTGACAATTCTTAATTTCTATTTATCCTCTCCCTTAGAGCTCGGCCTTAGGGGACCTGAGGGTAATGATTTTGAACAATTTTGAAAGAGGTCAATGTACTGATGCCTCAAGCAAAATATCAAGGCTCTACACCTTCTGGTTCTGGATGAGATGATTTTTTTAAATTTCAATTTTGTTGCTTTAGCAATCGTAGGTTTTAATGGATTTCAATTTTTTGGGAATTTTCGAATGGGGCAACCAAAGGAACATTCAACCAAATTTTGCCAAAGGGTTTAGGAGGAGATGTAATTTAAAGAAATTGTTTACACACAACAAATGACACGTAAAGGATGTGATCACAAAAAGTCACTGAGAGCACTTTGTGCTAAGGCGACCTAGATAAAAATCAACAGACCAATCAAATCATTCATTAGACCAGTACATACAGCAATGAAACATTGACAAGCTCTGACATTTATGTCAATCATTTCTGTTGGTGAGAGAGCTGAATAGCCTAAGTAGAACTTATTTGAGCTGTAGTTACAATATTCAGGTCATCAATTAACAAATTGCTTTTTGCTTTACGCTCTAGACTGTGTATTTTACATATTATCATTTTTTTAATTTGCCACCTACAAACTATAATGCGACAGGTCAGTGTGACCAGTAAAATGTCACTTGCTGTGTAAGAGTCTGCAATCTTATACAATGCATCACCTGCCCCATGGGAGTGACATAATGTAATCAAAGTATCCTAGGTAATCCACCATGATACAAATGATGCTAAATAATAATCAGTTGCAGAATAAATAGTTAAGAGAAATTGACCAATCCCCACACAATCCCACTTTTTAACACCCCTCAAAAAGAAATTAGAAAATATTGTGGAAAAAGAGGAAATTGCATGTTACAAGCAATTTCTTCATTTCCACAATGCTTTCTACCCAAAAGGACAAAGACTTTTTTTATTTCACAAACTTAGATTTTTTGTCTACAACTTTTTTCAATTTGAACCAGTCTAATATTTTTCTTTGTGGGAATAATTTAAGGATATTTTTTGCAATTTATTATCATGATTAATTTCATGACCATAAAATGAGAACATTTAAAACTCGTCTAAAATGAAAGAGATGCAGACGACAGTTTTAGGTTGATGAAGTTCAAAACTTTTTTGTCTTTTGAGGTAGAAAACATTGTGGACATTGAAGAAATTGCTTGTTACAAGCAATTTCTCCGATGTCCACAATGTTTATCCTATATGCAAAGATTTTCTAGATTCAACCTCAAATTATTGTCCACAATGTTTTCCAAAGCTTTTTTCTTGTGGGACGTAAAAAGGAGGTATTGTGTTGAAATGGGTTAATCTTAATATCTTAAAGTTTGTTTCCGACTTACCTTCAAATATAATGAAACCCACTAGTGTGAAAACAATACTCCCTACTACAAACATGATGAAAAACACAACTGGAACTGAACACATCGCAAGGGTCACAAAGATGAAAATACTTTTTATTGGATTCTCTTGAATATAGCTCATTAGGTCGTCTCTCTTTCTTCCCAAGTCATAGTATTCACAGATGAAGTTCATGAGCTCACTCCATTTGTTCTCACCCTCACTGGATTCATGTGTTTGAACATCAAAGCTTGGGTTTGAATGCCCTATTTTTTGTTCCCCACTCATGCTTCGCAACGCCTACAGCAATCCTAGTCTGAAAATAATTATACAATTTTTAATTTTAGTTTTGTCTTTCAAAATTCCTGCATTCTCATTGGTAAAAATTTGTTACATACCTCCTCAAAAAAACTGGGTATGGATGCTCATGCACAAAGCAATTCCATAAAATTTCCCATTCTTGTATTTTCTTCCCTTTTTGATGTTTTGAACCATTCGACACAATGGCCCTTTTAGACGCCACCTAAGATAAGGAATTGGGTAAACATTTTTTAGAATAAAGAAATTGCTTTTAACCTAATGTTTTCTACCCAGAAAGTTGAGCAAAATTAAAATTTTATGAACTTAAAATTGTTGTCTGCAACCCCTTGAGTTTGGACCAGTCTAAAAAAATTTTGTCTGGTAATTGGTTATAAGAATGAAAAGATTTTTTTTTAATGAGATATGAAACAATAATAGGGTGAAAAGAATTTTCATACCATAATGAAAACAAAAAACGAGATCTTCATCTATTGAACAAAGTACAACAAAATATCATATCTAGGTATTGTACTTAACTTCCTATTTGTTGGTATAGACTGCATCAGGACGTGATTTCATAACATTTGTTACAAGTTCAGCCAATATTGCCATTTGGTAGCATTTGCATTCAGCAACTATTTTTCTGTTAAGCAACCAGTTTGAGGCCTACATGTTGCAATTCATTCTATTTTGTTGTATGATTTTTTCAGGGACATCGCGCTAATACACCAAAGGAAACTAAATTTTGGTCATAAATGTAATTTGATGTTTCATAAAGTAACCACATAACCATACCTCATTTCATGACCAACCATCTGAGTGTGGAAAAGACCAATAAAACTAAAAAAATGTTGATAATCACCTAATTATGACCCTTGACCACTTTAAAAAGTGAAACAAAAAAATCAAAGAACATTTTCAAGCTGACAAGACTCAATGACTTCACCTTTGTTAAGTCCCTAATAATGCTAACTATCAAGCAATTCAACTTAAAGGCTGTCAAAATGATGTCTTATTGTTTGATTTCACAATGACATAGAATGAAATAAAGTATGGTTAAAATATTCAAATCTCTGTAAGTAAAATACACTTAAGGTTAATTGAATCAGCATTGCAAAATTTACAAAAAAAACTTTCAAAGTATGAAAAAATGTCAAGACAAATCCTATGTACTAAACAAGGTG
The DNA here is from genome assembly GCA_946902895.1 of Fragum fragum. Classification (NCBI taxonomy): domain Eukaryota; kingdom Metazoa; phylum Mollusca; class Bivalvia; order Cardiida; family Cardiidae; genus Fragum; species Fragum fragum. The sequence goes on along the minus strand of OX336365.1, from coordinate 61,080,515 downwards.
GCAAATTGTCACAAAAAACACTACTGGTTGTTGACTGGGGAAGGGGATTCAAATTTAAGTCTAATTTCAAGAAAGAGTAACAATTCACAATGATAACTTATGGTTCTGGTGTTTTTCTTGTTATCATGAGGTTTGAAAACCATAGGCTGTTACATTATAAGAGATTTGAAACAAAATCAAAGCAACAAAGGGGAATAACTCAAAAAATAAGCCAGGAAGAGTTATGGTTCATGTGCACTGCACTTCCCCTTGATTTGAACCAAATTTGGCAGAAATGTTTCTTAGGTGGTTCCCTTTGAAAATAGCTAAAAAATGAAATTCGTTAAAAACTCTGGATGCCATGGCAACAAAAGTGAAATTTTAAAATAATCTTTGAAAATCTTCTCCTCCTAACCCAGAAGGCGTAGAGCCTTGATACATGTATTTTGCATGAAGCATCAGTATATTGACCTCTTTCAAAATAGCTAAAACCGTGATCCTCCAGTCCCAAGGAGCTGAGCCCAAGGGGATGGGGTTTATATAGAAACAGAAAGCATAGAGCCTTGAAGTATGAGAATATTGACCTCTTAAAAAATAGCTAAAATCATGATCCTTGGGTTCCTAGGGGCAGAGTCCAGTGGGGGGATAGGCATGAAGCGCCACTTCACCAACTGCTTTCTTTTCTATGAAATTATAACCCATGGATCCAGAGGGAGGAAAAAGTTTTCTCCTTCTTTCAAATTTGCCCTAACACCTTTGATTTTGTAATTTAGACTTTTGGATCCCCAGGTACATAGTCTATATATGTATAAAGTATGGCCCACTTGTATCATAGTCCTAACCTAAACATGAAATTAGAGTGTTGAAAGAAAAAGAGCCTTTATCTCAGGTGAGCGCCCCAAGTTGTGGGTAAAAAGAGTTCTAACAAGAAAAATGTATATGTATTATGGCAGACTCAGGATTTCTAAAATGGGGTTCAGACTTAATTACCAAGGCAGTGGTCATTTTCCTATGTGTACCAAAATTAAATTTCACTGTGCAAATGAAAAAAATAAGGCTACAGAATGGAGTTCATATAATCACTGTCATATACAATAAATATTTTCAATTGAATTTTCCATTTTCAACTAAATCAACTGATCAACAACTTAAATTGTAAAATGTTCAGTATGCTTAGTAGCAGCACAGTAATTTATGGAATCTCCTCTGAGTATTTTCTTCAGCTGCTTGTCATTTCACCTTTTTGTTGTCCCCTAGATACTTCGCAACAAAGAAATGTTTAGACTTTGTTATCTTTCTACTACTTTTAAATGGAATCAGGTGTCAGGCCAAAATGAAAGTAAATCTCAGTTGCTTAGATGCTTGCAAAGAAATATGTTCAACTGCAGGACCAACTTTTTCATTTTAGCTTGAGTTGCAATACAACTAAAATTCGATTTTATTATAGGATTTATTATTACCAGAAAAATGAATATAATAAAACAAGAACCTATGAAATAAATGAATTACCATGAAATCCATAAGAATGCACGTCCTTCAATGTCTGTCCGAAGGCTCCGTAAAATATCTCATTTATGCTAAAGCGCCCGATCGACAAATTTTGCGATGTTATGAATAATCACACAAAATGAGTGTCAAAAGCGTTAACATCGAATCAGAAGCTTATTTAGTATGTTTAACTCACGCCTTATCAACAGAAAGAGAGGAGATTATGGGCTTATTAATTGGTGAGATAGACGAGAATTCAGTGTCTCACATTTCGGCTGTCATAATGCTCAGGAGGTCTGATAAATTGCCCGACAGGGTAGAGATTTCACCAGAGCAGCTGTCGGCTGCATCAACAGAGGCCGAGAGACTAGCCCATGATCTTGGACGTCCTATGCGTGTCCTTGGCTGGTACCATTCACATCCGCATATCACTGTATGGCCGTCACATGTTGATGTTAGAACACAGGCCATGTATCAAATGATGGATCCTGGATTCATTGGACTAATTTTTTCGGTGTTCAATGAGGACAAGAATACAAAACAGTCAAGGTATCAGGGAATCCGGGTACATTCCCCTAAAACACATTTGCCCTAAAACATGTACGCCCTAATTTCCTTTCGCCCTAATTCCTGTTCGCCCTAATTCCCATTCGCCCCCGGTACGTTCGCCCTATTTTATTTATAAGATAGTTGCACTGAAAAATATGTTTATGTATACCCTTTTATGCTTTTAGATATTATCAGGTTTTGTGAGGCGAAGATGATCTTTATTCTTTATCTGCTGCATAATTTAACCCATTACCAGAAGAGAAAACTTCAGATAGATAGTGTTTAGTCGACACTTTTAAGTGAGCATGAATTAAAAATTAAGTAACAAGTTAAGGAATTTAACTAAAGAATACTTGTGGACAGAAATCAATGTTGGAAAAGGAGAGAATTCGGGGCTATGTCTCTGAAAATACTTAGGATGTGATAGAATCAAATTCAAAACTTTCTTATCTGTATCTTTTACAAATACATTACAGACAGTTGAACATTTTTGATAAGCAAATACCATATTATTTGAACATAAATACTATTCTAAACCAGACTTAAAACATAATGAAACATGATAAATATGCAGTTTACGACAATACTTTGATTAAAAACCATACAGAGCCATACATATCGAAATGGGGGCGAACAGAAAAAAAGGGCGAACAGACCGACTTTTGGGGCGAACGGACCAATGGCAGACAGACCCAGGGCGAAAGTATATTTAGGGCGAACGGACCTGATACCGTATCAGGAATAGAGTTTAGTCAATTAGAAATAATATAGTATCAATGTATCTTATCTACATTTATAATGTGGTACTATAGTGTTAGTATAGTTTAGTTATAAAGGGATAATTAGAATTTAATTTTGATTTGAAGTTTCCTCAATACTGCACTTAACCTTGTTTGGCGAGTACTCATTGGAATTGTCTTAACTCACTTCCAGACAGCAAAATTTTAGACTGGTCCAATTTGAATGGAGTTGCAAACGATTAACACTTAATGAAATTTTAATTAATGTTTCTACTTTCTTGGTAGAAAGCTTTGTGGAAAATGAAAATAATGCTTGTTGCAAGCAATTTCTTCCTTTTCCTTAATGTTTTTCCTATTGTTTCTCTTGAGGGGCTTCAGAAAGCGTCATTGTGATGGAATGTTTTAATAATGCAGTTCTAGTGAGTACCAACATCTTCTAAGTGTTTCCTTGAGAAAAAGCAACAGTAGAAAGGCACTCACGCTTCTTTTAACCTGTCCCCATCTAATCCTGCTTTAAAAGGCCCTCAAGAAAAAAGCTTTGAAAACATTGTAGCAGTGTTCAATCTAGAGGGGGCCATGGCTAAAATGGCCCTCTAAAATCCAAAATGACCCCCATGAAAATGAAGACTGGGCCCAAAAGGCACACTTCAATTACACATTCAATAAGACTTCTCTGAATGAAGTCATGGAAATAATGTCTTAACTTTTTCTAGAAGATTTATTTTGTTCAAAACAATATATTTATTATCAAATTGTTATGGTTTGTTATATTTAAAACCTTGTAATTCAATAGTTTGTCTACATATTTGTATCGCATGACCCCCTTGACCAAAAGCCATGGGCCCATTGGGCCCCCTATGATACAAAGCTAGATTGAACACTGTTGTAGACAATTAAGAAATTCCTTATTTAAAGCAATTTCTTCAATGTCCACAGTATTTTCTTTCCTAAAATGCAAAGATTTCCTAACTTCCACCAACTTGAAATTGTTGTCTGCTACTTCTTTCAATATGGACCAGTCCAAAATTTTGTGATGTAGTAATGGGTGAACTAGACTTTTGTTTGAATATTCTACTTACTTAGTCAATGCCTTACGCTTTTAATGACCTTTTAATGTTTGGATGAAACTAGAAACCTGGTCCAACCAACATTCTTGCCATCATTATACAGAGTTATTAAACGTGTATTTGACAAGAACCAATAACTGATAAATGTGTTCTATAAGTATATATAACAGCAATATAAGTATATTATTATAAAAGCTTAGATACTTTCAATAGATTATCTTTGTAGAAATATTTCTTTAATTACTCAATTCAGAATAGAGGTGACTTGTTTCCAGTCTCTAAGCCAGGGTAATGAATATTGCCGGGTTGAAGTTCCAATGCATATTGTGCCCAGCTGTCAACTAGGATCTGTGTGTTTACAGGCACTTGTGGGCTTACCTAGTATCCTCAGTATGGAGGAGGAGGAGGCGTATCAAAAGTAAGGCACAAATTATAAAAAAGTAGAAAGTAAAAAGAGGTCATCTTGAAAGTGTTAAGTCTACTGAGTGGATGGGAAGTCTAAGCTTCTTATCTATGTCTATATTTCTAGATTTAGGCATGTTGAAATTAAAATGAAAATAAAAGAGTTGATCTTGTTAAGACTGCAGAGTCTAACAACAGTCGACATATTCATGCTCATGCTTAATCATGTGGCTTTTTAGTTGGACTTTTCAAAGAATTTGAAAATATTCCAGTCAAGCAGGTATTGGTGTAATGCTTTAGTTTAAGCTTTAAACACAATTGTAATTTCTCTGTTCCAATTGATGCTATTGCTCTGAACTTTTCCACATGCCTTTGAGGTTATGAAACATGCCACAAGGAAAAGATTCATTACGCTGACATTCATTTAAGTGGAGTTACAATCCTTTTATGACGTAGAGATTTGGTTAACCCATTCTCACACTATCCCTCCTATTTATGCCCCTCAAGAAAAAAGCTTCGGAAAACATTGTGGAAAATGAAAAAATGCTTGTATCAAATAATTTCTTCATTTTTCACAATGTTTTCTACCAAAAAAAATGAAAATATATAAAAATTCTATCAATTTGAAACTGTCATCTGCAGCTTCTTTCAATTTGGACTAATCTAAAATTATGTTGTGTGGGAATGGGTTAAAGTTTAAATACATTTCTGTCTATCATATGTCTCTGGAACTTTAAGAGCTTTTATTTTGAAACTTTGCACTTGTTTTAAGAGTTAGAATTAAACTTGTTTTATGCAAAGAATAATAATCCGACATTCACTTTCACAACATTTTGACCCTTCCTGGAGTTAAAAATCCAGATTAAAGTTCTGTGCAAGTCTGCTTAGTATTGTGTATTTGTTACTACTCAATTTAAAAAAACAACAAACATATACCTATATTTAGAGTTATAATTCAACTCTCTAGGCAAAGATTCAATACTTTGACATCAGTGTTTTTTCTTGATTTAGGGTGAACTGGGCTGATATTCTCTGTTTATTATACACCCCAAAACTATGCTTGGGGGGTATATAGGCGTCAGCTTGACGGTCAGTCCGTCTGTAGCTTTTTCGTGTCCCCTTAATTTCTCTGCAATCATTGGACGTATTTGATTCAAACTTCAGATATAATCAGTATCAAGCAGAGATGTGCATATTCCATTTTGGTTACGGTCCATTGATTTTTGACAGAGTCATGGCCCTTTGGTGAAAAATCTTGTCTGCTCAATTTCTCAGCAACCATTGGACGGATTTGATTCAAATTTCACAGAAAGACTCGTTATAAGTCAAATATGTGCATATCCTATTTTGGTTATGGTCCATTGTTTTTTGACTGATTTATGGCCCTTCATTAAAAAGTCCATCTTTTGGTACAGCCCTTTTGCGGATAGCACTTGTATATGGACAAGCACTGTTGGGGGATGTTAGTACGCTTTGCGACAATGTCTAGTTTTTTGTCAGAAAAAAGACTGAACTTCATTATAGTGATGTAGTAGGGATATTTTTTGTATGACTTGAACATTCAGGCATATCAATTATCAATTATAGGGTCATGGTCCATTGATTATTTGCTCCATTTGGTCATGTTACTTTTGAATTTTTCACTTTGCCCGATATGTATGTTTGAGAAGGATATGGTTTTCGTGTTTGATTATGTACTGGAAAAAGATGGAAAAGTACTCAAATCCTTAGTTGAAAGGGGGATATGATCACGCTAAGAGAGGGAAAGGTTACCAGTTTAGAGGAGGAAGAGGAAATAATAATAGAGTTAGAGGACAGAGAAATAACAACGATCGAAGGAAGGAATAGAGACGTCTAGCTTCTAAGAACTTTGTGCCAACTTGCTATGGCTGCGATGGAGAAGGATTCAAGATGAAGGATTGCCCTAGTAATGCACAAAAAAGGGGTTATAACTACCAGGATTTTTGGCACATATCAGAGTTTTGCTCAACCTAATATGTGCCTCGGTTGCTGGATAGAACTTGGGCACTTTTAACAAAGACCCTTAATTAGTTGGACAAAGAAAGAAGTGTCAGTTAAGTTAGATTCCTTTCACACAAAAGCCTTAGTCGATACAGGGAGTTGTATCAGCACAGTATCAGAGTCCTTTTTCAGAGATAGTTTGAAAGATCTAAAGTTAAACTTTTAGACTTTATCTTAACGTTTTCAGGCAACACAATTTTCTTAATGGGGAAAAAGTCTTTTACAACACTTAAAGCAGTTTCTAAATGAATCTTATTTTAGGTGACAGCCTTCATATTTAGTATGACTGCTTTCTGGAGAAATGACAAGTTAAATAACAACACAAGGGTAAATACCAAGTTTCAGTTAACATGACAGGTAAAGTGTAAATAACAAGGTCAAGTTCTAAGAACATAACTTGGATTCCTATTTCGCTTTTTTACACCCCTCAATGAAAGGCCCTTGAAAACATTGTGGAGAATTAAGAAATTGGTTGTTGAAAGTGTTTGTTTTTTTCATTATTCACAATCTTTTCATCCCAATTAAACAAAGATTTCTAAAATTTCATCTAAAGAAAATTGTTGTCTGCAACTTTTTGGACTTGGATTTGTCTAAAATTTTGTTGTCTGATAACAGGTTAAATCACTCTTTTTTTCAGAACAACACAGAACAAAGACTTGGACCTGATAACCAAGATTCACAATGTTTCAGTGTATACAAAATCTTTGTGCAATGTTATTGACGTCATGAATGGACCATTGATACAGACTTTAGAGAACAGACTTCAACACAATCTAAGAAGAATTAAAATGCTGGAGGAGGAAAAGGAAAAGTTAAAGAAAATTTTAGAGGAAGATTGATAAGTTAACATTTAAGAGGTGAAGAGAATATTTTTTGTTCTCATGGAGGTATGACTTGAAAAATCTAATCACACTGTATGAATACGCAAAGCGAGTATTCTCTTCATTTCTTATAATTTATCAGCATTGAGTGAAAAAAGCAAAATCTTTACAAGTTTTGATACCCTTTTGTATGGGACTATTTTGTGCGGAATCATACAAAACAGGTGCATGCTCAAAATTTTGTTCATGGAGTTATGAATAATTATTTCCTACCAATCAGATTGCCCGTTTTTGATAGACGAATCTAAACATTAAATTGTTATTTTGATAAATTTTGATAGATCTTCATGGTAACCTAGGAAGATTGATAAGTCAAAATAATTTTGACAGATCTTCATGTTATCTCAATCCCAAACGACAAAATTTTGGACTAGTCAAATTTGAAGGAAGTTGCAGACATTTCAAAGTGAAATGAATTTGAAAAAAAATGACCAAATATGGTAGAAATGATTGTAGGAAAAAGACAAACCCATTGAAATGGCAGATAGTGTGGAAATGGTATAACCCATTCACCTCAGTGACACTTCTTGATTTTCATTCAAGACAAGCAATTGGGAAAAAAATGAGTAAAATGAAGAAATTGCTTGAACCAAGCAATTTCTTCATTTTACACAATGTTTTCAGCCAAGAAAGTTGAAAATCTAAAATTCCATATACACATATACTTTGAAATTGTCGTCTGCAACTCCTTTCAATTAGGACCAGTCTGAAATTTTGATGTCTGGTAATGGGTTAAAAAATATACGGATAGTTTCCAAAAAGTATGTATCAAATGAAAGAGAAGAAAACATTGACAAAAGGAAAAGGCATGAAATGATGATACTTATATTCTCCCTTTCTTTAGATATCTTCTACCTTTTCCAATGTTAGTGCTTTTATTTTAGTTAATAACACTTTAAGTTAGACCAGTCTTCTAGTAAGTTGTCTAATTTAAAGAAGTCTGTGCACTTCATTTCAACCCATTCAGCTTAATTTAGTAATGGTTCAAATTGAAAGAGGATGCAGAGTATGTATTAAAGTATGTTTAAAGGGAGGTATGGATGGTTTTTTTCATGTCATACATTTTAATTATTTTTATTCCCTCTCATGCATTATTTGAATACAATATTCAAAGGACTAAAAGATATTAAAAAATATTTAAATATAGATTAAAAGCCTACGTAGGCTATTAGGGTAATATCCTAGTTTATTTTGATAACTGACCCCTGACATTCACATGGTGTGTATAACAATTTCAATCATGCATTAAGTTTGAATTAGCTTGAACCAATGTCATTGTGACATCACCAGTAGTTATGTTCCCTAGTTAATCTAAGGTGTTAGAAAGCCGGATTGTTTGCTAATATGGTTATACACTCTTCGAAGGTTACAATGTCACGCAAAAGGGTCATCAGGTTGACTAGAGTCAAAGGCTTTTCATTATTTAACCCATTACCACTCAAAAATTTTTAGAGATAAGTCATCAGTCCAAAACTGTCGTAAGAGTTAATATAGACACTTCCTGTAGTTTTGCTGTGACATAATTTAGGGCATTGATTGTTTCCCTTGTACTTTGTAAAGTTGGGTCAAATGCAGATGAAATACAGATTAAATGTGCTGTCGACAACTGAAAAGCCTCCTTAAGCCAATCAGATAGCCCTCACCTGAGGACAATGTGCTGAAGGTGAGCTATTGTGATCAGTAAATGTCCGGCGTCCATCTGTCTGTCTGTAAACAATTATAAGAAAATCTCCTCCTAAACCATAAGGCCTACAGCTTTGATATTTGTTACATATCATCACCTATTGACCCTCTACCAAATTACATCAAAGAATTACTGTACTCTTAAAATGAGCCCTTTTCTGTGTGATCCCTTATTTTATAAAGGAAATCTTTGAAAATCTTCTCCTCCTAAACAATAAGACCTAGAGCTTTGATATTTGGTACATATCATCAGCTATTGACCCTCTTCCAAAATACTTCAAAGAATTACTGTATTCTGAAAATAAGCCCTTTTCTGTGCAATCCATGATTTTACAAAGGAATAGAGAAGGAAACCTTTCAAAGTCTTCTTCTACCAAACCATATTGCCTAGAGCTTTTATATTAGGTTTATTATATCATCACCTTTTGACCCTCTACCAAAATACTTCAAAGAATTACCGTATTCTGAAAATTAGATCTTTTCTGTGCGTTCCCATAATTACAAATGAATAAAGAAGGAAATCTTTGAAAATGTTTATTTCCCAAACGATAAGGCCTAGAGCTTTTATAATTGGTACATATCATTACCAATTGACCCTTTACAAAAATACTTCAAAGAATAACCATATTCTGAAAATAGGCCTTTTCTGTGCTATCCTTGATTTTAGATAGGAATACATACCAAATATCAAAGCTCAAGGCCTAATGGTTAAGGAGGAGAAGATTTTCAAAGGAATCCTTCTTGAAAATCATCTCCTCCTAAACTATTAGGCCTAGAGCTTTGACATTTCGTATGTATTGATTTCTATTGACCCTCTAACAAAATACCTCAAAGAATTACCATATTCAGGAAATTAGCGCTACATTGTGAGATCATCAATATACCTAGAATTAAAAAAGAAAACTTAAACATCTTCTGCAAAGTAAGTAGACAGAAAACTTTGCTATTTTGTTTATATCATAAAGCCATGAACCGTCATACTCAGGGGAGCAATTCAGGACCATTATGGTCCTCTTGTCTTATCTAGGTTTCAGAAACTTTGATACCTCCATTTAAACCATTGCCTTACAACAAAATTTTAGATTTGGTCAAATCAAAAGTAGTTGCAGAAGAAAATATCAAGTTGATTTAATTTCTAAAAACTGTTTGTTTTTCGGGATAGAAAACATTGAGGATAATGCAGACATTGCTTTCTTGAGGGGAGTCAAAAAGCTGGATTGTGTTATAATGGGTTAATTTGAAAAATAACTGCCAAGTAGGGTCAAATCATTTTTGAAAAAAGGAGGAATGGCTTTTCATGAATTGCTTGTCCAAATACATGTCATTCTAATCTGTTTGAATGTACTAATAAAAGAATATTTTGTTATTTTTCACTTTTATTTATTTACAACAAATACAGCCTTTTATCCTCTACATTTAATCAAATACAAATCATATAGTTTTAACGTATATCTGCCTCCAAAACTTAACCTTAAAATCTAACATTTTCTTTTGATTCACCATTTTATCTGGGAATATACTGGTGACAGCTGGCATATTATGAGAGGTAACAAAAAGGTTTTTGCTACATTTGAGTTTTATTGTTATAAAAAGTTTGTGTGTGTCGATGTATGAATCTCAGTATGTTCATATCTTCAAATATCTGGCATACTTAAACCTTGTCATGCTGAACCCGGAATATTCCGGTTTTGGCAGGAGGTGTAGACCAAGATCAGACTGCACATAAGTGCAGTCTGATCTTGGTCTTTACCTCCTGCTTGTACTGTTCTTGCCAGAGTTGTTTATGAAATTGATTTCTAAAAGAAATATTGATTTTTGAACAACAAGTACTATCAGTGCTTTCAGCCCTTTGATTTTACAGCGATTCACTAAGGTAATTTATACAGCATAACAAGGGTTAAAGAAAGCAGCTGTTGATGTGCTGTTAAATATCATTCATTTATTCCTGATGTCTCAAGTCTTTCAAAGGTATACTGCTTTTATTTGAAATTCTAAAAGGTTAAGAGTGTATGAGCATAAGTTTTTTAGGTCTTTCAAAACCTTCTTTTTTTTACGGAATTTCTTACTTTTGCCCACATAGCTGGCTAAAAATAATTCATTTTCATGAGTGTCTAGTTTACAAGCAATTTATTCTTTAACCACAAGATTCTCCCTTGAATTGGTTTAAAGTAATAGATTTTATCAGTATTAGTCTTTCACAAAAACAGGGTTTTATGGACATATTTTGTTTAATTTTGACTAGCCTACTTGTTCTGTCTGGTCATATCTTTACTATTCAATAAAAAAAAAATGGCTGTTAAGGGCGAGTACAATTTTCTTAAATGATATGTGTATTGTGAAAACTTTGAAAATCTGCCTCATATAAAAACCATTTGATGGATTTCAACCAAATATGTCAGGAATGATCCTTTGAAGACTCATTATAAGATTTTTTAATAAAACTACAAATTTGATTGGATAAAAAATGGCTTTTTCGGGCTAGATTATTTCAATATATATCTTATAGTGAAAACTTTGAAAATCTCCTTCTTAGAAACCCATGTAACAGATTTCAACATGTATCATAAGAAATTTAGTCCCATGGAGCAATTCAGGCCCTTAAGGGCCTCTTAATTTTTAATCAGCTCAGCTGTTTTTGTAGAAACTCAAGATAATGTTAAAGTCTTGTCACTTTCATCCTCTTTTTATCTTGTTCAATAAATTCTCTGAAGTCTCACGGCATAAAGTCAAGGGTCAAAGCCACAGCAAAAGAACAAATTTTGATTTGCCTATATCTCTCCATCAATTGGTTAGATCCTCATATTATTTTACACACTTGCAAAACATGATATGATCAAATGTACTGCACTTGATACAAGCTTCTCTACTAAAGGTCAAGGTCATAAAAGAAAAGGTCAACCTGTAATTTTTGTTCAGTTGGCCCAATGGACCAATCACGGCTGTCAATCAAATAATGAGCTGACCAATGAAATTCATTTGGACCAGAAGTTAGTTTTGAAATCAGACAATGGGTACCTTTTTTGTAAAGCTTTTTGTTGGTTTTGCAATTCAAACGTCATAACTACAGCTTATTCAAGCTGTAGTTACGATAATTAGGTCATCAACCACTTTTTGTTTCCTATTGCAGAACAAACAGAAACTACTTTCTTTTATTGTTTTGTAAATGACAAATTTGTTATTTCGGGCAAAAAGGGTGGTATGAAAAGTAATGGAATCTGGCCAGACTGCACTGGCTGGGAACTTTTCGCTCTTTGACAATTTTAAGAATATTCTTCCTTTCTAAGTAATTATTTTCAGAATATAGCCTCTGATTTATCACAATGCTATCCTTATCATTAATGCAAAAGATATAAGATAAGAAAAAAAATACATGAAAACATCATTTCATGAACACAGTTAAGACATCAAAATTTTACGTGCATAGAGATCATTTAATTTCAAAAGAGCAAAATAAATGACAGGTGCATAGAATTGATTCAGAAAGTGCATGAATTTGACTTATTTTCTGGCCTTTCATTGATGTTGGTTAATCCATTACAACACAGTTTCCACATATAATGCCCTTATGAAAAAAGAATATCTATTCATGGAGAAATGAATATAATAAAAAAGCATTGCAGAAAACTTTTAACTTTACCAGACGATGAAATTTTAGACAGGTCCAAATTCAAAGGAGTTGCAGACGACAATTTGAAGATTATGAAATTTAAGTTTAAACTTTCTGGGAAGAAAACATGGGGCATGAAGAAATTACTTGTTGCAAGTAAGTTCTTCATTTTCCATAATGTTTTCTCAGTTTTTTTCTTGTGGAACAGCAAAAAGCGTCAATGTGTGGGAATCGGTTAAAAATTTTTTCACAAACACCACAATTTATATTCATTTATCCCTACACAACACTGAGTTATGACTATAAGATTTGATTTGAAAATGAATAAACAAAAAATAATAATGTTCCCACAATCACTGCAATCAGATACCCATAATAATGTTTAAATAAAAGATGCTTGTTAACTTCAAATTCATTATCTTCGAGGGGACACCTGCATTTTGGACAAACCCTATCTAAAACTATTAGGTCCGGAACCAGTGAAATATGTCCGCATGGAAAAATTCTGTGTAAAGAAAGCATTCTGTATACAGCATTTCTGTTCGAGCTGAGTGGAGGTGGTGATTCTTGGGGCCTAATTGTAGATGGGATATATGGTAAGGGTTCTTGAATCTCCTGTTCAGGTTCAAAGGCATATTCGTCTGATTGAAATGGAGTTTCTCTTTGAGGCCTGTATGGAACAACAGAATTGAAGCTACTTGGGTTCCATTGTGAACTTTTATTTTTCCTTCCCTTTCTCTTTTTTGCCATTGCTGCTACACCATAACCTGCAAAAATTAGTTAGCTGTATATTAAAACTACTGAGCTTATACTCGTGAAGAATTAGGAATTAGATTTTCAAAAAGATAAAATAAAGTTTTATTTTACTGCAATGATTTTATTCAATTTATCTCCACTGATTGAGGAACTGTTTTAACCAGTTACCAGGTGTCAGAATTTTAGGCCAGTCCAAAATGAAAGGAATTGCAGATGACAATTTAAAGTATATAAAATTCTAGATTTTTCAACTCTGGGCAGATATCATTGTGTAAAATGAAGAAATTGCTTGTTACAAGCAATTTCTTTATTTCACACAATGTTATCCCAATCATTTTTTGTCAGGGGCCTAAAAAGTGTCATTGTGTAGGAATGTTTAACCCATTCCAACTCAATCCCTCCTTTTTACGCCCCTCAAGGAAAAAACTTTGGAAAACATTGTGGAAAATGAAGAAATTGCTTGTATCAAGCAATTTCTTCATTATCCACAATGTTTTCTATAAACAAAGACGAAAAAATTCAAAATTCCATCAACTCGAAATTGTCGTCTGCAGCTTCTTTCAATTTGGACCAGTCTAAAATTTTGCTGTGTTGGAATGGCTTAAATAATTCTTAAAATCTGCGCTAAAATCATTAGACAGGTTTTTATTTGGAGTTAAGGTTTCTTTTGAGAAGGTCTACCCAATCCTGTGAGCATAATTTTTTTTTTTTCAGGATTTCATTACAAGACAATAAAGTTTTAGAATTGTCCAAATTCAAAAATGTTGCAGATGACAATTTTAAGTTGATGTTTTTTTGTTGAGCCCACTTGCAGTGAGCGAGACATAGTTGTCACTAGAACAAGTCGGTGTATGTGCATTAGTCTGTTAGACCGTCTGAATTTGTCCGGCAAATTACTCCTACATTCATGGATGGATTTCAAAATATAATGGCACATTATTCTCCATCATGAGTAGATGTGCCATTTTAAAGAATTTTTGGGATAGTTCTAATGTCAAGGCCACATATCAAGGTCAAACACTAAAATTGTGATTGTCAAGAGCATTTCTCCTACAATTATGGATGGATTTCAAAATAAATTGGCACAATTATTTTCTATCATGAGTAATTCTGCAATTTGAAAGAATATTTTGGATAGCTTCAACTTCAAGGTCAAAGCTCAAGGTCAAGCACTAAAATTGTGCTTGTCCAGGACATGATGCCTACAAAACTTTGTGGGCTTGTCAGCATTTGTCCTGGGACAACCATCTAGTTTTCAAAATCCTTTTACTTTTGGATTGAAAATATTGTGGACAATGAAGGAAAGGCTTGTAAGGGGTAGTGTCTTCTTTTTCCATAATATTTTCAAAGCTTTTTTTTTTCTTGAGGGGGGGAGGGACCAAAATCTAGATTGTGATGGAATGAGTTTAAACTGGAAGGGCTGATTTAGGGTCGACATTTTTTTCGATTAATTTTGTCAACAAATAAGGCTTCAAAAACAACAAACAGGAATTATAGACTAAGATCAGATTGCACATATATGCAGGCTGATCTTTGTCTATGCCTACTGCAAAAAACAGGAATATTCTGGGTTTAGCTAGACAAGGGTTTAAGAAGATTTAACCAATTCCTATACAAAGCCACGTTTTTTCCCCTCAACTAAAGACTTAAACCAAGGTTGAACATGAAGAAATTGCTTGTAACAGATAGAAAAATAGCAACACATATTTATGAATTAGGCTATCAGATTTGTGAAATACTCTCCATTTACCACCTAGCTTTTCAACAGTCATTTTTACAAAACATCTCTTCCTAAACCTCTCAGTCAGTTTGCTAAAATCTATTGAAAACTAGTTGCTATCAAAAGTGAAAAAAATGATAAATCTGTTCAGATCCAGGCATTGACTTATATTGACATCTATAAAACTGTTGAAATTATTATCCTTGGGCCTTAAAGGGGACAAGGATTATTTAGAGGAAAAGAATAAGTTTCCTTAAATAATGATAAAAAAATCTTTGCCAAAACTACTGAGCTAATTTGGATTAAATTTTGTATGATGTTTTGTATAAGAAAATGAATCTGTACAAAAGAAAAAAAAATACAATTTAGAAGGCATTTTGAGTCTCTAAGAAATAAATAATCAAATATATGACAGCGGGGAACACAAAACAAAAAAAAATCAATTGTTTGGCGACCGAAACTTCACATCTACAGCTTACACAAACAGTATTTACGCAACAAAAATACTTGACAATAATGTCAGAGTTCATCATTCACTATCCGTGTAAATGAATGCTTTGATTGGTCAATCGATTTTTGTTATTGACAGCAGCGATCCGTCGTTTTTGTCAAAATTCCCTAGTTCCTACTAGCTGTAGTAACGTAGCCTTCTTTCTGATAATCTGTTGGCGAATTCGCCAACAGATTATCAGAAAGAAGGCTACGTTATCGCCAACACATTATCAGAAAGAGAGCTACGTTATCGCGGCCAAGTTCCTACCTGTATTGTTGAAATAGATATCCTCTGGCACATCGATTCTTTTCTTCCCTACCTTATTCAAGGGATATTTAAAAAAAAAAAAACTAAACTGAACGTAGATAGAGTGAAATTTGAAATGCGCTCTGTTTATCAGAGTGAACCCAACAATAGATTCGTGTCGACCTCAATCAATTAATCGTCTGCAAAATAAAGTTCATAAAGACAGACTTGTACTTTTTCCTTGAATACAAACTGAAAGTAGAAGTTTGCATACACCAATGTGCGGCACAAATATTTTAACTACAGGTTAAATTAAGATGTGGTTACGATATTATGGTCGCGCACTGGCCATATATTACTAGTTCGTCTGTTTACTTTCGCGTTGATGATGATCAACCCATTCCAACACGGTGATTTTGGACGCCCTCAAGAAAAACAACTGGGACAACATTGTAACAAGCAATTTCTTCATTTTACACAATTTTTCTACCTCGAAAATTAAAAAAATTATAATTTCATAAACTTGAAATTGTCGTCTGCAACTCCTTTCAATTTGGACCAGTCCAAATTTTTTTTCGATTATTAATGATTTAAATTGAGATACATCAGGCAAAATTTTGTCTTCTTGAAAGTGCATTTGTCGACCCTGATTAGCCTGTGCAGACAGATAATGGTCGAAACTTTTCGCCCTTTGCAAATTTTCCGAATCTAGATAGATCTTTCTACCTCACCATAGGCTTATTTTCGAAATACTGTCTCTGATTTATTCCTGTTAGATCCATTGTACTTTTCAATTATTTGATTTACAGAACATCCGGGTATTTATTTTTCGCTCAACGGATCAATGTATTCATTGTAAATATTTTAAATACGAATACATTATAAGAATATGAAACACGAATAAATTGTTAGAATATGAAACACAAATACATTGTAAGGATATGAAACATATATACATTGTAAATACATAATCACGAATTCATCGTAAGGATATGAAAAAGGTATGTTTCTTTTAGCTCCGATTTCAATACATTAGCAAACGGCATATTTTTCAGACTTGTGTAATTCTTTAGGGGAAGAGATGTCACACATTTCTTTCGAAACTTTATAGCTTTTGTGTTATTTGAAAAGTACAAATTGACATAATCAAATTTAAAACAGTGTTTTGGTCCACCAATAAGATAAACTTGGATCTTATTTATGGAGAACCGCACATGCATGTCAACTACTTTAATTTGTAAGAATAAAAAGAAATAAGACACATGATGTTTGACGACTTCCAAAGCTATTTACATCATTTACAGTTATATTCCAAAGGGTGTTTTCTTTGCGACACGGTGTCATTCTTGAATCTTTGGTAATTCGAAATTGTTACACGTAACGAGAAACGGGGCATAGGTTTATCTAGTTTTGAAAAAGAGACAAGTAATGAGGAACGGGATATAGATAAAAATCATCTTTTGAAAATGTGACAAATCACGAGAAACAGGAAATATGATGTACACGTATCAACTTTTGAAAACGTGACAAGTCACGAGAAGCGGGACCACCTAGAAAGTTCGAAAATTCACCAGGGTTAAAATTTTTAGGCTTTTGCAGATTTCTAGATTTAGACAGATTATTCTATTTTACATTCTTTCAATCCTTGTTGATCTATGCTGGGTCTTTTTTCTTTCTTTTTTTTTTCAGTGGCCTAGGGCAAACATATGAACTTATTGATTGAGGTCTATGTAGATAAGTTATCATAATCACTTTGCAATGACAGAATGATTTGTTTCTCTCTTTTGTTTGACGGATTTTATTCCCAAACCTATCCACTATGAAAAGACAAGGATGGCAATCGTGCGGTTATTTAGTAGTTTGGCACCGAAGGTTTCTCACCTAAGGAAGTTCACGAGGGCGTGGTAGTTACATTAGAGTAGCGTGCCCCCATGTAAATGCACGATGAAGAAAAGTGGATCTGAATTTAAACACGATACAGAGAGTCTTGAAGATGACCAGCGCCCTGGCATGTCATCGGTAAAATCCACGTGATTATTGTGAATTATACAGCGGTTCATCTCTACGCAGGTACGTATCTCAAACAATAACAAAGGTTTCTGCCAGATGTGTCTCAGAGCCATGGGTTCTACGTCGAGCTTTAGGCCAAATGGCAGTGGAAAGAAGATCACTGCTCCGTATAAGGCAATTTCAACGATATCCGTTGAGAAGACGATGACCACAGTTTTCTTGGATACAAGGGAATGCTGCTATTGAATTAAATCGAAGAAGGTCACGCTATAACTTCGAGGTATTATGCTGACCTCATGGGGCAGCTTCGTAAACATAATTAAGGAACAAAGACTCGGAATACTATCATTAGGTGTGTTCTTCAATTGACCAATCGCGGCTGTCAATCAAGGAATATTTTAACCAATCAAATAATTCATCCAATCCGGAATTGATGATTTAAACTACGACATTGGCCTCCATTTTTATGAAACATTTTTGATATTTGGCGACTTAAACGTCGTAACGACAGCTTATTAAAGCTGTAGTTACGACGTTTAGGTCGCCAACAAACCATTCTATTTATTTGTTACATGCTACTTGCCATAATTTTTTCAGAATAACGTCCTTTAAAATCGAAGCGGGACTTACTGTCGGATTCAGTAGGTGTTGGCAGAGGAGTAAGTTGGCGGGTCCAGTGATTTGTCAAATAGGACAATACTTCAGCACACTAGTCGGCTGTTGCCATGGTTGTTATTCGGTAATAAGGTTTCAAACTTGTTGAGCGTCCATCTTATTCACCTAATTTAGTACGCTCTGACTATTGCCTATTCCCAAAGATGGGAAAAGAACTCAGCGACCGCCATTGGCGCACTGGAAAAGGAACTCAGCGACCGCAATTGGCGCGGTGATATTAACGTCAAACAAGCTATTGGAGCATCTTTCTAGGACCCAAAATGCTACGTTATATCCAATCACTTCAAAGAGTGGAAGCTCGCGAGGTGACGTTGTCAACTAAATGAAAATTATGTAGGTTAACCCATTATCGCACGACATAAGCTTAGACTGGCCCAATTTGAAAAAAGTTGCAGACGACTTTTCAAAGTGAAAATAAATTGAAAAATGACTATCGTTTTTGGTATAAAACATTGTGAGAAAAGGAGATATTGCTTGTTGTGGGCAATTTCTCCTGTCCTCACAATATTTGTCAAATCTTCAATTCTTCAGAGTGTAAAAACGCGGAATGAAATGGTAATGGGTCAAACCGTGTCTCCTTCCAAACGTGGGTCACAAAAAAGCCAAAAGTGAGCGGCTGCAATCGCTCATGTACAGTGACTCACAGACCGTCAAGGAGTGTTTGATCAAAGGAAACCAAAGTAGATAAGCTGAAAATAAATTGTGTATCTTATTTTGATTAGACTCCTTTAACCCTTTTTTAACCCGGACGACAGAATTTTAGACTGGTCCAAATTCAAAGAAGTTGCAGACGGCATTTTTCAATTAATTAAATTTTGAAATTTTAAATTTTTGTCTTTATAGGCCGAAAACATTATTTTGATTAAATGAAGAAATGAAGCGATTCCTTCATTTTCCACAATGTTTAACAGATCCCCTTTTTTCGGGGGACCGTAAAAATCGGGATTTTGTGGAATTGGGCTAAGAGGATATTCTTCGCGATGAATCATTATCTCTATTGTAATTTGTTGTGTTCTTTAGAGGGGCTTAAAAATAAAAATATCAGTAAGAAGCTGCGAAGCGGATTCACACAGAAAGACGGTTAGGAGTATTATTTTCATTTTTCATACATCCATCAAAACATCAGTATCGAAAGTTTATTATAATTATTATCATTTCTTATGAATGTAATATACCGTCAAGGCGTATGCCATAGATCTATTACCACACAACACCGCGTTTTCTACGCGTTGAAATCATATAGTTCTAGAAAACTCTAAGAACATTGAGATATAAGAATAGATGCAATTTCTTCTTTTCTCACAATGTTTTATTCACTATCAGACACCTATTTCTATCGGTAAGATTGGGGGCACTTTGTTTCACCGATGTCCGCTAGTTGTAAACTTAACGCAAAAACTTACCATTTTGCTCTTAATTCTTGCACCGTTAAAATTAAAAGGCTAATACTTGTGATAAAGGTTCCTTGTATTGATCGGCATCAGTTGGTTGTAAGGTCAAGGTCATCCGTCAAAGTCAAACGTACTTATCAAGGTCGCATTTCCGAAAAAAGGCTATTACATGGCATGGTCACAAACAGATCTTCTTTGATTTTGAACAAGCTTTGAATTTTCCTCTGCATCTTCTCTGGTTTGGCCAGTCCAGATTTTTGTTGTCAAAATGTCGAACAAGAGCCATGCAGAATTGGCCATTAACCTGCCTTAACTATCTCAACTTGAGATGGTACGAACAAGGAGTTCCTCAATAAACAGGTAATTACGGGCCAGCGTTTGCACAGTTTTTCTCCTTTATGACCTCTATCCATCTCATGAATTTACAAGTTCATAGCTTCTTAACGCTCAGAGATATTTTCTGTAAAAATAAAAAAATCTCTGTAAGAATAAATAGAACGGTAAATAAGTTGATGATTAATTTACTTTCAGAGATATGCCCCTGACAAAATATAAGTCGGAAACAATAGCAAAGGGAAATAACTGGAAAAAATTCACATTATGATAATGATTCCTGAGCACTGCACTTATCCTCATTGAGAGTTGATAGCTACGCCCAACACTGTCAGAGATATACTCCGGGAAAACTTCAAAAATTTGGAATGCATGAATTTTTATCCATGTGCGCTCCATTTCTCCTTGGTTAGATCTGTCCATACAAAAATTTGATAGCTGCTGTAATTTTTGAAAAATACTCCGGACAAAACAATAGCAAGAGAAATGATTGAAAACATGACTAGCCAGAATTATGATTTCAGAGTACTAAACTTCTCCTCATTGAGAGTTGATAGCTACCGATACAAGGCCGTATTAGCCAACTTTGTCATCAGCATCGATACCTTCATTAAATGGTCTGATTATCTAAAATCACTTCACTATCCTCTTTTGAAACATAGAGCGCATCGATCCCTCGAAAAGGACACTTGAGTACCTTGTTTCGCACCATTTTAACCCATTCCCACACAGAACAAAATTAGACTAGTCCAAATTCAAAGATGTTGCATACGGCAATTTCAAGTTGGTGGAATTTTGAAAACATTTGTCTAGGAAAGATTGTGGACATTGAAGAATTTGCTTGTTACAAGCAATTTCTTCATTGTCCACAATGTTTTCCATAGCTTTTTTTTCTTAATATGCGTGAAAAACGGAATTGAGTGGGAACGGGTAAAGAGCTTATCCATCCCCCGAAGATTCTAAGATATTGTCATAAATAACTAGTTTTAACTACATTTAATTGTTTTATCGGATGTATATAATATATTTTCATTTGTATTATTGTACATAATTATTGTTCTTATTGTACCTTGTTGTGCCTGGACGAAATAAAAGATATGGTCCGTTCTGTACTTTAAATCGGTGGACGGAATCTCTCTATGAAGAGGTCGGTTGCTTGTTTTAATTTTCACCGTTTGTTTTTGAAACCACCACCAGACGGGAAAGAAATAGGCTGGTCCAAATTGAAACAAATTACAGACGACAATTTTAAGTTGATTAAATTTTATTTATTGATTTGTTTATTTTATTGTCTTAGTGGGGAAAAAACATAGTGGACAATGAAGAAATTTCTTTTTACAACCAATTTCTTCGGTTTATTTATTTATTTTTTTTTTTGTTTTTGTCTTTGTTTTTTTTTTGTTTTTTTTTTGTTTTTTTTTTTTTTTTACATAATTTTCAAAAGCTTCTTCTTCAGGTGCGTAAAACAACGGGATTGAATGGAATCGGGTTATGAATAAAGAAAAAAAGGGGGTAGCCAACGTGGAATGAATTTAAAAAAAAAGTGTCACTCTTAGAACTAAGTTGTAGGCCTATTTGATGAGAAAATAAACCGTAATATTTTTAACGCAGTCTTCAATAATCCCGTAAATACAATGTAACTGGGTTTTAGTTTACTATATGATATTCAAAATGCTCTAAAACAGAAAAAGTGGTCCAAATAGGATAGAAAACATTAAGAGAACATTACCTTTTACGAGCATTTTCTCGTTTTCTCACTATATTTTTCGTAGCCATTGTAACCAATGCATCAAAATGAGGATTTGGTGAAATAGGTTAGGAAAACCGGAGCCATTATTAATAGGTCACTACGAAGATTTCACTGAAAAATAACATTTTCTCTCTTTTACCACACACAACATTTTTAGTTGAGTTCAAATTGAAAGAAGTTGCAGGCGATAATTTTAAGTTGATGGAATTTAGAAAATCTGTGCCTTTTAGGGTAGAAAACATTGTTGTCATTGAAGAAAATACTTGTGACAGGCAATTTCTTCACTGTCACAATGTTTTCCAACGCTTTTATTCTCGGAGGGGGACTCAAAAAGCGGGATTGTGAGGGAAAGGGTACAAAATTTTGTCGTCCTCTTAGCTAGTCAAACACTGACGGCCTATTTTTGGAAAATCGCTTATCACCCCTCTTGTTATGATATGATCTTGGTGCACGTTAAGATAATTAAGTCTACATTGGTGATCCAATTTGTTAGATAACATTCCTAGGAAATGAAAGGTGGTTGATCCCATTACCATGCGATGCGTCTTTTGACACACTATGGGAATATGAATTTTTAAAACATTGTGGAAATAAGGAACATTGCTTGTTAAAATCAATTTAAGATTGTCGTCTACAGCTTCCTTCAATTTTGGACCAGTCTAAAATTGTGTTGTGTGGGAATGGGATAAACCCTTCCGATTTGGACCAGTCTAAACTGTAATTCTTGATCCACGGTGTGTAACCCAACACGCGGTATATATTTCCGTCTGTTAGCTACTGCATTATACTCACAATATTATTTCCGTCGCTTCAATAAATTGTTGTGGCGGAAACAGAAGGCCACTTAACGCGATATGACAATACAATCGAATGGATCATGCAGAAGTATAGAATATCACGTATCTGGTTATTAACAGTGGGCTAACGTCGTGTCAGTCGACAAAGCCTTTGGGAAATGACGAGTCGGTTGTTCATCGAAAAAATGATTGACCAATCAAACCATTCGTTTAAAACGGAATGGAACTTTGAAGTCTGGCATTTATGCGAAGCAGTTTCGTTGACTTGAAGACCAAAACACTTACAAAATATAGTTCGCCTACAAACCATTTTATTTATCTATTGTTTCATTTATTGTGTAAATTTTAATGGCCATGGATTTTGCAAAATAATGTACTTGTAGTTTATTATGTAAGTCGATCCTCCTGTTGGAGTTATCTACGAGCGCTCATTCTTTGCATCATAGCCGCCGTCATTGCGCAGTCGGTAGCGTATCTGACTCCTAATCTTCAATAATTTGGATGTCATGGGTTCGTTCCCCGCCGCAGCACATATCTTTTCAGACATTTGT
This sequence comes from Fragum fragum, assembly GCA_946902895.1. Taxonomy (NCBI): domain Eukaryota; kingdom Metazoa; phylum Mollusca; class Bivalvia; order Cardiida; family Cardiidae; genus Fragum; species Fragum fragum. Next base: position 61,057,375 of record OX336365.1, on the reverse strand, counting down.
CTCTCACCAATCGGTGGATAATCGTAAACCTAAGTTGGATAGCAGCTGGAGGCTAGGAGAGGATGTAGTGGTAGTACTGGTGTGAGAAATACCAGGAATCAATTGTTAGGTGCTCCAGCCGCTTCGAAATGACTGAAATACTGTTAAAAGCGGCGTGAAACCCCAATCAATCAATTTTAAAATTCTTTGCATCATCCTTAACACTGTTTTATAAAACTTTGTAGTTGCACCACCTGAACTTTATAGATTATTTAACCCATTCTCACACAATCCCGCCTTTTTACACCCGAAAGAAAAAAAATTAGAAAGCATTATGGAAAATGAAGAAATTGCTTGAACAAGCAATTTCTTCATTATCCAGAATGTTTTCTACAACAAAAGTAACCCCTAGTCTAAAATTTTGTCATACGATAATGGGGTTAAACTGCGGGTTGAGAAACCATGCGATTTTCACCATGTGAATTTAAAGTTTGTACAAAAAATATTTTTTGACAAGAAACACTGTTTGCAAAGTGAATGTTTTAAAACGATAGTGCTTCGTTAAAAAAGGGGGAATGAAGAAGTTCTACGTATTTTGGCTCATCCCTTGTACACACCCCAAGAAAATTTGGATCCGCCCCTATACGTGTATCTTTATGATGACATTTACCTAGTAGGATTTGCTGCATGTTCTCAATGCACCAGTCTAGTATATGACGGCTAACCATCACCTCCCATTGTAATGTTAATCGTCACAATATAACTTTTTGAAATAAACGAAGTTTATCCCCTGTCTAAAACAGCCGATCCCCTTTCTTTTGATGTCTATATGTGAAGCATATGAAAATTGCTTTATTTCATCGCTAGTTATGATTTATGGGATAAAACGCTGACCAACACACCGGTATAGGGTGTTTAGAAAATAATTTGAATTTCAATAAATATCCTGTCCTGTAAATAAAAACAGTATGCTATTCATCGACAAAATATATCTGCACTTCATGCCGTAATGCACTTAGCTATCACGATTTTTCAAAGCCTGTCACCATTTTACAATGTTTCTAAAACTTTCAAAATGTCAAAACATGTGACGAATGGCCATCACATTTTCTAAAATAAGTGACGGTTTCTAAGACTATTTTAAGGTTTTTCCCATCATTATTACCCAGTGACGGTTAAGCATCACAATGAAAATGAAACTTGTGATGAATATCAGTCACAATGGACGGTGACGGCTTGCCATCAGATACTAGACTGTATATAGAGACGAGATCCCTTTGAGCCTTTTTTAATAGGCACTCGCATCAGTAAAATAGATCATGGGGGAAGCTCGCAAACTACTCGAATGTGCAAAGGGAAACATGGTGGTCAAAGATTTATATATGTATATATATATACATCTGACCACAATGATTCCCTTTGCACATTCGAGTAGTTTGCGAACTTTGGATTAAGCTGCAGTTACGAGGTTTTAGAACAACAACGACGATATGACATTTTCAACAATTGTGGGATCGCCCCTGTCCATTAAAAATCGACCGATTATTTAGACTGTAAGTCAGTGGTGACTTGCTTTAGTTTGAACTAATTTGTGTTAGTTCTATTGCGAGGACAGTTTAACCCATTCCAACACAATGACGCTTTTTGTACGCCCCGCAAGACAAATCGGAAGATATTGTGTAAATGAAGAAATTGCTTGTAACAAGCATTTTCTCAATCGCCATAAAATCTTCTAGCCCGAAACATGAAAAAAATCATTAACTTTAAATTGTCGTCTGCCACTTATTTTAATTTGGACAAGTCAAGAATTTTGTCGTCTGGCAATGGGTTAAGCGTATAGATCCCACGTCCCTGTGTGAAAGACAGTGGCCATTAGAGACAACACATATATTTCACACAAAAAATTGTTGGGTTGCTATTTAAAAGTCACATCCACAGCTCATTCAAGATGGGGTTCCGACGTTAAGGTCGCCATCCAACGGTATACCTACCTGGTGCGCGCTCTCTCTCCCCTCTCTCTCCCCCTCCCCATCTCTCGCACACACGAACACACAGACACATACACGCGCATACTCGTTTAGGACCTTTATCACCTTCCTTCATTTATTTGTTTACTATTATAACTACAGATCGCGTTATCTATCGGTAAACGAAACCTATTTCCTGGGAATCCATAAATAGATACGAAACGCGAAAGGTTAGGCATTTTCCGTAGGAACCATCGACATGCATTATATAATGTTTAAGTTTTAGGTTATTAGAGACATTTAACTTGACGATGCCAGATATTATATATATTCGTCCATCAAAAATTCGATATTCACAAAGTTCAATATCATGCAAGTTTGAGGATGGAACAAACATCGGAGAAGCTTTAGAGGACATATTGGTGGGCCGGTGCTTCATGTCAGGACTGCCGAAAATTTCCGTGGTCAATCAGAGGGACACGTGGATAACGATCGATAATCGACGGCTTTGGATTTTTAAACAGCTAGAGGCGATGGGTAGGTGTGAGAGCATTCCTGTAAAGCTAAGAGCAAAACTACCCCCAGGTCGCAACACTACGCAAACAAACGGGAAAAGCATCAAAATTCGAGGAAAAGTTGTTACTCGCTCAGGACGCGAATTCACTACAGCGGCAACTGTCTCCAACATTGAATTAACGTCCACCAAGAGTTGCCTTGAAGTTACGAATAACGATGACAAGCAGAGTGCAAGTTTTGAAGCAGATACACAGGTTACGAAAAAGAAGCGTCGAAAGCGTAAACGAGGTAAGACGCCTCTTGTTTCTGATTGTGTGAGATACGACGGTCCTCTTGACGTCACAGAAATCGCTCCGAGTAACGAGAAAGAAAATGAATGCAACATTGAAATAAGCGAAATTATATCTGAAAGCGTGGACAACTGCACAGTTCCCCCAGAAATTCATACAGAAGTAACACCGTGTTTAAAGCATGTGATGGAAAATTACCGGGAGCATGAACCTTCTTTCGCTTATAACCATGATTTCTATGACACCAACAATTTGTCTGATTTCGACGAAGAAAGGAGCATTGTCTTCGGTTCAGATGACTTATATTCCTATCAAAATAATGTTGAAAGAGTTCAAAATGTCCTCTCGTCTTTAACCAGTAGGCCTGCCAATTACAAAAGATGTTTACAGAGTGAACTTAAAAGCTTTAGTGATATGCATCGTTTCTACATTAACGAGGATTATGGTGAAAACGTAGCAGTTCTAGAGACAAGATCCAACCTCTGCTGCGAAAGTGGTTACCAGAAACATGATAATATATTGGTTTCAGAGACAAGAACTAACAGCTTTGAAGATAATCATGATCATAATTGTGATAAAATGTTGGTTCTAGAGACAAGAGCGAACAACTTTCAAGATGATGGTGATCATAATTGTGATGACATGTTGGTTCTGGAGTCAAGAGCTAACACCTTTCATGGTAATGGTTATCATAATTGTGATGACATGTCGGATCTAGAGACAAGACCTAACGCCTTTCATGATAATCGTTATCATAATTATGATGCCATGTCGGTTCTAGAGACAAGAGCTAACAGCTTCCATGGTAATGGTGATCATAATTGTGATGACATGTTGGTTCTAGAGACAAGAGCTAACACCTTTCATGGTAATGGTGATCATGATTGTGATGACATGTCGGATCTAGAGACAAGACCTAGCGCCTTTCATAATAATCGTGATCATAATTGTGATGACATGTTGGTTCTAGAGACAAGAGCTAACACCTTTCATGGTAATGGTGATCATAATTGTGATGACATGTGGGTTCTGGAGTCAAGAGCTAACACCTTTCATGGTAATGGTTATCATAATTGTGATGACATGTCGGATCTAGAGACAAGACCTAACGCCTTTCATGATAATTGCGATCATAATTGTGATGACATGTTGGTTCTAGAGACAAGAGCTAACACCTTTCATGGTAATGGTGATCATAATTGTGATGACATATCGGATCTAGAGACAAGACCTTACAAGTTTCGTGGTGGTGGGGATCATAATTGTGATGACATGTGGGTTCTAGAGACAAAACCAGACCAATTCTGTCAAATATATTATGATCGAGGCTCCGGTGAAACAGATGTTACCGAATACCAAACAGAGTCTCATAAGAAAACATCCAGAGAAAGCTTTTGTGTGATACTTTAAATCTTAGCGTTTATGTTGTTGTTTAATAATCAAATGAAACGATATAAAATTCTATTGGTTTTAAGCCAGAAGTTTTCACGTGAATTTCTTACCCTTTTCTAGTCAATTGTGATATATCAAAACCAGCTATTGCCAAAATTGTTCCCAATAAAAGAATGTAACATAAAATAGTACAATAGTATTAATTGACCGTCGGAGGACTGATCCGTAGTATATAACGAGGACCAAAATGAGTTGACACTGAATAGCGGGGTTTTTGTGTGTGTATTCTTTTGTCAATCTATGGTCAGTTACATGTAACAAAAATGAAACATGGAATCCAGAGTTCTGAGTTGATTTCAGGTGTAAATGAATGATTTTATTGGTTAAATTATCCTTTGATTGACAACCGTGATTGGTCCATTAAACCTTTATCATGTAGAATAAAAATCCTTGTTAGCATTGCTTTAAAATCAAAAGACTGAAAATACTAAAAAGCCTTATTTTGAACCAATAATTCGTTTGCAAATTAACTTGTTATAAACAAATCTACCTAGCTGATCTAAGTCTTAACCGCCTGTCCAATCAGGATTATAGCAGGTTCAGCAAGACAATGGTAAAATATAAATTGACCAATCGCTGGCCCCCGTCCACTTACCCCGTTTGTCTCGCCCATTGACTCCAACAGGAAGTTCTGCTTCGATTATTAACGCGTTATTTTGCAAAATAGCAAATAGCATGAAATAAAAAAGTAAGATGATTTGTTGGTGACCTAAACGTCGTAACTACAGCTTAAATAAGCTGTAGTTACGACTCTTAAGTAACCAATTCAACAAAATAATGTTGGAGTTCAAAGTTAATTCCGGGCTGAATGAATGATTTGATTGGTCGATTGATTCCCAGATTGACAGCCGCAGTTGGCCAATTTAACGCAGTGCTCACTATAACCTGCGTTAATAGTAACCTACTTATCGCACAGGGTTTGGTTAGGGAATAAAATGAATCTTAAGCAAATGCGCGTCCGCTGTGATGGATTTTGAGCTTCTTAAACGGCGGGACGTTTCGTAATAATACAGATACCGCGTAAGCTGGCCGCTCAATCACGGACTTGTAATGCATGATAGAATGAAAAATCAAGGTACTGATAGTACAGTAGGCCAGGGAGTTTAAGTAACACAACTAAGCAGAATGAAAGGCATGTGATTTACGTTATGCCCCTTTTACTAGGGTCTTTTGTGTGTATTTACGTTTATTTTCGTTTATTTCTGTTTCCTTTTTATTGATCGTCGCTACTGTAGCACATGCCCATATGAGCGACGCCCCCAGTAGACGGTTATTTGTTATGGGGGGTAGTGCAAGGATACAGGACGAAACTGCTGAGAGCTCCGCCTGGTTCTTTAACGTGCTCGGTGGATAGCACCGTCACACGGGGCCTCGGTTTAACGTTTCATCCGAAAGACAATTTGTTTGTTAGTAGATATGGTCAGCGCAGGGCTCGAACCCGTGATCTTGAGGTTTGAAGTCAAGTGATCGACCAACTGAGCTAATTGGGCCTTTTCTGTACAATCAGTGCTTTTAAAAACACCGGGGTGTTAAAATTACCATTGTGAGAAAGAGATGAATTGCTTATATCTCTTTCTTTAACCATCGCGGGACGGGAAATAAGCTATGGTGGAGGAACATTTTCAAAACCTGGGTTCGCTGTCTTATTCTTTTGGTGCATACTGGGGGACTACCATAAAGTATTAAAGTACTAGTATACCATGTAATTCATCCAGTATCGCTGGAGGCCGCGGTCATAGGGCAGTTGGTAAGTCGTCGAACTCTCCATCATGACATTCAGGGCTCGATCCACGATCTCTGCAAATAGTCTCCCATCAATCGGCGGATAATCGTAAACTTAAGTGGGATGAGCAACTGTAGACTCGGAAAGGATGTAGAGGTAGAACTGGTGTGAGAAATACTAGGCATCGATTGTTAGGTGCCCCAGCCGCCGCGATATGACTGAAATACTAATAAAAGTGGCGTTAAACCCAATATCGAAATGCAATATGATGGGTCAGTGCAAAACAGTTGTAAATGCCTATATGTTAACAGGCAACGGTTGCAATTGTTTCGCGCTAAATAATGGTATCCTTTGAAATGGAAGCACAGTCAACATATCGAAAACAAAACCGCATAACTACAGCTTAATTAACCCTGTCCTGTGCAATCCCCGATATGTGCATCCCTGTGTTTTTATACTTGAGAAGAGATTGTCGAAAATGGGGGAATTGCTTGTGGCAAGCGATTTCTTCTTTTTCACAATCTTTTCTACTCTACTGAATGATTATTTTCAAATAAAATTGACAATTTTGAAATATTGGTGTTTTATCATCGGATGACCCGCGTCTGATTCTAAAACAAGTACAAGATTCTGAACTTTATAATTCACAAGTCGATTATTCTTGCAAACACAGTACATGTTGCCTTTTAGCTCCCTGGCGTTCTAAAACCTCGTACCTACAGCTTGGCCAAGCTGTAGTTACAAGGTTAAGAACGACAACGAAGATTTACTCTTGAAATCGTTATTCGAAAGGAATTGAGACGAGCTTGGCGGATAAAGTACAAGTGAACCCGCGTCCATCGCATAACCCGCTGGGAATCAGCTTTGTGATGTAAGATCTTTGAATCGGAGAAAAAATTGCGGCACCTTATGCGACATGTGAACGTCGATCATCGTACTAAATTACAGTGTCAAAATTGAAAATTGAAAAGAGTCGCTGGTCCCGCCAACTGACCTGCCCAGCAACATGTGACGAACAAAACGGAGAAATACAATAAACAAATAAATGAAATACAAATTGATATAGATAAGTAAATACAAATAAATTGGTTAACCGTCGACATAAAAAATCGTTCTATACATGGATACAGAAGCTTTATGCCATTCCCATTTAGCAGATATCATGCTCGATTTAAATAAGAACTGGAAAATCAAACCATAGTCATAGTGTCTGTAGCTGTATGATTGACCAATCGCGATTGTCAATCAAGGAATCAACCGACCAATCGAATCTTTTATTCAGCCCGGACCTGAGCTATCAACTCCAACATTGGTCGCAATTTTCAAGTTTTAACCCTTTTTGTTGATTAGCGAGTTAAAAAGCTTAGTCAAGTTGTAGTTACGACGTTTAGGTCGCAAACCAACCATTTTACTTTTTTGTTACATGCTGCCGGCCATAAATTTTGCAAAATATAGCCGTTCAAAATCGAAGCGGGACTTCCTGTTGGATTCGGTGGGCGTGGCCCACGACGTGAGTGGGCGGAGCCAGCGATTGGTCAATTGAAGCAGGGTAATCATCCTAACGGTTTTCGGCATTGAAGTTCCTATTTATCCAACTCTTAAGATTTTCTGATAAATTTCGAACGAAATTTCTTCGAGGTTCTTCTGTTTGTTGCGAGAGACAGTGTCGACTGCCTCTCAAAGTGATAAACGTAAACGCCGAATGCCTAAACGTCGACATCCAGGTTCGCGTCGGCGGTCACTGTCAGAGCTGGAATAAAGTCAACAGCGGACCAAATCATAGAGGACTGACCAGTGCGATCATACTTAAACCTATGGTCTACCAATAAGTTTACTGGTCAACCAACCTAATACAACCAATATCGAAGAATAGCGTAGATTAGTCAGGCCATCCAGACTAATAAATAAATGTGTCCAAATATTACAGTCTATTTAATATTTATAACAACAACAATTAGTTCCGGTAATTTTCTGTATTTCTCTGCTTTCCCTTTTATTAAATTGTATCAATTTGAATTAAACTACACGTTTTTACTTGTTGTAATTATAACTCTTTGACTAATATTCAACATGTTTCTATTTTCTGAGGTGCAACTGTTACCTACCCTAACCTCTAGAGATTATCGTGATATCCTCTTCACCTCAATTATCGTGGTAAGTATCCCCGCCTGTCACGCGGGAGACCGGGGTTCGACTTCCCGAAGGGGAGCAGTTATTTGGCCGCCGTCATATCGCAGTTGGTAGCGCGTCGGACTGTCAATCTAGAGGCCCCGGGTTCGATCCCCGACGGCGGCACTCATCCTTTACGACTATTTGTCTCTCACCAATGGGTCGATAATCGTAGACCTATGTTGGATAGCAGCTGGAGGCTAGGAAAGGATGTAATGGTAGTACTGGTGTGAGAAATACCAGGCAGGGTTCTCCCCAGGCCCTTATGGCGTATCGGCCCTGATACGCCTTCATAAATTAAGAGAGTTCCCTGATACGTCTTCAAATCGCCGATACGCTTAAATTTGGTCACCGATACAGCTTAATTTCCAGCTGGAGAAAGGGTCAAGTAAACCATTAAAATTGGTTGCAGAAGCGTGGACATGACAGGCTCTTTTTCTATAGTGTTGTATACCACAAATTACATAACATCTCTATTGATAAGACCCTTACACTCTTACTAATTGGTGATTATTGATTTTTTCTCGCGTTTCCCACTGGTACCGTGCTTTTAGTCACCAAGACTTATGGGTACCAATATGTAAACAATGAATTCAAAATGGCGACCCAGTTTCGGAAAATTGTCACTTCCGCTGAGATTGGCCGATCTAAAGCAAAAAATGATGTCATTTGATGTGACAACTATCAAACAAAAGCAATAGTGGTTAAAAACTTTATTTTTGAAAGAAAGATTAATTGATTTGGTTTATTTCATACATTGTTCGCTTATAACTTGCTTTTTCTCGATCTTTTTTCCTTATGAGAATTCGTCAAAATAATAGATTGGGATAGAAGCCATCCTAGTTATGCTTAGCTCTTGTTTTCAACTCAGTTTGAAATTACATACATGTATCTTTTTGATTATGTCCATTTATTTTCGTCCATGGAGGGTATTATCTCACACATTCGTACCCTGGTTTGTTCAACCCGTTTTTTTTTTCAATAAATTTGTTTTAAAATTTTGATGAAAATATTATTATTATTTAAGTAATCATGTAATGATATCTCCCCCTCTCATTTGTTTTTTGCTTGAAAAGAAATAATACCTCCATAAAAATCAAAGTGCTAAAAGCTCCCGATGCCTCAGACCAGTATTAGGTTTTGTGTGTTTTTTTTGTTTTTTATTAAAAGTAAAGGTTTGATAATTATTTAGAACCAGGAAAAGATAATTCTCTCTATAATTATATGAAAACAAAAACCTCTTTTGAAAATCAAAGTGCTGAAATCATTTAAAGAAGAGAAGAGTAAGGACATTTGTTTTATAAATTTGATCAAGTTTTATGTTATAATTTGAAAATTAAGGTTCAGATTGGACACTGTTGATATATTATTCATTTTTTATTAACTTATTGAAACCAAAGAGCTGAAAGAACTGTTAGAAGAATAGTTTTAGTGTCAGACAGTCAAGGACTTCTAAATGGGCAAATAAAGAACCTTTTAAATTCAATACAAAGAATCTAATGGAGCTCTTTAACCCATTCCATCACAGTGGAATTTTAGACCAGTCCAAATTGAAATGAGTTGCAGACGACAATTTCAAGTTGATGGAAATTTGAATTCTTTCGTCTTTTGGGATAGAAAACATTGTGGATAATGAAGAAATTGCTTGATCCAAGCAATTTCTTCATTTTCCACAATGTTTTCCAAAGCTTTTTTGTTGAGGGGTGTAAAAAGGAGGGATTGAGTGGGAATGGGTTAAGATGTAAAATTTGAAGATGAAACCAGGTATTTCACACAAGATGAAGGGCATTTTTTTCAATCCAACACTCCACACTTTTTAACCCTTGTCATGCTGAATTAAATTCCTATGCAGAATTGCTTGAAAATCAGAGGACTGGTATCATGGGAAGGTCTTAATGAGGGTCAATATTCCTTTTGAAAATAGATAATTTGAACAACTCTGGGTGAAAGTGGACAGGCAGGAGGTGAAGACCAAGATCAGGCTGCACTTATGTGCAGGCTGATCTTTGTCTATACCACCTGCCAAAACAGGAATATTCCGGGTTCAGCATGACAAGAGTTAAAAGAGTCCTCAAGGATATGATTTTTGGACAGACTTGTTAAAATGGCCAAGCATGAAAAGCCATTCCTATCTAATAGACAAGCAGTTGACACTTTTTTCACTCATTCTTTCATTTGATCAGTTGATACCTTGATTTTAATTGACTCACTGTATTTTTGCGGCTTTTGGGTATATACTTTAATTTTCTTTCCTTTTCACATCCTTTTTATTGGACAATTTAGTGCCCTTTCTAACAAATAGGATAGAGATGTAAACAAGCTGAGTAATGTCACAATTGATTGGTATCAAAATCAGCCTCAGAGTAGAGAAATCATGTTATATTACGGGTAATTAAAAAGTTGAAGTATGTTATTCAAGAATAACTCTCAATAGAAACAAGATGTCAATAAACAAGCTAAAAACAATTTTAATGACTTTTATTATGTATAGTCATATCAAGATGTTAACAGGCTGATATGCCGCGCATTTGCCACTACGCCTTCAAAAATTTCTGGGGAGAACCCTGCCAGGATTCCATTGTTAGGTGCTCCAGCCGCCGCTATATAACTGTAAGATTGTTGAAAGCGGTGTAAAACCCCATTTAAACAAATCAATTATCGTGCACTTAAGATAGCTGAAGTTCAAACCAAACATCTATCTCTATTTATATTGCCTAACTTCCCTTTCGCGTATTACTGGCAGGTGATTCACTCACAATCCAGATGTTTTCATGTCCCTGAAAGAGAGGCAGTGGCTGAAACCCACTGCTACCCACTTTTACAGCTGGTGTAGACTGGCGCTGGCTATTAAGTGTCTTGCCCGTGAACACACCCCGGTGACGTTGGGGCTCAAACCCGTGACCTTCAGATCACGAGTCAAGCACCTATACCACTTGGTCATTGAGACATTGTCATTATCTGACAAAATGGGTTTTATATATCTGATGGACATTTGATTTATCTTTTAAAAGAATTCTATCCAGTTGTATTTTTAATTTCTGCAAGAAAATCATCTTGAAAGCTGCCTTGTCAGCTCTCCAGAAATTTTGGATTGCTTCTGCAGTTATCCAGCATCGTACAAAAAGAGTGTCCATGACAACAAAAAGAAAGCTAAATTGTTAATTTCAATTTTCATCATCTACCTTTGCTTCAAACAAATACCTTCTTCTATTTGATGATAAGTCCAGTTCAGAGTTTTGGAATTTTAAGCTTAACCCATTACCAGATGGCAAAATTTTAGACTGGCCCAAATTCAAAGAAGTTGCAGACGACAATTTAAACTTTATGTAATTTTGGATAATTTCAACTTTCTGAGTATAAAACATTGTAGAAAATGAAGAAATTGCTTGTAACAAGCAATTTCTTCATTTTCCAAAATGCTTTCTAAAACTTTTGATATTGAGGGCGTCTAAAAGCGTCACTGAGTGGGAATGCGTTAATCTCTATCATGGCTCCAAATTTCATGAAATGTTTTCTCTAGAGGTCAATTTTGCATCTTGTTGGGTTTTAGATAAATGTGCTACATAGTAAGGAGGTTCTTACAGCATCCCAAAGGGGGCGCTGAAAGCAAACATCCTGTGAAAAAATTAGGCCACCAAAGCTCACTGAGGCCCCTTAAGGGGTCATGCACGATAACTGAGTTTTGGCAATACATAAAGATGGCTACGTTTTTGCATCAAACCTTCATTTTTCATTAAAGTCAATAGCTTAGAAACATTTTGATTTCATTTCAAATCCTATTATGGATGAAGAACCAGTACAGGGCAGTTGTACTGCAATCAAACTCGGCTGATTGGGTCAAAAGAATTTTGTTATCCATAGTTTCATCATTGTTTGGGTATATTTTATCTAGGTTAATCCATTACAATATGACAAAATTTTAGACTGGTCCTGGTTAACCTTGCAAGATCAAAATTTAGTCTAGTAGTCTGTAACTTTTAGTTTATATACACGTCCTTTAAAATTACCAAGCTTTTGGCGACACCCCCCCCCAAAAAAGGCTTAATAAAACATCGTGGAAAATGAAGGAATTACAGAAAAAGTAATTCCTTCATTTCCCACAATGTTTTCTATCCAGAAAATTGAAAAAATCTAGAATTTCATAAACTGCAAATTGTTGTTTGCAATTTCTTTGAATCTACTGCTTATTTTTAGCTCATCTGAGCACGAAGTGCTCATGGTGAGGTATTTTGATTGTCCCTTGTCCAGCATGCATCGTGTGTAATGTGTCAACAATTTTCAAACAACATCTCCTCCCAACCCACTAGGCTAATTTCAACCAAATTTGGCAGAAATGTTCCTTGGGTAGTGCCCTTTGAAAATTGCTACAAGAATAAAAATCTGTTGAAAACTCTTGTTGCCATGGCAACAAAACTGAAATTTTAATAAAATTTTTAAAATAATTTAACAGAAAGACCATTCTTTTGTAAGGATCATTCCTTTTGAATTTGGGTATGATCCGACAGGAAACTTTAAATTTAATTTGTAAAATCCTCTTTGATACTTTGGAGTGCACAGTTTACATCGGATTCTCTTCATACTTTCACAGAATGATTGTACCATTGTAAGGATGGCTCCTTTTAAAATTGGGTCAGATTCATCAAGAAACACGGGACTTTTCAAAATTTAATTGCAAAATATTAATGCTATAAAGTCCACAGCTTTCATTGGTTTGTCTTGATACCCAAATAGAACAATTATACTTTGTAAGTATAGTTCCCTTCGGAATTGGGTTAGATGCATCAAGTAACATGGGAAAAGGGGCTGTATGAAAATTTATTTAAAAAATCCCTGTTAACACAGTGAAGCCAACAGCTTTGATCAGAATTTTTTGAAACTTTCACAGAATGATTGTAAGGTCATAATGATCATTCTTTTCAAAATGGGGTTTGAACTGTCAAGAAACTGGAGAAAATGGGCCTTATAAAAATTTCATTTAGAAATCTTTGTTACCAAGTCCAGAGCTTTCATCAAATTTTCTCCAAACTTTCACAGAATGATTGTACAATAATAATGATTGTTGATGTTGACATTAGACCTGATATGTCAAGTATCACAGGAAAAGGAGCTTAATGAAATTCATTTTAAAATCCTTGTACCACAATAATGTCCACAGTTTTCATCAGATTTTGTTCAAACTTTCACAGAATGTTTGTACTTTCAGTAGGATTGTTTCTTTTCAAATTGGGCCTGATCTGTCAAATATCAGGGGAAAAGGGGCCAAATGAAAATTTCATTTATAATCTTTGTTACCAAGTTAAGAGCTTTCATCAGATTTTCTTTAAACTTTCACAGAATGATTGTACAATAATTACGATTGTTGATGTTGACTTAAGACCTGATCTGTCAAGTATCACAGGAAAAGGGGACTTATGAAATATAATTTTAGAATCCTTACACCACAATAAAGTTGACAGTTTTCATTGTATTCTGTAGACTGATTGTACCATTATTTGGATTGTTCCTTTGTAAATTAAGTCTGATCTGTTAAGCAACACAAGAAAAGGGGCGATATGAAAATTGTATGTCAAAAACATTAATATCACAATTATGTTCTCAGACTTTACCGTTTTCTTCAAACTACAGTAGAATCTCGTTAATTCGAACGTCACTGGTTCGTAGGTATGTGTTAGTTCGTATGCTTTACGCGGTCCCGATCTTTTTCCTTCTTTATCTTTGTTAGAAAACTCTGTCTAATTCGAACGTCAGTGGTTCGTAGTTTGTAGGCCATTTCATGTCCCGAGAGTATGATTAAAGCACAAACTCCTATATTTAATTCGAAGGTGTGATAAACTAACTGTCTCAAATCACCACCTACCTTGACTTTCACACCTGTTGATCTATATGACAATTATGTGTTATCATGTACCTTTGATTAAAAGGGGCTGTTTGGTTTGTAAGGTGGGTAATTAATAGAATAAAGATTCCCGTAATTATCGCCGAAAATTTACTTTAAATTGACGCAACCCCATTAGTATCAGTGTTATTGGTCACTTAGAAATTCTAGTTACTTTTTTTTTCTGCGGTTGCTTTCTTCAAAATCGTCGGTCCTTCTTTTTATGATTTAATTATAGAATACTTTGCGTGATTTGATCCAATGTATTGTAAAGGGAAATCACCAAGACCATTTGATACAAACACTGTGTTTAAAAAATGCCAAAAAATTAACAGAGATAAAAGCATAAAAAATACAAGACGAGTAATTTTTAATTTTCCTCAATTAATATCTGCAGGTCTTGTTAAGAAAAAATAGCCAATTTAGAATCAATTCCTAAATGGAGGACAGAACAAGACCATGTCAGATTCCGTGTATCTTAAACAGCCGACCTCTTGCCCTCCGTTTTGTTCGTACTACTATTAATTCGTATAAATTTCCCCGGTCCCTTGCGCTACGAACTACCGAGGTTTTACTGTATCTATCATTAGGACTGTTTGTTTGTAAATTGGTTCTGATTTGTTAAGTTTCACAGAAAAAGGGGCCTTATAAAAATATAATTACGGTACAAAAAATTCTTGACACAATTAAGTTCACTTGTTTTCATTGATTCTCTTTAACTTTTTAAAGAATGGTTGTGCCTTCATTAGTATTGTTCCTTTTGAAATTTCGATTTTTTTTGTAAAGTATCATGGGAAAAGGGGCCCTATGAAAATTTCACTATAAAATCCTTATTAACAGATTAAATTCCACAGATTACACAGATTACACAGATTGATTGTACCATCATTAAAATTGTTGATTTTGACAGTGGATCTGATACAGCAAGTATCACATGAAAAGGGGCCTTATGATAAACTTTCTTAAATATTCTAGATAATACAGTGATGTCTCTGGATTTCACTGGATTCACTTCAAAATTTCACAGAATGTTTGTACAATTACAAGGATGGTTCTTTTCAGAATTGGGTACAATCCGTCTAGTATCATGTAAAAAGGGGCCATATGATTTTCTTTTTAAATGTTCTAGTTAACATAATGAAGTCCCCATCGGATTCACTTTAAACTTTAACAGAATGATTAAACGAACAATAAAGTATCACGGGAATAAGGTTTTTACGAGAACTTGATTGAAATATCTTCGTTAACACAATACATTCCACAGTTCTAATCGTATTCTCTTCAAAGATATAAGGAATAATTGTGGCATTGGAAACACAGGGAAATGGCCCTTACAGATTTTCATTCAAATTATTCTTGTTTATGTGATGGAATTTGAAATGCTTTACACAATTGTCCTCTATCATAAGCAGATGTGCCATTTGAAAAAATTATTCATACAGTTCAAAGGTCAAGGTCACAGCTCAAGGTCAAACGTTGAAATAAAGCATTTCCAGAGTGCAGATCCTTTCAATTATAGAAGGATTTCAATATAACTTGGCATAATTGTTCTCAGTCATGAGTAGATGTGCAATTTGAAAAGAAAAATCAGATAGCTTTAAGGGTAAAACATTAAAATAAGCATGACAGTCTTGTGCATAGCTTCTAAAATTATTGATTGATTTCAAAAAACTGTGCACGATTGTTCTCTATCATGAGTAGATGTGCAATTTGGAACAAATTTTTCACCCTAAGGTCAATGTCACAGCTCAAGGATGTACTTTAAAATTTAGCATGTCTCGAATAGGGCAAGTATGTACCCACATCTACGTCTGTCCATCTGTCGGAACCGTTTTCCCTATTTATTTTATGCTTTTTGTGACGAGGCTATATTCAGAGAGCATAATTTGTCTCTGACTGTTCTTGTTGATATAAATAATTACCTATTTGTTGTGCTCAAGAAAATATGAGAAATAGAAAATATTGAAAATACAAATCTGTTATTCACACAAAGACAACAGGATATCAAACTATACTTTTGAAAATAAAGCAATCATTTTTAGTGCTAATACAATAAATTGATACACAACATTTATTAAAATGTGGTTGAGCCCAATGTTGATATATATTATTTAACCCATTCCCACACAACAAAATTCTAGACTTGTCCAAATTGAAAGAAACTGTAGACGACATTTTCAAGTTGATTGAATTTTTAATTTTTTTGTCTTTTGGGATAGAAAACATTGTGGGTAATGAAGAAATTGCTTGATACCAACAATTTCTTCATTTTCCACAATGTTTTCTACAGCTTTTTTCTTGAGGGGCGTGAAAAAGAGGGCTTGTGTGGGAATTGGTTAACCTTTTTCATGCTGAATGAAATCCTTATCTAAATTTGCATCAAAATTAAAGGCCTGAAGGCACTAGAATCACTAGTTAATAGTAAAAAAATTATATTGAAAATTAATTTGATAAACAATTCTGGGTTAAAGGAGACACTAAGATCAGACAGCACTTATGAGAAGATGAATAAAATGTGTGAATGTAGAAATGAATTATCACAATGTTGCAAGAGTCTAAGTCATCTCAAAACATAAGTATTTTCTCTCATTTTTTAGCTCACCTGAGGAAGTGCTCATGGTGAGGTATTTTGATCGTCCTGTGTCTGTCGTCCGTCGTGTGTCAATCTTAAAATGACATCTCCTCCCAAACTGCCGGGTGGATTTCAATCAAATTTGGCAGGAATGTTCCTTTGGTGGTGCCCTTTTTAAATTGCTAAAAGAATTGAAATCCATTTAAAACTGGTTGCCATGGCAACAAAACTGAAATTCAATGAAAACTTTAAAGAAAAATCTCCTCCTGACCTAGAAGGCATAGAGCCTTGATATTTTGCATGAAGCATCAGTACAATTACATCTTTCAGAATTGCTAAAATCAACACCCTGGGGTACCTAAGTGGGTTGTGGCTTATAAAGAAATAAAGAAGGATTTTTAAAACAACATCTCCTCCAAAACCACTGGGCAGATTTCAACCATATTTGGCAGGAATGTTCCTTTGGTGATGCCATATGAAAATTACTAAAAGAATTGAAATCCTTTAAAAACTCTAGTTGCCATGGCAACAGAACTGAATTTTTAATGAAAACTTCAAAAATTATCTCCTCCTGACCCAGAAGGCGTAGAGCCTTGATATTTGGCATGAAGCATTAGTACAATGAGCTCTTTAAGAAATGCTAAAATCATCACCCTCGGGTACCCAGGGGCAGAGCCCCAGGGGGGGGGGGGCCTTGTATAGAAATAAAGAAGGATTTTTAAAAGAACATATCCTCCCAAACCACTGGGCTGATTTCAACTAAAGAATTTAATAAGTTGAAAACTCTGGAAGAGTGAAATTGAAAAAAAAAGATGAAAAAAATCCAATCTCCTCCTGACCCAGAAGTTGAAGAATCTTGAATTTTGCATGAAGCATCAGCACATTGACCTCTTTCAAAATTAATAAAATTTTAGAGCCACAGGGTGACTAGGCTTAAATAGAAATAAAGAAGGCAACCCTTTCAAAACTATTTGGCCAATTTTAACCAAATTGGGCTTGTTGATTTTAGTTAAATGTTAATGGAGGTTTTCTCCCAACCCAGTTTGTATTAGGCATTGAAGAAAAAAAGAGCCTTTTCTAAGGTGAGCGCCAGGGCCACTGTCCCTCTTGTTATAAATTCTTTGTAGCAAATTTAAACCAGAACTACCCAATCTAGTCAAGGGAGATGATTTAAGGGCATTTTCAGGACAACTCCGTATTTGGTAGGGGCCAATTCAGTAGAATTTTTATATTTTGTGAATAGTAGAAAATACTAATGACCAGCAGTTGTACTCCATTGGTATATTTGTAGAGGATAATGAGGGATTGTGACTTAATTATAACCCTTTACCAGATGATGAAATTTTAGACTAGTCCAAACTGACGACAATTCAAGGCAGTCTATAATAAAATAAGAGGTAACAGGGATAGAAAACATTGTGGAAGAAGGTTTGTAACAAGCAATTTTTCCTTCTGTCAAATTTTTTTTTTTAATAGCTCACTTGAGCACAAAGTGCTCATGGTGAGCTTTTGTGATTGTTGAATCTCTGTCGCGGGTCGTGCAGCGTCAACAATTGAAGTGTTTACACTCTAGAGGCCACAGTTTTGACCCAATCTTCATGAAACTTGGTTCAGAATAATTGTTAGGTCATGAGGATGAACCGTATTGATTATGGGAGGGTTCTATTTGAAAACACCGGAAAAAGGGCCTAAATGACAATTTCTTTCTTTACACTCTAGAGGCCACAAATTTGGCTCAATCTTCATGAAACTATGCCAGAATAATTTTTAGGTCATAATGATGAACCCTATTTATTAAGGGAAGGTTCTATGAGAAAACTCGGGAAAAGGGGCCTTAATGACAATTTCTTTGTTGACACTCTAGAGCCCACAATTTAGGCTCAATCTTCAAGAAACTAAGCCAGAATAATCATTAGGGCATTAGGATGAACCCTATTGATTATGGGAATGTTCTTATGGAAAACACAGGAAAAGGGGCCTTAATGACAATTTCTTTGTTTACTTTCTAGAGGCCATGATTTTGGCTCAATTGTTATGAAAATTGGCCAGAATAATTGTTAGGTCACAAGGATGATCCCTATTGATTATAGGAAGGTTCTTTTGGAAAACAAAGGAAAAGGGGCCTTTATGACAATTTCTTTGTTAACACTCTAGAGGCCATGATTTTGGCTCAATCGTCATGAAACTTGGTCAGGATAATTGTTAGGTCACGAAGATGAACCTTGTAGATTATGGGAAAGTTCTATAGGAAAACACAGGAAAATGGGACATAATGACAATTTCTTAGTTTACAATATAGAAGTCACTTTTTTTGTTCCATCTTCATGAAATTGGTTATAGTTATTCGTCTCTAATTGCATTTTTATTGCAGTCAGGATACTGACGTCAATTGATTCATAATTACTTGTAGTATACTTTCCAAAATGTAAGCCCATTCATAAAGAATGACCGCAAAAAGCCCAATCACTGAATGTGCGCAGTGATTAAGGTCACGACCTCTACAGGTACTTTTATTTATACCATCTTAGACAGTGTTGCGTCCAGACCACTCAACAGAGGGAATCCTCCGGGGTTTGTCGTTATGTCAAAAGTTAACATAATCAGAGACATAGAATAATGTATATCTATGTCTCTGACATCATTTAATCGACTGCCTGAACTTACCATCATTACGGATGTCATTTAACAAAAAATTGGTATGGTAGGCGTCGGTGTTCAATGATTCATCGATCTAAGACATAGTCGAAAGTGAAACTAGACATTCCGCAGTCTCAGATTTTTTCGATTATTATAACCATCATTCTTAGGATTTTAAAAGTTACAAGCTACAAAGTTTAATCCAGTTTTGTATACGTGCATCAGTTCGGTTTAAATTCCCGATTCGTCAAATAGAGTTCTTTGTTGATTTATTGTTACCGTATTTTTAACAGCGGTAAAGAAATTAGACCAAGTCCATTAACCCGAAAGAGGTTCGAAGGTTGATCCTAGTGACATTTTCTCAACGCGTCAGCTACCCCAGGTGTTCAACAACTCGTCGGTCTCCAAGGAGACGTCGCTATGCAGGATACTTAGATTTTATCCCTTTTGTCTACCTCGGTGTAAAGCTAAATTCAATTGGATTAATTCCGGCAACTATCAATAATAATAAAACATGTCTAAGGCGAAAATTCTATGTTTTAAATATTGGCATGGACCGAAAGAGAACCACAATTTATAGACCTGTAGAAATTTACAGATTATTCAATTCAGATAGACTGGGAAGGTAAGGGTAGAATTTAATAATTCTCCGCACGCTGAATTATGTCGGTTTCTGCTAAAATCTCGTAACTACGGTTGTTATCTTTCGAAATATTGGAGGGTGATGCTCCTTGTACTATCCTTCATATAGTATTTCCGACAATTACGACAATTACGCTGTTGATCAAGTCAGTTATGGGCGAGAAAACATGGTTGGGATTCTGTCGGGGGGGGGGGGAGATAGAAGTCTTCAAATGTGATATCATAATACGGAAAATTTAACAGACAAATAAGAGAATGACTTCAACTATCATACAAATTGTTAATATACAATCCTGACTGCATTTGAGACCGCTCAGGCCTTTGATTTTTAACAGCAGACAATTCAGGTGAGCAATCTAGGACCATCTTGGTCCTCTTGTATGATATCTTAAAGTCGGAAAAAAAGCATAACTGACTGGGAAAATGGGTTAAAATGTCCAATAAAAGTTTTAATTTGTTCAACAAGTTACATAAACATTACTGTCATCAGCTAAAAGGTCATCTTTGTGGTGATGAATTATTCATAGATAATATTTAATTAAACATGATTCTATTTATGTAGATCTACTAGCCATTTGAAGAATACTGTATGGACTATCACAAAATAGTTGAACATGAATGTTGATAAGAACAGGCCCGGAACAATGTAAGTATTAGTTAATTCTCAGTGTTCTGTCCAACTCTGACTTACAGGGGCTCATTGCTCCCACAATTTTTGATAGTTGGGGTCATTTTGCCTATCATGAGTACATGTGCCATTTGAAACAAATTTTCAGATAGCTATAAGGTCAGGATCACAGCTCAAGGTGGAACATTAACCCTTGTCATGCTGACCCGGAATATTCCGGTTTTGGCAGGAGGTGTAGACTAAGATCAGACTGTACTTATGTGCAGGCTGATCTTAGTCTATACCTCCCGCTTGTACTTTTCCTGTCATAGTTGTTTATGAAGTTGATTTTTGAAAGAAATGTTTATTTTTGAACAACAAGGTCTATTAGTGCTTTCAGCCCTTTGATTTGACAGCAATTCAGTAAGTTGGTTTATGCAGCATGACAAGGGTTAAATTAAGCATATTTGAAGAAGGGTGAGCATATAGCTGCTGCTTCATCTATTTGTCAGTCTGTCTGAACCCTTTTCCCCATTTATCTTATTATTATTTTATACTTTTTGTGACAGGGCTATAAATTCAGGGGGCTCTTTTTCAATTTAAACCAACTTAGTTTTGTTGCAACTAACTACTGTAACCTCTTCCAATTTGGGCCAGCCAAAATTATTTCATTTGGGCATGGGTTGATATTCTAGACTTTATAGTATGATAAAGATGTAAATATGTATAGGTAGATAGGACTACAGATTAAGAAAAGAGCTTGAGTACACACAATAGTTTTTGTTGAGCCCGCTTGCAGTGAGCGAGACATAATTGTCACTATGACAAGTCGGTGTATGTGCGTTAGTGTGTTAGTCCGTCCATCCGAACAATTACTCCTACATTTATGAATGGATTTCAAAATATGTTGGCACAAGTATTCTCCATCATGAGTAGATGTGCCATTTGAAAGAATTTTTTGGATAGCTTCAAGTTCAAGGTCACACCTTAAGGTCAAACACTAAAATTGTGCTTGTCCGGAGCATTTCTCCTACAATTATGGATGGATTTCAAAATATCTTGGCAAAATTATTCTCCATTGTAAGTAGATGTGCCATTTGAAAGAATTTTTTGGATAGCTTCAAGTTCAAGGTCACAGCTCAAGGTCAAACACTAAAATTGTGCTTGTCCGGAGCATTTCTCCTACAATTATGGATGGATTTCAAAATATCTTTGCGAAATTATTCTCAATCATGATTAGATCTGCCATTTGAAAGAACTTTTAGGATAGCTTCAAGTTCAAGGTCACAGCTCAAGGTTAAACACTAAAATTGTGCTTGTCCAGAGCATTTCTCCTACAATTGTGAATGGATTTCAAAATAAATTGGCACAATTGTTCTCTATTATGAGTAGATGTGCCATTTGAAAGAATTTTTTGGATAGCTTCATGTGTAAGGTCACAGCTCAAGGTCAATTACTTAAATTGTGCTTATCTGGAGCATAATACCTACAAAAGTTTGCAGGCTTGACGGCAGTTGTCCTTGGACAACCATCTAGTTTTTATAAAGTCTTTATGACAAATGCCTCCTGTAAAATGAACTTTCCATTTTTACCCTATTTAACAGACACTGTTTTAATTCTAGTTAACTCATCACAGCATAACCCCCATAATAAAGAAATACACTGTTGTAAAAAGACTTGGTGAGAAAAGGAGAAATTGCTTCTTTAACATGCAATTACCTATTTTCCAGCTATATTTTCAACCTTATATGGCACTGAACACATTTTAGATTGTTGTCTGCAAACTCCTTTAACCCATTCCCTTACAACAAAATTTTAGACTGGTCCAAATTTAAAGAAGCTGCAGACTACAATTACTATTTAAATGGAAAAGGTTTGCTAAAATAAGAATTAATAGGCTGTAAACATTACTTTAATGGACTGGGCTAATTTCCATATATTTTAAACAGTGATAACCTATGATCTTCAGGATGGTTTTTAACCAAATTTCTCAGTAAATTCAGGCTGATGGAGGGAATCAGACGCCTCTAGTTTTGTCTTGTTGGATAGAAAACATTGTTGATAATGAAGTAATTTCTTCATTTTCCACAATATTTTCCAGAGCTTTTTTCTTTAGAAGTGTAAAAAGGAGGGACTGTGTAGGTTAACATGAGCCAGTCTACAATTAAGGTGTCTGGTAATTGGTAAACAGCAATTAGTGCCAGTCTTAGTGAATTACCAGTGTAACAATCCAAGTCAGTAGAAAAAGCCTCTCCATTCAGACAAAAGGATCCTCAACCCTAAGTGGGTCAACCTTGTCTATATATAACTTCAAGGTACTTGACTTTCAGAAGGTACCCTAAGTTGCATATCACAGCAAATTATCTCCCCTGAAACCGTTACACCAGTATTGGCCATACTATTGCAACAAATAAGATTACTTATCAAAGAAATATAAAGGTTATCAGGGTATCTCAACAGTATAAGATTAGTATGAGGTTGCACTCATTATTACGAAATGCTGCTTTTTGAAGCCCTGAAGATATATGGTTATGGGAAACTTTATGCAATATTTCTTCATTTTCCAGACTCTTTTTTCAACCAGAGAGTTGAAAAAGATTTATTATATCATGAACTTTAAATTTTTTGTCTGTAACTCCTTTCAATTCGGACCAGTCTAAAGTTTCTCATCTTGTAATTGGTTAATTTCCTCAACTCGACATGGTTTAACCCAAGTAACTTCGATTATGACACATTAAACAAAAAAGATGAGGAAACAAAAACATTATGGCAATAGCAAAAATTGAGTGTTACACGGAATTTCTCCTAGCCTGACACTCATTGTTCAATTTCAACACACTATGCCATTGCAACATCTTTGAATTTGTAGCACTCCAAAATTTGTCATCGTGTTAACCCCTTACTGTATCACAAAATTTTAGACTCTCCAAATTTAAGGTTTAACAGAAGCATTGAAAATATTGTGAAAAAGAAGTAATTGCTTGTTACAAACTATTTCTTTTTTTTTTTTTTTCACAATGTATTTTTCCAGTATAAAAACACACATACAATAACTATAAGTGATTATAAGGGACCAGCTCAACAGTGAAAAAACTATTGATCCCTTTTTCCATCCACATAGACTGCGAAAGTTGACTAGACTTGTTTTTGGTTTGGAATGGTTCTCCTTCCTTACTTCATGTTGACTTTTAAAAATCAAACAAAAAGACCCTAGATTGGCAGGGTCTTTTTGTTAAATTAAAAGTTGAACTCCCTGAATGTTTCTTTTTCATGTAATTGTTTTACATTTATCTATTCAGGAGGATATTTGAAGCAGCCAGTGGTAATTATGTTAATGAACTTAAACACGCTTTGAATGAAGACCTAGATGAAACTCCCAGTGAGGAACTTGAACTCGCTTTGCTCAGAGCAGCTAAATATGGTCACAAAGAATGTGTTGAGCTGCTCCTAGAAAATGGAGTAAATGTGATGGCTAGAGATGGACAAGATAATACTTCCTTGATTGTTGCTGCGGAGGAAGGACATCCTGAGGTCATTAATACATTGTTAAAGCATGGAGTTTGTGTAAATTGTAGGAATAGTGCGGGGTATGATGCTCTCATGAAGGCATGCGAGAATGGTCACCATAAAGTTGCCAAGATATTGATAGAAAATGGTGCAAATGATGAAAATAAAGTTGATCAAATAAATTTTAAATTAAACAGTAATGGCGTATTCCAAAGAAACTTGCATTCATCTGGAAATATCCCAAACAGAATGACAGGCCGTCAATTGACTCCATTACTGATCACAATACTGAAAGGACCAGAGTGCCATAAGGATCTAATCCAGCTCCTGTTACAGAGGAAGTCAGCTGTTTTAGATGTCAATGCTGAACAAAACACTGCCTTACATTTTGCTGCTAAAACTTGTGATAGGGATATAAATGAAATGTTGATAAAAGCTGGAGCTGATATTAATGCAAAAGACTTTTATGGGGTTACTCCTTTAATGAATGCTGCTTCCTACAATAGACTTGATATTACCCAAATATTATTGAAGTATGGAGCTGATGTAAATTTTACTGATCACATGCTAAGGTCAGCTTTATCAATTGCAGCAAGAAATGACAGAGCAGAACTGATAGATATGCTTCTAGCAGCTGGGGCTGATATCAATCAGCTGGATGCACATAAGAATTCTCCACTCTTTATTGCAATTTGTCACAAGAATCATTCAGCTGCAAAATGTTTGGTGAAAAATGGCTGTGATCTTTCACTGTCAGGCAGACACATGAGCACAAGGAAGGTTATGACCTTTTTACAACTGGCAGTGTGGTACAAAGATACGCAAATGATAGAAATATTGTATAGTGCGGGAGCATTTACAAATAAAGATCTGTTGGATATGTTTAACGATAGTCAATACTCTAACCACTGTGAGGATGAGCCATCAATCTGGGAGTATTTAGCATGGCTGGTCAGGAAACCTCGACCATTGATCAGCATGTGTAGACTGACAATACTTAAAACATGTAGACGTCCATTTTTTGACAGTGTTGATAAACTTAATATACCGTCTGCTTTGAAAGAATATTTGAAATTCTCTGATATTTGTCTGTGATAACTTTTATTTTACCTCCCACAACAAAGTGGAGGGAGGTATACAGATATCGCCATAGCTGTCAGATCATCTGTCCAGCCGGTCATCTATCCATGGACACATTTTTGTCTGTAGCGTTTCTCCTACGCTTTTGCAGCTATAGCTTGAAATTTACACATAAACTCTACCTCCATATGAAGTTGTACGCCTACAATTCTCAAGCCCCTACTCTCATTGATTATAGAATTTACATAAATGTTACTTAATCCATTTCCAGACGGCAAAATTTTAGACTGGTCCAAATTGAAGGTAGTTGCAGGCAACAAACAAAAGTTTATGAAATTTCAGATTTTTTCATTGTTTGGGTAGAAAACATTGTGTAAAATGAAGAAATTGCTTGTTGCAAGCAATTTCTTCATTTTCTACAATGTTCTCCCAGTTGTTTTTCTTGAGTGGGGTCCAGAAATGTCACTGTATGGGAATGGGTTAATTACATGTACAGTTGTTCGGAGCATTTCTCTTCACTATTGCATTCACTAAACTCAAATTTATACATAACACACTGTTAGTTTAAAGTAGTGTATGTGAAATTTTTGTGGCTGTACTATCATTTCTTGCTAAATCATTTCCCCCTAAACTTGTAAATTTTACTAAATTTTTCCAACAGTATTGCATGTACTGAGCTCAAATTTACTCACAATCTAACTGGTATTTTTATCTTGTGCATGTTAAATTGTCATGACTGTACTACCTTTGGTTGCTGAATCATCTCCCCTTGAACTTGTAAATTTTGCAACATTTTTATTGACCAAGTATTTCTCCTTTAGTACTGCATATTATAGTGTACCAACCAGGATGCACCCTCAGGATTTTGGAAAAAAAATACTACCCACCAATTTTTGGTGCTGAAATACCTCCCCTTATCTTGCAAATGTGACTGAATTATTGCTTTCCTGGATAATACATCTGCATTATTGCATGCACTGAACTCAACAACAATGTTGCCGTTACTAGAAAATTTTGCTTGTACAGTTTTCATGACAATACTGGTTTGTTGAATTATCTCCCCTTCAACCTGTGTGAATTTCACTGATTAACTGTTGCCTGTAGCAATACTCTGTAATCAAATTTAAACATGCTATTGTAATTGTTTTCCTTATTATCTCCCCTTAGAACTGTAATTAGTACCGAATCATTGTTGTTTGTAGCATTGCTATCCCAGTATGATAGGCACTGAGCAAGAATTTTGTGTACATATGAAATTTGCATGAGCAATTTTGATGATCTTACCATCATCAGTCCCTAATTATCTCCCCTTGCACTTAGCACTGAACTATTGTTGTCCGGAGCATTAATCCCGCAGTATGTCATGCCCTGAATTCAAACTTGCCCTCTATGCTGTTGTATTACCTTATAATAAACTTTTATACTGAACTATTTAGCTCTATGTGATATGGATTTTTTTTGTGACAGCACACTAGTGGGGGGTTTAATCATGTTTAGTGATAGCTCTAGTTTTTTAAAGTTCTTGTGTTTTCACTTTTGTATCAACACTATAAAAGCATTTTTAGCTCACCTGAGCACATAGTGCTCAAGTGAGCTATTGTGATTGCTTTTTGTCCGGCGTCTGTGGGTCGTGCGTCGTCCGTCAACAATTTCTTTAAACGACATCTCCTCCCAAACCACTGGGCCAATTTGAACCAAATTTGGCAGAAATGTTTCTTAGGTGGTCCCCTTCAAAAATAGCTAAAAGAATTGAAATCCGTTTAAAACTCTGGTTGCCATGGCAACAAAAGTGAAATTTTAAAATAATCTTTAAAAATCTTCTTCTCCTGACCCAGAAGGCATAGAGCCTTGATATTTTGCATGAAGCATCAGTATATTGACCTCTTTCAAAATAGCTAAAATCATGATTCTCGGGTCCCTAGGGGCAAAGCCCCAGGGGGGTGGGGTTTATATAGAAATAAAGAACGATTTTTTAAATGACATCTCCTCCCAAACCACTGGGCCAATTTGAACCAAATTTGGCAGAAATGTTCCTTAGGTGGTCCCCTTCAAAAATGGCTAAAAGAATTGAAATCCATTAAAAACTCTGGTTGCCATGGCAACAAAAGTAAAATTTAAAATAATCTTTAATAATATTCTCCTCCTGACCAAGAAGGCGTAGAGCCTTGATATTTTGCATGAAGCATCAGTATATTGACCTCTTTCAAATTAGCTAAAATCAGGATCCTCGGGTCCCCAGGGGCAGAGCCCCGGGGGGGGGGGTGTTATATTGAAATAAGGAACGATTTTTTAAATGACAACTCCACCCAAACTACTGGGCAAATTTGAACCAAATTTGGCAGAAATGTACCTTAGATGGTCCCCCTTAAAATTAGCTAAAAGAATTGAAATCCATTTTAAACTCTGGTTGCCATGGCAACAAAAGTTGAATTTCAAAATAATCTTTAAGAATCTTTTCCTCCTGGCCCAGAAGACGTAGAGCCTATTTATTTTGCATGAAGCATCAGTATATTGATCTCTTACAAAATAGCTAAATCATGATCCTTGGGTCTCCAGGGGCCGAGCCAGGGGGGAGGGGGGTATAGGCATGAAGCATCAGTTCACAGACTTCTTTCTTATTTCTGAAATTATAACCCATGGAAAAAGTTTTTTCCTTCTTTCAAATCAGCACTTAAGCCTTGGAATTTGTAATTTAGACTTGGATCCCCAAGTTCATAGTGTTTATACGTAATTGTGGCCCACTTGTTTCATTATCCTAACCTTAACATGAAATTAGACTGTTGAAAGAAAAAGAGCCTTTATCTCAGGTGAGTGCCCCAGGGCCAACGGCCCTCTTGTTTTCTTTTACAATTTTTTAGCTCACCTGAGCACTTAGTGCTGAAGTGAGCTATTGTGATCCCCTTTTGTTCGGCAACTGGCCGTCATGCATCGCGTGTTGTCCGTCAACAATTTCTTTAAACGACATCTCCTCCCGAAACACTGGTCCAAATTGAACCAAATTTGGCAGAAATGTTCCTTAGGTGGTCCCCTTCAAAAAAAGCTAGAAAAATTGAAATCCGTTAAAAACTCTGGTTGCCATGGCAACAAAAGTGAAATTTTAAACTAATCTTTAAAAATCTTCTCCTCCTGACCCAGAAGGCGTAGAGCCTTGATAATTTGCATGAAGCATCAGTATATTGACCTCTTTCAGAATAGCTAAAATCATGATCCTTGGGTCACCAGGGGCAGAGCCCAAAAGGGGGTGGGGTTTATATAGAAATAAAGAACAATTTTTAGCTCTACTGGCCGAAGGCCACTAGAGCTAAAGCGATGGTTTTTTCCCGTCCGGCGTCTGTCCGTCCGTCTTCAATCTGTTAAACTTTTCCTTGTTTACGCAATAAAATCCACAGTTTTCATCGGATTCTCTTCAAACTTTCACAGAATGATTTACCATCATAAGGATAGTTCCTTTCGAAAAAGGGGATGATCCGTCAAGAAACACGGAAAAAAAGAGGGCCTAATTAAAACTTAATTAAAAAACCCTCGTTTACGCGATAAAGTCCACAGTTTTCATCGGATTCTCTTCAAACTTTCACAGAATGATTGTACCATCATAAGGATCATTCCTTTAGAAAACGGGTATGATCTGTCAAGAAACACGGGAGAAGGGGCCTTATGAAAATTTAATTCAAAATTCAATTAAAAATCCTCGTTTACGCGATAGAGTCCACAGTTTTCATTGGATTCTCTTCCAATTTTCACAGAGTGATTGTAGCATCATTAGGATCGTTCATTTCGAAAATGGGTATGATCCGTCAAGAAACATGGGAAAAGGGGCCTTATGAAAATTTAATTAAAAAATTCTTATTAACACTCTAGAGTCCACAGTTTTCATCAGATTGTATTTAAACTTTCACAGAATGATTGTACCATCATAAGGATTGATTTTCATTCAAAACAATCCTGTTTATGTGATAAAGTCCACAATTATTGTCAGATTCTGATGAAATATTCACAGAATGATTGTAGGGTCATAAGGTAACTTTCTTTTGGAAATGAAGTGGATCCGTCATGAAACATGGGAAAAGGGGCCTTGAGGATTATTGCTTGAAATGATAAAGGGGATAAAGCCCCTTTTTTCTTTAATGCATTCTTCTTTGAGCAATTAACTTCCTTAAATATCAGATTTCTTTAACGGAAAACTTGATAACCAGAAGAGCGTCTCAGGCCCTCATGGGCCTCTTGTTTAAATGACATCTCCTCAAAAATCACAGGGCTGATTTGAACCAAATTTGGCAGAAATGTTGCTTAGGTGGTCCCCTTCAAAAATAGCTAAAAGAATTGAAATCTGTTAAAAACTCTGGTTGCCATGGCAACAAAAGTGAAATTTTAAAATAATCTTTAAAAATCTTCTCCTTCTGACCCAGAAGGCGTAGAGTCTTGATATTTTGCATGAAGCATCAGTATATTGACATCTTTCAAAATAGCTAAAATCATGATCCTCGGGTCCCCAGGGGCGGAGCCCCAGGGGGGTGGGGTTTACATAGAAATAAAGAACAATTTTTTAAATAACATCTCCTCCCAATTCACAGGGCCAATTTGATCCAAATTTTGCAGAAATTTTCCTTAGGTGGTCCCCCTTAAAATTAGCTAAAAGAATTGAAATGCTTTAAAAACTCTGGTCGCCATGGCAACAAAAGTGAAATTTCAAAATAATCTTTAAGAATCTTCTCCTCCTGACCAAGAAGGCGTACAGCCTTGATATTTTGCATGAAGCATCAGTATATTGACCTCTTTCAAAAAAGCTAAAATCATGATCCTCGGGTCTCCAGGGGCAGACCCGGGGGGGGGGGGGGTATAGGCATGAAGCATCAGTTCACAGACTTCTTTCTTATTTCTGAAATTATAACCCATGGAAAAAGTTTTTTCCTTCTTTCAAATCAGCACTAAAGCCTAGGAATTTGTAATTTGGACTTTTGGATTCCCAGGTTCATAGTCTTTATATGTAATTGTGGCCCACTGGTTTCATAATCCTAACCTTAACATGAAATTAGACTGTTGAAAGAAAAAGAGCCTTTATCTCAGGTGAGCGCCCCAGGGCCAACGGCCCTCTTGTTATAAATCAGAGTCGTATAATTTGTGTTATGTCTATTTGTCTGTTTGTTCAAGTTTTCTTGACATAGTTCATAATTGATGGATTGTGGCTGTCAATCATAGAACCAATCAAAATATCAATTTATACCAGAAATGAAAATTGAACTCCGACATTTGCTGATACTAATATTAAGTTGCTAACCAACCATTTTACTTTTTTAACTCATATGACCACTTGGTCAAGGTAAGCTTTAGCGTTCATTGTCAACTTTAACCTTGTATGAACTCTAGAGGCCATATATTTGGCCTAAATGTCTTGAAACTTGATCATAATGTTTGTGTATATGATATCTTGGACAAATTCCAAATAAAGTAAAAAAACTAGGTCACTTGGTCAAATTTTAGAAAAACCTTGTGTGCAATCTAGAGACCATATTTTCTGATAAAATGTCTTGATATTGAAGTACATGATATCCCGAATGAGATCAAAATTGGGTCACTTGTGGTCAAGAACTAGGTCACTGGGTCAAATCTTAGGAAAATCTAGTTTGCAGTCTAGAGGCCGCATTTTTGGCAGCAAAATCTTGATATTTGGTCAGAATGTATTTCCACAATATGATTTGTTCAAGTTTAATATCTGGTCGTGGGTTAAAAAATCCAGGGCACAATGTAAACCCTTCAAAAAACCTTGTGCACACTCTGAGACAAGACTTTGTCAAGAGGTCTGGCTAACCCATTCCAACACAATGACGCTTTTAAACGCCCCTTAATATGAATGCTTTGGAAAATATTGTGGAGAATGAATGAATCGCTTGTTACGAGCAATTTCTTCATTATCCGCAATGTTTTCTACCATAAAGACAAAGATTTTGAAGATTTCATCAACTTGAAATTGCTGTATGCAACTTCTTTGAATTTGGACTGGTCTAAAATTTCATCTTCTAGTAATGGGTTAAGGCAAAATACGGCCTTTTATGCTAAATTTACGCTTAATTTTGCAAAATAATGTCATTTAACCCTTGTCATGCTGTATAAATTACCTTACTGAATTGCTGCAAATCAAAGGACTGAAAGCACCGATAGACTTGTTGTTCAAAAATCAATATTTCTTTTAGAAATCAACTTCATAAGCAACTCTGGCAGGAAAAGTACAAGCAGGAGGTATAGACTAAGATCAGCCTGCACATAAGTGCAGTCTGATCTTAGTCTACACCTCCTACCAAAACAGGAATATTCCAGGTTCAGCATGACAAGGGTTAATATCGAATTTGAACTGCCTTTTAGTGTTTAGTGGGTGTGGCCATGGATCCATCAATTTTTAGCTCACCTGAGCACAAAGTGTGTGATGAGTTATAATGATTGGCCATTGTCTGTCGTCTGTCGGTCCACAATGTCTTTAAAAATTTTCTCCTCCTAAACAAGTTAGCTGATCCAGCCAAAACTTGGCAGGAGTATTAACCAGATTTAGTTTTACAAAAGTTGTTAAAAAAATCTAATTCCATGATAAATTCAAATTGCTGAGCATTTGAAATGGGGAATTTGAGTTATTCTTTGGAAAACTTGTTTTCAGAAACTGTACGGCCAAGGGCATATAAAATTTATATTTCATATGTAGCATAACCTAATTGTTCTATAATAAGTTCTCAAAAATTATACCCTGGAGGTCCAAAGACTTGAAAAAAGCTCAATTAGGGCAAGTCTTCTTCTCTTAAAATATTTGACCTATGGTATTCATATTTAGTATGTAACAGAGCTAGATGGTTTTGTGGTATATTATAAAAAAAATGACACTAGCCAAGTGGTCTGAAATTTGGAAATTCATTTTTTTGTGAGCAAGTTTAGATAAAATCCTGTTTACTATAAGGCCTGAAGCTATCATACTTGGTAATCTACAATGTTTGTTGGTCAAAAACATTCCTGCCCTAGGAGTCCAAAGTTTGAAAACATTTATGTATTTTAAGTTTAGAATAACCTCATGGTTCTCTATCATGTTCTCAAGAATCATACCCCAGTCAAAAATGGTCCTGCCCCCAACGGTAAAAAGTTTATAAAAACCTTTTTGTTTCCAAAAATCATCTCCTCTTAAACTTTAAGGCCTAGAACATTCAGAATGGATTTACAGTATTACTAGGTGATTTACTTTCTTACAAGAAATTAGACCCCTCTCTGCCCCAGGGTCAAAAATCAGGAAAATCACTAAATTTGAGCAATTTAAAAAAAGGTTTCTTCTTAACTATATGGCTTTCAGCATTTATAATTTGGAAAGTAGCAATATCTGATAATTATCTGCCATGTTTGTTGAAGTTATGGCACTTATGTCAAAATTGGCCCTTCCCAGGGCATCCATAGAAATATGTGGGATGAGCAGCTTGAGGCTCAGAAAGGATGTAGTAGGTGTACTGGTATGAAAAATACCAGGAATCCATGGTTAGGTGCTCTAGTTGCTGTGATATGACTAAAATAATGTTAAAAGTGGCCGCATGCGTTAAACCTCATTCAGACAAATATATCCAAGTATTTATTTGCAACAAGACCTTTCTATTTGTACCAATTTTTAATCATCAGCCAATGCCATTTTTCAAGTTTGAATTTGTGTAATTAGAAACTTTTATCTTAGGACAAACTCTTTATTCTACAAGAAATGGACATCAAACTTCATGTGAACATTCCTATGGAATCCTTTACAAAGAACAATGCCATTTGTAAAGATCACTTTTCGTGTTTATGAAAATATAAGTTTTGCAAATTGATTACTTTGAATAGTAAGAAATTGAGCCTTTATACTTTACATGAACATTCCTAACAAGATCTTTCAGTTGGTGCCAAATTCAAGGTCACACCCCAAGGTCAAATAAGGTCTAGTCCTTTATACAAAAAAATGTAGAACGGTTCTTTGTTTTTATGGAACACATTTTATCTGTTAAGAGTTCTTACCTTTAATAATGTTTAGTGATACAGAAGTTCAAGGTTAAAAACATAGGGTAGAATAGAACATGTTGCTAGTCGTTCAAAAAATTTATGCCCTGTATCAATAAGATCTGGTAAATTGTTTTACCCCTGTCCATCTGTCACTATGTCCATCTGTCTGTGAACTGTAACCTTAACGCAAAAACTCAACAAGTTGCTTTTATTCAAACACAGATGCAGATACATGGCTCATATTTGATACATAGATTCCTTGCATTAATAGGCATCAGCTACTGTAATTAGAAGATCAGGATCATCAAGGTCACTTGTGAAGGTAGCAAGTTGTAAATGTAACAGAAAAACTTCAGATTTTACTCTTATTCCTTGCATTAATAGGCATCCATTCAAGGTCAACTATCAAGTTTGCTTTTCCTAAACAAGTCTGTGACAGAGGCATGATGTTTCATAGACACATTTTGTTAATTTTATTTTGCAATAAAAATAGATCTACAATAAAATGTATCAAATTACTTGTATGCAAATTTTTTGAAAATAACTTGTTTAATACTTATAAATGACATACTAAATTTGTATTAAATGTAAGAAATTAAACTTGTTGAATTAGCTACATGCATAATCCTTAGAAGCAATCTTATTACCTTAAACATAGCAAGAAAAGGTAAAATTACTTGTTATAAGCAAATTTTTTTCTTTTAGATAGATGAATTTAATTGGTATGAATCTATCTTTTCACATTGATTGGGAAAAAGTTCTTAGAACAAAGATTAATCCCTTACAGTAACCTCCATAATGCAGTCGGTAGCGCGTCAGACTCCAAATCTTCAATCATGGAGTGTCATAGGTTCGATCCCCAGCGGTGGCATATATCCTTTCTGACATTTGTCTCTCATTAATGGGTGGATAATTGTAAACCTAAGTGGGATAGCAGCTGTGGGCTAGGAAAGGATGTAGTGGTATACTTGTGTGAGAAAATCCAGGAATTCATTCTTAGGTGCTCCATCTGCCGCAATATGACTGAAATACTGTTGAAAGTGATGTTAAACCCTATTCAATCAATCAATAATCCCTTTCAATCGTGTGGATTTGTGAACTGTGATATCATTAAAAAAATCAATAGACTAATAAAATCATACATTTAGACCGGAAGTGAACCTCTGAACTCTGACAGGTTGACATTTAGGTGAAGGATTTCTTTTGGTTTGGCAACTTAAATGTTATGAAAATAGCTTATTCAAGCTGTAGTTTTGATGTTTAGGTTGCCAACAAACAATTTTGAGCTCCACTGGTTGAAAGCCAGAGAGCTTTTGTCATGGTATTGTGTCCATCGCGCGTGTGCATGCGTCTGTATCTAAACTTTTACGTTTAAAAACTTCTCCTCAGAAAGCAAGGAACATAATTCAACCAAATTTGACAGAAATGATCCTTATGTGACCCTTTATAAATTTCCTTCAAAGAAATTTTATTGGATGAAAACTTGGCTTTAATGGGCAGGACTTATTTCCATATATGGTGAAACTTAGAAGATCTTTTTCTTGGTATTTAGTTGATAGATTTCAACCAAATTTCACTGGAATGATCACTTTGTGACTTTACGAGATTATCTGAAAGAATTTCAATAGGATAGATAATATGACTTATATAGTAGGTATGGTATAAAGTGAAAACTTTAGAAATCTTTTTTTCCTCAGAAACCAGTGGTTTGATTTCAATCAAATTTTTCAGGAATTAACCTGGAGAGCCATTATCAGATTTCTTCAATGAATTTCATCGGATGAAAAACATGGCTTTAATCTATTGGGTTTATGTCCATATATGATGTATACTGAAAATTTTGAAAATCTACCCAGAAACCTGTGAATGGATTTCAACAATATTTTACAGGAATGATCCCCAGGTGACTCTTTTTCAGATTCCGACATATAATTTTGATCAGTTGAAAAACATGGCTTTTTTGGTTGCAGCTTATTTCTATGTAAGGTATACAGGGAATATTTTGTTAATACCTTTTCAACTGACTTAGTTCATGAATATATGAAAATATATGAATTTTACATAAATTGACTTTTGTAAAACATTGAATAGTTTAAATACTTCTATTTAATCCATTACCAGACCGCAAAGTATTAGACTGGTCTGAATTCAAAGGAGTTGCAGATGACAAT
Organism: Fragum fragum; assembly: GCA_946902895.1. Taxonomy (NCBI): domain Eukaryota; kingdom Metazoa; phylum Mollusca; class Bivalvia; order Cardiida; family Cardiidae; genus Fragum; species Fragum fragum. Next base: position 61,022,196 of record OX336365.1, on the reverse strand, counting down.
ATAAAGTCAATGAAATTTAAGATTTGTTCAACTTTCAGGATAGAAAACAAATGTGGAGAATGAAGAAATTGTTTGTTTCAGGCAAATTCTTCATTTGACACAATGTTTTCCTATTGATGTTTTTAAGGGGAATCAAAAAGCGTCAATGTGTTGGAATGATTAAAATGAATTCAGTGACAAGATATTTTGTCAGACATGCTTAATATTTTTGGATTTACATTGAATTCCTGAAAATACTACACCGTGTCTGTTTGTCCGCCTGTCTATCTATTCATCTGTAGACTTTTTCGTTTCCATGCTCTATCTCCAGAATCAAATGACCTACAATTTGAAATTTTAAACAATTTGTGTCCATGACCCAAGGAGGTGTGCTATTGCTTTTTGGTAATATAGGTCAAAGGACAAGGTCACAATTGACAATTTTTGGATAATGTAGGTCAAAAGTCAACTGTGATACGTCAGCACTCGGGGGTGTACGAGTCTGCTTTGCAATATTTCTAGTTAATTTTCAGCAACAGACTTTTCATCCTAAACACAGGGCAGAACTGGCACCAATTAAAGATATAATTCATATTGCCGACTCATGAATGTGAGGCCAACGCACTTGTTTTTTCAACGCATCCTCGTGAAATATTTTTGCATATCTTGAATAACCAATAGATTATCCTCTATATCTGTAATTGACAGGGTTTCTTAAAAGTTATTTTTGAATTGCCTGAGTTTGGCAATCAGTCTCTTGATATGATTTAAAGCAAAATTTTGACTTGTCCAAATTGAAAGAAATGTTATTTAGGGTAGAAAGCATTGTGTGAAAAGAAGCTCTCCAAAAATCTTATTTGGGTGTTTTTCTCCTGCATCATGGAGTGGGTTTATCATTTGTCTTTGTTCGCAAGCAATAACCCTTTCCCTCACACTGGCGCTTTTTGACGCCCCTCAAGAAAAACATTGGGAAAAAGTTTAAAATGAATCAATTTCTTCATTTACCACAATGTTTTCTACCCAGTAAGTTGAAAAATCTAAAATTTCACAAACTTGAAATCGTCATCTGCAACTACTTTCAAGTTGGACCAGTCTGAAATACGCCTGGTAATGGAATAAAGCATAAAGCAATTGACTACCTAAAGGCTGTGTGCCAACATTATATCTGTACCTGATGTTAACATTTTAAATGGTCCAATAACCCATTCCCACACAATGATGCTTTTTGACACCCCTCCAGGAAAGCTTTGGGCAATACATTGTGTAGAATGATGAAATTACTTGCAACAAGCAATTTCTCCTTATTCCGCAATGTTTTCAACCCAGAAATGTGAAAAAATCTAAAATTTCATCAATTTGAAATTGTCGTCTGCAACTACTTTGATTTTGGACCGGTCTAAAATTTTGCCCTCTTGTAATGGGTTAAAAACTGTTTTGCTATTCCCTCCCAATTTACTTATTATTTTCTTTTAACCCTTTCCAACACAGCGAAATTTTAGACTGGTCCAAACTGAGAGAAGCTGCAGACGACAATTTCAAATTGATGAAATTTTAATTTTTTTCGTGCCCTTAGATAGAAAACATTGTGGATAATGAAGAAATTGCTTGATCCAAGCGATTTCTTCATTTTCCACAATGTTTTCCAAAGCTTTTTTGTTGAGGGGCGTAAAAAGGAGGGATTGAGTGGGAATTTACCCATTCCAACACAGCAAAATTTTAGTCTGGTCCAAATTGAAAGAAGCTGCAGACGAAACTTTCATGTTGATGGAATTTTGAATTTTTTCGCCTTTTTGGATAGAAAACATTGTGGATAATGAAGAAATTGCTTGAAAGAAGCAATTTCTTCATTTTCCACAATGTTTTCCAAAGTTTTTTTCTTGAGGGGCGTAAAAAGGAGGGGTTGAGTTGGAATGGGTTAAAATGTAATTAGTTGGTATCTCTAAATTCATTTTCATTGGAATTCGGTGACTTTTTCATCTGAGGTTAAATACTAACCTCTATCCTTTAGAATGTTACAGGTTCAGGTATCTGCATACAAAACTCATGCTGCAAGATAAGTTATTAGAAAACCAAAACATAGTTAGTGCTATAGTACTCACAAATTTAGATTTTAAACATCTGAAATGACTCAACACTTAACCTTTTCCCAAAAAATCCCTCTGTTCAAGCCTTGTATAAAAACCTTAAGGAAAACATTGTGAGAAAATAAAAAATTACTTGTTACAAGTAATTTATTATTTTCTCATGGTATTTTCTACCCTATATGACCCCTATTTTCTCATTTATAAAGTATCCTGACTTCTTTCAATTGGACCAGTCTTATAATTTTCTGTCTGTTAATGGGTTTTAAGATAGATGTTATTCAGATCTGAGGATTTGTTTTTCTCCAACACCTTTTTAATGATCTAAATGTTCAAAATATGGTGATTTTCAGGACTTCAGTCCTTTCAATTTAAAAAGAAGTAGTTGCTTGCAACATCTGTCAATTTGGACCGGTATAACATTTTGTCGCCTGGTTTAGAGGTTAAGAACTTCAGATGATCTTGTCTCGCAGATGATTGAGAAACAAGTTTTTATTTTCTTACACAAATAATATTTTGGAAGCTTCTTGAGAAATTACATATATTTGTGTGTGCGCACGCACGTGCGTGCATGTTTATATACCTGAAACACATTCGTCTAAACTTTTCAATATCTGCAAGATTTTGATTTCTTGGAAAACTTAAAAGCACTGTTAATTTGGGAAACCTTTACTTATACATTAAGACCTAAATACATAGAGCAAATTATCTCCACTTCCTTGCAAATATTTCAAAATAAAAACTGACCATATCGTAGTTCAACATTCTGACATCTAATCAATATTTCAAGTCTGTCTTGAAGTTGATCGTTACAATGTATTAGGCGACTCACAGGACTCTCAATTCTTTTATATACATTTATGTATATGTACATTTCGGAACATTCAAGCAAAGGTGCTGCTGGTGACAAGTCCACGCTTAAGATACACTTTAGACGCGCTCGCACACACACATAAACACACAAGTACCTTAAAAATGAAACCGGGTCCATACGCCCTAAAACACTTTTGCCCCAAAACACTTTTGCCCCATTTTCTTTTCTCCCTAATTCCCGTTCACCCTGGGTCTGTTCCCCCTAATTCCCTTGCGCTCATGTTCTGTTCGCCCTATTTTTATAAGCTCACCTGAGCACAAAGTGTACTTAGTGAGCTTTTGCAATCGTTGAATGTCTGTCATCCATCATGCGTCATGCGGAATCAATAATTGAAGTGTTTACACTCTAGAGACCACAGTTTTGACCCAATCTTTGTGAAACTTGGTCAGAATAATTGTTAGGTCATGAGGATGGACCCTATTGATTATGGGAGTGTTCTAATTGAAAACACAGGAAAATCGGCCTTAATGACAATTTCTTTGTTAACACACTAGAGGCCACAATTTTGGCTCAATCTTCATGAAACTTTGTCAGAATAATTATTAGGTCATAAAGATGAACCCTATTGATAGTGTGAAGGTTCTTTTGGAAAACACAGGAAAAGGGGCCTTAATGACAATTTCTTCGTTTACTTTCTAGATTCCAACATTTTGGCTCAATCTTCATGTAATTTGGCCAGAATAATTGTTAGGTCACAAGGATGGTTCTTTTGGATAACAAAGGAAAAGGGGTCTTTATGACAATCTCTTTGTTAACACTCTAGAGGCCATGATTTTGGCTCAATCAACATGAAACTTGGTCAGAATAATTGTTTGGTGATGGGGATAAACCCCATTTGATTATTGGAGGATTCTATTGGAAAACACAGAAAAAGGGGCCTTAATGACAATTTCTTTGTTTACACTCTAGAGGCTGTGATTTTGGCTCAACCTTCATGAAACTTTGCCAGAATAATTATTAAGTCATAAAGATGAGCCCTATTGATTATTGGAAGGATCTTTCTGGAAACACAGGAAAAGGGGCCTTAATGTAGATTTCTTTGTTTACACTCTAGAGGGAACAATTTAGGCTCGATCTTCATGAAACTAGGCCAGAATGATTATTAGGGCATAAGGGTGAATCCTATAGATTATGGGAAGGTTCTTTTGGAAAACTCAGGAAAAGGGGCCTTAATGACAAATTCCTTGTTTGCTTTCTTTAGATTTAGGCTCAATCTTCATGAAAATTGGCAAGAATAATAGTTAAATCACAAGGATGAACCCTATCGATGATAGGAAGGTACGTTTCGAAAACACAGAAAAAGGTGTCTTAATGACAATTTTTTGTTAACACTCTAGAGGCCATAATTTTGGGTCAATTGTCATGAAACTTGTCAGATTAATTGTTAGGTCATAGAGATGAACCTTATAGATTATGGGAGTGTTCTACAGGAAAACACAGGAAAAGGGGCCTTAATGACAATTTCTTTGTTTACAATATAGAAGTCACAGTTTGGGCTCAATCTTCATGAAAGTGGTTATAGTTATTTGTCTCTAGTTGCATTTTTTTAACAGCAGACAATTCAGGTGAGCGATCTAGGACCATCATGGTCCTCTTGTTTGTAAAATAGATGCACAGAGAAATTTGCTACTGTATATATATATATATATTTGATTTTTTTTTAGATATTATCAGGTTTCGTAAGGTGAAGATGATCTTTTTCGCTGCTTAACCCATTACCTGAAGAGAAGACTTCAGATAATTCATGTTTAGATAAATACTTGAAGCTTGAATTAAAAAAATGTAACAAGTTAGGGAATAAAACTTAAGAATACATAATCAGAAATCTATGTTTGGAAAGGAGAAATTTGGGGATGTATATGGAAAGATATTGTTACAACTGAAAGGTTGTGCCACATTAATTGGCTTATTATAATCTTGTTAATATTTGTTAAATTGTTTGTTTTTTGACGATGGGTAAAAAATATTCGAAACAAAAAAGACAAAGGTTATATACATTTTTTTTATTCAAACCTTGACAAACCGTAAAACATGATTATCAAATGTATGCTAATTCAGTAGAAAAATCAGTTGTAATCAAAAGAAACGAAATGAAATGCGTCCAATATTGTTTGGAAAAGGGTAGTAAACTGTTTGCTTGTTTTCTAGACGCCCGACAAGCATTTGATCGTGTCTGGCACGATGGCCTATTTTACAAACTTAAAGAGCTGGGTGTCCCGTCTAAACTTTTGAAAACCGTTATTGAAATGCATCAAGGTATGTATTTCCGTTTATTTATCGTCGCTACCGTAGCACATGCCCATATGAGCGACGCCCCCAGAAGACGGTTAGTTGTTACGGGGGATAGTGCAAGGATACAGGACGAAACTACTGAGAGCCCTGCTCGATGGATCGGTCACACTAAAACAAGCCCTACAGAGATTTATAGCCCTACAGACGACCTATGAAAATTGTACACGCCCTACGAGTATACGAGCTATAATAGTGAATCAACGTTAGTTAATAGGATTGAAAATAACATTTTTCTTTTTACTTCAAAAAGAATTCTGTGAATTTTACGTATTTCTGATGATATTGATGTTTATAATACCACATAATTTGACCGGAAGTAATTGACGAAACGCCCTATCGTTTAATTGTTTATTTTTAAAAGACAGAAATTAATTGTAGTCTTCCTAAACAATTCAATATGATTTAACTAAGACTTTAATGCTGAAATATTTGTGTGATCGGCACGCGACATTGTTAATACTTTTCTTATAGTGCCTCAGCCACTGCTTTATAATGGGAATAATAGTGGACTAGTTTTAAAATAATTTAAAGGGGTTTACGTTTGAAAAAAATGCGAGAAAATTGGAATTTTATTGTAACAAATCATTTTTACTTTTCTCACAATGATTACATTATCAGGCACTTGAAATTTGAACAAGCTTTGGATCATCTTCGGCAAGGCAACATCTTTACAATTTTCTCGTTTGGTAACTAAATCCTATAGGCTTATAGCCTATGCTAAATTTAGTTGCCTCCCTTGTCTTTACAATTTCGACTCGAAAAATCGTTTAAAACCTGAATAAATCTGAAAATTGTAATACAATAAACCAATTCCTTTTCTAACTACGGGGGATAAATATTTCAATAGAAATTGGACTGTAGATTTGAGTGGTATCTCATGAAACGGTCGGAAGTTTCCCTAAGTCACTTCCGGTTAGGTTTCGGCAATTGTAAACATCAAATTCATCATAAATAAGATAAAATCTCAGTAAATATTTGGAAATATAAAGATAAATGTTAATTTCATTCATATCAACTAAAAATTATACACCATTTTCGCTCATATACTCGTAGGGCGCGTAAAAATTCCATAGGGCGTCTGTAGGGCTATAAATCTCTGTAGGGCTTGTTTTAGTATGACCCCCGATGGATAGCATCGTCACACGGGGTCTAGGTTTAACGTCTCATCCGAAAGACAATTAGTTAGTTGATATGGTCAGCCCAGGGCTCGAACCCTTGATCTTGAGGTTTGAAGTCAAGTGCTCTACCAGCTGAGCTAATCAAGGTATGTACAGCCGAGTCCTTTATAATGGCCATGTTTCGGATTGGTTCCCGATCTTACAGGGCACCAGACAGGGTGGGGTCCGGTCCCCATTTCTCTATCTCGTTTTTATTGACGATTTAATCCATCAACTTGCCAATAGTCAATTAGGTCTTCAAATTGAAGGCATAAGTTTATGTGCCCCGTGGTTTGCAGACGACATGACGCTTTTATCTTTGTCAAGTACGTCGTTGCGGGACATGTTAGATATTTGCTTCAATTTTGCGCACCTTTGGCGTTTTCATTATAATGGTAGCAAATGTGCAGTTGTTACCTTTAATGAATCGAAAATATCTTTTTCGCGTAGTAATCGCTGTTTCGTTATAGGCAATGATATAATTGTAGAAAAAGATGAATTCGTTTACTTAGGCATCTTTTGTAATAAATATAATAATAATACTTCAACAGTAAAAAAGTTAGACCGTAAACTTAGAGGCACATTTTATGGGCTTACCAAAAACGGACTCCATCGAAATGGACTTAATCCTTTGACCAGTCTTAAGATTTATAGATCTATAGTAATTCCAAGGGCCTTGTTTGGGACAGAGCTTTTACATTCCCTCTCTGGCCGAGATATGTTGACCTTAGAAAGGTCGCACAGATTATGTTTGAAACAAATCTAAGGTCTTAATATTAGATCAAGATCGGATATTGATCAGTGATTTACCGATTGAAGCCGAAATTGACCACGGAAAAAGCTTACTTTCTTTGGTCAGCTGTGTCGATTAGAGAGGGATTGTGCGACAAAGTCACCTTTTCTTTTCTGAGACTTTGCACATTCCAAAATCAAGTTCAATCCGGGTTCATACAGGATGTAAATGTGTTGAGTAAATACGGTTTAACAGAGTATATGGATGTCTTTCTATCTAATGGAACATTTCCAAATAAGGCCTCTTGGAAAAAGCTTACGTATATAAAAATTTATAGTTTTTACATTAATGAATGGGACTTAAGAACGTCTACGGAAGAGTTTAGACTCTACAGACTTATTCAACCAAATTTCTATGACTGTTCAGTATGGCGCTATGCTCAAAAATATCCCAACATGCTGCGAATCTGCTTTTCCGTCTCTCAGTTGATTGCATATATTGCGCTTACAAATCGGGTCTGCACGCGGTGTAATCGCAATGATATTCAAACAAGCTTAGCAGAACATATAATCACCACTTGGGTTCTAACACAGACTTGCAAATCTACATTTTTAAACAGTATCTTAGTAGAATTTGGACAAAATGTTTCTAACGTGCTTCGTTCGATTAGTCATACTGAATTTGTTGAGGCTATTTTTGGTCAAAACCAGAGAGTTTCTACTGTTTTAGGTGAAACCTATCCATTGTTCTGTTATAGAGCAGCAATGTTTCTCCATCGTATTTGGTGTGTTTACAGGTATTCGATGTAGCTGTGGAAACAGTATCTACGATGGGTCTTATAGATATATTTCATACTTCTACAATAGTAAATCCTCACATTATTCATTGATGTATATGTTCACATGTTGCATGTCGCTGATTTATAGCTATTTTAGAGCCAAACTGCTGTATGTATAGATATAGCTACTTTTGCTCTCTTCGTGGGCATATGTACGCACGAGAAGTATGTACGTTTGTTGTTCATACTATGTTGACAACAAATGTACATACAGTGTCTCATCTTCATCTTTCTACTGCACTGAGTACTGCAATTAGACCACATGCGTACATGTGTTTATTTTACACTTATTGTGACAGAGCTATATTCGGGAAGCATAATCCTTCCCTGACGGCTCTAGTCTGAAAGATCTGATCACATTGCCCGATACTGAATAATGTCATTGTGAAAATCAAGTTCCAGATTAAATATCTAATTTTATCCGTGTTTGACAATACGTGGCGTCGACATTTCTAACACCGATGATAGAGAAAATACGCCAAAATTAATATTTAATACTTAAACTATTACCAAACAACAGAAATTTAAGCTGGTCAAGATTGAAAGAAGTTGTAGACAATAATTTAGAGTTTATGAAATTTTAGATTTTTTTTCCTCCTGGAAAATATTGTTAAAAACGAAGAAATCGACTATTCCAAGCAATTTCTTCATTTTACTTCCTAATTGTTATTCCTGTTATTCCTGTGGGGCGTCAAAGAGCATCGTTGTATTGGATTGATGGGCCAGGTATTATCTTTATGGTAACTGATCCTATAGCCGAGGGATACTGGGTTCGTTCCCCGGCCGCGGCGAATATCCTTTCCGACATTAGTCTCCCACCAATATGTGGATAATCGTAAACCTAATGGGATGAGCAGCTGGGGGCTCGGAAAGTATGTAGTGGTAATGGTGGTGTGAGAGATACCAGATTTTCGCGGTTATGTGCTCCAGCCACGTGATATGACTGAAATACTGTCAAAAGTGGCGTTAAACTTTATTCATTCAATCAACCTATCTTTATGATTACTAAATAATATGAGCGAAACAGTATTCTGGTGTTATGCTATACTATGAAAAGTCAAGACCATGATGGGTACCTGTTCTGAACCCCCCCTTGCTTCCAATTTCATCAATTTTTCTCCAAATAAATATAAGTTGATGTTATATTTGTAACAAAATGCACCATTTATGGACCGATAGATTGAGCCGTGAACAACTCTCCGGATAAGATTATGAATCATGCTCGGGCGAACTTGCTTTATGTTAAATACAATGCATATACTATATTTATAACTATATATACACATAAATTTATCAGATTGATTGATTGAATGGCGTGAACTGCCACTTTTATAGTATTTCAGTCATATCGCGACGACTGTTTAGGACCTAAACGTGGATTCCTGGTATTTTTCACACTAGCACTACTACTTCATCCTTTCCGAACCTTAAGCTTAGGTTTGCAATTATCCAACCCGTTGGTGGGAGACTAATGTCGTAAAGGTTATTAGCCGCGGCCGGGGGTCGAACCTGGAATCCCTTGACTAGGAATCCTAAGTGCTACCACTGCGCTATGGCCGCGGCCAAATTTATTAGAGGTAGCCTGATTTGTCAGGTTAATAATTAATGTCACTTATCTACATGACCAACACTAGTCAGTTAACTTGAGACTTTGTGCTTGAATCTTGGATTTCAGTGATGGAGAGAGAGAGAGAGAGAGAGAGAGAGAGAGAGAGAGAGAGAGAGAGAGAGAGAGAGAGAGAGAGAGAGAGAGAGAGAGAGAGAGACAGAGAGACAGAGAGACAGAGAGACAGAGAGACAGAGAGACAGAGAGACAGAGAGACAGAGAGACAGAGACAGAGAGAGAGAGAGAGAGAGAGAGAGACAGAGAGAGACAGACAGACAGACAGACAGACAGACAGACAGACAGACAGACAGACAGACAGACAGACAGACAGACTGAGACAGAGACAGAGACAGAGAGACAGAGAGACAGAGAGAGACAGAGAGACAGAGAGAGACAGAGAGACAGAGAGAGACAGAGAGACAGAGAGAGACAGAGAGAGTAGCGGACGCAAATCATGCTTCGGGTCTATCTTGAAACATTTCAAGACTAGAAGCTATATAACTTAGGTATTGATTTAATGGGGTTTAACAGTATTTCAGTTATATCGCGGCGGCTGGAGCACCTATCAATGGATTAAGAGAGTTTCTACATGGGCTTATGCAAATCGGTAGCGGAAAATTGTGCGTCTTTTTCAAACCTTGTCAATGTTATTGTGGAGATAACTTCCTTGACTTGACATCATATCCTAATCTTACAACAATACCATTCTACTTTACATTGCATTATTTCTTTCGCCTTTCCTCGGCACTCACAGAGAGAAATGCAAATATACGTTTTGCAAAGTATTTACCTCTCCTTCGATCCTTTTAATAATATATAGAATTTGCCAAAGAATGATAATTTTGATAGAGCTGTCTGCACAAATTAAATCAATAACCAAAATGAATATGTAAATAAATGTGCGATTGTGAGCTAAAACTTGGTTAACAGGCACCACTATTGTTTTATCGAAGAAATTACCCCAACCCACTGTTCCTACTGGCCTGTTGGGGAGGATTTATAAGGCGGTTGTGAGTTTTTATTAGATGTTGAGCGCAGTTTTAGAGACGACATCGATAACCAGTCAATGTTTTATCCGTTCCATGACGTCATATTGGGATTTCCTACCTGTTCAACCTTTCTATGGAATGCGCTCGTCTGCTAACATTCGAACGCCATTGGCCGCCATAAACATTTTCAATCGATAAAGCACAGCTATCCCGGTCCGTTGTTCCTTCGTTATAATTTACGTTCCTGGAAAGTTTGTAAAGTTGTGCAACAGGAACAGAAGTTTTAGGTGAATTTGTTGTTGATTTCGATGTGTTTAGTGGATTAACTAACAGAAACCGGGATGATTTCGGAGGCGGAAGCGTCCAAAACTGACCTCGTTCAAGATCAGGTAAAACTTTAAAAACTTTTCATTCTAAAGAAATCGGAACTTTTAACCTTGATTAGAATAACCCCATAGATTTATCTATAATCTCATAGCTTTTGATGTTCGTGTTCAACGCCATCCACAGACACGACTCGCCTTTTGGCCACAATAAAACATGACCCTTGACCTCGCGTACCTGTCAGATTTTGCATAAAGGTGCAATTAACAGCGGTACACAGCCCTGCACATAATGGCAGTCTTTTTAGTTCATCATTGTAGCTGTAACCTTACCGTCATTCCAAACAAATCAAGGGTTCTAAATAACATTATTAAAGACTGATTTTCTAAACAATAAGTGTCTGCGATTCTTAGCCCTTGTCATGCTGAACCTGGAACTTTCCTGCCTTGGTAGAAGGTATGGACTAAAATCAGGCTGCTCATATGTGCAGTCTAATCCTGTTCTAAACCACCTATTCGACATGTTAATTCCAGATTTGGAAATAGAATAAGTAAACAAAATATGATGAACCACTAGCTTTCCAGTGCTTTTAGCAATTTGGTTTTAACCCTTGTCATACTGAATAAAATCCTGTCAAGGTTTGCAATGAAATCAAAGGACTGAAATCATTGAAAGCAATAGTCGCTCGAAGTATTTCATTTGAAAAAAACATTTCATAAACAGTTTTGGCTAGAAAGGGACAGGCAGGTGGTGAAGACTCAGATCAGACTGCATATATGTGTAGGCTTTGTCTATTCCTCCTGCCCAGACAGGATAATTACGGGTTCAGTGTGACAAGGGTTAATGCAATTCTGATTGAGGGTTTTATTCAGCATGACAAGGGTTAGCAGTGTTTATTCTAGGATTAAAAAAATGTGGGGGATTTCAGCACAAAATTTACACAGTTGAGAATGTTTGGTATTTCATGCTCTTTGACTACAGAAAAAAATCCCCCATCAATGTTGAAAATATGGGGGATCTTTGAAAAAAGTGGGGTAATCCCCCAATTATCCCCTTGCCTAGAATAAACACTGGTTAGAATTTGGAAAAGATTTAAAAATAATGAGAAGATCAATACTTCAGGAGAAATGGGTGCATTGAAAAATAAGTTTTGCTGTGTTCCTTTCCTTATTAATCCTTGTTGTGCTGAATAAAAATCCTTTACAGAACTGCATTGAAAAAAAAAATGAACAACTTTGGCTTAAAAGAGACAAGCAGGTGCTGTAGACTAAGATCAGTCTGCACATCTTGCCAAAACAGGAATATTCAGGGATCAGCATGACAAGGGTTAAAGTAGATTTACAGCCGAAATGTTGCATTTTATTTCTTTTAAAACACTCAGTAAAGTAGTGCTCATCCTGTAAGTCCTCATCACAGAGACCTTACTCCCATGAACAAATAACATTTCTTTTTCTCCTTTCTTCGTGTTTGAGAATTAAAGAATACGATTCCGAGTTTATTCATTATATTATATCAGGGGTCGACACTAACAGTGTTCCGGGATCCCAAGGATCCCTGATAATTGGAAGGGAATCCAGCAATCTCGGGCTAGGTATTCCGTCAGGATCCTTCAATATTTCTCCAGTATAATATATCATAATGTATCAACTAATGCTCCTGATTTTTTTGTTTGCTTGTTTTTGTAGAAAAAATTGTGAATAATGAAGAAGTTGCAGAAGAAATTTTGGAAAATGAAGACATTTATTTGGTTCAAACAATTTTTCATTTTACACAATGCTTTCTTGATGGGCGTCAAGAGTCATTGTGTGGAATGGGTTAATCTCTATTTCACATTATTAAATGGATACACTGATAGGCTGCAGTGCTGAGTAGACACTGTGTGAGTGTACTGGGAGGGTGGTGGTGGTGGTGATGATGCAATCAAGAAAAAATCTCAACATTATGGAAATTTTAGTCTAATGTTTCGAAACTGCTTGAAAAGATTATGGCTTGTCTGATTGAATTCAAATGAACAAGATGGATCACACATTATGTTATGATTTTTTTTTTTTTTTTTTTGGGGGGGGGGGGTCTTTTCGTAATCAGTAGTCTCCAAGCAAAGCAATTTTCAAATGCATGAAACTGGGCAGAAAATGGCAAAAAGTGACTTCTTATTTGGCTTCTTGGAAACAGATTTGGCTCCATTTTTTTCAGTTTGGCAAAAGCGATGGTAAAGAAAAAAAAAATCATTCAGGGAAGGCTCTGATTCTGATTTCTGATTTGATATTTTGCATGTGGCATCAATTTGTGGCTTTCTACAAAAATTATGCTTCTTGGATTTCATTGACTGAATGTACTCTTATAACAAGGAATTTCTTCATTTCTCACAATGTTAATCTTACGGAAAAGACAAAAAATATTAAATTTCATGAATTCGATATGGTCATTTGTAGATCTGTGACGATATACTCTATTTAATCGGTGAATCGAATATATTTTTACTTGCGAGTATGTATCATATTCGTCTGTCTGAGAACTGAATATTGGCTAAATCTTGGCACTCATGTGCAGTCTGATCTTAGTCTACATCACCTGATTGTCCCTTCAAAGTCCCAGTTGTTCACAAGATAAAATTTCAAAGCTGATAACATGAAATTAGTAATTCCAGTCTTTTCAGCCCCTTGATTTTAATACAATTCTGAAGAGAGTTTTTATTCAGCATGAAAAGGGTTCATAACAGGCTCAGATTTTCTGCATGAATATCATAACATGCCAAAATCCTCTTCAGGTAAATTTAATGATGTCCTTTTAACCTTTTTCTGTTTTTGACTTCTCCAAATTTGAGGAGGTTGCAGACAAAAATGAAAATTGGATAAAATTAAACCATCCTTTGTGGTAGAAAATATTATGGGGAAAAGAAGAATTTGCTTGCAGAAAAGGGTTAATCATGGACACATGCATTGTTGATTCCAGAAAACACATGTACTATTGTTTCTACAAGTTTATAATTGGCTATCATTTGACCTGTTACCATCAAGTGCACAAAAATAACTTTTGAAAACAAAATTTTCTTGTAATGTTTCGCATAAATGTGTTCCTAGCAGTCTTAACAGCATATATAATGTAGACTCTGTGGTTTTCTGTGCACAAAAACTCCAGTTAGACATTGTCATTATAGAACAGAAAGTGACAGGCTGTCAGATTATTATCAGCTGCACTGCTCTTTCTTTGTTACATAGGTGTATCAATTTTGAAACCTGTTCTCATCCTGCAGGCCTGGAATTTTCCAGAAAATTTGACTTGCATTTTTTTGCAAGTGGCTTTTGAAACGACTCACAAAAGGCAAATTCACTTGCAATTTAAGTATTAGTTATTTTACAGGTTTACCTATAGAAAAATAAAATCATTTATCATTTAATGAATTATTCTTTTATTGTGAAAAAATCTTCAAAGAAAAAAAGAGTTGATCTAACATAAATAATTTCCAGACAACACAAATTTAGACTAGTCCATATTAAAAGAGGTTGCTTACTGCTGCTCTTCAAGAGCTTTCAATCCTTTGTTTTTATGCAATTATGAAAGGGATTTCATCCAGCATGAAAAAGGTTAAAACCTACTAACATAATGGAGAGAGTGGTTAGTGAACACGACATCTTAAAAATTGACTTTTCTGATCGAGATTGTTATTTAGATCTCAGAGAAGCATCCATTTACGTATGCATTCTTTTTCACTAGTCACAAAGGTTGACTTGTTAGAATATTTGAATGGGTGATGGATTGCAAACCAGCGTTCGACACTAACGGGAGTCCGGGAGTCCGAGACTCCTAAAAAACGGCCCGGACTCGTAGAATTTCTGACTAGGCAGTCCGACGGACTCCTTTAAAATTCAGCAGTAACCTTGTTAAAGTGGTAGCTCGTATCGTTTGTCAAAATTCCTTACAATCATTCTTACTCGTCACGTTTTTCCGCGATCGGAAATTATTTCCGTAGTTCAATTTTTCCAGTCAAAAAATCTACCGGTGTCAATGTTAAATCACTTTAACAAATTAAATGTGACTAAAGGTTAAATTCGGTAACGAACCGTTCTATTTATATGACTCGTAAATATAAACAAACGTGAAATTATGGATCGGTTTTTGATTGGTTATAGGCTAAAAAATCTAGACAAGGACAAACAATCAGCAGCGTTGAGTATTACGTTCCAGTCGTCATGGCAGGCATCTTGCTGCGATATCATAGCCCTCTTTCTAATAACCTGCTGGCGAGGGCTACGACACCCCCTTCCTTGCTCTTTGTCGAAGTGCCCGGAGTGAATCACTCCAGGCACTTCGAGGTCGATTATTGGAAGTTGTGTAAATAGTACAAAAACAAGTTTAATATCAAAATGAACCTTAATCATTTATCTATCCATCTAAAGAAATGTTAATCTGCAAAAAGTTGGACATTTTAGGCATTTAAGTCTCTTTGTCTCGCCACTGGAAACTCCAAGTTTTCGGCCATTTTGAATCAAATGTCAGCCATTTTTGCTGTTTGACACCGAGATCCAATAGGAACCCCTCTTCAATTCTAGGAGATCACGGGCTTCCCGCCAAAACGATAGCAAATGAAAATCTAGATCACCATATTAGGAAGGCATAGTATGTTTTGAAAATAGGACAGTTCTGATAGAAAGTAAGAAAAAGTGTATGAAAATAATTCACGAGTTTATTGAATTTGATAGAAAAAAAAAGATATTGACAATTCAGTATCTTTTAAGATAAAATATTATCATGGTAGGTTAAAAAGGATACTTTGATTTATTACGAACAGCTGTTTTGATAGCATGACATCAGTAAACAACGTGATGTAATAATAGATCACATGGCCAACCAAATGTCATGGCCACCAAACATAGGAAATATTTTATCTGAAAAGAAACCGGTATTAAATGCTTGATACAATTGATATTATTATTTTGATAGAATTTGTTCATGATATTAACATATGTAAGGAATTAGTCTATAGAGTGTCGCTTATCACAAAACATACAATATTAGGACTTGCAACAAAGCACAAAGAAGGTGGTAGTCGTAGTCCTCGCCAGCAGATTATCAGAAAGAGGGCTACGATATCGCAGCTAGCAGGGATCGTACACCTGTCTTATGTATATGTGAGAAAAACGAAATGTAATGTTTGTACTAAGTATGAGAACTTTGGTAGTTTTGTAACAGGTTGCAGCAATCGCAGCTAGCAGGGATCGTACACCTGTCTTATGTATATGTGAGAAAAACGAAATGTAATGTTTGTACTAAGTATGAGAACTTTGGTAGTTTTGTAACAGGTTGCAGCAATTTTAGAGTTGAGGCAGTGAAGAGGCACAATACCTTCCAGAGTCACATTGACAATGTCACTAAAGAGAATGCTAAACAACACACAGAGCTCAACCAATCGACTGCTGGTCGTTCATTACTCCAACTAAATAAATCTATTTTTGAAAAACTTCCAAAGCCTGGCAAATTATTAAATTCTTGTGCATTGATTGAATATTCTCATCACTGTCTCTTAAAAAGTGGTTATTTTGATCAATATTCATGTACAAAGATAAGATTTTTCTAGTGTACATTTTCAAATTAACATTTTACATTTTTATTAGGATATGGAGATAAGCAGTATCAAATGATCATATACCAGTTTTGATGATGAATAAATTAATACATGTTAATAAAACAAATTAATTTAAAGACAATTTTCAGAATTTTATTCGGACTCCTTGATTTTCCTCCGGACTCCCTGACTTCTTAAGTTAGGAGTCTGATGGACTCCTTGCTTGGAGAAGTTAGTGTCTAACGCTGCAAACTTAATTATTTGAAGGCTCAGTTTCTGTTTTTTTTTATGCTTCAAAACTAATCATTTGGACATGCAGAAGATAAAAGTTACACAAAACATAAAGATCGGAAGCTAACACTAAAATAGGGGACATTGCTGCCGGTATCTTGCGGGAGTTGATAAAATGATCACATACCTTTGTTTCTGGTATGGTCAGTGACAGTTGACAATTTTTTCACCCTTAAAAAAATATTCAGAAATGTTAATCGACTTTTTTCCATCCATTGGTTTCTGAGAAGAGGATTCTTAATAATTGATGAGCAGGGTTTTCCCTCGACTTTCAAAACAGGGGGTCATTTAGCCACATTATGACCCCTATCAAATAAGATAAAGAAGGCTGTCTAGCTATTTTGGGGGTCATTTCTGAAAAATGGGGGTCCAAATTCAAAGAAGGAGAGGGTCAGGGAAAACCCTGGATGAGATAACAAATCACTACAGTACACTGGAATTTACTGGTATTCTGATCCCGGGAAATAATGTGATATCTAGACTTCCTATTCAGGTAAAAATGTAAGCAAAACAAGATCCGAAGGAAAAGCATAAACTAAGATACTTGCCTCGAAGGTTAAGCACAATCATAGTGCAAAAACTGAATGAAAAAATAATATGACATCTTTTTCTGCTGATCAATTTAATTCACTCGCAAAAAAATTCGAATTGCAGAAAAAATCACTTGCAATCTTAATTTTTAACTTGCAAATTGCAAGTATGCGAGCTGAAATTCAAGCCCTGCAGGTTGATCTAAGTCGAAATCCACCTGCCAAAATCAGAAATAACCAGGGTTCAGCATGATAAGGGAAAAGTGCCCCCCTCCTCTTATGAAATTTTAAACTAAATGATCAGGGATCATATTTTATTCTGGTCTAAATAGATAACTTAATTTTAGACTGCCAGTAATTGCTCTCACTAATCTTTCAGTTTATTATCATAGACAAAGTTGACCTTGGATCATTTATTATTTATGATTGAAGCATCTGGCAGGAATGCACACAGCATTTCATTAAAGCCTTTGCAGTCATTATGTTAGCAGCCACAGGAAGTAATTTATTTTCCCCATAATGTATAATCTGTCTATTGCAGCCGACTCACTTTATCAACAATTATCATGTCAGATACTTTATGAAATGTAGACGTTCTCATCTATGAAACTTACCTACTTCCTTTCATCCAGAATGGCAATATTGAATGGAGTTTAAGACGACAATTTAACTTTGATGAAATTAACCCTTTCCTGTTCAATCCCTGGTTTTTACGTCCCTGTGTTTTTATACTTGGAAAACATTGTGGGAAAAGAAGGAATTGATTGTAACAAGCATCTTCTTCTTTTTCCACATTTTTTTTCTACCCTACAGAAAGATCATCATTCAAATAAAATCGACTTTGAATTGTTGTCTGTAAAACCTTTGAATTTGGACAGGTCTAAAATTTTGAAAAACAGGAAAGGGTTAGTAGATTATTCAACATTTTAGGTAGAAAATATCATGGAAAAGGAAGAAATTGCTTCTTGCAAGCAAATTCTTCATTTTACACCATGATTTTCTAATTGTTTTTCTTGAGGCCCTTCAAAAAGCGTTGCTTTGTGGGAATGTGTTAAACTTAAAATTAAACTGAAATGACGTATTGGAAGATATCCTCATTTTGGAAACTTAACCTTTTTTTTAAATAATTTTGATAGGGTGAAAAAAATGTCTTTAATGAGCAGGGCTAATTTCCATAATATGGTGAATAGTGAAAACTTTAAAAATCTTCTCAGAAACCTCTTGATGGATTTCAAACGAATTTCACTGGAACAATCCTCAAGTGACTCTTCTTCGTTCATATAATTTTGATTGGGTGAAAAACATGGCTACTATGGTCATGGCTTTGTCCATATGTAGCATTCATTTTAAACAATGTTTTCTACCCAGAAAATTGAAAAAAATCTATATGTTTCATACACTTGAAATTATCGTCTGCAACGTCTTTCAATTTGGACCAGTCTAAAAGTTTTCCGGCTAGTAATGACACAAAAAGAAGGTTTACTGTATGAGGGGAAGGTATTACATGTACAAACTGTACTGGCAACCGTTTCAATAGCTGGAAAGGTCATTAGGTGATTAGAAAGGCACAGTTTAATAGTTTCTGCTTGATGATACACACTTAACCCTTGCCATACTGAACCAGGAATATTCTTACTATGGCAGGAGGTAAAGACAAAGATCAGACTGCACATATGCTTGTCTTTTTAAGCCAGACCTTTAATTTGGTTCTTTCAATGCTTTCAGTCCTTTGATTTTAATGCAGTTCTCCTGTGGATTTATAATTCAGCATGACAAGGGTTAAAATAAATGGTCCGTTGGCGATGGGTATTTCACGGACCATTTATTTTAACCCCTGTTGAATCTTTCAAAAATTAAAGAATGAATTGTTATAAACAAAAGATTGATAGTTACATAATAAATATTATTTCACAAAGTGTAATGGATTTGATAAATTAGAAATAAATTGTTGCTTTTTTCAACACAATATTTTGAATACTATGACCCTTTCTTAGGAAATACTGAAAGAAAATAGTTCCTTATTTTGGAATTATATAGATAGTCATGTACTTTTTAATTGCCATCATTTGGCAAGCCTTTTCAAAGATGAAAACTTTGAGGAGATTACTTCTTTTTAAGCTATCCTCTTTTGGAAAGTAGAATGAAATTAAATGAATTGGCATCCACAGGCTGATGCTACTCATATATTCCAACTGATGGCTGAAATCAGCAGAAGAATAAAATTTTAGCCTAACTCTGTACAAGGAGTGGCCTGATGTTGGACTCGAAAGAATTCTCAAAAATGTTGAATTGATAATTATGAATCATTCAGAATCACAGTGTACCAGTTTCAGACACAGGGAGCAGTTACGTATGCTGGATATTAGCTAAAATGACCCAAAAGTCAAACCAGGCCTTTTATAAATACTATATATAGACAAGGGATACAACTCAGAATTCCTCAGATCCCACCCCTGTCTGTTTTAAACACCTCTTAAAATTACATTTCTTTGTTTACACATTTTACAGTTGTGCATATTCGTCACACATATACTCATTTGTAACCCTGACCCATCCATTCCACGAAAACTATACAGCTTTCGGAGTACAGACAACTTTCTTACAGAAATACTCCTCAATTTTGCCCGTTTGTCGAGAAGTAGCACTTCACTTTTCATCAGTAAATAGCAAATCCCAGATAAGCTACTCATTTGAACAATGCGTAGAGCAATGGTAAATAATAAATTAAAAACAATTTTACCTTTCAGTAATTAATCCTGAGGATTACAGAGCTCTCCTAAGCTTATGAAGTGTTACACCCTTTCAAAAAGTCAAAAGGCAGCCATTTTGTAAATAAACTGAAATGTCCCTAAAAGCAAACAAGATGCAAAATTGGGGAGGGGGTACAAGTAGGGACGCAAGTTGCAATAAAGGCCAACGACTGAAATAGAGGGTATTTGAAATGGTAATTTCTCATCTTTAACTCGTAACCATATTATACGAAAATTGAATTATATGTCCAATGTGTATCACTGGTTCTCTGACCTGATACAACACATCCAATTTCTAAAAAGGATATATTCTGAAGTTTGTACAATTCCCAAAATATATATTTTTCTTGAGAAAATCCACAGAGATTAAAGATAAAGCTGTGGCGATATAGGTAACAAGAGTGCTCCTCTTTTCCCTAACTTTTTGATAATCTCCCTTTCGAGTTGCTCATTTATTACTTTTTAATGAGAATAGGAATTCCACAAGGTTCTGGTTCAAGGTTAATCAATAGCAAAGAAATGGGTATTTCAATAGAACTAAAAAAAACGACATGAGAAATAAGAAATAGACATTTTTAATTATATACAATGAATATTAAAACAAGATCGGAACAGGCTGCTTTTGGAGATAGGATACATCTTTTAACCCTCAAATTGTCGAGTAATATTGATTCAGAGACTGTATAGATAGCTATGCTGAATGTATTTGCTTTTCACTTTGTGTGTTAAAACATTTTCCCTTCATTAAATGATGCAAATTTTATGTGCAAATTTCAATAAGAATCACAGTTAAAGTATAACCCATTAATGAGAAATGCAAAATAAATGATAACAATCATTATGATTAAATAGTAGATTTACAACAACTCATACTGGTTTTACTTCTTCTTACACAGAAACATTTACGTGTATAAAAATTAACAATATACTCTGTTTCTAGTGTACTGGTAATTTACTTATTTATAGCTATACATAGGTAGTAAATCGTAATTGTTACCAAGAATTTACAGAGAAAAAATCAATCCAAATTATATATAATCCAAATATCATATAAATAAACATGTTTTGACTACTAAGATAACTACCACAGTTGGCATCTAATCCAATAAAAATTTAAACAAATGACTGTATAATTGTCTTCTGTGTAAAAGAATTCATGTATTTCTGAATGGCTATCAACAAATAGCATATCATACTATATTCTCAATGCTTTCAATCCTGCTGGTGAACCTTCCATTGATTTAGAGATTCAGCTAGTGAAGATTCCATTAAGAGATGAGAGAGTGTTTTGTCTAGTGAAGCATAATTATATGATTAATTCAAGACTTTTCATAAAATAAGAAATTTTTGCTAACGAACAAACATTATGATATTTCATTTTAGCAATGTACTTAATAAAGTTAACAGTCTAACTTTGTTACAAAAATGCAGCTGCATTGTATGTAGGGTGAGGCGCTTTGCTGAATTTCACTTTTCCTCCTTGGACGCCAAATAGAAGTCATCATAGGTGAGCTATGGCTTTCATCTGGCATTCCACAAGGGTCAATCTTTGGTCTAAACTTGTTTCAAGTTAACGGTGTGGAAGCCTGAACTAATTTTGGCTCAAAAAGTCCCATTTTTCTCAATTATTTTTTTTTAATCCTAACTAATGCTTTTTAACTAACTTTCAAATACCTGCAATTCAATATCTTGGGCTCTAGTAAATGATTAGAGAGCCATTGATAAATAATGAATATTTTGTTTAAACTATAATGGTGTTATTAGTACTTTTCGAATAAATTTTTCTCATCTAGTCTATTCTGAAATCCATTTTGTTGTTCTTTTCTGTGCATTTACATCCCGCTTGTGGCTTTTCTTGTCCATTACCCCTTTACACATTTTAGCATCCGTTTGTGCTTTATGGATCATTATCATAAAAAACAACATGGCTGCCTTTTGACTTCTAGAAAGGATGTAACACTAAATAAGCTTAGGAGAGCTCTGGAATCATCAGAATTAACTACTTGAAGGTAAAAATGTATTTAATTCATTATTTACCATTGCTCTCTGCATAATAGAAATGAGTGGCTTATCTGGGATTTGCTATTTACTAATGAAAAGTGAAGGTGCTACTTCTCGACAAACGAGCAAAATTGAGGTGTATTTCTGTAAGAAAGTTGTCTGTACTCCGAAAGCTGTATAGTTTTCGTGGAATGGATGGGTCAATGTTACAAATGATTATATGTGTGACGAATATGCACAACTGTAAAATGTGTAAACAAAGAAGCGAAGTTGTTAGAGGTGTTTAAAACAGACAGGGGTGGGATCTGAGGAATTCTGAGTTGTATCCCTTGTCTATATATAGTATTTCTAAAAGGCCTGGTTTGACTTTTGGGTCATTTTAGCTAATATCCAGCATACGTAACTGCTCCCTGTGGTTTCAGAAAAAAAAATGAGAACACTGTAATAATACTCCTGTTGCTGTTTCTCACCTAATGCTTGCCAATTGTTTATGAGCCATTAACTTACCTTTATCCTCATACATACACTTTATCATATTAACATTAGCACAGGCTTCCTGAGGTAAAGCCTTCAAGTGTTGAGTCATCAATAGTCAAGAATCATAATGACACTTGAATAAAGGCATGTGCTAACATTTGAAATTGAGGAGTCATTGTTTCCTTGACCATGAAATTCTAGAAGTCAAAACTGATTTTGAAGGGGTCAAAACAATAAATATCATAAGTATTAATTTGGTTTAAGTGGCAACAAACTTTTCTGTGAAATAAGCAATTAGTTTGTGTAATTTGCTGCCATCATAGCACAGTCAGTAGCACATCAGACTCCAAATCTTCTGTCATGGGATGTCATGGGTTTGATCCCCGGCACATATCCTTTCCAACATTCGTCTCTTACCAATGGGTGGGTAATTGTAAACCTAAGTGGGATAGCAGTGAGAGGCTAGGAAAGGATGTAGTGGTAGTACTGGTTCGAGAAATTCCAGGAATCCCATTGTTAGGTGCTACAGCTGCGCAATATGCTTGAAATACTGTTAAAAGTGGGGTTAAACCCCGTTCAATCAATCAATCATAATATAATTTTGAAGAGTACAAAAGATACATCTTTTGAAATAAATGGGATAAAGACTCTTTATTAAATTTAAAAATTTTCCCAAAAGGGTCATTTTGACTTCTATTGCATTTCAGAAGTGTAGAAAGATTCATAGAGCAAGTGTTCATTAGGATACCTGAAACTTTTTGTCTTCAACTAAATATCTTTGTTTGGACATATTATTATATGCTAGGGTGATTTGAATTTCAAAATTCCAATCCTGATTCATCTTTCCTGTATCAGATCAGATCCAAATAAGTATGTCACCTGCAGGGCTCCGGAAATCCGATAAATTGCCGCTCTGGACCGAATTTTGAATTGCCAGACCGATTGGAATCCCAAAAATTTCACAAAAATCGGTCCGAAATTTTCATCAAATTTCACGTCGAAATATTGATAAACTCGCCCACCATCTATCAAAATTCACTTAAAACCGAAATAATCGAAGGGTTTCACACGTTACCTGCAGATTTAGAGATAAACAAGTGCCAAAAATCGATAATTAGTTGACCCGCCCGCCAGTCAAATGCCCAATCGCACGTGGACCTAATTTGCAGTTTCACACTTCGGGTATCGAGTTTTGTAAACTATTTGAAATAGAGAATCGGTTTGACTTCCACTCGTTCGAAGTCTTATCAAAATGGACATCTAATACTGCGTCGAATTAGATTGCCGTTACTCGTGAAACTAATTTTTTTTTACTATAAAATGGGAAGCGTATATAAATCGAGACATGAAAAGGCTTCAGTTGCCGTTCGTACAAAGTCGGAATAGCTCAGCATAACGCTTTTATGAAATTAATTTATGATTTTATAACAAGAAAGCGCGTGAAACTGGGTTGGAAATTTGTAAAAAAAAGTCACGTAGTTAATATATGCTTTATAGTTTTTCATTCACGGTAAGAAACATAGCCGATAGAATTCAAACAATAAATGGAAATCCGCAGAATACAGATAATTTGAATGTAAACGAAAACGACAGCTTAAAAATATCGCTAGTTCCGTCAATAAAATTAAATCTTACTTCTGGGATTGAAAATGTCCGAATAATAAATCGGAAATCAACTACAATAAATAAATGACCGAGATTCGTGCACAATTTCTACTCTAGCAAAATAGTGCAACACGTGGGCGACCCACTCAAGTTTGTCTCGTCGGTCTTTTTGATGTACGTCACGACTCTGCGATCCCTTGGGGTAGAATGGGCTGACCGGTCATTTTTGTGACGTCAGCTATGTTTTTCCATCAACAGACGCTCATGTTGAAGGAAAATCGACATGATTGTGTTAAAGTAACAGAACTTTGGATAACTAGCTTATGAAAATGAAAAAAAGTATATAAATACTGTAATTAAATCGGCGTACGTCACGGAGATATTCTGTAAAACCCAGAAACTTCAATAATGTAATTTATTTGTCTTTCTAATTTTACAATATATTGAAATTTCATGGACTGCCGTAATTTGCCGGAATTGCAATTTATTCAAAGCCGTATTTTAATCATCATTTTTGAAAAAGAAGGCAACTACTAAACGAATGATGAATACTTTTGCGTACGGGAAAGGTGAAAAAAGGCTGGGGTATTCGTTTTTGTCGGCGGAGGGGGGGTGGGTCGTTTTTGCCGGCGGGGGGGATTTTCCCGGACCAATTTAAATTTCCAAATTTCCGGAGCCCTGGTCACCTGTCACTCTTAACCCATTACCACACAACAAAACTTTAGACTGGTCCAAATTGAAAGGAGATGCATATTTTCCTAATTGTTTTCCATGAAAGGTATCCAAAAGCATCACTGTGTGGGAATGGGTTAAATATAGACTCTTATTTAAGAGTCATCATCACAAAAGAATTTTTTGATACTAGTCAGCCTGCAAAATAGCCATTACTACGGTCAACAATTTTGACCAGATGGTTTCTACTGAAGGCAGTTCTAAAAGGCAAGTGAAATAATAATGCATGTAAAATTGAATAATAAAACTTGATATCATTCAGATGGAAAAAGAAATTAAAAGATCTAAACCATTTCTTAATTAGAGACTGTTTCAATCTCTGAAAGCACTTCTACTGTGGCAAAGTGACTAAGGGTGATATTAATTTTGTCCACCTTGTAACAGTTCTAGTTACAGCAAGTCCTCCTGTACTGGGGGTGCCAGAGAATATTTTACTTCTGGTGCATTACTGCTCTTTCAACATTTTCAAATTGAATTTGATTTTGGTGGTACTATTTGTACCTCAGAAAAAGCCCTCTTCATGTGAATGGCCAAAAATAACACCCTCCAAGAAAGAAACATGTCCTACACAACCTTTTTACTTTTTACTTTGAACCTAAACCAAATCATCCTCTGCCAGGTACATTTTATCATTATAACACATTTAATACGCCCAAAGGGTCGTATTATGTTATTGGTTATGGCCAAGGTTGTCAGTCTATCTGTCTGTCCGTCCGTCTGTTAGCAATTTTTTGTGTGTGCAACTCCTCCGAAACTAACTCGCCTTAGTCATTCTTGAATTATCTGCCCTTGAAATGACCAAAATCACTGTTTTGTGCATGCAACTCCTCCTAAACTATCAATAGGAATGAGCTGCAACTTGGAACAATTACTCCCTATGATGTCTAATTTTGCATAAGACCTCTGAAATTCAAATTGCTCCAGTCATTCTTGAGTTATCTTGAATAATCAGCCCTTGAATTGAACGAAAATCACTATGTTTATTGTGTGCACATCTTATACTACATTTTTTATGGCAATGAGCTGAGACTTGGCACAATTACTCTCTATGATGTCTAGTTGTGCATAAGACCTTTGAAATTCAAATGGCTTCAGTGAGTTAACTTGAATCATCTGCCCTTGAATTGAATAAGAAAAAAAACCTTTATTTCTTGTGAGCACACTTTGGCCTACATTTTGAATGGGAATGAACTGAAACTTGCCACAATGACTCTGTATGATGTCTAGATGTGCTTAGGACTAAAATTTGTTTGATATGTTAAGTTGTCCCTGATTTATCTGCCCTTTACTTAACAATATAGCTTAAAATTACAATTTTTTCTTGTGTGTGTGTTAGGGCTGTAACGATACAGAAAGTGACGAATACGAATACAGATCACGATACAGGGTCATGAATATGAATATTTATTCATGAATACAACTTATTCCAGGAACAGACATATTTATCTATATATTTCTTTGAGTAAAGAATGAAACAAACTTATGCCTATCTGTGATACAGACAGCTGTTTTAAGTTAACTATTTTATTAATTCTGCAACAGCAATCAAAGGTGTGTGGCAAATTCAAGCCTAACAAAGGGTGAATCAAGATCCGTCGTAGTTTGAAGCTGGATCATTTCAAATTACTTGCCTCTAATTAATGGATTTCACGTATTTGTACTTTAAATTTGTATATTTTGAATTATGTTGTAAACTTCTATCTGTTACAAACTTACCAATTAATATGAAAATTTTTGTCACCAGAATTGATCACCTATAATGAAAAGACGAAATATTTTAATTTTAGCCAACATTCAAGGTATATTGGACATGCAGCCATGGCTTACCTTTTATTTTTTAAAGAGAGGTAATTTATATGTTGCATAATTGAAGACAATGGTCTTTGCTCGGAAAAATTATGTCATTCAATTTCTTCAAAATCTGCACTTAATGGTCAATAAGATAGAGAAATTAGGCCATAAATACTAGAATTTGAATTGAAAATCTTGATTTAAAAGGTTTAGTAGAACTAAGACTGACTTAAAAAAGATGATTTTTGATTGCTAGTATTAACAGAGGTCTGACCGTCGGCGGTCAAAGTCATGCGTCGATTGTCCAGTTAATCTATCATTCACTACCCAAAATGCCACTTGTAGACAACAAATAAATAGCTGTCACTAGTAAAATAGAAATTCTTTGATTTAGTATCTAGAATATGTATTCAGTTGCATCAGAGGCACCCTCTGTCAATCGACTACGGGAGCCGCCTAGGCTTTAAGGATTTACGTCTTTCTTCATAAATTTGATGAAACCGTCGTTATAGCTTGTGCATGTTGGATATCTATGACTTCTTGGTTATTTTTTTGCACTTTGCATCCCGGAAAAATATTTCACATTTTGTATTCGCCAATATTCGGTTCTCAGACAGACGAATACGACACATACTCGCCGTTAAAAAATATTCGATTCACCAAATATTCCAGTGTATTGTTACAGCTCTAGTGTGTGTGTGCACAACTCCTACAAATTCTATTCAATTGAACTGAATCTTGCCACAATGTATCTCTGATATTTTGTTGAGCATAAGACTTCAGAAATTCAAAAAGCTTGGGTCTGTTTTGAATTATCTATCCTTGAATTGATTGAATTCAAATGTCAAGGTCTTTTTGAGCTCTGAAAAACCTTAACTGAACCATTGTAATAATATATCTATCAAGATCAGTTTTTCAAAGTCATATTTTTAGCTCGACTGTTTTCGGAGAAAAGCCGAGGTATTGCGATAGCCTTGGTGTTGTAGTCATTATCAGCATGCCCACTGGGTTTTCATTTTGGGGGTATATGTACCCCTTAGGTTTTGAAATGGGGGCACTAAGAAAAATCAGAGGGTACAGTGTACCCTTTACTTTCATTAAGGTACACCATACGGCATACGAATCTGAACCCTTTACCAAATAACAATATTTTAGTTATATCTACTTTTTAATAATTAGTAAATAAGTGCCACACATCATCTGCCAGTTTCAGCCGATTTTTGACAACTCACTTTTCTTAGTTATTGGATTTGGGAAGGGCTGAATGGGATAAGAGATTGATGGCTAAACAACTCTAACAGGTGAATTACGAGGGCGGGGAAGGCAATTTGGAGAAGACCATATCAGGCATGTCAGCTCATTGTTAGCTCAAACTCTGGTATTGAAACAATTCTGGTACAAAAAATATCAACTTGCCTTATCACTGTCTGAAAGTCACAATTTGTGGAGAAAGTGAATAGGTTTTGTTGTGACGTTTTGTAGACAGCATATTACGTAGCTTAAACAAAACTACAATGTTAAATAAACAGCTCCATTTTGTCACGCCCGACTTACATATACAACGGAACTCGCGAGAGAAACTCATTTCAAAATCAAATCCTAAAGTGCAAATTATAACCAGTTTCTCGCCCAAAACACGTAAATCTCTTGCCTTTTGTTTGAAAAATAGTGCAACTTTGGACTTATTTCAAAACAAAATGGTCAGGCCATCGAGATCCGCATTATACGAACTTTTCCAACTGCTGGTTCCCCTATTCTCAATGTAGAAAACAGGCCAAAAAGAAGCGATGGTTTCCATCGAATGAAAGGGAAATCACTTGCTCCTGATGCAATTCGTTTTCTTTGCTTGCAATCTTTCGGGTTTTTCGGGAAAAATACGCACATAGAGTTTCTCGTTTTGTACGCTAATAATTTTAAATGCATACACACGTAATGGTATTTTTGTTTCTACATTCATTTATTTTTCTGTACGTTCATGCACGTCTTGCTGAGAGATTTGTACGTAAACCAACGCAATTGTACGTGAATTACATACTGCAGTACGTGAATGGGTACCCTGATTCGTCGTTGTTGTCGTTGTTATGCGAAAACTCTATTATTTTGTGACATCTCTGGTTCTACTGAAGGCATTCACCTGAAACTTGGCACACATGTCCACTATCAAAAGAGGAACCTATACTATCAAGGGTGAAAACTCTAGATGCATTTTGTGCGACATAATGCCCCTTTTTCAACTTAAATTTTTTATCCACTATCCAGCACCGAACAGCTGAATATAGGCACCTATAGGCGGTGCTCTTGTTATTGCTTGTGGTGAGTAATTTCTGTTGAAACTTGTGTCAATTATATCCAAAAAAATTAACCATTGTACATAATGTTGAATGATAAGTTATTGTAAAGCTGTCTCATTTCTCACGTGTAAACAGTATCATTCAGGTGATAAGATCTTTCTATTGACAAAAATCATTAGCTATCATTCAAGCTCAGGTTACTGACAAGCCAAGGTTACTGACAAGCCCCTTTGGACATATATGCCCCACTCTGTGAAGCTCTTGTTGCTATTGTAACAACAGTTATCTTCTGATAGGTGGCATTTTTCAAATACTGACCTATCTGATTTGAGCATTCTGGGTAGTGTCATTCGTGAAAACTCGGCCGATTCCGTCGAACTACATTCAAAATGTCAGCTCCCGTGAAATGCACGCTACATATTCTTGATGCCTGTTCTTGGAGCACAGGTAAGAGATGAATGCTTTCGCAATTTAAAATAATTACTTTTCTATTTAATTTGGGCCGACAATTAAGTTTCTCCACAATTGTAGTTGTTATTGCAATTATCCACTTGCTACTTTTTGGCAATATATTATGGAGTTATGCGTATGACGTAGTAATATTTATCCCAATCTGGATAAGTGATATGGTCCTGAAGACAGGTCAATCTTCGGAGAATATGACATGCGCAGACAACAATGTAACAACACATAGGCTATAACCTAATTATCAAGGAGAGAATATTTAGAACCCCTCTTTCTAATTATAAGAGGATTTTGTATTTTTCATCATAGAACTGATGTTAAAATCCAGGTAAAATATATTGTCTATTCATCATTGTACAGATAATTAAAGGGATTAAGGTTCTAGAAAAAAACTTAGATCCTCATAAACCAGTGGTATAAGTTTTTGTAGGAATTTCTTTCAATGAAAGAAGTTCTCCTTGAACCAAAAGAATCAGAGAATAGTACAAAACTGCTATTACAATACTTAAGATAATTGTTGGCTTTTAAGGTCAATAAGACTTTTATGAATTGAGTTGGGGGGAAAAGTTTGCAACCAATTTATTTTCTACAATCATTGAATGTTTAAAACCTATATGAGTCTTGATTTCCATAGTATAACTGTTTAATAATGATCGAGCTCTAAGAGGAAAGTTAATGGCCACAGAAAAGGGAGAAAATGGGCAATATGACATTATAAGTAGCCAATGAAAATGTAAAGATATATTGTTTTGAACTTTTGTTATAAAATAGATCCAGGAATTTATATTGAATAATGTTGAAGTCTGGAAATATGAATTAGTTGTATTAGGACCAGAAAACAATAGCATACTATTCCCAAAAGGCTCTAAATTAATCATTGTTGGAAATGTGGAATTTATATATTTTCATTTGGTGGCTGAAATGTCATAAATACAGCTTGTCTAAGCTGTGGATATTGGGGTTTTGGTCCAAAAGTAAGTATTTGTTTATTATAGCAACTAATTATATCAGCAAGCTCTCCAAATTTACAAAACACGGTTTAACTTGCACTAAAACTTTCTTCAGTATGTACCCTCTCATTGTAGGACAAATAACTTTTGTACTGTTGAGATAGGAACTTAAAATGAGTTGCAGATGACAATACAAAGTTTATGAAATTTTAGAATTTTAGCTCGGCTGTTTTTGGAGAAAACCTGAGGTATTGCTATAGCCTTGGTGTTGTTCTCGTCATTGTCATCGTCATGTGAAAAATTTGACAATATGTGATATCTCTGGTTCTACTAGACATTCACTTGAAACTTGGCACACTTGCTCACTATCAAAAGGGCAACCTATACTATCAAGGGGATAACTCTAGATGCATTTTGTGCTTTTATCCACTATCCAGCACCCAAAAGCCGAGTTTAGGCACCTGTAGGTGTTGCTCTTGTTTCAACTTTCTTGTTACAAGAAATTTCTTCATTTTACACAATGCTTTCCCGTTTGTTTTTCTTAAGGAGCGTCCAAATTGGTCTCTGTGTGGGAATGGGTTAAGGAACATCTGGGAGGTCCTTTTTAGCTTGATAGATCACATATACTTGAACTGGAATGTTACTGTAGTAGGAGCAGTTGTATGACTTCATGATAGATATAATACAGCCATGTTCACAGCATACCATTAAGTTTAATGTCAGGGAATCATTATGGAGATGAATATTTTATACATGGTGTCTGGTTACCCTTCAGCTTCTATCATCTTTAAACCATTACTAGATGGCAAAATTTTTAGACCAGTCCAAATTGAAAGGAGATGCAGACGTCAATTTCAAATTTAAGAAATTTTAGTTTTGTTCATTTTTTTGGGTAGAGAAATTTTCTTTTACTCCTCTGGCAGGAAAAGTACAAGCAGGAGGTGTAGACCAAGACAAGACTGCACTTATGTGCCGAAATATTCCAGGTTCAGCATGACAAGGGTTAATATGAAATAACCATAGGGGTCCGTAACTCGAGTTTCCTCCAACCCATAGACCAATGTTATAAACAAGGGATTTTTCTTCATTTGGCCAAATCAAACACCCACATGTACAAAAAACTTTCAACTAACATATCACACTGGTCTTCAGTAATGGAAAACACTGAATTTTGAGTCAGCAGTCAAATTTTGTAAGGAGGCCTACATCTTTGGTCAAAGGTCAAGCAAGACGTAAAAAGTGATTTGATCGGCTGATCAGTTTTCTCCAAGACTGCTAGTGAAATTACATGTCTGCCCATGTCTGAACAAGCAACTCATTGATTGTTGAATTGTAATGCATCATAGGAGACCAGTGTGATATGTTAGTTGAAAGTTTAAACTTATTGCAGATGTATGTAAAGTTAAAATTGTACATTTTATATCTTGAAAGTTGATGTACAAACCCTTGTCAATGATGCAGAATTTCAGCAAAATTTAAAATTCAAGCCTCTGTTACAGTCAGTTTGAACTCACAGCCCCCCCCCCCCCCCAAACATTTGTATTTACTTTGTAGAAAAAATGTGTTAGCTTTCATTTCCTGAAAGGATGATTAAATTATCTCTTCATTTGAAAAAGAACACGTGGGTTGGTGATTGGGCTGAATATAGAAAAATCTCTTGTTTATAATATTGGTCTATGGGTTGGAGGGAACTCGAATTACAGACCCCATTGAAATGACCACGAGTGGTTCCATACATAATAAGGTCCAGTGCTTCAAGCTAAAAAAAAAAAAAATATATATATATTTGGTTATAAGAGTTAGTAGACTATAACTGTCTTTTATAAGAGTAATGGAGCAGACAAAATCAACCTAATGACTAAACTTTTTTGGGGCTTTTTTTCATTCTTA
Organism: Fragum fragum; assembly: GCA_946902895.1. Lineage (NCBI taxonomy): Eukaryota > Metazoa > Mollusca > Bivalvia > Cardiida > Cardiidae > Fragum > Fragum fragum. The sequence continues at coordinate 60,989,987 of OX336365.1, read as the reverse complement.
AACAGGGGCCTATAAAAGGCTACTTCCCAATTCAAAAAAGGCTCTTTTTTCCCACTTGTGGCAGAGAAATTTCCCAAAATTACAGCTTATTTTTGCATATATATGGATTTATTTTCTTCAAAATTTGTTTTGTTCAATATTTCTATTAATTTTATTACTGATAAGACCCTTAAATATAGTTATTTATCATTGAATCTTGAAAATAATGCATGAATCTTACTTTTATTACTTGCTTTTATTAAACTTATGTTTCCCAATTCTTCTGAAAATTGCGCAAAATTTCCCAAAACAAACAGGCTTAGGCGGCTTCTCAATTTCTAGAAGAAAAGCCCTGTTTTTACCAGGCTGGTCCAAATCTAAAGAAGTTACAGTCTACAATTTTCAGTTGATAGAATTCTGAAAATCTTTATCCTTTTTGCTAGAAAACAATGTGGAAAATGAGGAAATTTGCTTTGTCACTAGCAATTTCTTCGTTTTCCACCCAAGTTTATTTCTTAACCCATGACCAGACAACTAAATTTGAGACTGGCCCGAATAGAAAGAATTTGCAGATGACAATTTAAAGTTTATGAAATTTCAGATTATTTCAACTTTCTGGTTAGAAAACATTGTGGAAAATGAAGAAATTGCTTGTCACATGCAATTTCTTCATTTTCCACAATGTTTTCCAAAGCTTTTTCTCTTTGGGGTGTCTAAAAGCGTCACTGGGAGGGAATGGGTTAAAGGGCATATAAAGGCAGCATTGTGTAGGAATTGGTTATGGGTTTGGTGTTAGACCCCGAATTATGGCCCTTATTGCAACCTATCAATTATCATTTTCTATCATATATTAATAAACCTTGCCATGCTGAAGACAGGATGTCTTTGCTATGGCAGGAAGTATAGATTAAGATCAGCCTGCACATATTATGTGCAGTCTGATCCTAGTGTAATCTACCTGATTGACATTTTGACCTAGTCAGCTGTTAATGAAATTGATTAATAAAAGAAATATTGAAAAAATATTGAGACATGCTTTCAGCCCTTTGAATTTATGCTGTTCTAAACAAGGATTTTATTAATCATGGTAAAGGTTGAAAAACTTTAGAATGGTATTGGGATTTTTATTTACCCTATTTTGAGCATGGTGTGATAATGACAGAAAAAGTGTGATCAAACAGGTCTCTCAAGGATATAATAGACATGAGATTGCATGTAACCATCAGCTAATCTTATGGAATATTTCCCCCAAACAGAGAGAAATAGTGTAGGATTGAAATGACTGAATGCCTCTCAAGGAAACAGCTTAGAAAAATATTGTGGAAAATGAAGTTTATGGACTTGCGCATATTGAAGGTCATATTATCATCAAGTAAATTAACAGGATGCAACTGCAGAAAAAGAGACAGCTAGAATAAGATAAACATGTTTTAGAAATTGCTTGTAACAAGTATTTTATTCATATTCCACCATGTTTTTTTTAAAGTTTTCTTATTTTTGGGGCTCAAAAAAGATCTGGATATTTGAGAATTGGTTAAAACAAACCAATATTAAAAGAAACCAGACTGAATAAAGGCTTTTAGAGAGAAGACTTACTATATAATCTTGTGTCGGTCAATGTCATGTCCTTAATCTATTTAAATGAATGCACTATTTCAAATTGCAAAATGGGAAATGGTTCAGTGAATTTTCTCTGTATATGAAGATTGATTGATAGAAGGATTCACTGACAGACAACATGACTCACAGAGCTACAATGCTTACCAGAAAGTCCTTGTGGTAACATATTTCTATGCCCACTGCAAACAAAGTTTAGGGAAGGTATACTGGAACCAGAGTGTTGGTTGGTCAGGCAGCTGGTCAGTTGATCTGACAGCAATATCTTGTCTAGACAACTACTCCTACAGTTTCTGTCCAATTTGGTTCATACTTGGCATAAGTTTTCTTCTACAGTTGTAGATGTGCAACACTCAACTTGATTTCCATCAGAGTTATTCAGTTGTTGGCCTTGATTTGACCTAAAAATGCTTGTAAAAATCTTGTCTGGACAACTCCTACAGTTTCAGTTTGACTCTCTTCATACTTGAAGAAAGTGTTAATAGGAACTGTATGTGTAAGACACAACTTACATGAATATTCCATCAAGAATTATTCACTTATTATACGCCCGTCGAAGACGGGATGTATTATGGGATCACCCGTGATGTCCAGGCGTCCGGTCGTCCAGGCGTCCGGTCGTCCAGGCGTCCGGTCGTCCAGGCGTCCGGTTGTCCGGGCGGTGTCCACTTCTTTGTCCGGGGCATAACTCTGTCACCGTAAGTCCGATTGACTTTAAACTTGGCAGTTATATTCTTCTCATCAATAAGGAGTGCAGTGCGCAATAACCATAACTCTACCTGGCTTATTTTTTGAGTTATTGCCCTTTGTTGTTTTTCATACTTGAATCTTGTCCGGAGTATATCTCTGAAAGTATTATAGCTAGGATCATGAAACTTCATGGGTGTATAGATCTCACCAAGGGGGAGTGCAGTGCACAAGAACCATAACTCTACCTGGTCTATTTTTTTCGTTATTGCCCTTTGTTGTTTTTCATACTTGAATCTTGTCCGGAGTATATCTCTAAAAGTATAATAGCTAGAATCATGAAATTTCATGGATGGATAGAGCTCACCAAGGGGGAGTGCAGTGTACAAGAACCACAACTCTACCTGGCATATTTTTTGAGTTATTGCCCTTTGTTGTTTTTCATACTTGAATCTTATCCAAAGTATATCTCTAAAAGTATTAAAGCTAGGATCATGAAACACCATGGGTGTATAGATCTCACCAAGGGGGGGGGGTGTGCAGTGCACAAGAACCATAACTCTACCTGGCCTATTTTTTGAGTTCTTGCCCTTTGTTGTTTTTCATTCTTGAATCTTGTCCGGAGTATATCTCTAAAAGTATAATAGCTAGAATCATGAAATTTCATGGATGGATAGAGCTCACCAAGTGGGAGTGCAGTGTACAAGAACCATAACTCTACCTGGCCTATTTTTTGAGTTATTGCCCTTTGTTGTTTTTCATACTTGAATCTTGTCCGGAGTATATCTCTAAAAGTATAATAGCTAAAATCATGAAATTTCATGGATGGATAGAGCTCACCAAGTGGGAGTGCAGTTTTCAAGAACCATAACTCTACCTAGCATATTTTTTGAGTTATTGCCCTTTGTTGTTTTTCATACTTGAATCTTGTCCGGAGTATATCTCTAAAAGTATAATAGCTAGAATCATGAAATTTTATGGATGGATAGAGCTCACCAAGTGGAAGTGCAGTGTACAAAAACCATAACCCTACCTGGCCTATTTTTTGAGTTATTGCCCTTTGTTGTTTTTCATACTTGAATCATGTCTGGAGTTTATCTCTAAAAGTATTATAGCTAGGATCATGAAACTTCATGGGTTTAAAGATCTCACCAATGGGGGTTGCAGTGCACAAGAACCATAACTCTACCTAGCCTATTTTTTGAGTTATTGCCCTTTGTTGTTTTTCAGACTTGAATCTTGTCCAGAGTATATCTCTTAAAGTATAATAGCTAGAATCATGAAATTTCATGGATGGATATAGCTCACCAAGTAGGAATGCAGGGCACAAGAACCATAACTCTACCTGGCCTATTTTTTGAGTTATTGCCCTTTGTTGTTTTTCATACTTGAATCTTGTCCGGAATATATCTCTAAAAGTATAATAGCTAGAATCATGAAATTTCATGGATGGATAGAGCTCACCAAGTGGGAGTGCAGTGTGAAGAACCTTAACTCTACCTAGCCTATTTTTTGAGTTATTGCCTTTTGTTGTTTTTCATACTTTGTTTGACAAAAAATATTTATTCAAAATAACCTGTTCTATTCAAATCCCCAGTTAATATTAAACAGTGCGACGGGCGTATCTTGTGACAGTTTGGCACTTTGTTGCCCATGATTTGACGTAAAATGCTTTTCCTCCTAGAGTTTAAGTCTTATTCGCTATATACATGTACCTAGCAGAAGTGTTCATTTACTTTTGAAGACATGTAAGACACAGATTTGGTGAATTTCATCAAGAATTACTGATTTATTGCCCCTGATTTTACTTGAAAATGCTTGTCACAACTACTTCTACATATTATGTTTGATTGACTTTAAACTAATGGTAGAAGTATTCATTAGGAGTTTCAGATGCAACTTTTGGGCAAATTCTATAAAGAATAAATGAGTTATTGCCCCTGATTAAATTTAGAGAATGTCGCCTTATTTTCTAGTTCCTGAACTTCTACTTATATCCCAAAACACCATGTGGGGCTAATTGAGCTCTGACAAATGACAGTCATTACCCTTGATTATCACTGAATACTGCAATTTTAGATAACCAAGAAAAGTTAATCTTGAAAACCTTAACCCTTGTCGTGCTGAACCCGGAATATTCCGGTTTTGGCAGAAGGTGTAGACTAAGATCAGACTGCACTTATGTGCAGGCTGATCTTAGTCTACACCTCCTGCTTGTACTTTTCCTGCCAGAGTTGTTTATGAAGTTGATTTCTAAAAGAAATATTGAATTTGAACGACAAGTTCTAACAGTGCTTTCAGCCCTTTGATTTGACAGTATTTCAGTAAGGTAATTTATTCAGCATGGCAAGGGTTAAGAGACAAGAAGAGTTTGCTTGTGACACTTTTAATTTTTGTCTGCAACTTCTTTCAATTTGGACAGGACTGAAATTTTGATAAAACAGGAAAGGGTTAAAATTTAGTTGTTTGGTAATGGTTTAACTCTTTCCTGTTTTAAAATTTTTTGGACCTGTCCAAATTCAAAGGTTTTGCAGACAAAAATTTAGTGTGGATTCATTTTGAAAAATAACTATTCAGTAGGGTAGAAAATATTGTGGAAAAAGAAGAAATTGCTTGTTACAAGCAATTTCTTCTTTCCCACAATGTTTTCTCAAGTATAAAATCACAAGGATGTAAAAACGAGTAATTGTACAGGAAAGGGTTAATGACATTACATTACACATCAGCAGTAAGATCATAATAATGATGAAATGCAACAGAAATGACAAAGATACACTCAGCTCATTATGATGAAAATGTCATAGACTTGAATTACCAAGTCCAAAATATAATTTTGAAAGATTATAGCTGTGGTTTTATACAAGCTCTCCATGTGTCCTATAGAAATATCAGAGCTGGTGAAATTTTAGTATTCAGATGATTATATATATATTTTCGTGAACGTCAAGTGAAATGACATAAGTTTACCCAAGCCTAAAGTCATGTGACATTTCATACACCATGACAGGTGAGGTGTAGTAAAGGATAGCATGTAGCTTTGATAATTTATCAATTTATTTTATTGATACATGAATTACACAAAGTTAATCTACTTTATATCAACCCATTCTAAAACAACTTTCTGGTTAGAAAACATTGGAAATTGAAGAAATTGCTTGTTACAAGCAATTTCTTCAATTTACCAAATGTTTTCCCCATTTCATTTTCTTGAGGGGCATCAAAAGTGTCATTGTGTGGAAATGGGTTATATCATTGTCTATAAAGGCCTCTGAAGGCGTCCGTCAGTGTTACCAAGTCTGAAAAATTTCAATAGGATGTTACTTGGTTAGAATGTAAGAAGTGCCCAATTAGGTTTAATTTATCTTTAGCTCATGGTGAGGTCTCGTGCTTCGTCCGTCGTGTGTTAACAATCTTAAAACAACATCTCCTCCCAAACCACTTAGCTGTTTTCAACCAAATTTAATGGAATAATTCCTTGGGCGGTGTCCTTAGAAATTGCTTAAAGAATTGAAATCCGTTTAAAACTCTGGTTGCCGTGGTTACAAAACTGAATTTAAATATTTCTTTAAAAATTATCTCCTCCTAACCCAGAGGGCCTACAGTCTTGATATTTTGCATGAAGCATCAGTACATGGTCTTCTTTCAGAATTGCTAAAATCATCAACCTAGGGCCCCCAGGGGGGTTTGGCTTATATAGAAATAAAGAAGGATTTTAAAATGACATGTCCAAAACCACTGGGCGGATTTCAACCAAATAGTTTTAAACAGTTGAAACTCTAGTTGCTATGACAACAAGAGTAAAAAAAATAATAAAAAAAACAAAGATTAAAAAAAAATTTCCTGACCAAGAAGTTGAAGAATCTTGAATTTTGAATAAAGCATCAGCACATTTACGTCTTTAAAAAGTGATAAAATTACAGAACCAAAGGGTGATAAGGCTAAAATAGAAATAAAGAAGGCAACCCTTTCAAAATTAATTATTTGGCCAATTTAAATCAAATTGGTCAGAAATACATTAATTTCCCCCCTTTTAATAATAACTAAAATATTTGAAATCTGTTGAAAGTGTTGGTTGGCATGGTAGTATAAGTTCGGGGTTAGCTCTGGCTTGAAAAAACTTGTCGCCATCACTTTCGCCAAATGATAAAAGTTAGGGCCAAATGCAGTAAAGCTTGGGCCATATTGAGAAGGAGTTGGTGCCAAACTCAACATTTCTAACTACAGTACACTATTAAAATTTCAGAGCCAAAGGGTGATAAGGCTAAAATAGAAATAAAGAAGGCAACCCTTTCAAAATTTGGCCAATTTAAATCAAATTGGGCAGAAATACATTAGTTTCCCCCCTTTTAATAATTACTAAAATATTTGAAATCTGTTGAAAGCGTTTGGTTGGCATGGTAGTATAAGTTCGGGGTTAGCTCTGGCTTGAAAAAACTTGTTGCCATCACTTTTGCCAAATGATAAAAGTTAGGGCCAAATGCAGTAAAGCTTGGGCCATATTGAGAAGGAGTTGGTGCCAAACTGGAATATTTTTAACTACAGAACACTATTATTTTCTTAACTTATATGTTGTTAAATACCGTAATTTGTCCATATATTCGGACACTCCAAGAATTCGGACACCATTAATTATTTCATGAAATAATTAATTTTGTGCCTCTAATTTAGGACAAATGGTGTCTGGAATTTATCTATAAATTCGGACACCGAATTTACGAACATAAAATATCAGGTTAACAAATACCGCATCCATTATCGGTAATTTGGAATCTTGGCGATCAGTATCTCCAAACTGTCTAGGTTAAGTGTCAACAGGTGTATATTGTTTATAACAGTGACCGAGAATATGCGCGCACCTTGATATGCTTAAGCTACGAACCGTGAAGGTGATGCAATTAAAATATCACGCTTGGTTTCTCTCTCTGATTTCCTAATTTTCTATCCCCGACAGGACATGCTCTAAAAGGATGGCTACGATTAACATGTGCCCTATGAAATTAGTCAAATTGACCTGAACCTACTTTCGATTTAACTACACTTTCCTCGTATCCGGAGCTCATCGAGGGTATTGTGATCGGCCGTATCAAATCAAGAAAAAAATGCAATGATATGCTTGGAGAAGAATCAGTCGTATCTACGACGTTTTCCCTATATAAGGAAAATGCGAGAATTTTACTTGTTAATTTGTCACAAAATAATTAACTTTTCATCCGATATATAATATTGGTAGATTAAAATAAATTATCTTTTTTTATCCCCGCTTCTTTTAATAATCCGAAAATTTAATCTCATACTGTTCAATAAAACACACGTAAAAGGTCTCGTTCGACAAATATAAAGTAAAAGTTTTCGGGTACAGTTTATTTTACTACGAGGGAGGAAAGGTGATCAAAGGCGCCGCCGCCAGATGTTCAGCTATATTTGGGAGAGTTTCCGGAGTAGGCATGTGCCAGACGTGTACCCAGCGAGAATTCTTGGTGACCGAATTTTTACCCTTGTCATTAAGCCGAAAGTTTACATGGTTTAATCGACTGTCTGAATACTCTTCAAACATTACGGATATAATTTTGAAAAAAAAAAAGGATTTTTTCTCACAGGTAAGCCACCGCATTTACTTTAAATTTGCGGGGAATATTACGCGATGATTTATGTGAAGCAGATCAGAGAAAACTGTCATAATTGACCAATGCCGTGATTTTATTCTGACAAATTACTTCTTATCTCTTGGTGACTTTAATACATGAACAATTAAAATGCGAAGATTTTGTTTAGCCTCCATATCAATATCCCTTTTTTTCAATTCAACCGACGATGATTGTAAATAAATGACAGAAAAAGAATTTACCATCCTTTCAAAATCGGACTTTGACAACATAAACGTCGTAACAATTTTGCCTGATTATGCTGCAGTTACGATCTTGTCGTATTCTTACGGTAATATGTGGAATTCTATCAATCGTTAAAACGAAGAAAAACAACAGTTTAGAAAAGTAAATCGTTTATTTAGGTTTTTAATCAGTGAATGATCTTAAATTCACGTCGTCTTCGCCGGTATCTTGAAACAATCTGAAAAAAAAAATAAAATAATAATGAATACATTTACAACGTAATGCGTAACACATATCTAGTTTATTTACTGTTGAAATGAATTCAGGATCTGAGCAAAACAGTTAGTGACTCATGAAAATCGGCAATGGTTGTTCCCGGCCACACGACGATTTATCTATAAATTCGGACACTGGCTTGAGTAATTATCTATGTATTCGGACATGAAAAAAAATAATTATTTAATTGTGTCCGAATATATGGACAAATTACGGTAGGTAATATGCATATCAAACAGGTTTTTACATGGCCATTCATTTGTAATTTTGTCTTAAATGAATGTAGCTAAGTCATACACCTACATTGATTTTTACTCATCTTTTATCAGTGCTTTCAGTACTTTGATTAAAAAATCGAGACTATGAGAAAAAAGAGGAAAGGAAATAGTAATAAAGCTTGTCAAATACGCTCCACTTAATGATAAAATAATGTAGACTTTTGTAATTTAAAAAAATCGGTTTAAGGTTGAATATTCTTTGGTATGAATAAACCAAAATAAAATGGTTCGTCTGTGTTTGGGACAGTAGAACTTTGAAATTTTTGTTAAATTTTGACAAACTCCCTCTGTTTCTATCAACAGTTCTTCAGAATATCATTCTTATTACCTATAAATGCTGATTCAGTTATTTAGCACGGAAATGCGGTAGCGCTGCCGAGATTAGAAACTGACTAAAACTGTCAGTAGAAATATACGAAAATATGCCCGAATTCAGCAATTGTACTCATAAAGAAAAGGAAAATGGCGGCCACTTTAATTACACTTTTCTTATAGAAAGCCTATTTATGCGAGATAATTGAGGTCTGATCTATTATCTGATAGCCGTCATCGGGTCATCTGGAATACTAAGTCACGCCCACAACACAAAATCAATACGACTCGCCAACCAATCAATGCATTTTATTCATCTGATTGGCTGTCAATCAGAACTGTAATTAAATTTGGTATTGTGTTGGTCTTGTGTCAGACTTGATGACATAATTGACCCGATATACAGATCCTTGAGCATTTATACACACTTGGCCCTCGGCCTTGATTTCCGGAGATTAGTCAAAGTAAATGTATGTATTAACAAAACTTTTCTCTTTTTCTGGCGCCACAAACTTTCACCAATTGAAAAGAACTTGGGCCAGAATGGCGACCGACAGCGCGAGCCCTGAAATTGATTTTAGTTGAATGTTAAAGGAGGTTTTCTCCCAACCCAGTTTATATTAGGCCTTGAAGAAAAAAGAGCCTTATCTCAGGTGAGGATCAGGGCCATTGGCCCTCTTGTTTCTGGAATTTTCTTGTGGGGAATTGATAACTTCTCGCTGGAAAAATTTTTTAGCGGAGGAAACAACTGAAGGGTAAGAGGCCGATATTCAGGGTGACTTTCTTAGTAAAGAAAAACAACCTGTTTGTAGTACTTTACAGGCAAATTACTTATCATATTTCAATCAGTTAGAGACAATTGACATATAAAACAAAGGCATTTTTTTTCCAAACTTGTGATTGTGCTCAGGACTCTAGAATAGAAAACATCCTGTATTACCTATTACACAAACCTGGCTAGGCAATTTGAATAAGATTATCTTTATGATAAAGGGGAGGTTACAGAATGAAGCGTCAAAAATGCATATCTTCGTTTTTGCAATTTAGATATGGTTTTTCACACATTCAGCATGACGTGTTTTCAATGACGTCATGCATGTTGTCTGTAAACATCAGCTGGTAGAATTAAATCGAGGAATTTGTCACAAGATACAACTCTTTTTTAAGTTTCTTTACTTTCTGTACCATTACTTTAATTCAAGTAAGTGATACACATGACATATGCACTAGGATATCTATGATGTGACCAGAGACAGTTCGAAAATAATCAAGTCTCAATTTTGTTGTACCCCTAACATTTCAACCAGAGTCAGTTGAAATGAATCATTGTCCCCCATTCTACAAATCAGAAATTTGTCCAAATCCTTGGAGTTTTGAAAACAACAATTCCCAAATGTGTCCAACCAAATTTGGAAAATGAAAGTGCTTTAGGTGAGGGAACCTAGTGAGAAAAGGATAAATAAATGTATGAAATAATATCTTCTTTTACCACAATGTTTTCTCCAGTTCCACTCAAAGGGACATGTATTTGAGGGACTATAAGTAAAGGGCGGAAAAGAATGTACTGTAGGCTTTATATTTGTGATTTTATGAAAATGTCTTGAAATTAAACTTGGAATTTTACAAATTCCTGAAACTAATCCTTATTGATGTCGCTGATCGTAAGGGAGGCAATGATTATAGGACCATCATGTTCCTCTTGTTATTAGTTTGCAGTTAAGCCATATTTGACAAATGATTTTTATCTTGACTATTTGAAGAATAAGGGGGCTATTCCACTCACCCGGGCATCAGCATTGGCGTAATTGTTTGGTTAAATCTTACATGCAAGTGTCATATCTCAGTTTCTACTAATACTATTGCTCTGAAACTTTGCACATGTTAATGTGACAATAATATCACCCTCTAAACAAGGTTTCGTTACTCTGACATTCATTTTTGTGGAGTTTTAACTTTTTTCGGACTTGAAAATTCTTGGTTAAATCTTACATGCAACTGTCATAATGTCTTTAATAACTCTCTTTCTAATAATGCTATTGCTTTGAAACTTTGCACATCCTTTTGTTACCTTCATGTCATCTTCTAGGCAAAGATTCATTACAATTACATTTATTATAGTGGATTTTTAACCCTTTTTGAACTTAAAAATTCTTGTTTGACTTAAAGTTGTATATGAAAGATTATTTTTCTCTATTACTACTTAAGTATTATGCCTTATGTCAACATTGAATTGCTGTTACTATCAAGCACTCCGAAAAGTTGGGTGTTGCTGTCCTCTGACAGCTCTTGTTGTTTTTCCCTCTTTTCTTTCACAGACAATAAATATTAGACTTGTCCAGATTGAAAGAAGTTGCTAGAGACATTTAACTACACAGTGTAATAAAAGTCGAAAAGAGAAGAAACTGTTTGTCTTTCTTGTTTGTTTCCCTGTTAGCCGTGGCCATAGAGCATTGGTAATACCTAGGACTCCTAGTCAAGGGGTCCCCAGTTCTATCCCCTGCGGTGGAAAATATCCTTTCCGTTATTTGTCTCCCACCAATTGGTTGATAATCCTAAACCTAAGTGGGATGAGAAGCTGGGGGCTCGGAAAGGATGAAGTGGTAGTACTGGTGTGAGAATTACAAGGATTCAATGGTATGTTGCTCCATCTGCAGCAATATGACTGAAATACTGTTAAAATTTGGGTAAAACCCCATTCAGTCAATCAATCAACCAATGGTTTCCCTGTTAAAATTTTCTGTAGGTGTCATCTTAAAAATGTTTTAGGATTGTACCGTGGTGAGTAAATGAGCTATTTGAAATATTTTGTCTTCAAAGAATAAATAACTAGAGCTAGAGTAACAGCTTGTGTAAAAAAGATTAACTTGCAATGTGGTAAATCATTATTGGGCAAATATGTTTGCAACTTGACTTTCATTGACCCTTATTTAGCTGAATGGAGTCAAACTTGATGCAAAACACCTTCCATGAAATAAAATTGTAAATGAAGTGAGTTAACCTACTCCCATACAATGATGCTTCTGAACATTTTACACAATGTTTTCTACTGAGAAACTTGTTAAATCTCAAATTTCATAAACTTTAAATTATTGTCTGCAGCTCCAGTCTAAAAATTTGCTGTCTGGAAGTGAGTGAGATATAAAGTGACTAATCTTTCGAGTAGGACAGTTAAATTCAAATACTAAACTTAATGTCAGATCCATATCAGCTTATTTTCCTCTTGTATGTCAGCTATTGTAAGTACACACTGCTCGTCACATTGCTTTTCAAAAGCTTTATTATATTCAAACAGTATTAGCTATTTATATGGTAAAAGCTGTTTCGTTTTCTAGCAGAAGGGAGATAACTTTCTTCTGATATATCTGAATATGTGAATATTTGTTGTCTTTCTTCATAACATAACCCTTCCTTCCATCTTAACCCATTCCCTTAAAATCCCATGTTTTAATGCTCCTCTAGCAAATGTTTTGAGTAAATAATGAGGAAAATGAAGACACTGCTTGAAGTCTGCAATTGTAGTCTGCAATATCTTTGAATTTTGACCAGGCTTAAATCTTGTAAAGTAGTAATGGATTAAAAAGGAGTAGAAAATGTGAAAGATGGCAGGGTATTATTAAAGTTTATGCCCCTGTCATTATATAGCAGAAAAACAAATATATATAGTCAACATAAATTGTTACAGTCTGTATGAGTTTGTATATGTGTGCATTTGTCAATATTTCAAGGGTGGAAAGAGCTCGTTGAGGAGAAATTCTGTTCAGAAGCACTTTAGTTATTACACACCTGCTTCAAAAGAGTCCTTCCGTCTGTCCATAACCAATATATTTTGTCGCATTTTCCTCAGAAATGATACAGAGTTACAGATAGAGGGCTTTATTTGTATTTAAGATTTAAATAGTTCACCAATACAGCCATAAACTGTATTTTGTAGGTACTCATTTGAATCGACTCAATAGGACAATTCAAATGACTACCCATTATAGTGTCCTCTTGAAACTTGGTATTGAGGTTCAATAGGTGTCCTACATGATGCTTACTAAATTCAGATCTGTACATAATCTAATTTAACTCTTGTCATGCTGTATAAATTACCTTACTGAATTGCTGTAAAATCAAAGGGATGAAAGTGCTGACTGAACTTGTTGTACAAAAATCATTTTTTCTTTTAGAAATCAATTTCATAAACAACTCTGGCAGGAAAAGTACAAGCAGGAGGTGTAGACTCAGATCAGACTGCACTTATGTGCAGGCTGATCTTGGTCTACGCCTCCTGCCAAACCTGGAGTATTCCAGGTTCAGCATGACAAGGGTTAAGCTTTACAACTTCTTTTATTTTCAGACATTGCCATCTGACATCTGTCTAAATCTGTTTCTCCACAACCCCTTGGACCAAATTGGGTGAAACTTTTTAGATTTATACAAGGAAATATATTTTGCAGATACGGTAAAGCTGTGTCAGGAAAAAAAGAGACTGCAAATAATATTTTTTCTCTGTGATCTCTAATTGAATGGGTAGAAGATTTTATAAAATTTCTTGCACAAGTCGCAAATAAAATTACAAGTACCTGATGCACTATTTGTTAATGATTTTCACAAGAAACTCTTTTATGGGTTAAGGTGGCTTAATGTTCTATTTTCAGTAAAACCTCTTCTTACAACCACGGGAATACGGGCATCCTGGTAATAAGGCTGAATTTTGACAGAACAGAATTTTGGGCTCTTTATTTCAATGGTTGCAAACCCCTCAAAAATGGGCACTGCTATTCTGAATAACAACCACTAAATTCAGTACCAACTCTAGATGATAAACTATTTGAACCCACTAAAACAACCAATAACTTTACACCTTGGGACCATCGATCTGAATTTCAGACTTGATAAGAGGGACACTAATAAGGTACTATGCGTTTCCAATAAAGTAGCCCTTATTAAGTTAACCGTTATTTTATTATGCTCCCTGAAGGGAGAGCATATAGCTGCCGCTTCGTCTATCCGTCCCTCTGTCTGTCCTGAGTGTTTTCTCCATAACCCTTGGACCAAATCAAATGAACCTTGCCATGTGAACTCCCTATGATATAATGCCGGTTTGCTTTTCCCAGGATTTTTTCATTTGAGGTCTTGTCACGGAAAAAGGGGACTTAGGGTAAAATATAGTTTTCTCAAATTTCTCCTAGTATAATGGTCAGAATTTAATGAAATTTCATATTTGAGTAGCAAATCCAATGCCCTTGACCATGAATTATTTGAAATTAGGGGAAATGAGATCAGGGCTCTGCAGAGTGGGCGACTCAGGCGAAGAAGTTGCCTGGTGTCATAAATTTTCGCCTAAGTTGCTAATCAAAGCGAAGTGGAAGTCACCTGGAAAATATGGGAGTCGCCTCATTATGATAGGCGATAATCGCATTTTTCTTAGAGGCTATCAAATCAGGGGACAGTAAAATCAATTATACAAGTGCTGATCGGAAGCCCTTTCATCGTAAATCAAGCGTGTATCAATAGACAACATGCTCGCCTTATTTGCACCTTGGCTGATTGGATGGTTGCAAGCCCTTGGGAACTGCCGGAATTATACGAACTTTTTGATATTAACCCATTCCCACACAGCAAAATTTTAGACTGGTCCAAATTGAAAGAAGATTCAGACGATAATTTCTTGTTGATAAAATTTTATTTTTTGTAAATCTTTTTGGATAGAAAACATTGTGGATAATGAAGAAATTGCTTGATGCAAGCAATTTCTTCATTTTACCACAAGGTTTTCCTAAGCTTTTTTCTTGAGGGGCGTAAAAAGGAGGGATTGAGTGGGAATGGGTTAAACCCTTTCCCTTCTGAAGATTCAATTATTTTAGTGGCACATTATCTTTTCATAAGTAATATTGTTTGGATTTTATCCAGAACTTAAATTTCACTTATCTTATTTTAGTAATTAATCCATTCAATGACATATAATCCAAAACACTAGAACAAATGGTTCGATGTTAACATAGTTTAAAATTTAAACCTCTACACAGTCTGTGATTTATGTACTCAGCTGTTAATAACCCTCTACATACAATAACTGCAACTCAGTCAAAATTAACCCTTTTTAGCGGTTTTGTAGGACAAAACCGGTATTTCAAATCGATCAACCGGAAACAAGTTTTCAAGCATTTCCACTCTTTTCACGCATGCCCATAAACTTGAAGTAAAAAAGAAATAGTGATCGCCTCCATCTTGTTTCATCGCCGATGAAGAAAATAACTTACTTGCTGATTGCCAAAAGCCTCCTTTTAGTCATGAATAACAAGGAAAATGGTTTAAAACTTTGACTTTATATATCCAAAGTAAATTGTCTAATGAACTGTCTAAATGAGAGAAATAATCTCCTCGCGTTTCAAGATAGAATCTAGGTCAGTGGTTAGTGGAGTAGGCGAATACATGTAAACAAACTCCTAACCCTGTCTGTTAGTTTTGGCCTGGCAGGGCTGAGTAAATTTACACCCCGTATACACCGTATATGTTACAAGTTACAACCCTGTTATAGTCACAATTTAACCCAACGGATAAAACACCCTTTTACCTCTCGAATTCGATTTTATCTTTGAAACGGACATATAGTACTTCAATTGTATTAATTATATGCTCCACGCAAAAAGAATTGAATGTGAGATTTGATTTCTTTACCTTTTATCATTTAACCTATTAATACACAATCACAAATTTTCACGCACTGGTAAAATAATATTAAAGAATACGTAAAAATTTTACCCGTGCGTCATAAATGACGCAAGTTTTAAAACCTAATTCTTCGTGAATAGAATCGTCAGTAAAGGCCAAAATGTTGAAATAAATCCTTTAGAAGTCTGAGTTACGCCAATCAATCAAATTAGCGACTGTCGATAAGTTGGGTTTCCAACATTTATTTATAGCAATATCCTGTTCTATTTTTAGTTGACAGATAAAATATGTAGACGGGTTACCGTGATTTTTATCAAATTCAGACTCGGTTTCAGGTGATAAAACATATCGTTTACCCGACTACTAGAAAATATAAAAATGTCGCGTCAAACAAAGATGTCGAAATTCGTCTTGTCTGCATCGGGCAGTCATGGCAATTAGACTACCAAAGAGAGCTCTGGTAGCGAGTCTGAAGATGAAACCCTGGGTCCATCTTTGAAAAAGACCCGGAGGTCTTTCAGTCAGAAATGGTTAAAAACCTTCAGTTGGCTTAAATTCGCTGATGGTGAAATGCTGTGTGACCAGTGTATTAAAACAAAAAAAACTGGCTGTATGTACTTCTGTCTTTCATGTCTCCTTTGATATTTTTTAAATTATTGTAGTCTCTGGCAGTCTTTCAGATTTGACCCCCTAAATTGAAAAAAGACCCCCAGTTCTGAAGGCATGGGGGTCACAATGACCCCCAGATTCTTATGCCAATGGAAAACCCTGGGTTAATTAAAAAAAGCTGCTTCGGTATACAGTAAAAGAGTCATGGTTGATTAAATGGGGTTAAGCACAACTTTTAATAGTATTTCAGCTATATTTGGCGGCTGGAGCTCCTAACCATGGATTCCTGGTAGTTCTCACACAAGTATTACCACTACATTCTTATCGAGCCTTCAGCTGCTCACCCCACTTAGTTGTACGATTTACTTACTCATTTTGATGATTCATGCTGGCATTATTGAGGGCTGTTACTGATAAGCCAGCAAGCTCTCAGGACTTTCAGTCCTTTGATTAAATCTATTATTTACAAGGTTTTTATCAATTTATTGGTACATACAGGTGAAGTTGAGACTTTAAGCATTTACCACACAGTTTTTTTTATTTTTGAAGATTTTAAATGTTTAACTTGAAAACTTGTGAGAAAAAGAGGTGTTTGTAGCAAGCAATTTCTCCTTTTCCCACAATATTTTTTACCTTATCTGGTACTTATTTTCTGTTTTGAGTATATTCAGATTTGAAATGTGGTATGCAACTAATGTGATACGTCGTTGTCTGTTGTCCGTCCGTTCACAATTACAAAAAATCTTCTCCCCGTAAACTAACCATGGAATTTCAACTAAACTTCTCAGAAATAATCCTTAGGTCAGGCTCTTTCATAATACTCCAAAGAATTGAAATCCATGAAGAACTCTGGTTGCCATGGCAACGGGGTGAAAAACCTTAAAAAATCTTCTCCTCCCAAGGGGTAGGCCTAGAGCTTAGATATTGGTACAAATCATCATCTATTGACCCTCTACAAAAATACTTCAATGAATTACCATATTCTGAAAATATGCCCTTTTCTGGGCGATCCCTGATTTTACAAAGAAATAAAGAAGGAAATCTTTAAAAATCTTCTGCCAAACCATAAGGCCTAGAGCTTTGATATTTGGTATACATCATCATCTATTGACCCTCTACCAAAATACTTCAATGAATTACCGTATTCTGAAAATTAGCCCTCTTCTGGGCAATCCCTGATTTAACATAGAATAAAAGAAGGAAATCTTTAAAAATCTTCTCCTCCCAAGCCATAAGGCCTAGAGCTTTGATATTTGGTACAAGACATCATCTATTGACCCTCTACCGAAACTTCAAAGAATTACTGCATTCTGAAAATTAGCCCTCTTCTGGGTAATCTTTGGTTTTGCAAAGAAATAAAGAAGGAAATCTTTAAAAATCTTCTCCTCCCAAACCATAAGGCTTAGAGTTTGATATTTGGTATACATCATCATCTATTGACCATCAATACTTCAAAGAATTACCATATTCTGAAAATTAGCCCTTTTCCTTCTGATCCCTCATTTTACATAGAAATACAGAAGGAAATCTTTAAAAATCTTCTTCTCCCAAACCATAAGGCCTAGAGCTTTGATATTTGGTATACATCATCATCTATTGACCCTCTACCAAAAGACTTCAATGAATTACCATATTCTGAAAATATGCCCTTTTCCTTGTGATCCCTGATTTTACATAGAAATAAAGAAGGAAATCTTTAAAAATCTTCTCCCAAACCATAAGGCCTAGAGCTTTGATATTTGGTACAAATCATCATCTATTACCCTCTACCAAAATAATTCAAAGAATTACCGTATTCTGAAAATAAGCCCTTTTCTTTTTGATCAGTGATTTTACATAGAAATAAAGAAGGAAATCTTTAAAAATCTTCTCCCAAACCATAAGGCCTAGAGCTTTGATATTTGGTACAAATCATCATCTATTGATCCTCTCCCAAAATAATTCAAAGAATTACCGTATTCTGAAAATAAGCCCTTTTCTTTGTGATCAGTTATTTTACATAGAAATAAAGAAGGAAAACTTTTAAAATCTTCTCCTCCCAAACCATAAGGCCTAGAGCTTTGATATTTGGTACATATCATTATATATTGACCGTCTACCAAATATTAGCCCTTTTCTCTTCAATCCCTAATTTTAGTTAGGAATAAATAATGATATCTTTGAAAATCTTCTTCTCCTAAACTATTTGGCTTACAGCTTTTATACTTGGTATGTATTGATGTCTATACTTTAAAGCATTACCATGTTCAGGAAATTAGTGCTATATAGATGGATCATCAATATACCTAGGATTAAAAGAGAAATCCTTAAACATCTTCTCCAAAACAATTAGACAGAGGGCTTTGCTATTTTGTTTATATCATAAAGCCATGAACCATCATACTCAGGGGAGCGATTTAGGACCATCATGGTCCTCTTGTTTCAGTTTGGACCAGTCTGGAAATTTTGTCTCCTGGTGATGAGCTAAATGAAATATTAATAATAATAATGTTTTCTTATTTTCTGCTTCAAATTAAACTCTGATCATTTTTATACGCCCGCCGAAGACGGGACGTATTATGGGATCACCCGTGGTGTCCGGGCGTCCGGTTGTCCGGGCGTCCGGTTGTCCGGGCGTCCGCGCGCTGTCCACTTCTTTGTCCAGAGCATAACTCTGTCACCGTAAGTCCAATTGACTTTAAACTTGGCAGTTATATTCTTCTCATCAATACGGAGTGCAGTGCGCAATAATCATAACTCTACCTGGCCTATTTTTTGAGTTATTGCCCTTTGTTTTTTTTCATACTTGAATCTTGTCCGGAGTATATCTCTAAAAGTATTATAGCTAGGATCATGAAACTTCATGGGTGTATAGATCTCACCAAGGGGGAGTGCAGTGCACAAGAACCAAAACTCTACCTGGCCTATTTTTTGAGTAATTGCCCTTTGTTGTTTTTCATACTTGAATCTTGTCCGGAGTATATCTCTAAAAGTATAATAGCTAGAATCATGAAATTTCATGGATGGATAGAGCTCACCAAGTGGGAGTGCAGTGTACAAGAACCATAACTCTACTTAGCCTATTAATTGAGTTATTGCCCTTTGTTGTTTATTATACTTGAATCTTGTCCAGAGTATATCTCTAAAAGTATTATAGCTAGGATCACGAAACTTCATGGGTGTATAGATCTCACCAAGGGGGAGTGCAGTGCACAAGAACCATAATTCTACCTGGCCTATTTTTTGAGTTATTGCCCTTTGTTGTTTTTCATACTTGAATCTTTTCCGGAGTATATCTCTAAAACTTTTATAGCTAGAATTATGAAATTTCATGGATGGATAGAGCTCACCAAGAGGGAGGGCAGTGTACAAGAACCATAACTCTACCTAGCCTATTTTTTGAGTTATTGCCCTTTGTTGTTTTTCATACTTGAATCTTGTCCGGAGTATATCTCTAAAAGTATAATAGCTAGAAGCATGAAACTTCATGGATGGATAGAGCTCACCAAGTGGGAGTGTAGTGTACAAGAACCATTATTCTACCTAGCCTATTTTTTGAGTTATTGCCCTTTGTTGTTTTTCATACTTGAATCTTGTCCGGAGTATATCTCTAAAAGTATAATAGCTAGAATCATGAAACTTCATGGATGGATAGAGCTCACGAAGTGGGAGTGCAGTGTACAAGAACCATAACTCTACCTAGCCTATTTTTTATAGTTATTGCCCTTTGTTGTTTTTCATACTTTGTTTGACAAAAAATATTAATTCAAAATAACCTCAGTTCTATTCAAACCCCCAGTTCATATTAAGCAGTATGACGGGCGTATCTTGTGACAATTTGGCACCTTGTTGTAAGTTCAGACCACCTTTACTTTCTTTTCAAATTATTGATTATTATAACTTTTGATAATTGAGATTATGATACCATCTATATATGAAATATTCAAGAAAATAATTTCAGAAACAGATTCCTATATTCTCAAACCCGAAGAAAGAAGACAAAAATATTTTTTCACAAGAATAAGATCTCTGTAATAAGGGCTGAAATAAAGGATGGGGAATACCTGAATATTAACTGCATCTAAATAAAACAAAATATGCACCTACTTGGTTGTAAAGCTTTTTTATTTTCCTATACAAATAAGGAATACAGGCAAAAATTTGCTTTTTAACGTGATCCACTTCTCCTGAAAGTCTCACAACTTTTCCCTATTTTAAAAAACTTCTCCTAATTCTCAAACTAGGGAGAAGTCACTTCTCCCCAAATTCTGAGAGCCTGCAGAGCCCTGCAGATGTGTCGGTGAAAAAGGGGGCTTAATGTTTGATAGCTTTATGTTAGCTCTCCATTTCTCTGCAACAAACTTACATTGGCAATAACTTTTGATTAATAAGAGATATAGCCTTCATATTTAACGTGCATTGTTTATGGCAAAACCTTTCTGTTGGTACTAAGATCAAGGTCATCTGTTAAGGTCAAGGTCATTTCTCAAGGTTAAACATTTCAAAATTTTTAATTACATTGTCCATAAGTTTACAATGGTAAATGATATAGCCTTCGTATTTCACATGTGCACTACTTATGGCATGACCTTTCTGTTGGTATTCAAGGTATCTGTCAAGGTAAAGGTCATTTCTCAAGGTCAAAATTTTGGAAATCTTAACCATAACATTGTCCATTATTTGACAATGGTAAGTAACATAGACTTGATATTTCACATGTGCATTGCTTATGACATTACCTTATTGTTGGTATTAAGTCCAAGGTCATATGTCAAGGTCAAGGTCATTTCTCAAGGTCAAAATTTCAAAAAAATAAACTTTTACATCACCAATAAGTATACAATATTAAGTTATATAGCCTTCATATTTTACATGTGCATTGCTTATGACATGACCTTTCTGTTGGTACTATGTTCAAGGTCATTGGCTAAGGTAAAGGTCATTTCTCAAGGTCAAAATTTCGTAAAATTTAACTTTAACATTGTCCATAATTTTAAAATGGTAAGTGATACAGCTTTCATATTTCAAATGTTGATTAGCATCTGTGTTCTATGGACGATGCTCTTGTTTATTGATAACTTTTATTGTCAAGGTAAAATATTTAACCCTTAACCATATAATAATATTAAATTTTACTAGAATCAGGCCTATGAAGCCAAACAGATTTCTTCAATGTTTGTCAAACTTCCAAATTTCTTGTGAACTTAACTCTGAAACTATAGTTGCATTCAATAAGATGTTTTTTATCCAATAATGACATACAGTTTAGTGACAAAGCCTTATTTGGAGAGCATAATCCTTCTCCCACGGCTCTTGTTAAACAGATTAAAAAAGACGATTGGTCTTAGAAATTACAGTTTAATTTTTGATTGATATTTTTTGCCGAGGGTTTTCATTTATGTATCTGAGCAGTTATGATTGGTTTGTAAGGGTGTTTTGAACAGTCTTAGCCCAAATTGATTAGCTACTAAAATTTGATATCAACTTAATTGGCGTTTGCTTTTCACATTAAAGAAGAAATAATATCAACAATTTGATACTATGAACCTGTATAAATAGTCCAAGGTCGGGCTTCTAAATCAGATTAAGATAGAGAAGCGATTGTTAATAGTGCTAACTTTTAAAGAGAAAGTAGAACTTATCAAAGAATAGTTGTAAATGGAAAATTTGAAAATATCACTGGATTCTCTTTAATACATATTTTTTAATTGCTTTATTATTTGTATGCACAGTATAAATGCCAAATAAATAACAAAGCTTAATAAAGAATCTTCCTCTGAAGTAGCCAAATGACAACAGCTTAACATGCTTCAGTAATGAGACCACCCTGCTATTAAGATCACTTTCAAAAAGCGGTAAGTGGTCTTATTAGAGGGGTTTTACTGTACTTCTCTTTGTCAGTTTTCTGAAACCATTTTTCAACAGCCTGTGGACCAAATTTAATTAAAACTGATATATCATTTCTTATAATTAATTTACAGACTTCTTTTCTGTAGATCGCTAAATATCAAACACTTAATTAAATCTTATCACTAAGAGTTATCCAATGAATTAAACCATTACCAGACAACAAAATTTGAGACAAAACTGCAGACAACAATTTGAAGTTGTAATTTTGACAATTTTTGCCTCTCTTGTAACAAGCAATTTCTCAATTTTCCACAGTGTTTTCCAAAGTTTTTTTGCTCGGAGGCGTCAAAAAGCATCACTCTTATATCTCTCATCGCAAAGCTTTAGAAAATATCGTGGAAAATGAAGAATTACTTGTTACAAGCAATTTCTTTCCCAAAAGACATACAAAAAATGTGGTAATGGGTTAACACTTTTTTTTTTTTTTTTTTTTTAATATTGAGAATTGCACTTATGATGGTTGAAGAAACATTAAAGTCAGGAAAGGATGAGGTTAATGTCTAGTGTATTGGACCCTGTCATTGTAAGAGCCATAATCAATAGCACAATATGATATATTACTGAAAAGGGAGCATTTTATCATTTTCCTGTCCCCAGTGAACAGCAGCTGTGCAGGACATGTGTGAAAATATTGACTAACATATTTCATTTAATTGACTGAGACACTTGTTGGAGGGGGTTCCTGTGTGGTTTATTGATAACTGTGAAGTAAATTCTTGCCACTCTTCTGGAATTTGTTGGCATGTCCTTGGTCAAGATTTCAGAAATTTCATTCCTATTTTAAAGGCACAAACAGGTGTTGAAGACTAGGATCAGACTGCACTTATGTGCAGGTTGATCTTTGTCTGTTCTTCAAGCCAAAGCAGGAATATTTTGGTTCAGCATGACAAGGGTTAAGTAATTTGAGCTGATAAATTTGCATGAGGATTTGAACTCATATGAGCAATTTAGGGCCATCTTGTCCCTCTTTATTATATATGTAGTGTATAATCATTTTATACATTGTTATAAAATATATTGTTTATTATTAATTTGTTTAAAAATGTTTAGCTTTAGACTTGTGTAATTTTCAAAAGTGAACTTTAAGGAGAAGCATTTAAGAGTTAATTGGTTTGTCAGATACAGAGAGTGTCAAGTTTCTTCGGAAGCTATCAGCCATAATTGATTTTAAGTTTGTCAAAGCTGGGAATCTCAGTTGTCAAGGCATGCATGTTATCGAATACAAGTCAAGGACTTTGATCCTGGGAGGTTGAAAAGGGAATTATCTGCAATCAAGTTAATCATACAAAATGCTTGAAGTCAGGCTGTTTGCATAAGATTGTGATAAGATACCAATGCTTCTAATAGTCTAGCTTTAGCAACTACTTTCATACCAAGTAGTAAAGAAAGGTACAAACAATGAGGTGCCTAACATATTATTTTGCATTTTTTTGCTCACTTTTGAAATCCTTAGATGTCTGTTGTGCTGAAGTGCATCATGCATTTTTCAATGTCAGCAATTTCTTTGTTTATGCTCTAGGGGCCACAGTTTGATCTCAATCTACATTAAACTTTGCCAGAATAATTGTTTGCTCATGAGGATCAAGCCTACTGAAAATGGGAATGTTGCATTTGAAAACATAGGAAAAGGAGCCTTGATGTCATTTTCTTAACACTTCAGGAGCCACAATCTAGAGCTAGATATCAATGAAACTTGGTCATAATGATGGCTAGGTTAAAAGGTTCAACCCTAATAAAAAATGAGAAGGTTACATTGGAAAACATAGAAAAAGTGGCCTTTATACCATTTCTTTGTTTACCGTCTTTTGGTCACAATCCTTGCACAATCTTGGTGAAACTTGGTCAGAATGATTGTAAGACCCAAAGTATGAACCTTATCAAGAGTGAAAAGGCTACAATAAAAAGCACAGGAAAAGGGACATTAATGATATTTGCTTTATCTACACTCTAGGGACCAAAATTTGACCCAATCTTGATTAAACTTGACTGAATGATTGCTAGTTCATTTGGATTATCCCAATTGAAAATGGGGAGGTTCTATTAAGCTCATGCTCTAATAAATGCCCACCCCCTCTTCCGTCAAAATCGACCTTTTTTTGTTTGATTTTTGGAAATCTTGAAGCCTCTTATAAACACCCAGTCACCAAATCTTGTGTCTGAAATTCGGAGACTCATTTTTTAAGAGTTGATTTATTGTACAAAGATCGCCTTTCACCTAATAAAGTGCCGCTGAAACTTATGTAAGACATAGAGAAAGAGAATAGAATATGAGTTGATTGTGAAAAAATCCAAAGATTTATGGAAAAATTCATTTATTGCCATAATAAGGGAAATAAGAACAGAAAACATATCCAAAAATAATTAGTCATGATGCTTGATAAAAACTTCAGTCCAAAGTGCTACCATTAGAAACACCGATTGCATTCGTCAAATGTCTGTTATTGTCCAATTTTAAGCATTTTTTTCCAGCACTTATGAATCAAAGTTTGTTTGAAACTTGGTATGGAGCTTCAGATAAGAATTATACTTGTCACTCAAGTTATCATTGCACTTCAGTTATGGTCAGATCACATATTTTTAGTTCATTTTTAGCTCCACTGGCTGAAAGCCAGCAAGCTATTTTCATGTCTGTCATGCGCCTGTGCATGCATCCGTTCGTAAACTTTTACTTTAAAAATCTTCCCCTCAGTAAGTACTGAACAGATTTCAACCAAATTTCACAGAAATGATCCTTGGGTGACTCTTTATCGTACTCCATTTTGAATTTTGATCAGATGAAAAACATGGCTTTAATAGGTGGGGCTAATTTCCATAAATGGTGAAACCTTTAAAATTTTCTTCTCAGAAACCAGCGGATGGATTTCAACCAAATTTTGCTGCAATGATCATTGGGTGACCCTTTATCAGATTCCTTTCAAAGAATCTTGATTGGATGAAAAACATGGCTTTAATGGGCGGGGCTTAATTTCATATATGGTGAAACCTTAAAAACTCTTCTTCTCAGAAACCAGTACATTGATTTCCTCTCAGAATGGTCATTAGGTGACCCTTTATCAGATTCCTTCAAAGAATTTTGTTTGGATGAAAAACATGGCTTTGATGGGCGTGGCTTTATTTCTTATCAAAATTCAGTTGATGAATTTCAACCATATTTTACAGGAATGATCCCTCGGTGACACTTTATCAATTTCCTTCAAAGAATTTTTGATCGGATGATGAAAATGGCTTTAACCCATTACCACACAACAAAATTTTTGACTGGTCCAAATTGAAAGATGTTGCTGGCGATAATCTAAACCTTATGAAATTTTGGATTTTTTCTACAGTTTTGATAGAAAAATTGTTGATAATGAAGAAATTGCTTGTTTCAAGCAATTTCTTCATTTTCCACGATGTTTTCCAACCTTTTTTTCTTTAGGGCGTCTAAAAGCGTCATTGAGCGGGAATGTGTTAATGGGTGGGGCTAGCTTCCATGTGTGGTGAAAGTTTTAAAAATCTTCTACATAGAAACAAGCCAATGGATTTCAATCTCATTTCACAGGAATAGTCCTAGGATGACCCTTTATCAGATTCCTTAAAAGAATTTTGATCGGATGAAAAGCATGGCTTAAATGGGACGGGATAGTTTCCATTTTTGGTTTAAGCTTTGAAAGTCTTTTTCTCAGAAATCAGTGGATGGATTTCAACCAAATTACACTGGAATGATCCTCCGGTGTCTCTTTTTCAGATTCCATCTATTAATTTTGATTTGTTAGAAATATAGGCTAAAAACACTACTTGCTTGATCTGTTCCAACGGGCCTGTGGAGCTATACAGGCGCTAATTATGAAATCGATCAACAAGGGGATAATTTTTTTTAAAAGATTAGTATACTGCAGTGAGTATGAACTCATTGATTTTACATTCAATTTTCCCAAGTTGTTTTATGTGATCATTTGGTAAAAAAAGAAAAAAAAATGTCACCACAGCTTCAAGCTGTAGCTATACATCTTTTTGAGGGCCCTGCTGACAAAAATTATAGGTTGGCTGTTTTTTTTGATAACTCTCTTCAAAGAAAGCCAAAGTGAAAATGCAACCTTTATTAAAAAGAAAAGAATATATCTCTGAAGATGACTGCTATGGGGTAAGATAACTTGAGATGAACCATAACTGTGAGTTGTCAATGTTTATTTTCATCAATAGTTTATTTTCTGTAATGAAACAATTCTGCAGATTGTCCAAGACAGTTGGTCTGTTGGTGGCAGTGCCCCACACAATACGGTTTACAATTGGTTGTGGTTAACTATAGATTTTATAGAAAAAAACTGTGTCATTTCTTAGAGACAGGAATTTATTAGTGATCTCATTTTGATAAGGGATTGTTTTATTAGGAAGTCTTATTTTTACTCAGTTTTTGTGATATTATTGCATGGAGTAGTTTGTTTCTACCAAGCTTTTGAACCCTGAAAGTGTGTTTTCTTCGACAGATTTGGACGGGAAAAATAGATATTGGGGTTATAAACTCTTGACTGAGTTTTGATATGTTGTTTACTTTTTATGAAAATTAGAATGAATTTATTTCTTCAGAAGGTAAAAAATAATAAAAGAAAAAAAGTAATCCGTCAAAAATATTCATAATAATTAAAATTTTATTGAATGATGGCATATTACTATCAGATACAGAATTGTACAATGGTTACCATAAACATACTGAAGTTACTGTTAACATACTGTGAATCTTACAATATGACATTAACCTTTTCTAGTACAATCCCTGATTTTAACGTTCCTGTGATATTATACTTGAGAAAACATTGTCGAAAAATAAAAATAATTGCTTGTAACAAGTAATTTCTCCTTTTCCCACAATATTTTCTATCATATAGGATGGTTACTTTTTGAATTTTACTTACTTTGTAATGTCATCTGATACCCCTTTGAATTTGGACAAGCAAAAAAACAGTAGAAGATTAAAAGAATGATAACCCCTTACAGTGTTTCTGTTGAACAAACTTTGTACATATCATTTATTCATTCCCACACAGTCCCACTTTTTGATGTCCTTCAAGCAGATAACTTGGAAAAATTGTGGAAAATGCAGGAATGGCTTGTTACAAGCAATTTCTTCATTTTCTATCATTTTTTTCTGCCAAATGAGACAGATTTTCAAAATTTTATGAACTAAAAATGGTTTTCTGAAAATTCTTTGAATATGGACCAGTCTAAAATTTTGTTGTCTGGAAATGGGTTGAAATGATAAAAATGCACAAACCAGTACATAACTTAGGTAAATTCTTTTGATTGATGCATGGGCATATTTCAGGATCCCAGATTGCCAGAAATTTGTCCCACGACAGTCATTGGGCCTTTAAAAGTGCATGGTAAAAGAATAATATATTAAACAAAAATAACCTGCATTTCAATTTTATGATAGTTTTTTTTATTTGATAAATAAATGTGTACCGGTATTTCATGAAGTGGTTTAGAATTATTTGAAATGGCTTTACAATAATGATAAAGCTATGGTGTGGATCTACTGTAAGTTCTCAAATATTGATTAACAATTCTGGTGCCATTCATTATTATACAGGAAAAAGATGTTTCTTGGGGAGTTAATTATGGAAATTTGTGCTCAGATACTTCTCAAACTGTCATAGGCAGTTAACATATAGTTATTAAGTTCTATCATTCCTTGCCTGGGGAAAAGTGATTTTTGATCGTTAAATGAATATAAAGAGTGTATTAAGTGTGCAATTAATGTAAAATGGCTGTCCAAACTATTCTTTAAATTGGTCTTAAATATGTTACATGTCATGATACAAAGCCTTTTTGAAGAGAGTATATGGATTTTTCTGAATTCAGGATTCTGTATAACCCATTCCTGCACATTGATGCTTTTTGATGTTCCTAGGAAAAAAACTTTGGAAAACACAATGGATAAAGAAGAAATTTGCTTGTTACAAGCAATTTCTTCATTATCCACAAATTGTTTCTACCGCAAAAGACCAGGATTTTTAAAATTCCATGTACTATAAACTGTCATCTGCAACTTCTTTGAATTTATACCATTCTAACAATTTGTTGTCGGGTAATGAGTTAACCCATTCCCACTTGACGAAATTTTAGACTGGTCCAAATTGAAAGAAGCTGCAGACGACAATTTAAATTTGGTGGAATTTTAAATTTACCAGTATTTTGGGGTAGAAAACATTGTGGATAATGAAGAAATTGCTTGATACAAGCAATTTCTTCATTTTCCACAATGTTTTCCAAAGCTTTTTTCTTGAGGGGCGTAAAAAAGAGGGCTTGAGTTGGAATGGGTTAAGCCTTTTATTTTCATTTGATACTTATATTTAGGTTAATACATAGAAACCCCCCCCCCCCCAAATAAAAAAAACAAACCCACAAGACTCTGTTGATGTTGATTGAAACTTTTACTACTTTTTATTCTACAGTCTGTTTGATAGACCTATTGTTACCAAAATAATTTTTAGGAAATCTCAATACATGGTTGTTAACCCTTGCCATGCTGAACCCAGAATATTGCTGTTCTGGCAGGAGGTATAGAAACAGATATTTATTCACCACCAGCTTGTCTCTTTTAAATCACAATTGTTTAGAAATTAAATTTTCAATATAATTATTAACCCACAGTTAGTATATCCAGTACTGACAGCCCTTTGAATTTAATGCAATTCTGTAGAGGATTTTATTCAGTATGATAAGGGTTAAGATCAGACTCTACTGTTACATAGGTTCATGGACGTGAATTTGGAGACTTTGTTTCTTAAATGTGTCGGTATATTCGAAATTCAACATAGTAAACAACATGAGTCTGAAGAAGATTAGCTGAAACTAGTTTTAATGTTAAAATATATCCCATTCATGCTCTGAGTGACATTGATTTAAACTGTACAAAGAAGGTTTTAGATGGCAGCTATTATAACCTCAACATCTACACAGTTCACCTTGGAGCATCAGCAATGGTGGCCATCAGAACACCATCTTGAAGATAGTCATAGTCGTCATAGTCACAGTGACTTTGACCTAAATAAACGTGGTAGTCATGTTGACAAACATGGTAACCATAGTGATAAACATGGAAAAGGTCATGGTGAACATGGACAAAGGCATGGACATGTCATAGATAGACTTTCCTTGAGGGTAAGCAAGTATAAAATTCTTCTTTTCATCTATAAATATAAAGTTATGTATGAAAATTGTCATAATAGTCTGTATATATATTTTCATACCACCAAAAATCTGTTTAGGCAAGTACATGGGAGTCCAATTGTTGTCGGTCTGTGTAGATTTTTCCATGTCTTCTCAATTTCTCAGGAACTATTGCATGGATTTGATCCAGACTTTACAGATGGACTCGGTATCAAGCAGAGATGAGCAAATTGTAATTTGGTCTAGTCCATCTACATTGTACAAAGTTATTGCCTTTTGATGAAAAATCTTGTTTACGCATTTTTTCTTCACTTTCTCTTGCTTTGTCATGAGTACTGTTGCTAGCAATTTTTCATTTTCCACAATATCTTCTTAAGATTAATTCTTGATGGTCATTAACTCACAATCTCACTTTTTTGAAGCCATGGCTGAATTTAGTAGTTGAAATTTTTTGAGAAAAGGAAAAATTGCCTGCAACGAGCAATTGTCCCCTTTTCACTATTTGGTACATGTACTTTTTTTCTGATTTTATCGCATGTTGAAATGTTGTCTACAACTTCTTTCAATTTTGACAACTTCTTGCAATTTTGGTCAGTCTGACATTTTGTTGAGGGGTTATAAACATAGGATTGTCTTAACCCATTACCATAAACAAAATTTTAGACTGGTCTTACTTAAAAGATGTTCAATGTGACAAGTTTTGTATGATAAAACTTTAAAATTTTTCCTCTCTTCGGGGTAGAAAATATTGAAATTGCTTTTAACAAGTGATCTAATCATTTTCCACAATGTTTTCCAAAGCTTTTCATCTTGGGGGCATCAATAAGCATCTTTGTGTTGGCATGGGTTAATGGATACAAACATAGGGTTTGAAAGATGATGTTAACCCTTGTCATGCTGAATAAAATCCTCTGTAGAATTGCATTTAAATCAAAGGGCTGAGAGTACATGCAAACATTGTTGACAGTACCGAATGCAAACATTGTAGGTTAATAATTCTTTTGAAAATTCATCCTATCAACAACTCTGACTTTAGATATATGCACATATATGCAGGCTGATCTTAGTCTATACCTCCTGCCAAAACAGAAATATTCCGGGATCAGCATGACAAGGGTTAAGGGATCAGCATGACAAGGGTTAAGCATGATACACATGAATGAAGCTCTGCCATAGCGTTACTACAAATTCAGCAAGGATTCATCTTTTTGCATGACGGTATACATTGATTTCTTTTGTCAGTTATTTGAAGTGAAGAATTGCCATAGAGATATTTCCCAAGATTTAGATGTCCCTGAGGTCTACCAGAGACAGTCATGAACACCATATATTCTACATATATTGAGGATTCAGAACAAATCAAGTGAAAGTGCTCGTTTGAATAAAGGCACTTGAAACAGTTTTACATTAAATCCTGGAATGGTGGATTCTGTTCATTTATAAAATATTGAGGAGAATAAGTCATTACATATATAAGCTCCTGGATAAGAATTTTTAATTGTTTAGAAACAAGAATTCTCAGTTGAGCCTTGACTGTAGTTTCACTGGCCACCTGTAGGCTATATTGTCATGGTATTATGTGTATTTGTGCATCCTTAACCCATTACCTAATGACAATTTTAGATGTTGTAATCTAAAAAGACCCTTTGGTTCAAAAACATTGTGGATAATGAAAGTATCACTGTTTGGGGAATGAGTTATATCTCTAAGTTAGGTAAAGTTAGTTTCAACATGCAGTCATGATGCATTAATCCGAACACTTTGGTTCCTGGTGATATAGTCCAGAGTAAGCATATTTCTGGATAAGCAATTTTGTATTTATATCTGCCATCATGTGCTTTTGTATCAAAGAGCAGCTAAAAGTTTGTTTGAATGGGGTTTACGCCGCTTTCAACAATCTTGCAGTTATATCGCGGCGGCTTGAGCACCAAACAATGGATTCCTGGTATTTCTCACACCAGTACCGCCATTACATACTTTTCTAGCCTCGAGCTGCTATCCAACATAGATCTATGATTATCGACCCATTGGTGAGAGACAAAGGATGAGTGCCGAAGTCGGGGATCGAACCTGGGACCTCTAGATTGACAGTCCGACGCGCTACCAACTGCGCCATTACGGCGGCTCAGCAGCTAAAAGAAAATTGCTGTAACGATGATGGTATTGGACTCTTAGGACAGTTTTACATTTTCTCAGGTCATACAAAACTACTAAATATGACAATCACTAAAATCATGATTTCATTTCTATCAAATTGAATTTCAAAAGTAATTGCCTAATTGCTGTGTGAAAAAACAAATCCATTTTATATTTTTAGCTCACCTGAGCACGAAGTGCTCTGGGTTAGCTATTGTGATTTGTCATTGTCCGTTGTCCGTCCGTCCATCCATCTGTTCACAATTACAAAAAAAATCTTCTCCTCCTAAACTAACCATGGAATTTCAACAAAACATCACAGAAATGATCCTTAGTTCATGCTCTTTCAGAGAATTGAAATCCATGAAGAACTCTGGTTGCCATGGCAATGGAGTCAAAAAACTTAAAAAATCTTCTCCTCCAAAGCCATAAGGCCTAGAGCTTTGATATTTGGTACAAATCATCATCTATTGAACCTCTACCAAAATACTTCAAAGATTTACCCTACTCTGAAAATTAGCCCTTTTCTGTGTGATCCCTGATTTTACATGGGTATTAAGAAGGAAAATTTTCTTCTCCTAAAGCATAAGGCCTAGAGCTTTGATATTTGGTATAAATCATCATCTATTTACTCTCTGCTACAATACTTCAAAGAATTACCCTACTCTCAAATTAGTTTATTATGTTTAGTTCACATAGGAATAAAGAAGGAAATCTACTTCTCCCAAACTATAAGGCCTAGAGCTATGATATTTGGTATCGATAATCATCTCTTGACCCTCTACTAAAGTGTTTCAAAGAATAACTGTATTCCAAAATTAGATCTTTTCTATGCGATTCTAAATTTGATATTGGAATAGAGGAGGAAAACAAATCATCATCTATTGACCCTCTACCAAAATACTTCAAAGAATTACTGTATTCTGAAAACTTAGCCCTTTTCTGTGCAATCCCTGATTTTACATAGAAATAAAAAAGGAAAACTTTAAAAATCTTCTTCTTCCAAACCACAAGGCTTAGAGCTTTGATATTTGGTATACATCATCATCTATTGACCCTCTACCAAAATGCTTAAAAAAATTACAGTATTCTGAAAGTTAGCCCTTTTCTGGGCAATCCCTGCTTTTACATAGAATAAAAGAAGGAAATCTTTAAATGTCTTCTTCTCCCAAACCATAAGGCCAAGGGCTTTAATATTTAGTGTGTAAAAATACCTATTGACCCTGTAATAAATACTTCATAGAATTACTGTTTTCTGAAAATAAGTGCTTTTTTGTGCAATCCCAGAAAGGAGTAATGAAGGATATCATAGAAAATGTGGTTGGATCTTCACTATACCTAGGATTAAAGGAGAAAATCTTTAAAAAATCTTCTTCTCCAAAAGGATAAGGTGTAGGGCTTTGATATTTTGTATATTATCTCATAAAGCCTTGAGCCATCATACTCAGGGGAGTGATTTAGGACCATCATGGTCCTCTTGTTGTAAATTGTATTAATAATGTAAAAGAAGTTCAGACAGCCGATTAAATAATAATAAATTCATCCAAATAATGACCTGAGTAAATTTTCACAGGGTACACATCTGGCACATGTCAACTTTGGAAATAGCTGATCATCTGGTGGCGGCGCATTTGATCACCTTTCCTCCCTGTTGTAAAATAAACTGCACCAAAATCCTTTACCTCATATAACTTAATATTTTCATTTGTTTTGCTCTTTTGATCAGAAAGCCTTGGATTGATTTTCGGTTGTCAGGTATTGAGCTCTTATTTCCCTAAACAGAGATGTTTTAATTCAACAGATAAACTTTCGAGATTGGGGTTTTGACTTGTTTGTTACAAATTGGAAGGAAGCAAGTGCGTACTGAGGAGGTGCTGGTTTTAAAATTTGGAGAAAAAAATTAAAAGATAAATGACACTGGAAGGTCAAATATTAACCCATTCCCACTCAAGCCCTCCTTTTTACGCCCCTCAATTAAAGAGCTTTGGAAAACATTGCGGAAAATGAAGAAATTGCTTGTATCAAGCAATTTCTTCATTATCCACAATGTTTTCTAAGCGCATAGACGGAAAAAATTTAAATTCCATCAACTTGAAATTGTCGTCTGCGGCCTCTTTCAATTTGGACCGGTCTAAAATTTCGTTGTGTGGAAATGGGTTAATGAACAGCACAAAAGGTATGTCACACTTGTACAGGGTATTGTGTCATCGTCACCTTTACATGCATCCCAGGTATAAGGTGTGAATGTCTTCTATTAACTTTGACCAGACAAACATTATTTTTATTAACATGTGTAATGTTAAAGCTTGTTTTGGATAATTAAATCATATTTATTCAGATTATTAATAATATTTCCTGATCATTTCTGTCCAGTTCCGGAACACAAATCTCTGGATTATAAGGTACAATTTATGACCAAAAATCCGTTCCCATCAAAAATTTCCAGATTGCGAATAATGTGGTCAGTATAAAAGTGTCCGATTGTATATGACAAAAACTGGCAGAGTTTCTCATTTACACAGTGAATGAGTTTTTCTATTGATATGAATCAGAAGTTGAATGTGTTAATGGATATCATTGAAAGAGAAAGCCATTGACACTTCAAGAGATTCATGCCCAAGGACCTTATAATGGATTTTGTCCTGTAAAGTAGGTATTAGCATTAATGCCAGAATATCTTGGTCCCAGGAGGGTTTTTCTTTTCCAATAATCTCCTCGGAAACTGCTTGCTCTGGGGCAAAATTAATTAGTACCCAGTGTTAGGTATGACACTAGGAGAGAATACTGTAACGTTCTTAATAAGAACTCTTTTACCTCAAAAGATCCATTTAAATTACCTTAACTTACATGATTACAAAAGAAACTTTTTTCAACCGTATTTTTATGCCCCCGTATCGATAGATCAGGGGCATATTGTTTTACCAGTGTCCGTCTGTCTGTCTGTCTGCAAAACTTAACCTGCCAACTAAACATTTTCCTATAACTTCAACCCTGATTAAGTTACAATGCTAATAGTTGGCATGTAGATAGGACTCAACAAGGCGCAACTGGGGAAGGTCATTTCATCAAGATCAAGGTCAAAATTTTCACCCTTTTCCAGAAAACGCTACTCTAAAACTTAACCTGCCAACTAAACATTTTCCTATAACTTCATCTCTAATTAAGTAACAATGCTAATATTTGGTATGTAGATAGGTCTCAACAAGACGCAACTGGTGAAGGTCATTTCATCAAGGTTAAGGTCAAAATTTTAACCCTTTTTCCTAAAACGTTTCTCAAAAACTTAACCTGCCAACTAAACATTTTCCTATGACTTCATCCCTAATTAAATTACAATGCTAATATTTGGTATGTAGATAGGTCTCAACAAGGTGCAACTGGGGAAGGTCATTTCATCAAGTTCAAGGTCAAAATTTTAACCTATTCCCTAAAACAAATAAAAATAAAAAAAAAAAAATCACCCGTTTCTGATGAATTCCTGTTTGGGGGGTTCACAAACACATCTTGTTACTTTTATTAACTCTTGTCATGCTGAGGCTGGAATATTCCTGTTTTGGCAGGAGGTATAGAACAAGATCAGCCTGCACATATGTACAGTCTGATCTTAGTCTAGACCACCTGATTGTCTCTTTGAGGCCAGAAACGTTTAAAAAATGAATCTTTTAAATCATTATTAATCAAGAATTAGTGATTACAGTGTTTTCAGTCCTTTGATCTTTAAATGCAATTCTGTAAAGGATTTTATTCAGCATGACAAGGGCTAGGATTGTCTATATCGACATCACCTGAAAACTTACAACCTCACCAGTTAAATTTTGATGATTCGAAGTAGGGTATAGGAAATATAACACTTTAATTTAACTTTATTGGGAATTTAGATTTCACATGAAGAAAGATATTTATTGAGAAAATGACATTAATAACCATTGGAAAAGCAAATAATTTTTCATGAATATCTGTTTTATATCTGCTTTATCCCATTACCAATTCTAGAATGTTCAAAATTGAAAGAATTGAAGTTGCAGATATAATTTCAAGTTGATGAAATTTCAAAAATCTTTGTGTTTGGGGTTAGAAAAATTGTGGATGATGAAGAAATTGCCTGTAGCATTCTTCTTGAGGGGCATGAAAAGTGTCACTGTGTGGGAATGAGTTAAAGAGAAAAACTCTGTTATGTAAGTCTTTAGAAAGCCATGAATTCCCAGCACTTTTGCTTTTGAATTAGAAATAAATCTTAGTCTTGGAGGTTTTATGGAAAATAATATAATTAAGAAATAATTTGACATTTATACAGACAGAAATAGGAGCTATTCAGCTGGAGTGCCTGTTTTATTGCATTCCTTTTCATTTACAAAATAAAGCAAATTACTGGATTTGAAGTCATAAGTGTCTTCAGAATACTGTCTTACATGATAAGGTTATTAGGGTAAGATGATATACATAAATACACCATATTTGCCTAGAAAGGAAGTATTCAAAATTTTGTCAGGATATTATCAAGAACTTGTTATACCCCCCACAACGAAGTTATGGGGGCGTATACTGGAATCAGGTTGTCCGTCCGTCCGTCTGTCTGTCCGTCCGTCCGTCCGTCCGTGGACATAATTTTGTGTCCTCTTCTCCTCCCACATTTTTATACCAATTTTGCTGAAATTTTATCAGGTTGTTTCCTATCATATTAAGTTGTGCACCTGCAATTTTCATCTTTATCCAGTCGTTAGTTTCAGAGTTATGCCATTTTGAACTTTTTAATGGGGGGGGGGGGAGTAGTCAAAATTTAAAATTGCAAAACTCAGTAACCATAAGGGGAGTTACCAAATTTGGTAAGTAACATCATCTTGTTGACCTTTACAAAATATTGAACGGTTTATTTCCTGAGGTCAAATTTGACCCCGCCCCCCGGGGGTCAAAAATTTAACATAGGCTCATATTGACTTTTCGTGGATATAATTTTGTGTCATCATCTCCTCACACAGTTTTCTTTAACATAGGCTCATATTGACCAACCTTTCCTAATCAGTCAACTCTAGCAACAAACACAAAATCAGAAAGAGGTGGAGGGTTGGCAATGTTCATCCACCATGACATGCATGTGATTAAACAGCTTCAAATTCCACTCCTTCATAGAAAAGCCTTTTTAGCGGTGTGGGGGGTATTCTCGTCAGCCCTTGAGGGCGACAGCTCTAGTTGCTCTTAAAATGGTAGTTGAAATAGATTTTAAAACAACACCCCCACCCCCCACCCTGAACACTAAAATCCGGAAAGAACTGGAATCTTGATATAATCTTTTGCAATTAACTTCTGTGAAAAAATCTTATCCATATCCTTTTACCTACTTTAAAAATCTTTAACCAGAAACTTTAACCTTGTTTATATTTTCTGAATGCTTACACCTAGGGCCATCCTTTTTAGCTCACCTGAGCACAACATGCTCATAGTGAGCTTTTGTTATTGTTGAATGTCTGTCGTCCGTTGTCAGTCGTGCATCATGCGGCGTCAACAATTGAAGTGTTTACACACTTAGAGGCCACAGTTTTGACCCAATCCTCATGAAACTTGGTCAGAATAATTGTTAGGTCATAAGGATGAACCCTATTGATTATTGGAGGGTTCTATTGGAAAACACAGGAAAAAGGGGCCTTAATGACAATTTCTTTGTTTACACTCTAGAGGCCACAAATATGGCTCTATCTTCATGAAACTTTGCCAGAATAATTGTTTGATCATGAGGTTGAACCCTATTGACTATTGGAGGATCTTTCTGAAAAAACAGGAAAAGGGGCCTTAATGACAATTTCTTTGTTTACACTCTAGAGGCCACAATTTTGGCCCAATCTTCACGAAACTTGGTCAGAATAATTGTTTGATCATGAGGTTGAACCCTATTGACTATTGGAGGATTCTATTGGAAAACACAGGAAAAAGGGGCCTTAATGACAATTTCTTTGTTTACACTCGAGAGGCCACAAATATGGCTCTATCTTCATGAAACTTTGCCAGAATAAGAGATGAACTCTATTGATTATTAGAAGGAAAAGGGGCCTTAATGACAATTTCTTTGTTCACACTCTAGAGGCCACAATTTTGGCCCAATCTTCATGAAACTTGGTCAGAATAATTGTTTGATCATGAGGTTGAACCCTATTGATTATTGGAGGATTCTATTGGAAAACACTGGAAAAAGGGGCCTTAATGACAATTTCTTTGTTTACACTCGAGAGGCCACAAATATGGCCCAAT
This sequence comes from Fragum fragum, assembly GCA_946902895.1. Classification (NCBI taxonomy): domain Eukaryota; kingdom Metazoa; phylum Mollusca; class Bivalvia; order Cardiida; family Cardiidae; genus Fragum; species Fragum fragum. The sequence goes on along the minus strand of OX336365.1, from coordinate 60,952,327 downwards.
CTTCATGAAACTTGGTCAGAATAATTGTTAGGTCATAAGGATTAATCCTATCGATTATGGAAAGGTTCTATTTGAAAACACAGGAAAAGGGGCCTTAATGACAATTTCTTTGTTTACACTCGAGAGGCCACAATTTTGGCTCAATATTCATGAAACTAGGTCAGAATAATTATTAGGGCATGAGGATGAAGCCTAATTATTATGGGAAGGTTCTTTTGGAAAATGCAGGAAAAGGGTCTTTTATGACAATTTCTTTGTTTTCACTCTAAGAGACCACAATTTTGGCTCAATTTTCATGAACATTGGCCAGAATAATTGTTTAGTCACAAGGATGAACCCTATTGATTATAGGAAGGTACTTTTGGAAAGCACAGGAAAAGGGGCCTTAATGACATTTCATTTTGGCTCAATTGTCATGTTCCATGGTCAGGATACTTGTAAGGTCATAAAGATGAATCTTATAGATTACGGGAAGGTTCTATAGGATAACACAGGAAAAGGGCCCATAATGACAATTTCTTTGTTTACAATATAGAAGTCACAGTTTTGCCTCTATCTTCATGAAACTGATTATAGTTATTTGTCTCTAATTGCATTTTTTTAACAGCAGACAGTTCGTGTGAGCGATCTAGGACCATCATGGTCCTCTTGTTCATATACCTCTAACTAGGTAATTGGCTTTCACTTATGATCAAGACCTTCAACCCTGTGATCTTGTCCTTTGACCTACTTTTCAAAGCTTATCCAAAAATATTAGACTTGCTTATATTTTCTGAAGGCCTACACCTAGTTCATCCTAGGGTACTCATATTTCACACATGCACTCATCACCAGATGGGCTTTCATTTGTGATGAGCTTGACCTTGTGACATTGACCTTTAATCTGTTATAAAAACTCTAACCTATCTCTTTTTGGTAATTTTTATGTTTCCTGAAGGGCGCGCTCATAGCTGCCGCTATGTCTGTCGGAATCTTTTCCCCCATCTATTCAATACTTTTTTGACGGGCTATATTTGTGAAGCAAAATCTGTCTGACAGCTCTTGTTCATCCTAGGGTGATCATATTTCACTAAAAAATTCTTTAAAGGATAGGCTTTCATTGAGACAGTGACCTTGAGCATGTGACTGTAACCCTTTACCCTTTATAGAACAAATTTAACCCAAAACTTTAACTTTAAATATCTTGGTAACTTTTCTTTCTAAGGTGCTCATATTTCACACATGCATTCATTAGGCAAGACACTGAATCTATTAACATGTGCATTAAACATTTATTCCTGTTGCAAACAGCATCCATAAGGATCTGGTTATGTTGTACACAGACTACTCTTGTTTATCCTTTTGAGATGGGCTCTAATGTGAAACAAAGACCTTAACCCTGTGACCTTGACCTTTAGCATGTTTATGAAAAACTTGAACTAAAAACTTGAACTTGTTCAATCTTGGTCATTCTACATTCAAATTGATTTTCATTTCAGCATCTCAACCGCTGAGACCTGTATGACCCTCTAATGAAATTTAAAGTATAAAACATCTTTCTTAGAAAGTAAACAGCATGTAGAAAACTGATTGACAATTTAACAAGATAGGAAGGATCCTTTAATTATTGGAGAAGGTAGATTCTATTCTCTAACTAAAGGGAGGTTACAAATGCAAGTATAAGTGTATTTCTGAACTATTTTCTCCCTTGTATTAGAAAAAGATATCTCTTGTCATGCAGAATTATAAATCTCCTACAGATTTTCCGAAAAAATCAAAGTTCTGAAAGCACTGGAGGTTAATATTTCTTTTAAAAATTTGTCTTATAAATAATTTTGGTTTAAAAGGGTCAAGCAGGTGGTGTAGACTAAGATCAGACTGCACATATGTGCATGCTGATCTTTGTCTATATCTTTGGCAGGAATATTCTTGGTTCAGCATGACAAGGGATAACATTATTTAAATCAATGGTGTTTCTTTCAACTTATTATTCAATTTAGTGACTTCATTTCCATTTAGACAGTTACTGTACAATCCCACATTTGACAAGTTAAAGAAATATAGCTATGGAAAGAAGAAATGCCTTGTAACAAGTCATCTCACAATGTTTTCTGCCTTATATGGCTTATTTTTTCATTTCAAAATATTCCCACTAAATCTCTTTTTTTTCCCCCAAGCCGCTGTCATAGCACAGTCCGTAGTGCATCAGACTCCTAATCTTCAGTTATGGGATGTCATGGGTTAGATCTCATCGATGGGTGGCGGCACATATCCTTTTCGACATTTTGTCTTTCACCAATGGGTTGATAATCATAAACCTAAGTTGGATAGCAGCTGGAGACTAGGAAAGGATGTAGTGGTAGTACTGGTGTGAGAAATACCAGGAATCCATTGTTAGGTGCTCCAGCCACTGCAACATGACTGAAATACTGTTGAAACTGGCATTAAACCCCATTCAATCAATCAATATTTCCCTCAAGAAAGAACCTCAGAAAGACAAAAAAAAATTAAAATACCATGAACTTGATATTGTTGTCTTCAGCTTCTTTCAATTTGGACCAGTCTAAAATTTTATTCCATAGGAATATGTTAAAGCCAACTAGGTATAAAACAAAAACAGTAAAAAGTGTATTGCAGTATATTTCAATTTGGCCAAACTGATTGCAATAATAGTTACAATGTGCTCTTGTTTTAATTACAGTATATATTTACTGTAGGGGTCATATAATATACATAGTCAGTGAAGAAAGAAAAGTAGAAAACTGATAAATCTCCTTTAAACTCTTCAATTATTATAACTCATTACCAGATGTCAAAGTTTTAGATTGGCCCAAATTGAAAGGAGTTGCAGGCGACAATTCAAAGTGCTTTTTTCAACTTTCTGGGAAGAAAACATTGTGGAAAATGAAGAAAGTGCTTGTTGCAAGCAATTTCTTCATTTAACACAATGTTTTCTCAATTGTTTTTGTTGAGGGGTGTTCAAAAGCATCACTGTGTGAGAATGAGTTAAATAATATACACAATACTTTCTTTTGCATGAACCTTTAAACAAAAAGTCTTTCAAATAAAATAGAAATATTATAAAATATTTCACACTTACTAGTAGTCCTACTGACTAGACTGAGACATGACTTAAGAGATAAGAATTGACTAAAGAAACAAATTAATTACTCAATTAACATCTCAAAAATTACTCTATGTGATTTTGTGGCAGATCTAGGCATGTGCTTTTTAGCCCTGGACAAAAGTCTCAAAATAGCTACCGTAATTTGTCCATATATTCTGACACAATAAAATAATTATTTTTTTTCATGTCCGAATACATAGATAATTACTCAAGCCAGTGTCCGAATTTATAGATAAATCGTCGTGCGGCCGGGAACAACCATTGCCGATTTTCATGAGTCACTAACTGTTTTACACAGACACTGAATTCATTTCAACAGTAAATAAACTTGATATGTGTTACGCATTACGTTCGTAAATTTATTCATTATTATTTTATTTATTTATTTGTTTTTTTTTAGATTGTTTCAAGATACCGGCGAAGACGACATGAATTTAATGATCATTCACTGATTAAAAACCTTAATAAACGATTTACTTTTCTAAACTGTTGTTTTTCTTCGTTTTAACGATTGATAGAATTCCACGTATCACCGTAAGAATACGACAAGATCGTAACTGCAGCATGTCCAGGCAAAATTGTCACGACGTTTCGGTAGTCAAAGTCCGATTTTGAGAGGATGGTAAATTCTTTTTCTGTCATTTATATACAATCATCGTCGGTTGAATCGAAAAAAAGGGATATTAATATGGAGAGCTAAACAAAATCTTCGCATTTTAATTGTTCATGTATGAAAGTCACCGAGAGATAAGAAGTAATTTGTCAGAATAAAATCACGGCATCGGTCAATTACGACAGTTTTTCTCTGATCTGCTTCACATAAATCATCGCGTAATATTCCCCGCAAATTTAAAGTAAATGCGGTGGCCTACCTGTGAGAAAAAATCCTTTTTTCAAAATTATATCCATAATGTTTGAAGAGTATTCAGACAGTCGATTAAACCATGTAAACTTTCGGCATAATGACAAGGGTAAAAATTCAGTCACCAAGAATTCTCACGGTGTACGCGTCTGGCACGTGCCAACTCCGGAAACTCTCCCAAATATAGCTGAACATCACCTTTCCTCCCTCGTAGTAAAATAAACTGTACCCGAAAACCTTTACTTTATATTTGTCGAACGAGACTTGTTACGTGTGTTTTATTGAACAGTATGAGATTAAATTTTCGGATTATTAAAAGAAGCGGGGATAAAAGAAGGTAATTTATTTTAATCTACCAATATTATATATCGGATGAGAAGTTAATAATTTTGTGACAAATTAACAAGTAAAATCCTCGCATTTCCTGTATTTAGGCAAAACGTCGTAGCTACGACTGATTCTTCTCAAAGCATATCATTTCATTTTTTTCTTGATTTGAATCAGCCGATGACAATACCCTCGACGAGCTCCGGATACGAGGAAAGTGTAGTAAAATGGAAAGTAGGTTCAGGTCAATTTGACTAATTTCATAGGGTCGCACATGTTAATCGTAGCCATCCTTTCAGAGCAGGTCCTGTCGGGGATAGAAAATTCGGAAATCAGAGAGAGAAACCAAGCGTGATATTTTAATTGCATCACCTTCACGGTTCGTAGCTTAAGCATATCGAGGTGCGTGCCTATTATCGGTCACTGTTATAAACAATATACACCTGTTGACACTTAACCCAGACAGTTTGGGGATACTGATCGCCGAGATTCCAAATGACCGATAATGGATGCGGTATTTGTTAACCTGATATTTTATGTTCGTAAATTCGGTGTCCGAATTTATAGATAAATTCCAGACACCATTTGTCCGAAATTAGAGGCACAAAATTAATTATTTCATAAAATAATTAATGGTGTCCGAATTCTTGGAGTGTCCGAATATATGGACAAATTACGGTATTGTCATACTCTTGGCATCAGCGCCGGCTTGCCACTTGGTGTAACCAATTCCCAAACAACAGAATTTTTAGATTGGTCCAAGTTGAAAGAAATTTCAGACAATAGTTTAAAGTTAATGGAATATTTAATATGTCTTTTTGGATAGATACAAGCAATTTCTTCATTTTCCACAATGTTTTCCAAAGCTTTTTATAAAAGGAGGGATTGTGTGGAATTGGTTAAAGTTTTTGTATCTCTATTATTACTAGCCCTAGGTGGCTCATATTTCACAAATGCACCCATCAGGACATAGGCTTTCATTTGAGACCATGACATTGACCCTCTGACCTTATAACCTTGACTGTGAACCGGTTATGAAACTAGGTCTCTAAGTCAAATCGTAAAAAAAATCTTGTGTGCACTCTAGATGCACATTTTAGCTTAAAAAAGATTTATATTTGGCCAGAATGTTTGTCTCTATGATAACTTGGTTAAGATACTACACTTCTGACATGAATATCTTTATGTTATACAAGGCTTTGATAATAGGTCAATTGGGGCAAAATAAGGTCACTTGTGCTGTTTTACTTTGGCAGTCACAGACTCTAGCCAATGGTCTTCTTTTTCAGCTATCAATTTGTTACGCTTTTTTTTGCGTGTAAGACTAGCTTCAAGTTTGGTTTATTCTAAAGGAAAAAGACAATAATTATTATGAACATTGAGCCTTTGAATATCAAGTTTTATCATTCCCCAGCAGCACACAATTATGGCCAGGCATTTAAAATTTGTGATCTATTTAAATGTCTTAACAGACTTATTATGAATTTTTATTAAGAATGTTTGTCAGATTTTTGGTAATATTTAGCTCACCTGAACACAAAGTGCTCAGGTGAGATATTGTGAACACTCATCGTCTGTTGTCTGTCCATCATCCGTTGTCCATCAACAATTTTTAGCTCACCTGAGCACGTAGTGCTCAAGTGAACTATTGTGATCCCCTTTTGTCCACTGTCCGTCCGTCGTGCGTTGTCTGTCAACAATTTCTTTTAAACGACATCTCCTCCTAAACCACCAGGCCAATTTGAACCAAATTTGGCAGAAATGTTCCTTAGGTGGTCCCCTTCAAAAATAGCTAAAAGAATTGAAATCTGTTAAAAACTCTGGTTGCCATGGCAACAAAAGTGAAATTTTAAAATAATCTTTAAAAATCTTCTCCTCCTGACCCAGAAGGCATAGAGCCTTGATATTTTGCATGAAGCATCAGTATATTAACCTCTTTCAAAATAGCTAAAATCATGATCCTTTGGTCCCCAGGGGGGGAGCCCCAGGGGGAGGGGGGTTATATAGAAATAAAGAATGATTTTTTAAATGACATCTCCTCCCAATTCACAGGGCCAATTTGAACCAAATTTTGCAGAAATGTTGCTTAGGTGGTCCCCTTCAAAATTAGCTAAAAGAATTGAAATCCGTTAAAAACTCTGGTTGCCATGGCAACAAAAGTGAAATTTCAAAATAATCTTTAAGTATCTTCTCCTCCTGACCCAGAAGGCATAGAGTCTTGATATTTTGCATGAAGCATCAGTATATTGATCTCTTGCAAAATAGCTAAAATCATGATCCTAGGGTTACCAGGGGCAGACCAGGGGGGGGGGGGGGGTATAGGCATGAAGCATCAGTTCACAGACTTCTTTCTTATTTCTGAAATTATAACCCATGGAAAAAGTTTTTTGCTTCTTTCAAATCAGCACTAAAGCCTTGGAATTTGTAATTTAGACTTTTGGATCCCCAGGTTCATAGTCTTTATAAGTAATTGTGGCCCACTTGTTTCATAATCGTAACCTTAACATGAAATTAGACTGTTGAAAGAAAAAGAGCCTTTATCTCAGGTGAGTGCCCCAGCGCCAATGGCCCTCTTGTTTTTAAATAGCATCTACTCCCAAACCACTGGGCGAATTTCAAACTCAGTAGAAATGTTTCTTAGGTGGTTCCCTTTAAAAACAGCTAAAATAATTGAAAACTGTTGTAAACTCCGGTTGCCATGGCAACAAAAGTGAAATTTAATAAATAAAAATTAAACATCATCTCCTCCTGACCCAGAAGGTTGATTGATTGATTGAATGGGGTTTAACGCCGCTTTTAACAGTATTTCAGTCATATCGCGGGGGCTGGAGCACCTAACAATGGATTCCTGGTATTTCTCACATCGGTACTACCACTACATCCTTTCCTAGCCTCCAGCTGCTATCCCACTTAGGTCTACGATTATCAACCCATTGGTGAGAGACAATTGTCGGAAAGAATATTTGCCCCCGCCGGGAATCGAACCCATGACACCTATGATTGAAGATTAGGATGCGGATGAGCCAGAAGGCCTAGAGCCTTGATATTTTGTATGAAATATCAGTATATGGACCTCTTTCAAGATAGCTAAAATCATTACCCTTGGATCTCCAGGGGCAGAGCCCAGTTGGGCTGGATCTATATATAGAAACAAAGAAAGATTTTTAAATGACATCTTCAATACAACCGGGCCAATTTCAACCAAACTAGGCAGAAATGTTTTTAAGTTAACCCCATTAAAAATCGCTAAAATAATTAAAATCTATTAAAAACTGTGGTTGCCATGGCAACGAAAGTGAGATTTGAAAAATAGAATATCCGCCTTACCTAGAAGGTCGGAGCCTTGATATTTTGCATGAAACATCAGTTTATTGACCTCTTTAGAAATAGCAAAAATCATGTCCCTCTGGTCCCCATGGGTGGAGCCCCAGGTGGGGAGGATCTATATAGAAATGAAGAATAATTTTTAAAAGACATCTCCTCCCAAACCATTGGGCCATTTTGAACCAAATATGGCATAAATTTTCTTTAGGCGGTCCTCTTTCACAAAAGCTAAATGGACTTTTGGACTCCAGTTACAACCCAGTTACAAAGCATATTACTTATAAAGTATGGTTCTGCCCACTTGTTTCATAATCCTAGCCTTGATATTACATTTAACTATTTAAAGGAAATGAACATTTAACTGGTGTGATGGCACCAGGGCCAATGGCCCTCTTATTTGTATCTATGATACTCTAAATAAAGCTTTGAATTTAAATCATTCACATGTAGAAAACATTGTAGGGAAATATAAGGAAGCGCTGGTAACAAGCTTTTTCTCCTTTCCCTTCCCTTTTAACCCATTACCAAATGACACAATTATAGATCAGTCTAAATTCAAAGAAGTTGCAGACAACAATTTTCAATTGATGAAATTTTCAAAATCTTTGTATTTTGAGGTAGAAAACAATGTGGATAATGAAGAAAACGATTGTCACAAACAATTTCTTCATTGTCCACAATGTTTTCCAAAGCTGTTATATTGAGGGGTGTTAAAAAGTGTCATTGTGTGGGAATGAGTTAAACACAATTATTTGAAGAGGGGGTGCTAGTCCAGTCACCTGGGCATTGGCCTCAGCGTAATTTCTTAGTTTAACCTTATGTGCAAGTGTTATATCTCAGTTTTTACTATTGCTATTGCTCTACAACTTTGCACATGCTTTTGTGGAATTAGTAATTGTGGAATTTAAACCCTTTTCGGACATAAATTCTTTGTTAACCCTTTCCCATTCAATCTCTGGTTTATACATCTCTGTGGTTTTATACTTGAGAAAATATTGTTCAAAGCAATTTCTTCTTTTTTCCACAATATTTTCTACTCTACTAAATGATTGGTTTTCAAATAAAATCGACTTTAAATTGTTGTCTGCAAAAATTTGGATAGTTCTAAAATTTTGAAAAACAGTAAAGTTAAACCTTTTATGCAACTATCATATATTTTTAGTAACTCTCTTTCTACTAATGCTTGTAAACTTTGGGCATGCTTTTGTGACCATCATATCATCTTCTAGGCCAAGATTCATTACAATTAAATTTATTATAGTGGAGTTTTAACCCTTTTCGAACCTACAAATTCTTAGTTAAACCTTGCGTGCAATTGTCATATATCGTCAATAACTCTCTTTCTACCATATCTTTTGCTTTGAAACTTTACACATGACATGTTTATGAGACAATAATATCAGCCTCTAGACATAGATTCATTACTCTGACATTCATTTCAGTAGAAATTTAACCCTTTTCGGACTTAAAATATCTTGGTTAACCCATTCCCATACAATGCCGCTTTTAAACGCCTCTCGAAATTAAAGCTTTGGAAAACATTGTGGAAAATGAAGAAATTGCTTGTTACAAGCAATTTCTTCATTATCTTCAATGTTTCCTAGATCAAAAGACAATGATTTTAAAGATTTCATCAATTTAAATTTGTTGTCTCTGACTTCTTTGAATTCAGACAAGTTTAAAATTTAATCGTGTGGGAATGGATTAAAACTTATGTGCATATGTCATATATCTTGATAACTCTCTTTCTACCAAAGCTTTTGTTTGGAAACTTTGCAAAATTCTTTGTGACCAGCATATCATCTTCTAGGCAAAGATTCATTACTCAGACATTCATTTTGATGGAATTTTTAACACTTTTTTTACTAAAAACTTCTTGTTTGACTTCAAATTTTCATTGAAAGTTTTTTTCATCTCTTTTACTATTTAGGTATTATGCCTTATGTCAATATTGAATTGTTACTATCCAGCACTCAGAATAGTAGAGCGTTGCTGTCCTGTGACAGCTCTCATTTTTCCTTTCTGATGTAATCTTAACAGATTTTTTTCATACTGAATGTCAACAGCAACAACCTTTCAATTAGGACCAGTCTAAAACTTTGATGCCATGTAATTGGTTAGTATACAATTTTAATTTAGTCTTAGGTGGCTGACATATTGTAATTTTAAGTAAAATTCTTCATTGTAAAAGCATCTAATTTTGTGTGTTGGGCCACATTTCTGATGTCACTTTTCCCTGATCAGTTTCAAAAAGTGTCAGACATTAATCAGACTGGTAAACGGATATTACTGGAATATCCATAGTAACGCTATGGACTGGCTATTGATTTTTGCCCTGCATCGGTATTGATCAGTTCTCTGAACATAGCTGCTAAACCATTCTCCAATAACCAACTGTAGCTTAGTCTATTTGCTTTGCAAGACAGTCCATGACCTTATATGGGTTTTGCCCTTTTGTAGTAAAATCCTTGAATTTTGTGTGAAAATTCACAACTTCATTTGTGTGTTCATGGTGGATTAGTAAATGTAAGGCTGGTGGCAAGATATTTGGGAGAACAAGATGGCAAGAAGGGTATGTTTTAAGTTCTGAATTTAATTTGATGTTAAATTATGTGTGAAGCAAGAATTGCTTACTCTTTAAGGGATGGACCAATAGTCTGATTAATTGATTTTGTTTTGACAAAACAAACATGAAAAAGAAAAGAATTATGGCATGTTAACCCATTCAAACACAACAAAATTTTAGACTGGTCCAAATTGAAAGAAGCTGCAGACAATGATTTCATGTTGGTGGAATCTTAAATTTTTCATCTTTTTGGATAGACAACATTATGAATAATGAAGAAATTTCTTGCTACAAGCAATTTCTTCATTTTCCTCATTGTTTTCTGAAGCTCTTTACTTCAAGGGTGTAAAAAGGAGGGGTTGTGTGGGAATGGGTTAAATTGCTCTACTTCATATCTTCAGCTGATAAAAAGCGGTAGTCATGATGTCTGACAAGGAAACCATTCATTAGTTGATTTATTTGATCTGAAGGTAGTAAGGACCCTGCAAAATTGCATTAAATGCTGCAAAGATCATAGATGGTAAATTGTATAAAAAATTAATGTTGTTATGGTCATAGATGTGAAGTTCACATTATGTCGAATTACTCCAAATGAAGTTAATTCATTTAAACCGTTCTCAAGCGAGAAAGTTTTAGACTGGTCCAAATTTTAATGAGATGCAAAAAACAGTTTTAGGTTGAAGAAATTCCAAAACTTATTGTCTTTTGGGGAAAAAAACATTGTGTACATTGGAGAAATTGCTTGTCCATGTCCACAATGTTTTCTAAAACTTTTTTCTTGAGGGGGGTAAAAAGGAGAGCTTGTCTGGGAATGGGTTAAAATTGTCATATACCTACTTGTAAAGTTGTATCAAATTCTATTAAGTTGTTAATATGTCATGTAAGATTTGCATCACCACCCTAACACACCTGATTTCTCTGGAAAGGGATTGTTGGGAAAAAATATTGAGGAAGGATAAATTTTTCTGAAAAGGCTTCTCCCTTCATCACAGTGTTCTCTTTACAGTATCATATTTGTTATTTGTATCATCTTTAACCCATTACCAGATGACAAAATTTTAGACTGGTCCAAATTGAAAGGAGTTGCAGACAACAATTTAAAGTTTATGAAATTTTAGATTTGTTCAACTTACAAAGTAGAAAACATTGTGTAAAATGAGAAATTGCTTGTTACAAGCAATTTCTTCATTTTACACAATATTTTCCTAAAATGTTTTTCTTGAGGGGCATCCAAAAGCATGACTGTGGAATTGGTTAAAGATCACTTTTGAAAATGAGCAGCAAAATGAGCATTTTTTTCTGATTTTCACCAAGCATTTCAGAGGTCTACCAATTCTTCATTGCTCCTAAAACATTTAAATTTATGTTGCAGAACATGACTATACAAGCTTGGTCCATTACCCTTGATTAATTTCTTTCAATTCATATCAATGGCAATGGCATCCAAATAGTCCATGATAGATTAGACTTTGAAGAAGAATGTTTGATTGGTCTTGCTAAAACCTGAGCTGACTAGTTTTTGACTGGGATGCTGAACAAATTGAATTGATTTGCTGAATAAACTCCTTTTTCAGAATTGCATTGTAATCAAAGTGCTGAAAGCATTTAAAGACTCCGATATGGGTCAATATTTCAATTTCTAATTGTTTTATTTTAAAAAAAAATCTGGCTTACCTTAGTCTAGTCTAGATCAGATTGCACATATGTGTAGGCTGGTCTTTGTCTATACATTTTGCCAAAACAGAAGTATACATTTGCCTCGGCATGAAAAGGGTTGAATTTTACTTCTGGCTGGAAGGGTAAAAATGTGTCATAATTGGTTATAAAAACTTATTATGCTGTGATTTGCTATCAAATATGATTCAATATACCAACCAAGACTTCACAGCAATCAATAAAAGTAGTAGAAGGGAAGACTACCTCATGAATAATTCATGTTACATTTGCCTCGGAAGTCTCACCACTAGTCATAGCATTGATTTTTGTACCATCACAGTAAATCCAATATCATGTAACTTCTTGGAACATCACAACCTTCATCCTAAATATCGTAGGTGTGCATGTAAAGTCTTGGAACTTCAACTTGAATAACCTATCATGAGTTAAATCTTGTCATTCTGAATAAAATCCTTTTCAAAATTGCATGAAAATTTATGGGCTGAAAGTACTACCTCTGAAAAATAGATTTAAAAAAAAAACAACCAAAAAACCTGACTTAACACATTCCACTCAATGATGCTTTCTGACGCCCCTCAAGGTAAAAAAATCTGGGAAAACATTGTGTAAAAAAAAAAAAATTTGCTTGTAATGAGTAATTTCTACCCAAAAAGATGAAAAAATCTAAAATTTCATAAACTTAAATTGTGCTACTCCTTTCATATTGGACCAGTCTCAAACATTGCCATCTTGGAAATGGTTAAAAGGAATTAATAGGTGGATGTAGACTAAGATCAGACTGCCCAAACAGAAATATTTCAGGTTCAGCATGACAAGGATTAATGAGACTTTGGTCTTACACAAAATGGCTTCTTATCACTCATGTGAATGTGGAAAAACATTAGGACAGCTTTTGCTTTTTATTCATTTGTCATTCACACTTCAAAACAATTTTGTTTTCAAGCTTCAAAAGCTGAAAACCTGAAATGTTTTCTTTGTAAGCTTTCATAGAAATTTTATGGGGACATCTTGCGTCAAACTGTATAATTTCCACTGGATCACCCAAGATAATGCAATCGTAGCTGGGTCAAGACAAGGTTTTATCCCTCAATTTTTCGCTCACCTGAAGTGCTAAAGGTGATCTGCCAATGTATGCGCCTGGTGACGTATTTATTTGCAAAATGTGTCCTGCATCTGCTGGCAATTTCTTTAAGTCTTCTCCTCCTGAACATGAGAATCTTCTTTTCAGAAACCAGCAGACCGAGAGCTTTGACATTTTGTCTGCAGTATCTCATAGTAGAATTCTATCAAGTTTTTAGGTCACCTGACCGAATGGTCATGGTGACCTATTGCGATCATCGTTTGTCCGTCGTCGTGCGTCGTCCGTCGTCCGTCGTGCCTCGTCCGTCGTCCGTTAACTTTTATACATTTTCATCTTCTTCTCAAGAACTACTGGGCGGATTTCAACCAAACTTGGTAGAAAGCATCATTGGGGGATGCCAATTCAAGTTTGTGAAAATAGGGGTTCTGGGGGTCATAGGGGCCAAAATAGGGGCCAAAAAGGGGTAATTTTTGGTACTTCTTTAAAAATCTTCTTCTAATAAACCGTTAATGCCAGAGCTTAAATATTTTGTGTGCATGACAACTAGGACAGGTATATTATAAATTGTGAAATTCATGCCCCTGGGGTCATGTATGGGGCCACACCCAGAGGTCAAAGTTCATCATGTTAAAAAATTCACATTTTCATCTTCTTCTGATGGAGTACAAAGCCAATTTCAAACAAACTTGTTGAAAAGCATCATTTGGTAATGGTTATTTGGATTTGTGAAAATAAAAAGGCTGGGGGGGTCAGGGGGCCCTAAAATGGGGACCAAAAGGGGGTAATTTTTGGTAACTTTTAAATATTTCATCTTCTTCTCAAGAACTACTGGGCGGATTTCAACCAAACTTGGAAGAAAGCATCATTGGGGGATGCCAATTCAAGTTTGTGAAAATAGGCGTTCTGGGGGTCAAAGGGGCCCAAATAGGGGCCAAAAAGGGGTAATTTTTGGTACTTCTTTAAAAATCTTCTTCTAATAAACCGTTAATGCCAGAGCTTAAATATTTTGTGTGCATGACAACTAGGGCAGGTATATTATAAATTGTGAAATTCATGCCCCTGGGGTCATGTATGGGGCCACACCCAGAGGTCAAAGTTCATCATGTTAAAAAAATTCACATTTTCATCTTCTTCTGATGAAGTACAAAGCCAATTTCAAACAAACTTATTGAAAAGCATCATTTGGTAATGGTTATTTGGATTTGTGAAAATAAAAAGGCTAGGGGGTCAGGGGGCCCTAAAATGGGGACCAAAAGGGGGTAATTTTTGGTAACTTTTAAATATTTCATCTTCTTCTCAAGAACTATTGGGCGGATTTCAACCAAACTTGGTAGAAAGCATCATTGGGGGATGCCAATTCAAGTTTGTGAAAATCGGGGTTCTGGGGGTCAAAGGGGCCAAAATAGGGGGCAAAAAGGGGTAATTTTTGGAACTTCTTTAAAAAATCTTCTTCTAATAAACCGTTAATGCCAGAGCTTAAATATTTTGTGTGCATGACAACTAGGACAGGTATATTATAAATTGTGAAATTCATGCCCCTGGGGTCATGTATGGGGCCACACCCAGAGATCAAAGTTCATCATGTTAAAAAATTCACATTTTCACCTTCTTCTGATGAAGTACTAAGCCAATTTCAAACTAACTTGGTGAAAAGCATCATTGGGTACTGATCATACAGATTTGTGAAAATAAAAAGGCTGGGGGGGTCAGGGGTGCCTAAAATGGGGACCAAAAGGGGGTCATTTTTTGTAACTTTTAAATATTTCATCTTCTTCTCAAGAACTACTGAGGGGTTTTCAACCAAACCTTTTTCTAATTCTTTCAAACAAAATCACTTGTCTTGGTGCTCTTTTACTCAGGTGACCGTTAAGGCCCACTGGGCCTCTTGTTTCATATGTTGCCCCTTGGGTCATATTTTGGCTTTGCCTAGCACATCCTTTCTTAACATAGATTCAAAGAAGGAAAACTTAAAAACTCTTCTTTAAAGCCATACATCATAGAGCATTGATATTTTTTATGTAGTATCTTCCACTGAACCTGTACTAAGTATGTGATACCCTTTTGGTCATAATTTTGCTTCGCCAATTTTTTTTAACATATTACCACACAAGAAAAGTTGTCATGCAAAACCCAGAATATTCTTGTCTTGACAGGAGGTTTAGACCAAGATCAGCTTGCACATAAGTATGGTCTGATCTTGGTCTACACCTCCTGCCTATACTTTTCCTGCCAGAGCTGTTTATGAAATTTATTTCTAAAAGAAATATGTTTTATTAACAACAAGTTCTATCAGTGCTTTCAGCCCTTTCTGCAATTCAATAAGAGAATTTATTTAGCATGACAAGGGTTAAGATTGGTCCAAATTAAGGGAGTTGCAGAGGACATTTCAAAGTTTGTGAAATTATAGATTTTTCAACTTTCTTGGTAGAATACTTCGTGTAAAATGAAGAAATTGCTTGTGACAAGCAATTTCTTCATTTTACACAATGTTTTCTCATTTGTTTTTCTTGGGAGAATCCAAAAGCGTCGCTGTTTGGGAATGGGTTAAATAAGCTTCTAATCTGTCATGAGATGTTAATAGAATCTCTACAAGGTTGTTCATGTGACGGGTTGGGTGATATTTTAAAAAATATTGTTTACTGTCACGTGGCCATGTTTTTAGCCCAATCTTCACTTATTTTCCTCAAGAATGATGATCTAGCCCAAACTGAAAACTAAACTCTTTTGAAGATTAATTGATAAAGATTGATTGGAAGATCATGAGGAGGAATCCTATTGAAAATGGGAAGGTTCCTTTAACCCATTCCAACACGGCAAAGTTTTAGACTGGTCCAAATTGAAAGAAGCTGCAGACGACAATTTCAAGTTGATAGAATTTTGGTTTTTTTCGTCTTTTTTGATAGAAAACATTGTGGATAATGAAGAAATTGCTTGATACAAGCAATTTCTTCATTTTCCACAATGTTTTCCAAAGCTTTTTTCTTGAGGGGCGTAAAAAGGAGGGATTGAGTTGGAATGGGTTAAATAACACAATAACGGTTTTAAACGCCCCTCAATGTGAAAAATGAAGAAATTGCTTGTTACATTCTGAGTACTTTTGCATCAGTCATCACATAGCTTGGGGATATCACAACATTTAATGTTGCTGTTATTTATTGACTCAGAACATGGAACCGGTGTGTCGCTTTTATTACCCCTTATTCAAATCTTTACAAAGGTAAAACATTAACCCATTCCCACACAATGACGTCTCTGTACTCACCTCAAGAAATTCAATTTAGAAAACATTGTGTAAAATGAAGAAATTGCTTGTAACAAGCAATTTCTTCATTTTACAAAATGTTTACTATCCAGAAAGTTAAAAAAAATCTAGAATTACATAAACCTGAAATTGTTGTCTGCAACGCCTTTCAACAATGACCAAGTCTAAAATTTTGTCATCTGGTAATAGGTTTAACCTTGTCATGCTGAACCTTGAATATTCCTGCTTTGGCGGGAGGTAAAGACAAAGAGTAGCCTGCTCATGTGTGTATTCAGATCTTATTCTACACAACCTGCTTGCCCATTTTTCAAGTCAGAATATTAATCAGTTTTCAAAGACAATATTGACCTGCATCTAGTGCCTCTGGAGTTTTTGTTGTTTTAAGTTCATTACAATTCTATACAGGATATTTTTCTGCTTGATTTATTGGGGTTTAATGCCACTTTTAATAGTATTTCAGTTATATCGTGGTGGCTTGAGCACCTAACAATTGATTCCTGGTATTTCTCACACCAGTACTACCACTACATCCTTTCCTTGCCTCCAGCTGCATGACAAGGATTAAAATTTTACAACAAATGTAGATTTTCTAATTGGTTATTCTAAACCTAATTGCATTTTCAGTCTATGCATGACATGAGATTAACAGATATTTAAAGAAAATGCTACCCCTTTTGACATTTCAAAATGTGTGATGGAAAATATGCAATTTTCTCATATATTGACATTGTGTCTTTATTTCTTATTATTTCTTTTTGTAATAAGTAACATAAAAAAGATATCGTAAGGAATAGTTTTATAGAAATTTACAAAATATCACTCATTTATGAATTCAACTTAGTTCATTTGATTGTTTATTCCCCAAAATTATGTTTATCATTTAAAAAAACATATACAAATGTCATAGTAAGACATATTTCATCTCTGTAAGTGTATAAAGGAAACTGTGGTAGATAAATGGTTTAATAGTATAAAAAAATGAACAACTTACAATTTGGATAGCGCCATAAAACATTAAGAAACAACAAAAGCACACTAAACTTTTGTTGTGCTGAATATTCCTGCTTTGGCAAGAGGTATAGATGAAGATGATCCTGCAAGCATGTGCAGTCTGATCTTGGTCTTCCCAACCTGTTTGTTCTTTTAATCCAGAATCGTTCATAAGATCAACTTCAGAACTAGTTATTGACACTGACAACAAGTCCCTCATTGCAATCAGCCCTTTGACATTAATGCACTTCTTAGCAAGGGTTTTATTCAGCATGACAAGGTTTAAGAAATCTTTGATAGTCGCCAATGTCTTATACAAAATCTGATACTGACCTGCTTTTATCTTTGCATATTTTGATTCAGCATACTTTAATATTCAATATAAAATAAAAAAACATTTCTATGCAATAGATTTAATTCTAGAAACTGTCCTTAACCCTTTCCTGTACCAAGCCGGGATTTTACGCACTGTGATTTTTACTTGAGAAAACATTGTGGAAAAAGTAGAAATTGCTTGTAACAAGAAATTTCTACTTTTCCCACAATGTTTTCTGCCACATAGATTGGTTTAATTTCTAATGGAATGAAATTGTCATAATGTCCTCTGCAACCTCTTTCAATTTGGACCAGTCTAAAATTTCCAAAACAGGCAAGGGTTTAAAGAGCTGAAATATTTGAAACAATTTGAGTACCCTTTATGAATGATAGAAACTAATATACTGTTAATAAAAGCATTATGCCTTATTTCAAGGATATTCCCTGTAAAAAAAAGAACTAGTTCTTTAATTTTCTATAACTCAAGTTTTAGAATTCAACAACTCAATTCTCTTGAACTGGTTCTTGAATGTTCTAGAACTAGTTCTTGAACATTCTATAACTTTAGTTCTAGAATAAAGAAGAAATTTAAACGGCAGTTCAAGAACTCAGTGTTCTGGAGCTGGCTCAAGAACTAGCTCTTGAACTTAGAAATTGAAGAATGTTAAACTAGTTCTTTAAAGTTCAAGAATGTTAAATAACTGCTGAAGAAGTTTGTGTTCTAGAACCAGTTCAAGAATCTTCTAGAATTAGTTATTGAACATTCAGGAATGTTAAGATAGTTTTTTAATGTTCAAGATTGTTAAATGGCATTTCAAGAACTTGGTGCTTGAGAACTGATTCAAGAATGAGCTCTAGAACTGTTTAGTTCTTGAACTGCCATTCACTTTTCTTGAACCAGTGTCAGAAGTTGTTCTTGAGCCAGTTCTAAAACAAGTTACATAATTTAATTTTTTTCTTTACAAGTTACAGCTCTAATGACGAAAAATTAAGACTTTTTCAGGTGAAAATGATTAGTGATATTTTAAGATTTATTTAAACCTTGCCATGTGTGCAGAAAACTTCTACTAAGAACACCACCTTATTGTCTTGAAGAAAGTGAGAACAGATATATGTTAAATAGAATGGGTGGGGTATGATCACTCATAATGAATGAAATTCTATACACTAGTTTTTAGCTCACCTGAGCACAAAGTGCTCCTGGTGAGCTATTGTGACTGGTGTTCATACAGCACCGGTCTATCCATCTGTCCACAATTACAAAATAATCTCCTAAACTAACCTTGGAAATTTTTACCAAACTTCACAGGAATGATCCTTAGGTCATGCTCTTTCAAAATACTTGAAAGGATTGAAATTAATGGAAAACTTTGGTTACCATGGCAACCAAGTGGAAAACTGAAAAAAAATCTTTCCTCCCAAATCATGAGGCCTAGAGCTTTGATAATTGGCATAAATCATTTTGTATTGACCCTTTACCACAATACTTCAAAGAGTTGCCCTATTCTGAAACTTAGCCCTTTTCTGTATGATCCCTGATTTAACATAGAAAAAAAGAAGGAAATCTTTTGAAATCTTCTCCCAAAACATAAGGCCTAGAACTTGGATATTTGGAATAAATAATCATCTAATGACTCTCTAAACTATATTCTGAAAATAAGACCCTTTTCTGTGAGATCACTCATTTTACATAGGAATAAAGAAAAAAAAAATGAAAATCTCCCCCCAAATCATGAGGCCTAGAGCTTTGATATTTGGTTTAAATCGTCATGTATTGACCCTCTACCAGAATACTTCAAAGAATTACCCTACTCTGAAAATTAGCCCTTTTCTGTGTGATCCCAGTTTTCACATGGGTATTAAGAAGGAAATCTTTGAAAATCTTCTTCTCCTTAAGCATAAGGCCTGGAGCTTTGATATTTGGTATACATCATCATCTATTGACTCTCTGCTTCAATACTTCAAAGAATTACCCTACTCTCAAATTAGTTCTGTTCTGTGCGATCCCTTATTTTACATAGGAATAATGAAGGAAATCTTTGAAAATCTTCTTCTCCCAAACTTATAATAAGGCCTAGAGCTATGATGTTCGGTATCGATAATCATCTATTTACCCACTACCAAAATATTTTGAAGAATAACTGTATGCCGAATAATTAGATCTCTTCTATGCCATTCTAAATTGTATATTGGAATGGAGAAGGAAATCAAAGCCTTGAACCATCATACTCAGGGGAGCAATTTAGGACCATCACCTCATCCTGTCTGCAATAAATATTTATTTGGTAACTGGATTCATTGGAATGATGTAACATCCAATTGTTAGCTCACCTTAGCACAAAATGCTCAAGGTGAGCTTTTGTGATCATGCCGTGTCCTTCGTGCATCATCTGTTGTTT
Source organism: Fragum fragum (assembly GCA_946902895.1). NCBI lineage: Eukaryota > Metazoa > Mollusca > Bivalvia > Cardiida > Cardiidae > Fragum > Fragum fragum. The sequence continues at coordinate 60,932,418 of OX336365.1, read as the reverse complement.
GTCATCCGTCAAAATCTTGTGTGCACTCTAGAGGGCACATTTAGCACAGGTGTCTAGATATTTGGTCAGGATGTTTATCACTGTGAAATCTGGATCAAGTTCGACATTGGGTCACAATGGGTAAAGAACTATGTCACAAGGTCAAATCTTAGAAAAACCTTATGTACGCTCTAGAGGCCACATTTTTGGCTCAAATGTCTTGATATTTGGTCAGAATGTTTTTCTCCATGAAATCTCCTTCAAGTTTGATATTGGGCAAACCAGATTCAAAAATTAGGTCGCATTTAAGTTAATTGGGTCACAATGGGTAAAGAACTATGTCACAAGGTCAAATCTTAGAGAAACCTTGTGTGCACTCCGGAGGCCACATTTTCAGCTCAAATGTCTTTATTATTGGTCTGAATATTTGTCTCTATAAAATCTCTTTAATTTTGTAGATTTAAGCACAAAAGTTCAAGAACAGTGAGGTTCTTAAACTCAAGCTCTAGACCTTCCTTAGTTCTTGAACCAAGTTTTTTGTAGGTTATTGACCCAAAGTTAAAAAAAAAACCATTTATGTTCTAGAACTTACATTCTTGAACCTCAGATAAGTTCTAGAATTTAACTTCTAGAGGTTCAACAAAAGTTTTAGAACCTCAAAATAAGTTCTAGAAGTTATAGAAAAGTACTAGAACTCGAAAACTAGTACTTGAACTTTTTTGCAAGGATTGCAGTCTATCTTTAGTGCATAATTTAAGGTAATCAAAACATTGAAACTACAACTTGAACAAGACCTATACTCATTCAATCCTGCTTTTTTAGGACTTTCATATAAAGCTTTGGAAATCATTAGAGGAATTGTAGCAACTGCTTGTTCAGCAATTTCTCCATTTCAATATTTGCCTATCATAAAAGACAAAATTTTTTATACTTCATCAGCTAAAAGTTGTTTCTTCATTTTCTTTGAATTGTGTTAAGCTTTATCTAAACGTAAAGGTTGCTTAAATATTCCATGTAGTTGGTTCTACTCTAATCTGTTGATATGAAAAGCACTTGGTGGAATAGGGTTAGTTCTGCTATTTGTTATGATAAAGCTGTCTGTTTCTGTAAATAGTTCATAATCTCTGGCAGGAGTTCTTGGCTGGAAGTGTTGTCCTGTATGTTGTCTGAGTGGCTGGCCAGTGGTGTCTGATTGGTGGTTAGACTGGATGAACAAGGGTTGATTAGTGAGAATTAGTGAAGGCACCTTACAGTTTTGTAAATAATCCAAGTAATTGTAAACATTCCTCACATGATACCTCAGTCTTGGAATATATATCACAGAGACACTACATTGTTAACTTTCTACTGGATTTCCTCTCTGCCTTGGAATTATTAAAAAAGTTATTATAAGTTTGAGTTTGACAGAAAAGTGATATTTTTAGAAAATGAAAGCACTCAAAACTAAATGGAGGAAATCATGGGTAAGTCATGTGCTTTCTTAGAAATGCTCAGAAGTTTTTTTTACTGGTACCTTTAGTACAAATATCTTCACTGTAATATACATGTAAATACATTGTTCTGTGCATGCATGCCTAAATTTGCAGAATTTTAATTTATAAGAAAAAACATTCTATTTCTTTTGATAGAACCTCAAATGTATGAGCTATTTTCATTTTGCACTGCTGCATAATATAATTTATGGGTTTAAACCTAGTTTTGTAGACTTTATGTTAAAATGGTGTAGTACCAAGATGTAGGCTAATTGAACCCATTACCACACTATGAGGTTTTCTGATGCCCTGAAGAAATACATTCATGTGGGAAAAAATAGTTGTAACAATCAATTTCTCCTGTTGTCATAATGTTTTCCTACCAATTGATATTTTGTCACCTTTTTCTCCAGTTTTAGCGCAATTTAAAATGTCATCTGCTTTCTTTTTTACGGTTGTGAACAGTCATTTTCCTTACAGAATCAGCTTAATCACATTTCAAATGTCTGAAAGCATTATTGTTAAAAAGTTGAAAATTGAGAGCCATTTTTTTGCTTTTTTATTATGTGCAACAGCCACTTTAAGAAAATCTAGGAGAGCTCCAGTTACAAATGATCATGAACAACACACCAAGATATTGTTGGAATTTATTGCCTTGAGAAAATCTGCGTTGAATTATAAATTTACTGTACAGGAGCTAATCTCCCCTTCAGTGTTTTTATACACCATGTTTTCTCTGTAGGTGCCTTGCCTTTGGCTGGAACATAAATGTATTTCCATTATGGTGATTGAATAATAAGGTATCAAATTGAAATCACATGGTACAGTAACTTTGAAGTGTTGCCTTGAGAGTTTAGAGTCAATATGCCTTTCATATCTTGCCTGTCTTTGATATACATGGAGAATCATGCACAAGAGCATAGGATTTGATTATGAAAATCTGACCAAATTAGGTTTAGTTACCCTTGTCAAGCTGAACCTGGAATATTTTTAGCTCACCTGAGCACAAAGTGCGAGGTGAGCTATTGTGATCGGTCGTTGTCCGTCGTCCGTCCGTCCGTCTGTCCGTCTGTCCGTCCGTCCGTCTGTCCGTCTGTCCGTCTGTCCGTCCGTCCACAATTTCTTTAAAAATCTTCTCCTCCTAAACTAGTAGGCCAATCAAGCTGAAACCTTGCAGGGATGTTCCTTAGGTGAAGTTCTACAAAAGTTGTTAAAAGAATTTAATTCCGTCAAAAACTCTGGTTGCCGGGGCATGTGAAAATTGGAATCTTTAGTAAATCTGTAAAAATCTTTAAAAATCTTCTCCTCCTAAACCAGTAGGCCAATCAAGCTGAAACTTTGCAGAGATGTTCTTTAGGTGAAGTTCTACAAAAGTTGTTAAAAGAATTAAATTCCGTCAAAAACTTTGGTTGCCGCGGCATGTGAAAATGGGAATCTTAAATAAATCTGTAAAAATCTTTAAAAATTTTCTCCTCCTAAACCAGTAGGCCAATCAAGCTGAAACTTTGCAGGGATGTTCCTTGGGTGAAGTTCTACAAAAGTTGTTAAAAGAATTTAATTCCGTGAAAAACTTTGGTTACCGTGGCATGTGAAAATTGGAATCTTTGGTAAATCTGTAAAAATCTTTAAAAATGTTCTCCTCCTAAACCAGTAGTCCCACCAAGCTGAAACTTTGCAGAGATGCTCCTTGGGTGAAGTTCTACAAAAGTTGTTAAAAGAATTTAATTCCGTGAAAAACTTTGGTTACTGCGGCATGTGAAAATGGGAATCTTTGGTAAATCTGTAAAAATCTTTAAAAATGTTCTCCTCCTAAACCAGTTGGCCAATCAAGCTGAAACTAAGCAGGGATGTTTCTTGGGTGAAGCTCTTCAAAAGTTGTTAAAAGAATTTAATTCCGTCAAAAACTCTGGTTGCCGCGGCATGTAAAAATGGGAATCTTTAGTAAATCTATAAAAATCTTTAAAAATTTTCTCCTCCTAAACCAGTAGTCCCACCAAGCTGAAACTTTGCAGAGATGCTCCTTGGGTGAAGTTCTACAAAAGTTGTTAAAAGAATTTAATTCCGTGAAAAACTTTGGTTACTGCGGCATATGAAAATCGGAAATTTTAGAAAATCTTTGTTGTCTTTTTTTTAACAGACTACAAGGCCAAAGGCATTTATATTTTGTATAGAGCTTAATCATATTGTTCTCAACCAAGTTTTTTTTAAATATTTAATCTCTGGGGTCAAAAATTGCCCCGCCCCTGAGGTATGAACTTTGGAAAAATGCTTAATTAGAGCAATTTCAAAAGACTTCTCCTCTTAAACTATAAGGTCTAGGATATTCATATTTGGTATGGGGCATAACTAGATGGTTTTGTACCATATCACTAAAAGTTGTCTTCTTCAGGTCAAAAATACCTCTGCACTAGGGGTCCAAAATTTGGAAAAACACAAAATTTGAATATGTTGAAAAAAAAATTCTTCATTTTAAGGAGGAGGGCATTTATATTTTGAGTGTAGCATAGCCTGGCTGTTATCTATCTGTTTTGATCAAATTATGCTTGTAAGTTAATAAACACCCCTTCCCTGGGTGTCCAAAGTTAGTAAAAATGCTCAATTAGACCATGTTCAATAGTTTTTTCCTCCCAATCTAAAAAGTCTAAGGCATTCATATTTTGTATATAGCATATCCAGATGGTTCCCTACCATGTTAGCTAAAATTTTAGCACTGGGATAAAACATGGCACTGCCCCAGAGGTCAAAAATTTTTGAAAACGCCCAATTAGAGCAACATCAAAAGTCTTTTCCTTCTAAAAAATAAGGTGAAGGGCATACATATTTGGTATTTAGCATGACTAAATAATTTTGTACTACGTAACAGGAAAATATGCTCTTAGGATAAAAAATGTCGTAAATTGCATTGAAAGAATTCTTCTTCTTAAATATAGGTTCCAGAGCATTTACATTAAAAACAAAGGATAACATTATTGTTATCTACCATGTTAATATCCTTTTGACAAACATGGCCCTCCCCAAGGCATCCAAGGATATGAAAAACGCTCAATAAGAGCATGTTCAAATATTTTCCACTCCTCATGTATAAGTTGTAATGCATTCATATTTTGATTTATAGTACATCCAGATTGTTCTCTACCAAGGTTGCTAAAATTACACCCATTGAAGTTGCAGACAGTAATTAGAGTTTAATTGAAATCTAAATACAAAGAATTTCAGGTAGAAAACACTGTTAGAAATGGATAAATTGCTTGTCACTCCCTTTCTCACTATGTATTTTTCAAACCTGTTTTCCCTGAGGGTGACAAATTCTGGGATAGTTTGGTAATGGATTAAACTATAAAGCCAAAGGCATTCATTATTATTGTAAAGCATTACTGGATTGTTTTGTACAAAGCCCAAAATCTTATATATCTTTTATTCATTTTGCTCAAGTTGTGTCTTTTTTATACTAAAAAGTACTGTAATTTGGAGATGCCTCAGGTGAGCGATTTAGGACCATCATGGTCCTCTTGTTATGGTTTTGCAGGAGGTATATACTAAGATCAGCCTGCTCTTGTGTGCAGTCTGTACTTAGTCTACATCATGCTTTTGACATTTCATGCTAGTGTAATCAAAATAGATATTAACCCTTGTCATGCTGAATAAAATCTTAATTGGGAATTACATCAAAATCAAAGGACTTAAAGCACTAAAAGGCTGCAAATGGGATCTATATTTTTCTTTGACAATTGATTTTATAAAAATTTTAGCAGGTGTATACAAAGATCAGACTGCACATAGATAGGTCTGTACATATGTACAGTCTAATTTTTGTATATACCTCATGCCAAAATAGGAATATTCCGAGTTCAGCATGACATTTGGGTTAACAAAATATATGGTGACCATCATTTAGGGCTTTTAAGTGCTTTTAGCCATTAGATTTTAATACAATTCTGAAAAGGGTTTTATTTAGCATGACAAGGGCAAACTTATCTAATATAGATTTCAAGTAAATGCTAGACACCCCTAGGTTGACAGCAGCTTTATACTATTGTAATACTGGAGTTAGAAAATGCCATGGCTTGTGCAATTGTTAGCTCAAAAACTCCTTAGCATTAGGTCCCAAAAAGAAAACAACAATGCATAAACACATACAGACACACAAAGGACCATGTTTCAAAATCGTTACCTGTATGATTTTTTTTAATTGCTAGATATTTTTGTGAGTTTTCTGTGTATAAATAATTTGTAACCACCGCAACCCCCCCAAAAAGAACAATACAAAAAGTACCCCACCCACTGCCAAAAAACAAGCTTTTACTGACATCCCCTAAATGAGTTAATTATCCCTAGTTTGATCAGACTTTGTGTATATCTAATGTTCTACTCTTCAAACTACTATAATCATACTCTTTGATGGTTGGATCTTATTAAGAAAATAGCTTTGACTTTTTCAAATGAATACTGTACACATACCGTACCAAAAGACTTAATTCTTATCTGATGTATCATATCAGTTTAGGCAGCATCAAAGAGCTACAATAGATTTTATTGTAATAGAGACTTCTAAAGTTATCAGGTCATTTACTAGAGCAAGCAGAGATAATTTTGATCATCTTCAGATAAGAGTTAGTGCATGTTTCAATGAACAGCTTAACTGAGTACTTACTAACTGGACTGTTTTTTTTAAAAAAAACCCTAAGCTTTTGCAGAGGCCCTGTACTCATTTTGATCAAATGTGTGTGTGTGTGGGGGGGATTAACTCTAAAATTCATTTTTGTACAAAGTATTCCCCTTATTTAACCAAGATATTGATTAACTATCCAGCACCCCAAGCAGCTGTCGGCCTCAGGTATCTATATGCAAGGCTCTTGTTGGACTTGATGTAGAGAATTAAAACTTGTCCTAGACAATAAAGACAGGGTGAAAAGTACAGTGATGTAAGATGGCCTTTTAACCCATTTCCCCACAATTATGCTTTTTGACATCTCTCAAAAAAAAAAAAAAAAAAAAAACATTTGGGAAATTATTGTATAAGATGATGAAATTGCTTGCATCTAGCAATTTCTTCATTTTCCACATTGTTTTCTACCCAGAAATTTGAAGATCTAAAATTTCATAATCTCTAAATTGTTGTATGCAAATCCTTTCAATTTGGAACAGTCTAAAATTTCTGAATCTGCCAATGGTTTAAAAAAATTAAAAGGTGAAAAAAAAAATATGCTAGTACATGTATTGATTGATGTTTCATATATCAGCTTAAATTAAATTTTACTTCTAATAATTTACATATTGTTTGTTTTGACTTAAGGTTAATTCATTAAATCAGTGTTGCTTTGCAGTAAAGATTTGGAAAAAAGTTTAGGAAAATTATACCGTATAGAGAAGTTGCTTGTGATAGTTTTCAAAGATGCTTTATTACCTACATGGTATAGTCTTTGGAAAATTTACTGTCAGTGTAAATTTCTTTCAATTTTGGGCCACTATAAGACTGTGTCTCGTACTAGATTAACTTTCAAATGTTGAAATCAACTGCTCAATACCTAATTTTGATTTGTTCAAATTTCATTGTGAATTGAAAGCCCTTTGAATGAGCTAGTGTGTGTTAGTTAATTGGCCAAGTTATAAAGATATATTTAATCTTGAAGAGGTTATTCCAATTTTCCAGATAACCTGTGGGTTTGTTATCTCACCTAGGTTGCTGTTTTATGGATTCTCAATGTTGATAATTGAGATCTAGCAAATGTTTCTTTTAAGCTACAGGAAATAGATAGAAGATTGATAAGTTTACCTGTTCTTTGAAACTAGGATATATGTACATGTTATGGATCTTTCTTTTCTGCACCTTTATATAGCTTGCTGAGTTGTTATATTTGAATGAACCTAAGTTTTATTCAGTTATAGCCCATTTACCAATCCCCCACACAGTGACGCTTTTGAAAGCTGCTCAAGAAAAACAATTGGGAAACCTTGTGTAAAATGAAGAAATTGCTTGTAACAGGCAATTTCTTCATTTTACACTATGTTTTCTATCCAGAAACATGAAAAAAATAAAAAAAATTCATCAACCGTGAATTGTCGTCTGCAACTCCTTTCAATTTTGACAAGTCCAGTATCCCTATTAAAGAACAAATGAGATAAGTTTATGGTCTGTTTTCACAAATCGGCTTAAAATAACTTTTTGTGTAGATAACAAAACACAAACTCTGAAAATCGGCTTAAAATAACTTTTTGTGTAGATAACAAAACACAAACTCTGATTGGCTTAGACATGTCTCATCCAATCAGAGCAATTGTTATATTTGTAATTGGTCTTGTAGATCTGACCACTAGTAATAATGGCCCTTGATGACAAAATACATGTGATTGTAAGTGCATTATCATTTTCTCATGAATTGCACTCTGACAATTGACTGATCGCAAAGGTCAACAGAGACACAATTGGACTGGAAGTGAATTTTGAACTCTGACATTGGCAGACATTTATGTTAATAATTTTTTGGTTTGGCAACTTGTAACATTGTAACTACAACTATAGATAACGCATCTTAGTTGCCAACCAACCATTTTGCCTTTTTGTTGCGTGTTATTGGCCATTAATTTTGCCAAATAACACTGTTTAATATATGATCTAGGAGACCAGTGGGCTTGGCCAGTGATCCTTTAACCCTTTCCTGTTTTTCAAAATTTTAGACACGTCTAAATTCATAGATTTTGCAGAAGAAATTTAAATTTGATTTAATTTGAATAATAACCATTCAGAAGGGTAGAAAACATTGTGGAAAAAGAAGAAAATTGCTTGTTACAAGCAATTTCTTCTTTTTCTACAATGTTTTCTCAATTATAGATTAGCAAGGACGTAAAAACCAGTGATTGAACAGGAAAGGGTTAATTTGATATACATGGTAGAGTATCTTTTCAAATCGCCGTCATCCTGAATCATGTTTTTCTGATAATTATGAACAAATTCTCCGGCTTCATCTTGAAGATTGATGATTTATTGGAAAAAAATTGTAACTCTTTCTTGTAATTCTGATAAAGTATTAATTTTAACTTATTTTCTCATTTCAGACGGACGGCAACACCAGTTTTTTGAGGGCAGCCAGAGATGGTAACATAGAGGAGGTTCTAGACTATTTGAGTGGAAGCACTGACATTAATACAAGCAACCCTGTAAGCTTATTTTCTATTGTGAAACAATATCCTTGTTATCCCCCGCCGTTTTGGTGAAGGGGATATAGTAATGGTCTCCGTCCATCATTCCATCCTTCCGTCATTCCGTCCTTCCGTCACTAAACTTATCCGGAGCATATCTCTGAAAGTATAATTGCTATCAACTTGAAACTTCATAGGTCGATAGATCTCATTGAGGAGAAGTGCAGTGTGCAAGAACCACAACTCTTGCTCGCATAATTTTGGATTTATTGCCCTTTATTGTTTTAAACACTAAGATTTTCTCTGGGACTTATCTCTGAAAGTATAATAGCTATTAACTTGAAACTACATAGGTGGATAGATCTCGTGGAGGAGAAGTGCAGTGGTGGATAGATCTCGTGGAAGAGAAGTGCAGTGCACAAGAACAGCAACTCTTGCTTGCATAATTTTGGAGTTATTGCCCTTTGTTGTTTTAAAGACTTAGATTTTGTCCTGAGCATATCTCTGAAAGCATAATAGCTATTATCGAACTCATTGAGAAGAAATGCAGTGCACTAGAAGCCTGAATCTAACTGGCTTCAGTTTACTATCAAGCTATTACGGCAGGGGATGGCCATGTCCCTCATGGCTCTTGTTAGCACTAAGCTTTAAATTGATTGCGAGAAAAAAAATGGTCAAGTTCTGGTATATTATTTTCTCAAAAATATTTTTCTGAACTTTTTGTTATTCTCAATAGCTTTTTTGCCATTCTTGTCTATTTGTCATTCTGTCTGTCTGTCTGCAAAAAAACTTAGCATTTACAATTAATTTAAGTCTTATCATGACACAGTGCTCATATGTGCCATTATTATAGATCTTATTGATATGCATTTACATATACCAAGGTCATGTGACAAGGTCAAGTTTCCTCATCAAGGTCACATATCTGAAAATAATGCTATTAAGGGGGCACAGTATTTCAGTAACACTTTTTGTTAGCTCCACTGGCTGAAAGTCATAGGGCTATTGTCATAGTGTGGTGTCGGTCATGCAACCGTCTGTCAGTAAACTTTTACTTTAAAAATCTTCTCCTCAGAAAGTATCGAACAGAATTCAACCAAATTTCACAGAAATGATCCTTGGGTGACTATCAGATTCCTTCACAGAATTATGATTTGATGAAAAACTTGACTATCATGGTTAGGACTTATTTCCAAATATTGTAAATGCTTTGAAAAATCTTCTTCTCACAAACAAGTTGATGGATTTCAACCAAATTTTCCCGAAATGCACCTTAGACGTTTCTTTATCAGTTTTCCTTCAAAATTTCCGAAAACACCATTTTAGCTCAAGCCCCTCTGGTTTTTCAAAGTTCCCTAATACATGAGTTTAATGTCCATAAAAACTTTGGTTGCAATGGCAATGACTACAGTCATGTTGACACTTTTTAACAAAGAAAGAATTCTTTGAAAATCTTCCCAAGAAAAGTCATTAGGCTTATAAACCCTTGTCATGCTGAATAAAATCCTTTTCAGAATTGTATGAAAATCAAACGGCTGAAAGCACTGGTAGTTCTTTTTGTGCACTTGTCAATACTTTTTTTGAAAATTAATTTCACAAAAAACTCTGGTTTCAAAATGACAGACTTTCGGTGTAGACTAAGATCAGACTTCACTTATGTGCAGTTTGATCTTTGTCTATACCTCCTGCTAAAACTGGAATATTCCGGATTTAGAATGACAAGGGTTAAGATAATTTGCATGTGGTATTACCTGGTGACCCTTTTCAAAAGTTCTTAAATTTATTCCTGTTTGTTTTCTTTGTGCTTTACTATCAGGTGCACCCTATTTAACATAGAAACAAAGGAAGAAATGTTTAAAAAATGATCTGACGAACCATAAGGCATAGAAAGATATGATATGTTGCAGGTGAACTTTTACAAAAGTTGTTGAAATATAGTCCTATGAGTTCAATTTGATATTAGTCTTCAGGCCCACAATATTTTACATATAAAGAAAAAAAGAAGAAAATCTTTAAAAATTATCTCCTGACAAACAGTAACAACTTGAAGTAAGATGTTTTTCATGTGTCATCACCTGGTGGCCCTCTTCAAAAGTTATCAAAATGATGACCTAAGACTGTGATTTGGGTCCACTATGGGGCATATTACACTGCAGCTCCACTATAACGCTGTTGGTGGGGTCCAAGAAATGAAACAGCGGAAGAAGTGGAGTTATTGTGCTATAACGCTGCCCCCCCCCCCCCCCCCCCCGTCGTAACTGAAATGTTCAACTGTCGGAATCGGAACTAAACACCCTATAATTCGTGATAAAATTCCTGTAACAATATTAATTCTATACAAGTTACTAGTCGGGAAATGAAAAACAACAACTGTAGTTACGAGATTTTAGCAGAAACCGACGAAATTCAGCGTGTGGAGAATTGAATTCTAAGCTTACCTTCCCGGTCTATCAGGATTGAATAATCCGTAAATTTCTACAGGTCTACAAATTGTGGTTCTCTTTCTCCCAATATTAAGAAGCTAGAACTTTTACCCGAAACATGTTTTATTATTTTGATAGTCGTCGGCATTAATCTAATTGAATTTATTTTTACTCGGACGTAAATATTTCCATCCGTAGACAAAAGCGATAAAATCTAAGTATCTCGCATAGCGACGTCTCCTTGGAGACCGACGAGTTGTTGAACACCTGGGGTTACTGAAGCGTTGAGAAAATGTCGCGTGGATTGACCTTCGAACCTCTTTCGCGGTAATGGACTTGGTCTAATTTCTTTACCATTGTTAAAAATACGGTAACAATAAATAGACAAAGAACTCTATCTGAACCTAGTCATTTACGAATCAGGAATTTAAACCGACCAGTTGCACGTATACATGTAGCGGTTAACTTTTAATCGTAAAAATGAAGGTCATAATAATCGAAAAATATCCGAGACGGTCGAATGTCTGGTTTCATAACGACAAGAGTAAAAAATTCGGTCAGCAAGAATTACATGGGGTATGCGTCTGGCAAGTGTCAACTCCGGAAACTCTCCCATAAATAGCTGAACATCTTGGGGCGGCGCCTTTGATCACCTTTCCTCCCTCAGAATAAAATAAACTGTACCCGAAATACCTTGACTTCAAATTTGTCGACGAGCTTTTTGCCGTGTTTGATCATACAGAATGGCATTAAAATTTCGGATTATTGAAAGAAGTTCGGAAAAATAACGGTATTTTATTTTAATCTACTTACATTATCTACCCCGTTTCGGATGAAAATCTTCCGATATTGTGACATTTACAATTAAAGTTCACGTATTTTCTGAAAACGTCGCAACTACGACTGATTGTTTTCCTAGCACACTGTTGCGTTTTTATCTTGAAGCTACTATCCTCTACGAACTCCGGATACCAGCAAACTATGAAGTGAAATAAAAATTAGGCTCAAGTCAATTTGTCTAATTTCACGGTCGCGCATTACTTTAAGAACACGTCCTACCGGGGACTGAAGAAAATTAAGAACGCCAAGAGTGAAACAGTGTGATATTTCAATCGCACCTCCTTCAAGGTTTGTAACTGAAGGATACCGAGGAGCGTGCCTATTCACTATTGTTTTAAAAATATCAATGACCCAAGGCATTGATCATCTCGATGTCAAACAGTAAGACAAAACAATCAAAACGATTTTTTAACTTCAAACACTACGCGTGTCATCAATCAAACAAAGCAATTACCTCTGAACTAATGCATTAATTGCCAGGACCGTCCACATAAGGTGTTAAAAACTTACCTGACTTCGGGTAATTATCGATTTTTATGTGCAACCCTTTTTCTTCAGACGGGCCGAAGACGGGATGAAAAAATCGCGGCCAAATCAGGATTAACGTCGTATCTCAGCATCTGCAACCCAAAATGCCCCCCCCCCCTCCAAAATTTTGGGAGCCAAGAGGGCCCCACGTTATAATGGAGTCATCGCTGTGCCGGGTAGCGTTGTAGAGGAGTTGCAGTGTACTTTAAGAAAGAAATGGTTTGAATTTTGACCAGACTAATATGTTGCTGTTACAATTTAGATTCTGATATAAATAATCCAGCATTACAATTATGTTTTCAAATATCGTTGTGTAAAGTGATATTTGCAGACACTTTGTATGCACTTTTTCTTATTTATAAATTTTGAGATCAAGCATTATAAATTTGAGACTTCTATGCAGCCTTTTGTTTCCAGAATGGTCTGAATGCTCTACATCTTGCCTCTAAAGAAGGACACATTGACATTGTCACAGAACTGTTGAATAGAGGGGCCAATGTTGAAGCTGCAACAAAGGTAAGGTGCTCAAAAAATTTACAACAATCATACACATTAAAGAACACAGTGCAGACCAACTGTCAGTGCTATAGGAATTTATAGTATTTTTGACTTTGAATATTAATAGTAGTGTCTAGTGAATTGGACAAGATTAGACATGCAGACAACAGACTAAGGTTTTGAAATTTCTTGACAATGAGTGCATTTTTGAAAATTGCTGCTAATGGCAGTTTATGTATTTAAATTCTTGTTCTAGTGAGACCCAGAGGGCTTTTCAATAGATGAACTATGCTAAGTTAGAGTTTGAAAAATGGAAAAAGCTTTGTGAAATTATACAAATGTGGTTGATTGTGGTATGTTTTTGTACTACATCATTTATCATTGACAGTAATTTAGTGGACAGGCCAAACATCAAAATATATTTCCTTACATAGAATATTCAAAGTCTATCTTATTGTATCGATTTTTATTTGCAACAAGAAGATTAATTCAACTATCTTGTATGTTTGTCTTCAAGGATGGAATGTAGATTCAGTACTAGAAATGTTTCGATCTTTTTTAACCCATTACCAGGCAACAAAATTTTGGGGTAGAAAACATTGTTGATGGAGAAGAAAATTGCTTTTAAGAAGCAATTTCCTCAATTTTCAAAACTTTTTTCTTGAAAGGCATCCAAAGAGGGATTGTGTTCAAATTTGTTCACCCATTCCCACACAATGACACTTTTTGACACCCCTTAAGAAAAACAATTGGGAAAGCATTGAGAAAAACGAAGAAATTGCTTGAAGCAAGCAATTTCTTCATTTTCCACAATGATTTCCACCCAGAGAGTTGAATAAACTTAAATTTCATAAACTTAAAGTGTTGTCTGCAACTCCTGTCAATTTTGACCTGTCCAAAATTTTGCTATCTGGTAATTGGTTAAGACATGCACTCATGATAACTCTAAACACACAACATTTTCAAGGAAAAGCTGATAATAAGGATTCGACATGTTTTCTATTACAGAAAGGAAACACAGCTCTACATATTGCATCCCTGGCTGGTCATGAAGAGATTGTTAAACTACTGGTCACAAAAAATGCCAAGGTCAATGTTCAAGCTCAGGTTAGTATTGAAGGAATACCTTGACTAAATTTCAATGTTACTAAATTTAGTTTTACTACTCTCTTTGTAAAATACAAGAAAGTAGGTATCAAAATAGTCCTTTCCTTATGTAATCTTAGTGGAGAAATTTCATGTTTTGTATCATTTCTTGTATTACCATAGGTATTCACTTGAAATGGAACCATGGATGTTCACCATTGAGCAAATTAATAATGTTATAAAGTTCACCCATGCAGATATGAGAAATAACAGAAAGAAACTGATGGTCTTAAATGCACAAGCATTACAGGGAATCCTGTGAATTGCGACACCAGTTTGTCTACACTTTTATTGCAATTAACTCTTACTGTTTTGCAGAATTTTAGACCTGTCCATTTCAAAGGTTTTTGCACACGACAATGTAAAGTGGATTTAACTTGAAAAATAACAATTCGGTATGGTAAAAAATATTTTCTGCAATGTTTTCTCTATTATAAATTCACAGGGATGTAAAAACTAGGGATTGAACAGGAAAGGGTTAACCAGAAGTTGCTATTAAAGGAGTTACTTGTAATTCCAAGCTAATATTTGTGCTTTAAGTCAGTTGCAATTAAGAAATGAACTGCTATTATTAGGGATGCAATTAAGAAGTTTCTATAGCAGTTTTTGAAATCAGTTTTACATCATAAACCAGGTACTGATATTAGGAACTGTTCCTGTTGTTGTATCGAGACAGAATTCTAGACAGGGTGAAGCAAAATGTGAAATGTCTTTATATTAACACTGTTATGCTGAATAAAATCCTTTTTAGAACTGCTTTAGAATGAAATGGCTGAAAACACAGTAAGCCCAATTTGTGGGTCAATACATGATTTTCTTTGGAATATTAATTTAATGAACACCTGCCTTGTAAATGGATGAATAGGTGCTGTAGACTAAGATCAGACTGCACATATGTGCAGGCTGATTTTTGTCTACACCTCCTGCTGAAACAGAAGTAATCAGGTTTATTATGGCAATGATTAAAATCAAACCTTTTCTTCTTGCTACTGATTAGAGTCCCCTTGTCTAGATGATCCCATTCAGCATTCACAACATAGGGTTTGTAAAAGAAATAATAAATTAAGACTGTTGTCACTTCTTATCTAGGGCTCTGCTGAAATTAAAACTAACCATGTTGAAAAATTGTAAAATTCATTGAGTTATATAGGTAACCCTGTATTATGAAAGAGATAGTGTAACCAGATGTTTGAGAGATTCTTTCTTACCTGACTGTTTGACTCCACAGCTGTTTTTAACTGACTGTTTTAACCCTTTGTATTTTTGTCAGGTATTTTGGAGAAAACTTGCACCTAATATACCAAAAGTTTACAATTCACAGAGCAAATGTTAGCAGAACTATTTGAGCTGCAAGTAGAATAAGATATACATATTGAGAAAGATGGAAATACAAAACATATTAAATTGTAAAAACAATATGAGTACAAAGGGCATTACATTTGTTATGCTCCCCTAAGGGAGCCTAGCCACCTCTTTCTTAGTCTGTCATTCCGCTGTCTGTCCACCTCAATTTTACCACAACCCTTGGGCCAAATTGGATGAAATTTTATTATATTTTTTGCACACTGTTCTCTATCATGAGTATATATGTACCATTTGAAAGAAATTTTTAGACAGCTCCAAGGTCAAGGTCACAGATCAAAGTCGAACATTGAAAATAAACATGCTTGGAGAAGAGTGAGCTTGTAGTCCCACTTTTACTGGCCGTCTGTCCATCTGTCTGAACCCATTTCCTGTTTATTTTGTACTTTTAATTTTGTGACAGGGCGATATTCAGGGAGCATAGTCAGTCTCTGACGGTTTTTGTTTGTTTTTACCTGCACATGCCTAAGGTCAACACAGTGATTGTCAAAGTCTGGTGTCTATTGTGTGTATGTCCACCTTTAAACTTGTCCTTTAACCAACTACCCCAAAGCAAAATTTTAGTCTAGTCCAAATTTAACAAGTTTCAGACCACAACTCAAAGTGTGTTAAAGTGTGTTACCAAGGGAATCATATCTCAGTTTCCTTAAGAAAGTGTGTTTGGATGACTTTATGATGTGTCTTTCAGCGCTGTTTGGTCCATGAAAAATCTTGCAAACATTGCTATTATGGATGTTGCTCATTATCTTTTAATTATTTTTATTGAATTTATTCAAGCTTCATATTTTTTAAGATGAGCCTTTGTTGGTTATAAACTTCCAGTAGAACGATTAAGGCTTTTTTCAGGCCTCTTGCTTCTCACCCCATATTTTCATTACACATGCATTGTTATAGCATTTTTAGGGATCAGGTTTTACTGTCAATGATTTGAGATGGCATGAGCAGCTGTAAATGTCTTCAGTCTGGGCTGAAACATATTTTTGTAAATCCTTCTCCAGACTGTCAGTAAATATTAGTCTTAATTACTGTTGAATCATGAGTTTAGTCTTTTGGTTGAGGTTGTGGGGTTTGAAAATAACCCAGAAGGGTTTCTTCACTTCAAATCATTTATTTTGACCAGACATGGACTTTGAAATCCAACATTCATGTTAAGTCTTTTTGTTTGTTTTGAAACTGAAAGGTCATAACTACAGCTTATTTAAGTTACGGTTACAAGGTTTACGCCACCAACTTACCATTTTAATTTAAGCTCACCTCAGCAAATTATGATCAAGGTGAGCTTTTGAAATTTTGAAATTCATTTGTAAATTTTGATTCATGAAAAAATCTCCTTAACCACTGGGCCAATATGGATCCAACCTTGGTAGGAATGTTCTTTCAGCGATTCTTTTTTTTTTCATGAAAAAATGGGGGTGGGGTAAGGTGAGGCATATCAGATTTAAAAGAAATTGAAATAAATCTTTAAAAACTTTCTCCTCTTCAACAAATGGGCTAATTTTGACCAAACATGGCAGGAATGTTCCTTTGGTGTAATCTTGATTGCTTAAAAAATGTAGATGTGGCAGAGCCTGGATTAACAGATTTACATAGATTATGAAGTAATTCTTTAAAAATCTTCTCCTTCTAAACCATTGTATCGTAGTGGCTATCATAAGCCTGAGCCTGAAAAAATAATTTTTACCTGCCAGATTTAAAGATGAATTTAACTCAGGCAAGCAATTCATGGCCATTTTGGCCCTCTTGTTTGTTACATGTTATTGACCATACATTTTGCAATTTCATGTTGATTAACATGAAGGTTGAACTTCCTCACAGAGGTCAGTGGGTCTAGCAAGAGAAACGTCAATTCTGTAGTTATTCGATTGTCAATAGTGTTAAAGATAAAAGAAATATAGGGACTTTCTTCATTATTATACCCAGTCAAGTTTTGGCTTGTATGATACTTTCAGCATGAATGAAAAAAAAAAAAAAAAAAAAATTGAAATCAAGGGAACCTGGAGGCTAGTAAAGATATCTAGTATAATCTGTTGGTACCCTCAATTGATCTTGAAACTGAATCCTTTATTGCAAGTGCATGCAAGTGTAACAGGAATTTGAACAGAAAGTAATGGTATCTCAAAGTGTAGTTTGTGGTTTTGGTAGATGTATTTCATCAAATTCTTACATCCATGTAGGAAGGAGTTAGGAACTTTACCAATTTAAAACTCTGACCTGTTTGTAGTTCAGTTGATTATTTAATGCAATTTTAGGGAACTTTAAAGCAAGGGGAACCCTTTTGGGTCAAAAAAGGTCAAAGTTGAAAATTAAATTTCCAGTATATATCTTAACGGATTCTTTTGATCAGCGAGACAAACTTTTGTGTATAAGCTCTTGTTGTGCCAGAAGAAAGAAGTCATTGTCACAGTAGACAAATTAAAAGATAAGTACTTGCAATACTATTTGAAGTACCTGCATAAAAGTACATCAGTAGAAAAGCATTTCTTGCTTTTCAAGAAAAAGGTTAACAATAAATACAGTAGTTATTGTATGGTTTTGTTATTTTTGCTGATTACCATGAACAGCAGACGGTAAATAACAGAATGGCATTCCAGCCAAGTAAAGTTAGAATTATGTCTGGAAAACTACACAACTTCTATTACATGTAGTATGTGACTGTTTACTCCCATTTTATGATGATCTTCTAAGCAGAAATGCTATGAAGTTAGTTACATTAGATTATTTTATGTATGTGCTAATTTCTCTTTAGAGTCTTTGATTTATTGGTAAGACTTAGGCATTTAGATTGGAGGGTCTGTGGTTCAAATCCTGCCCATATGTTTCGAATTTTTCTTAGCCAAACACAAACTCCATGTTGTTTCTCTCTAGCCAGTCATTTGAATAGGTACCCTTTGCCAATTTGCTGTGACTGTCAGGTGCACTGTATATTTTCAAACCAATAACATAACTCTACCATTCCCACAACATGATGCTTTTTGATGCCCCTCAGGAAAAGCAATTTGGAAAACATTGTGTATGTGAAGAAATTACTTGCAACAAGCAATTTCTTCATTTTCCACAATGATTTCATCCCTGATAGTTGAACAATTCTAAAATTTCTTTAACTTCAAATTGTTGTCTGCAACTCCTTTCAATTTGGACCAGTCTTAATTTTACCATCTGGTAATTGGTTAACCAACTGTCTGTTATGTTTATCAAAGTTAATGGCTTATTACGTGAAGCAGGGCTCAGTGAGCGCAGTTGCTAACCTATATATACTGTAATAATGCTGTGGCCTTTGGTTAGATCCCTGGCATGGTCCATATCTAGTCACATTTATCACAAGAGTTATTGATAAGTAGTTTGCTCAAGAGGTTGCTTGAGCCCTTGGATGAAATGCCAGGTAGCCAATGTCTGAAGCATAAGCTGCTATAATTTACCAAAGTTGCATTAACCCAGTACCAGACAGCATGATTTTAGACAGGTCAAAATTGAAAGGAGTTTTGGACAGCAATGACATTTTAGATTTTTTAAACTTTCTTGCTAGAAAACATTGTGTAAAATGAAGAAATTGCTTATTATTACAAGCAATTTCTTCATTTTATACAATGTTTTCACGATTGCTTTTCTTGAGGGGCATTAAAAAGAATCACTGTTTGGGAATTGTTAACGCCTCCAAAAGAATCAATCATTCCATTAAGTTGAAAGCTTAGGGACAGACAGTTAATTAGGGTTCCTTAAACTGCAGTTATTTAGTTTACTTACTGTATAAAAGGATGAAAAGATAAAGAACCTGTTGTTATTGCAGATTACAGAAGTAATGGTATTCTTAACCTATTACCAGACAAAAAAAACTTTGACTGGCCCAAACTCAAAGATGCTACAAACAACAGTTCAAAGTTGCTTAAAATTAAAAAATAAGTGTCACAATAGGTAGAAAACAATGTCTTATACAATATTTAATCAGTGTATCAAAGGGTTGTGTTAATGGTTTCTCTCAGTGAAACCTATGTTGCTGGTACTCAATTGACCAATTACTGGCCCTGCCTACTTACTCATTGGGCCAGCCCATTGACTATGATAGAAAGTTCCGCTTCGATTTTTAACGGCAAAATTTATGGCCAGAAGCATGTTACAAATAAGTAGAATGGTTGGTTGGTAAATCTATTGAGTACAAAATAGGGTATGGGGCAGCAATATTGGAATCTTATACTATTTACTACATTATTTGAAAAAGAGGTTTAATCCAGCACAGGCCTATCAAACTTTGGTTTTTAGAATACATTAACAGTTAGGTAGAATGACTATTTTTCATTCTGAGAAACTGTCTACAGCATGAGTAGTCTTCACAGTATAACAAGGGTAAATACTTTTTGCACTCCCCAGACAGTAAGCTTTATTAGCAAGATTTGTCCCTTTTTGTTTTGTCTTTGACTCTTGGAGATAGCTCAATTTTTGAGAACTGGAACTGGGCTTTTATTTCAAATATTATTTTTTCCCATTTATCCTTCATGAATTATATGACAAAAGGTCCAATAAACATCACAAGAATAATCAATTAACCCATTCCCACACAATTCTGCTCTTTTTACGACCCTCAAGGAAATGCTTTGTAAAATAATGTGGAAAATTACAACAACCAATTTCTTTGTTTCACAAAATGTTTTCTACCCAGAAAGTCAGATGTTTTCAAAATTTCATCTACTTGCAAAGTGTCATCTGCAACTTCTTTCAATTTGGACCAGTCTAAAATTCTGGTAATGGGTTAATCATGTTTTTATTTCCAGACTGGCTTTACTCCCTTGTACATGGCAGCTCAAGAAGGACATTCAGAAGTAGTGAAATATCTCTTAGCTAATGGAGCCAGTCAGAGCCTTTCTACTGTGGTAAGTAATATTAGTGTAACTGGACTTTCATTTGATTATGTTTTTGTACCAATTTTGCATTAACTTTGTTCATTTCTTTCAGCTCCCTTGATTAAGAATAAAACTTTTTAGTCATTCTTGGCCTCTGACTTAACTATTTCCTACACAATGATGCTTTTTGCCACCCCTTCAGAAAATGCTTTTGATAACTTTGTGGACAATGAAGAATTTGCTTGTAACAATTAGGATCAATCTAAAATTTTGTCATCTGGTAATGGTTTTAAACCATTTGCACATGATGAAAATTTAGAGCAGTAGAAATTAAAAGAAGTTGCAGACGACAATTACAATGTGAAGTAATCTTTAAAATCATTGTCATTTGGGGTAGAAAACATTGTGGATAATTAAGAAATTACTTATTACGAGCAATATCATCATTCTCCACAATGTTTTTATAGTAAGAGGCATTTAAAAGCATCATTGTGTGGGAATGGGTTAATGAAAATTGACAGAAGTCTTAAAGGTTAGAAAATACTCTAGAAAAGAAGAAATAGCTTTCTTCAAAGTTTATCTTAATATGGTGTCATGAATAAGCAAGAGTACTTCTAAAAGATATCCCGGTGGTGGCACATTTCCTTTCCGACAATTGTCTCACCAATTGGTGGATAATCGTAAACCTAAGTGGGATTACAGGTGGAGGCTAGGGAAAGGATATAATGATAGTACTGGTGTGAGATATACCAGGAATCCATTGTTAGGTGCTCCAGCTGCCATGATATGACTGAAATACTGTGTAAAGCGGTGTTAAACCCTATTCAAACAAACAAAACTTCTAAAAGTTTAAGATTAAGACAAGGCTATTGTATCAGGAAATTAGAATTATAATGACCCAGAACATAATATGTGGTTAGAGGTGTTTTCTTTCCATCTAGATTCTTTTTAACCCTTTCCCAACTGACATAATTTTAGTCAGGTCCAAATTCAAAGAATCTGCATTTCGAGTTGATGAAATTTTTCAAATCTTTGTCAATTGGGGCAGAAAACTTTGTGGATAATCAAGAAATTTCTTGTAATTTCTTAATTCTCCACAATGTTTTCCCAAGCTTTTTCTCCTGAGGGGTGTAAAAAAAAACGGGATTGTGTGGGAATGGGTTAAGAAGTTAAGATAAAGAGTTCTTAGAGTAGGAGTTGTAAGCTGCTTATAAGGATCTTACAATTTCTTATTGAGTAAAGTAAGCTTGCTCTGCATTGGTTTAACCCTTTCCTGTTTTGCAAAATCTTAGATCCGTCCAAATTCAAAGGTTTTGCAGACGACAATTTAAAGTGGATTTAATTTGAAAAAATAACCATTCAGTAGGGTAGAAAATATTGTGGAAAAAGAAGAAATTGCTTGTTACAAGCAATTTCTTCTTTTCCCACAATGTTTTCCCAAGTACAAAATCATAAGGACGTAAAAACCAGTGATTGTACAGAAAAGGGTTAAATGACTAGCCTTGAAGATGTCGAAGGGTTTCTCCCTAAATAATTAAATTAATTTTTTTAGGACATTTCAAATCTTTATTTCGTAAGATTTTTCTTCTTCCTGTAAAGAATGCACCTCTTGTTAAAAGTATCACCTGATCAACCTTTTGACATTTATGCTGTTCAGAGAGATTCCTCCTTTTCTAAAAGGGGTATTATCAACAGATCCTGGCTGTCAATATAAAATCAAAATCCAAATCATTCATTTAGACCATATGTGAACTTTGAACTGCTACATTGGTCGATATTCATGCGAACCATTTTTGTTGGTTTGGCAACTTAATTGTCATACCTACAGCTTATTCTAGCTGTAGTTATGACGTTCAGCTCGCCAACTAACCTTTGTTTTGTTACATGTTACTAATAATCATTACGATTTTTGTAAAGTTATGCCATTTAATATCTGACAAACTTCCTGTTGTAGTCAATGGGCATTGCCAGTGATTCATCATTATTTTGTTTTAACATATACATGTAATTTTGAAGTAAGGGAATGCATTATGTGAATGTTGCACAATCTGTTTGTTATCTCATTATCAGACAATGAAATTGAAAACTACTTCAAATTGAAAGAGGTTGCAGTTGACATTTTAAATTTCATCTAAATTGAAAAAAAAGAACCTCTATAGTGTAAGAAAGATTATGAGAAATGGAGAATTTGCTTGTTACAAGCAGTTTTTCACTTTTCCCATAATATTTTCCATAACTATCTATTGCCGGTATGCCAAAATGCCGTCACATGGTAATGAGTTAATGTTATCACTTTTGTTTTGTCATTTTCTGTTCATATACAGTTTCACAAGCTTTAATAATTCTGTTTTCATAATTTCACTGTTTTCCAGACATTTTCAGTTCATGATTTCATTGGTTTTTTTACCTGTCTGTTTTCACTGTATGCATGTGTTTTGTGTATTCTTTGACTGTGTTTGTAGGTTAATAACAATAATGAGTATGTGGATAGGAACCTCCAGGTATTATCATTTGAAACTGATATTATATGTTCACCTTTATCATGCTAAACCCATAATATTTCTGTTTTGGCATGGGGTATAGACAAACATCAGGTTAACCCATTCCCTGACAAAAAGTTTTGGAAGATATTTTGGGAAATGAATAAACATCTTTTTGTCTTTTTGCAAGTAATTTCATAATTATCCTCAGTGTCTTTATCCCCAAAGACAAAAAAAAAAAAAGATAATTAGAAAATGCCAAAAATTGATGCCCGCAATTTTATTGAATTCAGACCAGTCAAGAATTTTGTCATCTGATAATGGGATAGTTATCAGTGCTTTCAATCTTTTGGTTTAAGATTCATTTTTGGAAAGATTTTAATCAGCATGATAAGGGTTAACAATATTTATGAACTGTCAAACAAAAGGGACTATCAGAAACTTCAGTGGACAAATGGATCAAATATTAGAAAATAATATCCTGTTGACCTTAGGTTAGTCATATCGGGTACTTACACTTGAACAGATTGATAGCAAATATTTCATACCAAGAAAATTAGTAAAAAGACAAAAAAAAAAAAAAAACAACTTTGGTAAGCCTCCCCAATCTGCAGTCTGGCAATGATTAGCTCATTCTACACTTCCTAGATAGGCCCTTATTGTTTGACAGGCCTGTATTTTTAATACTAAAAAATATGCTGATAAGAAGGAGTGACATCAATAGAATATAGTTATTCATTGCTTATTAACTCATTAACAGATGGTGAATTTTTAGAATTGTCCAAATTGAAAGTTATAGATGAGAACTTAAAGTTCATGTAATTATAATTTTTTAAAAACTTTTTGGATAGAAAACATTGTGAAAAATGAAGAAATTGCTTATTGCAAACAATTTCTTCATATTACACAAAATTTTCCCAATTGCTTTTCTTGCGGGGCATCAAAAAGCATCGCTGTGTGGGAATTGGTTAAGTATTCACAATATTTTTACTTCATGAGAATTTTCAGAAGAATACCAACAAAAGTGGATTTGAGAGAAAGAATGAGACAGAACAAATGCTCTTCTGCTGACTTCTAAATATCACTTACATTTGGTTGGTAGTATAAACTCAACCTGCTTATTGAATCAGTCTAATCTTGGTCTTCATTTCTTTCTTTTTGACATAAAGCAGGAAGAATCAAGTTTAACTTTGAATTAGTCGCTCTTTCTTATCAATAGCTCAAACCCATACATGTTTTGTTGGAAAGGATCACTTGGAATCTTCAGGCATTTGATTATCTTGCTTTTACAAACAAAGGTACACCTGAAAGAAAAAATGTATCAAGATGTTGAACAAAATGATTGCAGACATAATCTCTAGTTGTTGGTTAAAACAGTGGATTTTATGTTGTAAAAATACAATTTTTTACTGTTTAGGTAGAGTTTATTCTGAAACAAAAGCATTTAATTTCTTGGTCATAATCACTGTGGATAATTGACAGATTGTTTGCCATGCCCACTGACCTCCATCAAAGCATTTGGATTGATAGATTAAACTACGGTAATTAGCATAATCTTTGATCAGAAACATAATGCATAGGCAAAACGTTGATTTGCAAGCTAAACATTGAAAATACAGTTTATCAGAGTTATTGTTTCCATGTTTAATGTCACCAAGACAATGAAAAAGCTTAACCTAAATGTCAGAGTGCAAGTTCACTAATCATCTAATTAAATGATTTGATGGTTAGTCAATTTTTTCATTGTTACCATGATCTTTCATTCACAGATCCTTTTCAACAAACCAGTCATTTAGTGTAGGATATATTAGCAACTAATTGCATGTTTTAACAAAATCATAAGGGCTGCTTTATCTAACTTTCAAAAAACGTCTTTGAAGTAAAGTACATGTACTTGATTTAATAAGGCTAAGGTATAATAATTCTTAAATCACAAAAGGGAATTTTGAAATAATGTGGCTAAGATAAAGATAAAGACAAACAATGAAATAGATGTAAATGATAAAGTCTTCCTGTTTGCCACTAGGTTACTTTGCATGCTAAATAACCTTAGGTGTTGATACTTAGAAAAAGCCCAGCCATTAAGTAATTCATTCATTCATTCATTTATTGTTTGCCACAAAATGACAATATGGATGTAGTAATAATTAAAAATGTAATCCCTATGTAACCTTTTGGGGTATATGTATTAGCTAGAAAGTTAAATATTATTATACGTATTTAAAAAACATGTAAAGTATTTTTCAAATGTTTAAAAGTTACAAGCGATTGCTTCATCTTCATTGTTTTCTTCCCTGAAAAGCAATGATTTTTGTACCCCCCCACCTGCAAAGAAGAGGGAGTATATGTCGCAATGTCTGTCTATCTGTCCGTCCGTAGACTTTATAGTTTCATTGCTTTAACAAAAGAACCAATTGACCTACAAACTCACACAAACAGCAATGACCCAAAGAAGTGCCCTATTGTTTTGGGATCACAAAGATCAAGGTCACAATTGATCTTTTGTCAAAAAATGTTTCAGTGTTCTAACTCAAGAACCAATTGACCCACAACCTTCAAACTTCATGCAATTGTTGCCAATGACCTAAGGGAGTGCCCTTTTGTTTTTAGGTCTAGGATCAAGGTCACAATAATTATTGAACTCTGGCTGAAAACCATTTCTGTGCTTTGACTCAAGAACCAATTGACCTACGACCTTGAAACTTCATACAATTGTTGCAGATTGCCTAAGGAAGTGTTGTTCTGTTTTGGTTTACGTAGGTCAAGGGTCAAAGGTCACATTTGAACTTTGGTTGAAAACCATTTCCTTTTTCTTACTCATAAGCCATTTGACCTAGGCCCTTGAAACTTTATACACATTTTATCCATGACACAAGCAGGTGCCCTACTATTATGGGATTATGTAGGTCATACATCAAGGTTACAATTGAACTTATTGGCTAATGCAGGTCAAAGTTCAACCTTGCTACTTCTGTGACAAAGTGTTGGTGGGATATAAGTCCGCTGCGGGACAATTATTGTTAAAATTTCATAAACTTAAAATTATTCTTTTTTATTATTTTTTGAATCTGGACCTGTCTAAAATTTTGTTGTCTGGTAATGGAATAAATCTAAGTTGGGCACGCTACTTATATTTTTTTTCAATTGACAAATGTTATCCTGTCTTCCAGATATTTTACTTTAATGGCTTGATTTATCGATGCATTAGTTACTGCTAAAATAGTTTGAAATTATATTTGTAAATCAAAACCTGTTCAGGAACAGCTTTAAATTCATAAGAATAAGCATTGCTGTGCTCAAATTTTGGGAGTAGGTAACTGTCATTTACGCTCTTCTAAATCTTGGAACAGTGGTGGAGATTAACATGGGCAAGACAACAAAATTTTAGACTGCTCCTAATTGAAAGAAGTTGTAGACAATAATTTTACTTAAAGATTATTCAATTGTATTTCTTAATTTGCTGGAATAGGTAAACAATATTTTTGTTTCAAAAGACTTGCGGTTGTCGATGTATGTATTTCAATAGATGTATAAGTTTTTTAATGGGTGGGAAGGCTAAATGTTTCTTTTGCCTTTAGCATCAAAGTCATGAAAGATTTCTTTTTTCTACCTGACTTAGTGCAATGATAGTCATTAGATAAGTAAAAGTAACAGAATTTAGCAATACTTGTTTACTTAACCAATGTTTCAACATCTTTAAGCTTCTGTTGTAGGTCTTGACTTTGACATTTATAGTACCATAGTCTTTGGAGAATGCCAGAGGCATTGGTATGATAGCATCCGCATCATTGTCATACAAATATTTTGACATTTATGATGTCTCTGATTGAATCTATCCACTTGAAACTTGCAAAATATGCTCATTATCTAAAAAGCAACCTAAGGTATCAGTGGGGGATAAGTGAATGCATTTTTGTACAAATTATACCCTCTTTTCAACTTATATTTTTTATTTGTTATCTTGTTTTTAACAATAGTGGGTCAAGCATCTGTAAGTGATGCTGTTGATTCTCTATATTACAAGCAGTAAACCACAATAATTTCCTTATTTCAGGATGGTTTCACACCTCTGGCAGTAGCTCTACAACAAGGTCATGAGAGAGTTGTGGCTGTCTTACTTGAACATGATACAAAGGGCAAAGTTAGACTACCAGCACTTCACATTGCTGCCAAGAAAGATGATACAAAATCTGCAGCACTGCTTTTGCAAAATGAACAGAACAATGTGGACCTACAAACTAAGGTACATTATGACATGCTGAAGAAAAATTTGGATGGAAAACATTTTGAGAAAAGGAGAAATTGTTTGTCACATGCCAATTCACCCTTTCTCACAATTTTTCCTCCATGTTTAGCTTTTATCCTCTTTAATTTTAGACTTATACAAAATTTTGTGTCTGTCAATGGGTTAAAGCTATGATTGGGTTTGTGGAATTTTTAGCTCTCCTGAGCACGAAGTACTCAATTGAGCTATTGTGATCATCTTTCGTCTGGTGTCAATCCGGCGTCCCTCATGGGTCGTGCATCATTTTTCGTTCGTCGTGCAAACGATTTTTTAAACAATATTTCCTTCCAAACCACTGGGCCAATTTGAACCATATTTGGCAGAAATGTTCCTTAGGTGATCCCCTTCAAAAATAGCTAAAAGAATTGAAATCCGTTAAAAACTCTGGTTGTCATGGCAACAAAAGTGAAATTTTAAAAAAATCTTTTAAAATCTTCTCCTCCTGACCCAGAAGGTGTAGAGCCTTGATATTTTGCATGAAGCACCAGTATATTGACCTCTTTTAAAATAGCTAAAATCTTGATCCTTGGGTCCCAAGGGGCGGAGTCCCAAGGGGGGGGGGGGAATATATAGAAATAAAGAACTATTTTTAGCTCACCTGAGCACAAAGTGCGAGGTGAGCTATTGTGATAGGTCGCTGTCCGTCTGTCCGTCTGTCTGTCTGTCTGTCCACAATTTCTTTAAAAATCTTCTCCTCCTAAACCATCAGGCCAATCAACCTGAAACTTTGCAGGGATGTTCCTTGGGTGAAGTTCTACAAAAGTTGTTAAAAAAACTTAATTCCGTCAAAAACTCTGGTTGCCGCGGCTTTTGAAAAGAGGAAACTTACGTTAATCTTTAAAAATCTTTAAAAATCTTTTCCTCCTAAACCAGTAGGCCAATCAAGCTGAAACTTTGCAGGGATGTTCCTTGGGCGAAGTTCTACAAAAGTTGTTAAAAGAATTTAATTCCGTCAAAAACTCTGGTTGCTGCGGCATTTGCAAAGGGGAATCTTAAGAAAATCTTTAAAAATCTTTAAAAATCTTCTTCTCCTAAACCATCAGGCCAATCAAGCTGAAACTTTGCAGGGATGTTCTTTGGTGAAGTTCTATAAAAGTTTTTAAAAGAATTTAATTCCGTCAAAAACTCTGGTTGCCGCAGCATTTGAAAAGGGGAATCTTAAGAAAATCTTTAAAAATCTTTAAAAATCTTCTTCTCCTAAACCAGTTGGCCAATCAAACTGAAACTTTGCAGGGATGTTCCTTTGGTGAAGTTCTACAAAAGTTGTTGAAAGAATTTAATTCCGTCAAAAACTCTGGTTGCCGAGGCTTTTGAAAAGAGGAAACTTTTAGTAAATCTTTAAAAATCTGTAAAAATCTTCTCCTCCTAAACCAGTAGGCCAATCAAGCTGAAACTTTGCAGGGATGTTCCTTGGGCGAAGTTCTACAAAAGTTGTTAAAAGAATTTCATTCAGTGAAAAACTCTTGTAACCGCATCATATGGAAATGGGAAATTTTAGAAAATCTTTGTTGTCTTTTTTTTCACAGACTACAATGCCAAAGGCATTTATATTTACATAGAACTTAATCATATTGTTCTCTACCAAGTTTTTAAATAATTAAACTCTGGGGTCAAAAATGGCCCTGCCCCTGAGGTCTGAAGTTTGGAAAAATGCTTAATTAGAGCGATTTCAAAAGACTTCTCCTCTTAAACTATAAGGTCTAGGATATTCATATTTGGTATGTAGCATAACTAGATGGGTTTGTACTATATCACCAAAAGTTGTCTTCCTCGGGTCATAGCGCAGTTTGTAGCGCGTCGGACTGTCAATCTAGAGGTCCCGGGTTCGATTCCCGACGGCGGCACTCATCCTTTCTGACTATTTCTCTCCCACCAATGGGTCGATAATCGTAGACCTATGTGGGATAGCAGCTGGGGGCTAGGAAAGGATGTAGTGGTAGTACTGGTGTGAGAAATACCAGGAATCCATTGTTAGGTGCTCCAGCCGCCGCGATATGACTGAAATACTGTTAAAAACAGCGTTAAACCCCAATCAATCAACCTCGGGTCAAAAACGGCCCTGCACTAGGGGTCAAAAATTGGGAAAAATGCAAAATTTGAGTATGTTAAAAAAAAATTCTTCATTTTAAGGAGGAGGGCATTTATATTTTGAGTGTAGCATAGCTTAGCTGTTATCTATCAGTTTTGATTAAATTATGCCTGTAGGTTAATAAACACCCCTTCCCTGGGTGTCCAAAGTTTGTAAAAATGCTCAATTAGACCATGTTCAATAGTCTTTTCCTCCCGATCTACAAAGTCTAAGGTGTTCATATTTTGTATATAGCATATCTAGATGGTTCTCTACCATATTAGCTAAAATCTTAGCCCTGGGATAAAACATGGCACTGCCCCAGAGCGCAAAAATTTTGGAAAACACCCAATTAGAGCAACATGAAAAGTCTTCACCTTCTAAAATATAAGGTGACGGGCATACATATTTGGTATGTAGCATGACTAAATGATTTTGTACTATGTAACTGGAAAATATGCTCTTAGGATAAAAAATGTCTCTGCTCCTGAGGTCGAAAATTGCGTAAATCGCATTGAAAGAACTCTTCTTCTTAAATATAGGATTTAGAGCTTTTACATTAAAAACATACATTAACATTATTATTATCTACCATGTTTATAGCCTTTGGACAAACATGGCCCTTCCCAAGGCATCCAAAGATATGAAATATGCTCAATAAGAGCATGTTCAAATATCTTCCACTCCTAATGTATAAGTTGTAATGCATTCATATTTTGATTTATGGTACATCAAGATTGTTCTCTACCAAGGTTGCTAAAAATACACCCATTGAAGTTGCAGACAGTAATTAGAGATTGATTGAAATCTAGATACAAAGAATTTCAGGTAGAAAACGCTGTGAGAAATGGATAAATTGCTTGTCACTCCCTTTCTCACTGTTTTTTTTCAAACTTGAGGGTGACAAATTCTGGGATAGTTTGGTAATGGATTAAACTATAAAGCCAAAGGAATTCATTCTTATTGTAAAGCATTACTGGATTATTTTGTACAAAGCCCAAAATCTTATATTTGTTTTATTTATTTTGCTCAAGTTGTATCTTTTTATACTAAAAAGTACTGTAATTTGCAGATGCCTCAGGTGAGTGATTTAGGACCATCATGGTTCTCTTGTTTAATTGACATCTCCTCCCAAACCTCTGGGCCAATTTGAACCATATTTTGCGGAAATGTTCCTTAGGTGGTCCCCTTTATAAATAGTAAAAATAATTGAAATCCGTTAAAAACTCTGGTTGCCATGGTAACAAAAGTGAAATTTCAAAATAATCTCTAAAAATCTTTTCCTGCTGACCCAGAAAGTGTAGAGCCTTGATATTTTGCATGAAGCATTAGTATATTGACCTCTTTCAAAATAGCTAAAATCATGATCCTCGGGTCTCCAGAGGCAGTGACAGGAGGGTGTGTGTGTAATAGGCATGAAGCATCTGTTCACAGACTTATTTCTTATTTTTGAAATTATAACCCATGGATCCACAGGTAGGAAAAAGTTTTTTCCTTCTTTCAAATCAACACTAAAGCCTTGGAATTTGTAGTTTAGACTTATGGATCTCAAGGTTCATAGTCTTTATATGTAAGTGTGGCCCACTTGTATCATAATCCTAACCTTAACATGAAATTAGACTGTTGAAAGAAAAAGAGCTTTTTTCTTAGGTGAGCGCCCCAGGGCCAATGGCCCTCTTGTTTGAAAGTAGCTTTCTTGCAAGGCTGGGTAGAGACTTAATTTATCAGTTGAAAACTTACTGAAAATAATATTTTACATTCGTTTTCAACTTAGTTGGTGTAAATTGTGTATATACTTTGAGCATTTAATTTACTGGAATTCAGAATCTTAAAACATATCATAAAAGCTTACTTAGCTTTTTCAGAGACAACTAGAGGTTTTATTACAAGCCTGGCACAGTAATTTATTCATGCAAAAACATTACTATTAATTACAATGAACAGAAAACTCAGAAATTTTAAATAACTATAGTTTGTATAACTATTTTAAAAAAGGAAGAACAAAAACACCACCACCAGGGTTCATTCTAGAAATGAAATTCATGGGGCCGACTGGCCCCCTGGGTAGAAAAAACATGGGCCATCACAGAAATATATGGGGACAAAATAGAAAAAACAAGTTTCAAATTCCTCTTTTTCTGAAACTGAACACTTAACTGCCGTTTCGAAATAAGGCCTCAACTGCTCAGCCATTACGGCCGTAGTATGATCCTTGCTCTCTGAATGACGAGTCAATGTGCTTGTGCGGAAGTTGTCCGATCCCTCTGTCAAGCTACTTAGTTTTTTATGTTTCTTGCATAGTTCGCAAAACATTTTATTTTTGGTTCTATCATGACTTAACCAAGAAAATTTTTCTAACCACAAAGACTGGAAGGTTCGACTTTCTTTTTGATTTTCCGTCATTTTTGTTTGGGTCGTTTCAAAACTGCTGCTTGTCGAAAGGACAAGCTCATCGGAACTACTGCTCGTCGAAGGGACAAGCTCATCGGAACCGTGTTACCTGGGTTTGTCATTTTATTTTCGACCCCAAAAATCTAATATCGTCTGCCTTCACTTACTCATTATGACGCTATTACAGTATTTGAAGCAACCAGAGAGATACTAAAACACTATCGATTGGTTGGGAGTCGTCGATAAACCCCCGAACAACCAATGAGAGCACGCGTAACAACCCTGGTTCCTAGGCACACTCAATTTGTAATTACGGTTTTTCAATTCATCGACCAAGAAGCTGCGTTTTTTACGGTGGAAAAAATGTGCGCCGGGTCGGCCCAAAAGACGGATTTTGGATGCGCCCAAGTTAAAAATTAAGCGCCATCGGCGCAAGGGCGCGCTCTAGAATGAACCCTGACCACTAAATTATTGGATATGTTTAATAAAAGAAAAAGAGTCATTTAGAAAGTTGGGACACTCTTCTTTTTTACCTAATCAATATTGCATTGTAGTTAGGCAGTGTCTCTATTTTCCATAATCCATAATATTGTTTCTCGAAAACACCTGATGCTAGAAAGACTATTGAAGAAAAAACTAGCTTGTAGGATTTTACCACTTACCCCATTTACACACAATTCTGCTTTTTGACATGTTAAAAAAGACTTTGGGAAACTTTGTGGAAAATAAAGTAATTGTTTGTAACAAGCAATTTAACCACATTACTTTCTACCTCAATAGACAAAGATTTTTAAAATCACATCATCTGCAGCTGGATTCAGTTTGGACCAATCTATATTTTGTGGTCCCACATTTGTGCATTTTAAATTATGTACAAACAATGAATTTATTTATGATAATATATTTTTCCGAAATAAGAAAGCCTAGAGTGTTCATATTTCTTACATGGCATCTCCGATTAAACGTCTACCAAGGTTATATTTAGGTTGTGCTTAGACATACCTTATTTTATGTAGAAACAGAGAAGGAAATCTTTAAAAAAATCTCTTGGAAACCCTGATGGATCCGGAAAAAAGGTTTATTTATATGGTGCCTGGCACTGTATATCAGCCATACCCAGCTCCAACTTATATAGGAAGAAAGGAGATATTTTCAGAAATAATAGAGCTTAAAGCATTGACATTTGTTATGTAGTCTTTCCTAATGGCCTTAGAAAGAATGAAATATTTGAAAATCTTCTGGAACTAGAAAGCTAAAGTTGTCATTGTATTACATAGGATATTACTAAGTTTACATCATTGATTTCAAATATGAATTAAGTAGATCTTAGTTTTTACCAAATTCTTCTATTTTATCATTATAATTGTCAAAATGTCTTGAGCAGTATAATGAAGCTTGACTCAGAAAGATGTACAAGCAACGAGATACTTTAACCCATTCCAACATAATCCCTCCTTTTTAAGCCCATCAAGAAAAAGGCTTTGGAAAACATGGTGGAAAATGAAGAAATTGCTTGTGTCAAGCAATTTCTTCATTTTTCACCTTGTTTTCTATCCCAAAGGATGAAAAAAATTAAAATTCCATCAACTTGAAATTGTCGTCTGCAACTTCATTCAATTTGGAACGGTCTAATATTCCACTGTGTTGGAATGGGTTAACCCATTCCCACACAATGATGCTTTTGGACATCTCTCAAGAAAAACAATTGGTAAAACAGTGTAAAAAGAAGTACTTGCTTGTAACAAGCAGTTTCTTCAATTTACACTATGTTTTCTACCCAGATGGTTGGAAAAAAATGTAAAATTTCATCATTTATAATTGTTGTATGCAACTCTGTTAAAGTTGGACCAGTCTGAGATTTTTTTGTGTGGTAATGGGGTTATAACGGCCAATCCTGTTGGGAGATCTCATTGATTTACCCTGTAGAGGCCTGTCATTGATTTACCATGTCTGCCAGACTCTTAAGAGCTTGTTGGATAAAAAATCAAACTGACTGGCATTATTCCAAACTATTGGAATTTTCTGTTATTCCAGCAGCTTTTGCCTTGAGATCAATAATTCCACATGACTCATTATTTACTTCCCACTAAATGGTGGTGCCTTTTAACCCTTGTCATGCTGTATAAAACCTCTAATGGAATTGCATTAATATCGAAAGGCTGAGAGCACTTATAGGACTTGTTGTTTAATAATCAGTATTTCTTTTGAAAATTATTTTCGTAATTTCTCTGACAGGAAAACTACAGGCAGGAGGTATAGACCAAGATCAGACTGCACTTATGTGCAGGCTGATCTTTGTCTTTACCTCCTGCCCAGACCGGAATATTTTGGGTTCAGCGTGACAAGGGTTAACATCTAAAATGTTATACAATTCACTTAATTTCATTGAATTTTCCTAGAATTGACTAAGACATAGAATTTACTGTTAAGTTGGTCATTAATAATTATTGTATACATTCTGACATTAAAAAATCTTTACAGTATGAAAAATGAACAAGTTTGTTGTATAAGAAGGAAGAAATATGCGTCCACACAATGATGCATATTTTTGTTAGAAATTCTAAATACATTAGGGCCGCCGTCATAGCCCAGTTGGTAGCGCGTTGTATAAGAAGGAAGAAATATGCGTCCACACAATGATGCATATTTTGTTAGAAATTCTAAATACATTAGGGCCGCCGTCATAGCGCAGTTGGTAGCGCGTCGGACTGTCAATCTAGAGGTCCTGGGTTCGATCCCCGACGGCGGCACTCATCCTTTCTGACTATTTGTCTCTCACCAATAGGTCGATAATCGTAGACCTATGTTGGATAGCAGCTGGGGGCTAGGCAAGGATGTAGTGGTAGTACTGGTGTGAGAAATACCAGGAATCCATTGTTAGGTGCTCCAGCCGCCGCGATATGACTGAAATACTGTTAAAAACGGCATTAAACCCCAATCAATCAATCAATCAATCAATCAATCTAAATACATTAGAAATAACAATGGATGCAATAAATTCCTATGTAATATGTTTGTTTTTTTATTTTTTCTTGTAAATGCTCATGTAACATACTCTGTAAATTGATTGCAGTCACTCTATATTGAATATGCCTTAATTTTGTTTCTACCAGTTCTATCCAGACATAATAAATATTTATGAACTAACAAAATGTTAGGGTGCCAAGCTGTTATTTCTTACTTGAGGTACTGACAGCTGACAGTAGCAGAGAAATTATTGATTGAGGGTGACCTTGCAGCGTGATTATAAATCCCATATCACAATTGAAGAGGTTTTTGGCTTTTCCTTGTGATCAAAATAGCATCTTTTACTAGATTACATCAATCTTTTTAGCAAAAGAGTTTATTCAGATAGGGCATTAAATTGATCAATTTTTACACAAAAATCTAAGCTCACATGTAATGTCCAGACTCGGTATTCAGGAAGTGAAATCATGATGTTTATTATAATGTTAAGCACTTTATTGCCTCAAAACAGATTTGTGCAAACAAGTCTGTCTACTTTATATGCAATTCAAAAGTGAAAATTAAACCAACTTTTAGACAATTACTTGTGTACTATAATATTCAGTAATCTCCCACCATATAACTTAACCCATTCCAACATAGTCCCATTAATCCCTACCAACATAATCCCACTATTGTACACCTCTTAAGGAAACACTTTAAAAAATATTGTTGAAAATGAAGAATTTGCTTGTCACAAGCAATATCTTCATTACCCACAATGTTTTCTTCCTCAAACGAGTAAGATATTTTTAAACTCAATCAACTAATAATTATCAACTGCAGCTTCTTTGAATTTGGAACAATTTACATTTTGTCATCTGATAATGGGTAATTGTTATTCAAGATTAACAAAAAACTTAAAGTCGTAATCCTGTAACGTACAATAATTGGTCATTGAGTGGTGTAACTTTGAACAGATTCTAATGTGTCATATTTTGTTTTACTTCACCGCGGACAATTCAGCAAGGAGGAGGCTTAGTCAATGATACAACAAAGGTTTGTAATTGCATCAGTGATGTTGTGAGCTTTTAAAGTGTTGTGATCTTTGACCTTCAGTGACCTCCAACTGTTGTGACCTTCAACTTTGCTGCTGCCTTTTTACACCACTTTAGTGTTACTTTCCTCATTTCAGGTCTACTTTAGTTGTCTTTCAAGTTCTGTTTTTGCACTAAACATAGATTATACAAAAGCTGACCTGTCAAAAGCATGAAAACATCTTTTCCTAGATTTTATTATTAAAACCCATTCCCACACAACAAAATTTTAGACTGGTCCAAATTGAAAGAAGTTGCAGATGACAATTTAAAGTTGATGGAATTTTAATTTTTCCGTCTTTTGGG
Organism: Fragum fragum; assembly: GCA_946902895.1. NCBI lineage: Eukaryota > Metazoa > Mollusca > Bivalvia > Cardiida > Cardiidae > Fragum > Fragum fragum. The sequence continues at coordinate 60,896,628 of OX336365.1, read as the reverse complement.
GTAGAAAACAAAGTGAAAAATGAAGAAACAAGCAATTTCTTTATTTTCCACTATGTTTTCTAAAGCTTTTTTTCTATTGGGGCGTTTAAAAGCGTTACTGAGTGGGAATGGGTTAAATGTTGTTTTAGCTTCCTGATTTGCAAACTTAAGCAAAAGAAGGCTGTCTGCCATTTTCAAGATATTAGGTTGCTATGTCTGAATAAGGATATTGCATGTCAAATGCTTTTTCTGCTTTGGCCAAAGGGAAAAGGTTTTGCTGATGGTTAGAAGAATAACTGAATTTGGCCTTACTTGATGCATGTTGGCTGGTCATCTTGAATTGCAAATAGACTTAAGTAGAACTTTCAAAAGTTTTTAATTAAGCAGAGGAACCCTTTCAAAAATAATATCTATTTTATTATCAATACAATATCCAAATACCATGTAACATTTTGATGTGCTCAAGAGGTAACATTATAAATGTGGGCAATCAAGAAATAGCTACAAAAAGGAATTTCTCCATGTGCAACAATAATTTTTACTCATCTGTATCTTTTTTTAATTCAATTTTAAGTAGTCTATATTTCATGTTGTCTGGTTAACCCATTCCCACACAGTGACACTCTTTGATGCCCCTCAAAAAATGAATTGGAAAAACTTTGTAGGAAAAGAAGAAATTGCTTTTAACAAGCATTTATTTTTCATTTTACACAGTGTTTTCTACCTAGAAATTTAAAAAAATCTAAAGTTTCATAAACTTTAAATTGTCATCTGCAACTCCTTTAAATTTAGACCAGTTTGAAATTTGCCGTCTGGTGATGGGCTACGGGTAAACTTAGCTGAAACTCCTCAGTTTCTCTGTATCCTGATCTATCCATCAACTGTATAAGCCCTTATAGGCAAAGATGACAGTTTTGCATGATTTTTCTTCTATTTGAGCTTTACCATCCTTCAAAATGATTCATGTAAATACATAAGTATCATCTTCTCTGTCTGTCTGATCATCCTGACGTACTTCCAACCACATCTCGTTAACCCACCTTCTCCTACATTTATAGACAAATTTGAAAGAAATTTTCACAGAATGATCCAACTAACCTTATCTTGAGAATAATTATTGTCAGAGTTTTGCCATTTTTTGGCAGCATCACAAAAAAAGTTGGCTAAATGCCTAATTTCTTGCTAACACTTCTACATTTATGGAGGAAATTTAGAGAAATTTACACAAAATGTCCCTAGTCACCTGACCTTAGGCATATTGTCAGGGTTTTGCCATTTTAGGATGTGTCACAGAATAATGGGGATACAGAAAAAGGGGCTTAATGCATGACATGTTAACACATCTCCTATATTTATGGGCGAATTTAAATTCAATTCTTAAAGAATGTTCCTAGTCACCTGACCTTTGGCATTTTGTCAGGGTTTGCTATGATAGGCCACGTCATTGAAAAAAGTTGCCTAAAGCAACATTGTTGTCTTGTCTAGTTGTTCTCCATTATGTATCCATGAGTTCTTGCCCTTATACCTCTATAGCTACCATCGTACAAAAAAAATCAACTGCATGGCGGCATTACATTGTGACTATGTCACTCTTGTCTCAGTTCTCTTATCCTATACATAAAGGTTATATTTATTTCACTTTTCATTTGGTGACAGATATTTCAGTTGACGCATCACTGATGACACGGTCGACACCCTTTGATCTCAGACAAGGCAGTTTGACTGAGATATCAAACATCATTAATTTGCAATATAATAGTCAAGAACATAAAACAAAAGGCAAATAATTTAAAGGTGACCTATACATTGTAATTTCTGCATGATCAAGTATTAGTTGCAGTGTTAACCCATTCCCACACAGTGGTGCTTTTAAACACCTCTCAAGAAAAACAATTTGGAAAACATTGTGGAAAATGAATAAATTGCTTGTAACAAGCAATCTCTTCATTTTCCACAATGTTTTCTTCCAAGAAAGTTGAAAAAATCTAATATTTCAAAAACTTGAAATCATCTTCTGCAACTTCTATCAATTTGGACCAGTCTAAAATTTGCCGTCTGGTAATTGGTTAATGTAGCCTACCAGTGAAATTTTATGCAAGTGAAATGTTGGAGGTCAACTTTACACTTGTCTGAATGGCCGTCATTGCAAAATTGGTAGCACATCAGACACCCAATCTTCAGTCATGGGTTCAATCCCCGGTGGCGGCACATATCCTTTCCAACATTTGTCTCTCACCAATGGGTGGATAATCGTAAATCTAAGAAGGATAGCAGCTGAAGGCTAGGAAAGAATGTAGTGAAAGTACTGGTTTTAGAAATACCTACCATTATTAGGTGCTCCAGCCGCAATAATATGACTGAAATACTGTTTAGAGTACTGTTAAACCTCATTCAATCAATCAATCAATCAATCAGTTTTGTCTAAATTATGTATTTGGTTGGTCAATCAAATTCTTTAATGTTAGGATGGTCTGTTAGTATGGAGAAAGCAGCAGTAATCAAGTGAAACTATGTTTTGTTTAAACCCATCACTGCACTAGAAAATTTTAGACTGGTCCAAATTAAAAGGAAGTTGCAGACAACAATTTCTAGTTTATGAAATTTTAAACGATCTTTGACTTTTAGGGAAGAAAAAATTATGAACAATGAAGAAATTGCTTGTCATAACCATTTTTTCATTGTTGACAAAGTTTTCCAAAACTATTTTCTTAAGGGGCGTTAAAAAGGGTGATTGGGTGGGAATGGGTTAAAACAAGCATTATTACCTTTATATTTTGCTCTTATGTTTTCAATCATATTTCAGTCTAAACCAATACACAATCAAATATTCTGTCCATCATGACTTCTTTGTGGCATTTAGATTTTTATTGATTTTGTGAGATGTTTCTTGGGACAAGAATCTTAATACTGACCAAATTTATAATAAGTGGTCTTCAAATTAATATGATAAAAAAGAAATTGTTAGAATTGGTGAATTTGGTAAACTTACTCCAACACAATGGCACTTTTTTGATTCCTTCAAGAAAATAGCTTTGAAAAACATTGCTGGAAAATGAAGAAATTTCTTGTCACAAGCAATTTCTTGTCACAAGCAATTTCTTCAGTATCCCCAATGATTTCTACTCCAAATGTCAAATGATTTTAATATTTCATCAACTCTGCAACTTCTTCCAATTTGAACTAGTCTGCAATTTTGTTGGTAGGATTGTGGGATTAGATTGATTAGACCTTATATACAATGCTGTATGTGTTTCTCTAGTGGAATTATCTATATTTCAGAGTGGATTTACTCCTCTACATATTGCTTCCCACTATGGCAATGTCAATGTTGGCACCCTGCTTATCCAGAGAGGAGCAGATGTTAACTTTAAAGCCAAGGTAAGCTAATCAAAATAATTTAAGCATTATTTACTTAGTAGATAATATTTGAAATGGTTAATTCATTAGATAAAAGAAACTATGGAATTTTCAAATATGTCATTGAAGCTACTTGCTGATTCAATCAATAAGTGATAATCATGTGGTAAAAAGACAATGTTGTTACGTGAATTAAAAGAAAGTCCAGAAACTTAACTAGCAATTGAATATCAATTTAATAGAAAGGTGTCATTCTGGCTTTGTTATTATCATTTTCTTATATCATCTCTTTTCAAGGTTTTGAGTGTTAAAAAAGAAGGTATATATATCTATGCACTCATTTAACCCATTCTAATACGACAAAAATTTAGACTGGTCCAAATTGATGGGAGCTGCAGACGACAATTAAAAGTCTATGAAATTTTAGATTTATTTAACTGTCTTGGTAGAAAACATTGTGGAAAATGAAGAAATTGCCTGGTTCAAGCAATTTCTTCATTTCCCACAATGTTTTCTCATTTGTTTTTCCCAAGAGGCATCCAAAAGTGTCACTGTGTGAGAATGGGTTAACCCATATCCACATAACACCTTTTGATGCCAATCAAGAAAAAGCTTTGGGAAATACTGTGGAAAAAAGAAGAAATTGCTTGTTACAAGCCAAGTCTTCAGCAACAAGCAATTTCTTCATTATCTAAAAGGTTTTCTACCTAAAAGGACCCCAAAAAATAAAACTTTGTCAACTAAAAATTGTTGTCTGCAATATCTGTGATTTCGGATAAGTCTAAAATCTTGTGGTCTGGTAATGGGTTGATGGATCATAGATCACTAAACAGCCTAGTTAAAATCCATGTTTTGTCTCTAAATTTCATTACAAAGACTGATTGGATGAGTCAAGTACTTAGCTAATCAGATTCTATGTTATGTTCTTGTTTTAGTTGGACATGTGAATTAGACTGGTTGGTGAATTCAGACCAGGGTATTGACCCCAATAGTTTTTGGAATTTGTTAAGTAGTTATCATTTGATTCATGTTTATTGTAGAACAATATCACACCCCTTCATGTTGCTGGAAGATGGGGCAAAAATAGCATGATCACATTGTTACTGGATAACAAGGCTACCATTGATGAAAAAACTAGGGTAAGTATCAATACTGATAACAGCCCTGAGATGAATTGTTTTGAGAATCAGAATTTTTAGAAGTAACTTTCTTCATTCCCATACATTAAATGGTTGGGAAATTTTGTTGATTTAGTCTATCTGTCAAAAAAGACACTCAGAACCTAATAATTTCTTGAACTTGACAAGAAAACAAGCTACCTTGCTCAAACTTTTTTCATCTAGTCACTTGGCCAAGGTCATCCAACAAGCCAAGGGTCTTGGTTTAGATAATTGAAGTCATTTGTAGCTCACAAATATGTCATGTTTATCAAATTTTGTGATATTATTACTTTCAGGATGGTTTGACACCTCTGCACTGTGCAGCCAGAAGTGGACATGAGAATGTTGTTGACACCCTACTCATTAGAGGGGCTCCCTACCAGGCTAAAACAAAGGTTTGACACATTGGATAATATCCTCATCAAACATTAAAAACCTAAACAACCACAGCCTTTACCCATTTATTTAACTCTTAATAATCCTATATTCGCATGCAGCATAGACAAAGATCAGCCTGCATATATATGTAGTCTGAGCTTTGCTAACACTGCCTATCTATCTTTTATATCAACCAAATCCAACACAATAACTGTTTTGACTCCCCAAAGAAAAAACTTTTTGAACACAAGACGTTCTTCACAATATATTCTTTTTCAGATGAATAAAGGCTTTTAATTTTCATCAAATAAAGATTGTGGTCTGCAACTTATTTGAATTTTGATCAGTCTAAAAAATTTTGTCAGAGGGCAAGGGTAAACAAGAAAGTTAGAGTAAGCTATTTCTTGTTAATGGATAGCATTGCAATATTTTAGAAAAGTTGTATAGAGCAACAAAATAATTCCTGAAATGTTGTCCATTTCTCTTTAATGAATACTACTTATCATTCATAAGAAAAAACAAACAAACAAATATGAAAAATAGAAACTAACAACAGAAGCAACAACAAAAACAGTCAAAAAAAAGAAGAAAACAACAATAACAACACAAGCCACCTTTTTGTGTCCTTTTAATATGGTTAATTGTGAATTTGTTTAAGAAAAGTGTAGGGAACAAATGAGTGCATGTAATCAAACTTATCGTATGGCAAAACAATTTAAATTTTACCTTCACAATTTCTGAATTTTTGGTATGACTTTAACCGTTTCCTGTACAATTCCTGGTTTTACGGCCCTGAGTTTTAGATATTGAGAAAACGTTGTGGGAAAAAGAAGAAATTGCTTGTTACAAGCAGTTTCTTCTTTTTCCACAATATTTTCTACCCTATGGAATGGTTATTTTTCAAATTAAATCCACTTTAAATTTTTGTCTGCAAAACCTTTGAATTTGGACAGGCCTAAACTGTTACAGACCAGGAAAGGGTTAAAGAATGTTTTGACAGAGCTTTGCCTTATTGGGTAAAACTATTCTATTGTAGAATGGACTAACCCCACTGCATATGGCAGCCCAAGGTGACCATGTAGACTGTGCCAGGTTATTGCTTTACCATAAGGCTCCAGTAGATGATGTCACAATGGACTATCTCACTCCCCTACATGTAGCTGCACATTGTGGAAATGTGAACACAGCCAAACTACTCCTGGACAGAAAGTGTGATGCCAATGCCAGAGCTCTTGTAAGTATACAACTTGCTGGGATTGACACTTTTATCAAACAACTTTTAAGGTCTTATCTAATGAAACAACAACTGACTTTAGAAGAAACTGCTGCCACTGATGTCTAAATTGTATGATTTTACACGTTTGATCATTGATTATTACTTTTTACTTCCCCAGTATTTTCCCAAGATCTATATTTCAAGGAGTTTCTTCTTTTCCATATTTTCCTAGGCTGTCATGCTTCAGGGCACTAAAAAAGCAAAATTGTTTCTAAAGGTTAAAAGAAGACTTATCTAAACTTATATTGTTAGTACTCAATGGAATTGACCAATTGCGGCTGTCAATCAAGTCATTTAAACAGCCTGGAATTAAAATTTCAACTCTGACATTTGCCGCCATATTGTGAAACATTTTTTTTTTTTCAACTTAAATGTTGTAACTACAGCTTAACTACAGCTTAACTACAGCTTATTCAAGCTGTAGTTACAACATTTAGGTTACCAACCAACTGTTTTACTTTTTTGTTACATGCTAATGGCAATGAATTTTGCAAAATAATGCTGTTTAAATTGAAACTGAACTTCCTGTCAGAGTTAAGTGGTAGGGCCTAGAGAAACAGTCGGTGGCGATCAATCAATTGTCTTAATGAAATGATTTTAATCAATTACCACACAATCCTGATTTTTCAGGAATTTTATCATGAAAAAAAACATTGTTACCAAAGGAGAATTTCTTTTCAATTCAATTGCACTTTTGAAGTATTGTCTGCAACTTCTTTCGTTTTGAAACAGTCTAAAATTTTGTTGTCTGGCAGTTGATAAGGAGTACAAACAAAAAAGAAAATAGTACTTCCTTAGAATCTACAAACATCTTTTTTTTTATGCAGTCAGATTTGTCCTACTGATATGCAACAACAATAGCGACAAAGTCTGTGTTACGCAACCATTTTTGTAATCTTTCTTGGTGGTCCAGCTTAAACTCTATATTGATTGGAAGCATGTTCCTTTCAGTTGTGCAGTAGTCTCTTAGTCACTCAATACCTAGTGCACTAAAATTTAGACTGGTCCAAAATTTAAAAAAGCTGCACATCACAATTTTAAGTTTATGAAATTTTAGAAGAATTCTCCATCATTTGGAAAAAAGGCAGGATTGTGGTGGAATGGGCTTAGTTATAATGTAAATACACTATGTTTCAGAATGGTTTCACACCACTCCATATTGCTTGTAAGAAGAACAGAATCAAGGTAGTAGAGCTGCTGTTGAAATATGGAGCATCCATTGAAGCTACTACAGAGGTATTGCAAATCATATTTCTTTAAATATCTACTTTAGCTGCTTTGTTGGAGAGGGAAACTCAAGATTTGTTCTCTTAGATACTATATACATCTGGTGTAATAGCATTACGTTTTGCAACAAGATTTTTATTTCATTCATGATAGACCATTGCATAGCTTTCAAGATTAAATACAATGCCTAGCAATATGTTCGAGAGAAATATATTTATCTTAGTGGTCAGAGCACTGTTCTCTTAACCTATTTCCAGACAGCAGAGTTCTAGCGGCAGCAGCAAATATCCTTTCTGATACTTGTCTCCCACCAATGGATGGATAATCTTAAACTTAAGTGGGATGCGCAGCTTGAGGATATGAAAGGATGTGGTGGTAGTACTGGTGTGAGAAATACCAGGAATCCATGGTTAGGCGTGATATGACTGAAGTACTATTAAAAGCGTCGTTAAACCCAAATCAATCAATCAAAAAACAAAATGATAGACTGGCCCAAATTGAAACAAGTTACAGACATCAATTTAAAGTTTATGAAATTTTAGATCTTTTCAACTTTCTTTGTAGAAAACATTGTATGAAATGAAGAAATTGCTTTTTACAACAATTTCTTCATTATACATAATGTTTTCCCAATTGTTGTTGTTGAGGGGCGTCTAAAGGTGTCATTTTGTGGGGAAAGGTTAATCCTTGGTTTCTTGTAAGTGTGGGTTAAAGGCATACCTCTTGAGGTTGTTTTCCAGCTATGCATTTGTTATGGACACATTTGTTCATAGGATTGAAATCAGAAACACAGAGAAATCTTACACAGATTATAATTTCTTAACTTTACCAGTATCTAACTGGAAAAACTGATGTTCTGAAAATCATTTATTTCTTTTTTTCTAGTCAAAAATGAGATATGCAAACAGTTTTCCATAATGAGGAAAAAAAGTCTTGAGATTTCCCTTCAAGTGTTGCATAATTTTCATGTTTTTTTTATCTTTCCAATGTCAATGCATATATCATCTGTTATCCTTAATGGTACGAAAGTTTAGTCTTTAACTCATTACAAGATGACAAAATTTTAGACTAGTCTAAATTCAAAGATGTTTCATATTGTAGTTGATGAAATTTGGATTTTTAAAAATGTCCAGGTAGTAAACATTGTGCAATATGAAGAAATTGCATGTTAACAGGCAATTCCTTCATTTTCCACAATAATTTCCAAAACTTTTACCTGGGGGTATCAAAAAGCGCCATTGGGTGGGAATGAGTTAAGAGAATGCACTTCCTTGGACAATGTTTTTTTCAAAGGTTAAGAACCATCAAACATTCAAAAAGATTTTCAAGATTTGATTCACTGTAAGCTTCTCTATGTCTTTAAAAAAAATGTATTGTCAATAATATATGTTTTGAAATGCATGCAATCAGGTTTCTGTTGGAAAAGCTTAAATACCTCATCATAATGACTCTACAATTAAACCACATTTTCTGAGGCTTATAACAGCTATTGTCAACAAATGATTTTCACGGCTTATTAATCCCTTCAATGTGAGTGTTTGGGTTTTTTGCTCAAGCTAATATGACAAGCTTTCAAAATTTGTATGAGGTCAAAAATCCTCAAGACAATATAATAAGTGATATTTAAAACTTAAGAATTGAGGGAAATATATCCCTCAATTCTTTAAGTGGTAAACTTTATAAGCAAATGTGCACATACTGAAATCAATATTATTTTCAAAACTCTTTATCTGAGACACAGTTACTTACACTATTATCTTACTGTTTGCACAACTTTTCTTTGCTTTGACGATAAAACTTGAAATTTCTAACTTATTTATATAAGCTTGAAACTGGCACTTCAAACAATTATAAATGAGCGCATTGTAAAGACTCATATGAGTGTCTACATTTGCTAAGACTGACCAGAGTCTTCAGATTGCTTTCTGTGCTTTAGCATTACAAATGTGAAATTGTTGGAAATGTCTTGCACTGGCTCATGTAACTTTGTTTAACCCATTACCAGACGGCTAAAATTTAGACTGGTCCAGATTGAAAGGAGTTGCAGAGGACAATTTAAAATTGATGAAATTCTGGAATTTTTCATCTTTTTGGTTAGAAAAGATTGTGAAAAATGAAGAAATTGCTAGATTAAAAAAAAGTTCTTCATTTTTCACAATGTTTTCCCATTTGTTTTTCTTAAGGGGCGTCCAAAAGCGCCACTGTGTGGGAATGGGTTAAAAGGGCAAAGTACAAATCAGTCTATTGAACAGTAAGGTAGGAGTCGCTGTTTACTAGATTTTAGTTCCTCAGTAGTTGACTGCATGCTGTTTTCATCATGTCATATTTCAGTCGGGACTCTCGCCACTTCATGTTGCATCATTTATGGGTCACATGAACATCGTCATCTATCTGATCCAACATGATGCCAAACCAGACTACCCAACAGTCAGAGGAGAAACTGCACTCCATCTGGCTGCACGTGCACAGCAAACAGACATCATTAGGATACTGCTACGCAATGGTGCAACAGTGGATGCTCGTGCAAGAGTAAGTATTTCACAATTGCATTAGATATCATTTGTTCACACATAGATTCCTAGTTACTTTATCAAAGTTCATACCAGCTGTTGTTTGTTCCTTGTTTGTGCATTTTATTAATTTCCACTTTTTCAATGCCTCTACATCAAAAGATCAAGGGCTTATCATTTTAAGGTCACCTGAGCACAACGTGCTCATGGTGAGCTTTTGTAATCATTGAATGTCTGTTGTCCGTTGTGTGTGTGCGGCGTCAACAATTGAAGTGTTTACACTCTAGAGGCCATAGTTTTGACCCAATCTTCATGAAACTTAGTCAGACCTTATTATTAGATCATAGAGATGAACCCAATTGATTATTAGAAGGATCTTTTTGAAAACACAGGAAAAGGGGCCTTAATGACAAGTTTTGGCTCAATTGTCATGTTACTTGGTCAGGATACTGGTTAGGTCATAAAGATGAACCCTATAGATTATGGGAAGGTTCTATAGCATAACACAGGAAAAGGGGCCATAATGACAAGTTCTTTGTTTACAATATAGAAGTCACAGTTTTGCCTCTTTCTTCATGAAACTGGTTATAGTTATTTGTCTCTAATTGCATTTTTTTAACAGCAGACAGTTCAGATGAGTGATCTAGGACCATCATGGTCCTCTTGTTTAGAGAGGAATTGCAGATGACAATCTAAAGTTTATCAAATTTAAGATTTTTCAACGTTATTGGTAAAAAACATTGAGGAAATTGAAAAAATTGATTCTTGCAAGCAATCTCTTCATTTCCCACAATTTTTTCCTTATTGTATTTCTTGAGGAGTGTCAAAAAGCATCATTGTGTGGGAATGGTTTAATGTAGGAACTTATCTTTACAAAAATAATGTTTTGTAGAAAACTCATCATCTTATTCAGAAAAAAAAAATATTTGTAAACACTGATTGTAATAAAATCTCTATTAGAAAATTGAAATAATAATGTGGGTTTGGAGTATTTGAATCAGAAAGAAATAATTTATCTTTTTGCCCCAAAATCATGTATTATTGTCAAAAAATGGGTGAATAGAATGGCAAGATATTGTTTCTAGCTTTTGCTTATCCAAAAAATTAGTATTGATTGTATGGTATTTACCCATTCCTACACAACCACGCTTTCTGATGTCTTGAAGGAAAAAATCAACAATCTTTTGAAAACAATGTTACAAGCAATACCTTCATTATCCACATTGTTTTCTACCTCAAAATGCAAAAATAAATACAATTTTATTTACTAAAAATTGTTGTCTCAACTTGATTGAATTTGGATCTGTCTAAAATTTTGTAGTCGGGTAATTGGTTAACCATAGTGTTCCATGCATCAGTTCTCAATTTAGACCTTCAAACTAGAAGTAAAAAGTTAGTACATTTGATTATCCCTATTAATTAAGATTTTGTGATAGCTAAAACAGGAGAATCAAAGGACTTTATTTTAGGAAGTTCTCTTGTCTTTCTTTGTCAAACAAAGATACTTTGAACTGCATCAAGTCTGTTAATAAATCAATTCTCCTGCTTACCTTACCCCAATAAAAAATGAATTGTAATGCTCATTTTTGGTACATTTCTGTTGTAAAGGTACTCTGTTTATTAGCTCAGCTGAGCACGAAGTGCTCATGGTGAGGTATTTTGATCGCCCTCTGTCCTGCGTTTGTCGTCGTGGTATGTCGACAATCATAAAATGACATCTCCCAAAACGCTGGGCGGACTTTCAACCAAATTTGGCAGGAATGTTCCTTGAGTGGTGCCCTTTAGAAATTGCTAAAAGAATTGAAATCCTTTAAAAACTCTAGTTGCCATGGCAACAAAACTGAAATCTAAATGAAGACTTTAAAAATTATCTCCTCCTGACCCAGAACGCATTGAGCCTTGATATTTGGCATAAAGCATCAGTACAATGACCTCTTTAAGAGTTGCTAAAATTATCGCCCTCGGGTACCCAGGGGCAGAGCTTCAGGGGGGGGGGGATTATATAGAAATAAAGAAGGATTTTTCAAACGACATCTCCTCCAAAACAGCAGTTGAGATTTAGACCAAATTTGGTAGGAATGTTCCTTGGAAGGTGAAATTACTAAAAGAATTGAAATCCATTAAAAATTCTTGTTGCCATGGCAACAAAACTTTAAAAATTATCTCCTCCTGACCTAGAAGGCATAGAACCTTGATATTTGGCATGAAGCATCAGTACAATGACCTCTTTCAGAATTGCTAAAATTATCACCTTTATAAATTATCAGGGGGGGGGGGCTCTCTTATAAAGAAATTAAGAAGGATTTTAAAACGACATCTCCTCCAAAACCGTTGGGTGAATTTCAATCAAATTTGGTAGTATATCCGTTTAAAAATCTGGATGCCATGGCAACAAAACTTGAATTTTAATAAAAACTTTAAAAAATTATCTCCTCCTAACCCAGAGGGCCTAGAGTTTTGATATCTTGCATGAAGCATTAGTACAGTGACATATTTCAGAATTGCTCTAATCACCAACCTTTGGCTCCCAGGGGCGGAGCCTCAGGGGGGCGAGGCTTATACAGAAATAGAGAAAGGATTTTTAAAGGACATCTCCTCCCAAACCACTGGGCTGATTTCAACCAAAGAATTTAATCAGTTGAAGACTCTGGTTGCTATGCCAATAAGAGTAAAATTGGGGGAAAAAAACAAAAGAAAAAAAAAAAGACATCTCCTTCAGACCCAGAAGTTGAAGAATCCTGTACATTGACCTCTTTCAAAATGATAAAATTTTAGAGCCACAGAGTGATTAGGCTAAAATAGAAATAAAGAAGGCAACCCTTTCAAAACTATTTGGCCAATTTAAACCAAATTGGGCTTGTTCATTTTAGTTAAATGTTAAAGGAGGTCTTCTCCCAACCCAGTTTGTATTAGGCCTTGAAGAAAAAAAGAGCCTTATCTCAGGTGAGCACCAGGGTCACTGGCCCTCTTGTTATAAAACTGGATTGTAATTCTCATAGGAAGCTAAATGTTCTTTCCCCTAAATGTCTAAGGATGTTTGATTATAACACCCCCATCCCAAAGGCTATATTGGTTTCACCATGCCTGCATGCCTGTCCATTCAACCACCCTACTTTAGATTTAATCATTTTCGTGCCCTGTTGCTTTTGGGTAACATAGGTCAAAGGTCAATTGTTTCACTTCATTGACACAATGCTTGTTGGGGATATAAGTCTAGACTAGTCCAGTTCACAATTTTGTCAAGTTCAATTTGCATGCATGTTTTGTTCTCCTGGCTCTCAAATTAATCATGATATTCTAATATTTGTTATTGGATATGACTTAATGAATTTTGTTGAGCCCCCTTGCGGGTTGTCACTATGACAAGTTGGTGTATGTGCGTTAATGCGTTAGTCCGTCCGCCCGTCCATTCGAATTTGTTCGGACAATTACTCCTATGGATGGATTTCAAAATATCTTGGCACAATTTTTCTCCATCATGAGTAGATGTGCTATTTGAAAGAATTTTTTGGATCGTTCTAATGTCAAGGTCACAGCTCAATGTCAAACCCTAAAATTGTGTTTTTCCGGACAATTACTCCTACATTTATGGATGGATTTCAAAATAACTTGGCGCAATTATTCTCCATCAAGAGTAGATGTGCAATTTGAAAGAATTTTTTGGATAGTTTTAATGTCAAGGTCACAGCTCAAGGTCAAACACTAAAATAGTGATTGTCAAGAGCATTTCTCCTACAATTATGGATGGATTTCAAAATAACTTTGCACAATTATTCTCCATCATGAGTAGATGTGCCATTTGAAAGAATTTTTGATAGCTTCAAGTTCAAGGTCAAAGCTCAAGGTCAAACACTTAGATTGTGCTTGTCCGGAGCATGATGCCTACAAAACTTTGCGGGCTTGACATCAGTTGTCCTGGGACAATGATCTAGTTTAATCATGTGGTCTAATGCCCTAAAAATATTTTTGTTGATTACAGGAGCAGCAGACCCCACTCCACATTGCTGCAAGACTTGGTAATGTAGACAATGTTGTTTTATTGTTACAACATGGGGCCAAACCTGATGCCACCACTAAAGACTTGTACACTCCACTACATATTGCTTCCAAAGAGGGCCATGAAGAAGTCGCATCTGTATTGCTAGACCATGAGGCAAACCTCAACCTTACTACAAAGGTAAACTTAGATTTATTGTTTTCTTTATGATCAATGTTCAAAAGTGTAGCTAAACCTGTCTGAATTTATAGACTGTTTTTTACAAAATTTACTTTTCAATAGTTTTGAGAATTAATAAATAGGCTGGGGTAAATCAATAAGAAAATAGATTGGATATATTAGTAATTCTGAGCTCTATTTATGAGGTTTAAGAACACCACCACCAACAACAACATGATAACATTTTATAAGCACAATGATATATCTTTACTGTGCTAGTACTATAGGACTGTAGTCTTTGGTCTGAATAATAAACCATTGATCTATTGCATGGGTTTAATGCTACATTACATATCTCTTTAGATATATCTTTTCAGGTAACTTTGAAATTGTTGAAAGTTTAATATGAATTAAATGATGCATTACAGAAAGGATTTACTCCCCTTCATATTGCTGCCAAATATGGACAGCTAAAAGTGGCCAAGCTTCTACTACAGAAGGATGCTAACCCTGATGTCCAGGGTAAGAATGGACTGACCCCGTTACATGTGGCCACCCACTACAACCATGTCAGTGTGGCTCTTCTACTGCTTAACAACAAGGCTTCACCACACTCTACTGCAAAGGTAAATAGTGATGACTCTATGTTATCACTTGATGTCTATCTTAATCTATTACTATAGACTGGTCCATATTTAAAGATGTTGCAGAAAACTATTTCAAGTTGATGAAATTTAAGAAATATTTGTCTTTCTGGGTTGAAGACATTGTAGATAATGAAGCAAATGCTTGTAACAAGCAATTTCTTCATTTCCACAATATTTTCTTAAAAGTTGGTGATGTATTAAATCTGGATTGTGTAAGACTCATTATTGTTTAGAGCTTCCTGAATTAGCTATGACCTTAATAATGTCCAGAATTCATAAAACATTTGTGGCAAATCAAAATTATACTCAGTTTATTAAATATTTCTCTTCTAAAGGTTAGAATAAAGCTGTCTCTAGTTCTTATATTTATATTGGCAATTACTATAGTTTTACACAAACCCTTTGATGAATAGTCACCTTATGGTCTGTCGTCCTCTCTGATCCGCATTTTATTTGATTACTTCAAAAATTCTGTTCATTCTCCATAATGTTTACTAAAGCTTTTAATCTAGAGGGTAACAAAGAGGCAGGATTGTGAGGGTGAATAATGACCTGTCATTCAATATCTTTAACCCATTCCAATATGAGAAAATTTCAGACTAGTTGATGATGAAAGAACTTGCAGACAACAATTTTTAGTAGATGGTTTTTAAAAATCTTTGTCTTTTGGGATAGAAAACATTGTAGATAATGAAGAAGTTGCTTGTAGCAAGCAATTTCTTCATTTCAACAATGTTTTTTAAAGTTTTTTTCTTTCGAGGGCTTGAAAAAGCATCATTTTGTTGAAATGGGTTAATGTAATACATACCTTTCAACTTTCAGAATGGGTACACACCACTACACATTGCAGCCAAGAAGAACCAAATGGATATTGCAACTACTCTGCTTGAATACTCAGCTAATCCTGATTCAGAGTCAAAGGTAAAGTTTTTGTTGATATTTTTTATCTCACCTGAGCACGTAGTGCTCAAGTGAGCTATTGTGATCCCCTTTTGTCCGGCGTCCTTCCGTCGTCCGTCAACATTATCTTTAAACGACATCTCCTCCCAAACCACTGGGCCAATTTGAACCAAATTCGGCAGAAATGTTCCTTAGGTGGTCCCCTTCAAAAATAGCTAAAAGAATTGAAATCCATTAAGAACTCTTGTTGCCATGGCAACAAAAGTGAAATTTTAAAATAATCTTTAAAAATCATCTCCTCCTGACCCAGAAGGCGTAGAGCCTTGATATTTTGCATGAAGCGTCAGTATAATGACCTCTTTCAAAATAGCTAAAATCATGATCCTCGAGTCCTCAGGGGCAGAGCCCCAAAGGGGGGGGGGTATATAGAAATAAAGAGCGATTTTTTAAATGACATCTCCTCCCAAACCACTGGGCCAATTTGAACCAAATTTGGCAGAAATGTTCCTTAGGTGGTCCCCTTAAAAATTAGCTAAAAGAATTTAAATCCATTTAAAACTCTGGTTGCCATGGCAACAAAAGTGAAATTTTAAAATAATCTTTAAAAATCATCTCCTCCTGACCCAGAAGGCGTAGAGCCTTGATATTTTGCATGAAGCATCAGTATAATGACCTCTTTCAAAATAGCTAAAATCATGATCCTCGAGTCCTCAGGGGCAGAGCCCCAAGGGGGGGGGGGTTATATAGAAATAAAGAACGATTTTTTAAATGACATCTCCTCCCCATCCACTGGGCCAATTTGAACCATATTTGGCAGAAATGTTCCTTAAGTGGTCCTTTTCGAAAATAGCTAAAAGAATTGAAATCCTTTAAAAACTCTGGTTGCCATGGCAACAAAAGTGAAATTTTAAAATAATCTTTAAAAATCTTCTCCTCCTCACCCAGAAGGCGTAGAGCCTTGATATTTTGCATGAAGCATCAGTATAATGACCTCTTTCAAAATAGCTAAAATCATGATCCTCGAGTCCCCAGGGGAGGAGCCCCCAGGGGGGGGGGGTATATAGTAATAAAGAACGGTTTTTAAATGACATCTCCTCCCAAACCACTGGGCTGATTTGAACCAAATTTGGCAGAAATGTTCCTTAGGTGGCCCCCCTTAAAATTAGCTAAAAGAATTGAAATCCGTTTAAAACTCTGGTTGCCATGGCAACAAAAAGGGGGGTATAGGCATGAAGCATCAGTTCACAGACTTCTTTCTTATTTCTGAAATTATAACCCATGGAAAAAGTTTTTTCCTTATTTCAAACTAGCACTTAAGCCTTCGAATTTGTAATTTAGACTTTTGAATCCCCAGGTTCATAGTCTTTATATGTAATTGTGGCCCACTTGTTTCATAATCCTAACCTTAACATGAAATTAGACTGTTGAAAGAAAAAGAGCCTTTATCTCAGGTGAGCGCCCCAGGGCCAACGGCCCTCTTGTTTAGTTTTGTTTGTCACAATTCCTGCATTCTGGTTGTCTGAAAATATTTGTTTTATTGCTCAATTGGGAAAAAACTATTGTAGAATTTTTAATCCGTCATTACAAAATGAAATTCTAGACTGGTCCCAATTCGGTAGATTGCACTGAAATTGGAAAGTAAGGGCCAAATAAATCTTAAGATATTGTGAGAAAATGAGAAATTGCTTGTAACAAGCAATTTGTTGTTTTCTCACAAAGTTTTTCATTGCTGCATCTCTTAAGGGCATCAAAAAGCAGCATTGTGTGGTAATAGGTTATTGCTTGCAAACAAAGCATCTTGACAAAAAATTGTCTGAACTTGGTACTTTTGCTTGTTTAATATCTTTTGTATTAACCCATTCCCACACATTGACACTTTTGGAAGCCTCTCAAGAAAAGTGCTTTAGAAAACATTGTGAAAAATGAAGAAATTGCTTGTAACAAGCAATTTCTTAATTATCCACAATGTTTTCTATCCAGAAGGGTGAAAAATTTCAAAATTTCATGAACATGAAATTTTCGTCTGCAGCTTCTTTGAACTTTGACCAGTGTACAATTTTGTTGTGTGGGATTGGGCTAAATCCTTACAAATGAGATTTTTCTTTTTCCATTGAGGTATGAAACTAAATGCTGATCACATGAAGGTATTGTTTTTGGACATTTATACCTCAGATCAAATGCAAAATATTATCATATCTAAGAAAATTGTTGTAGAGCATGTGAGATATCCAGAGGTCAAACAGGGCTTGCTTTGCCTAAGAAAGAAACACTCTGTTCATTGTACTGTTTTGTAAGTTACTATTTTTGATGAAGTACACAATGAAAATTGGGAGTCCAAATATGTAGCAGCTATAAATAAAGATAGTTTTTATGATAACATAATCATTGTTACTATTATATTCTTAGCTCGGCTGTTTTCGAAGGAAACCCGAGGTATTGCTATAGCCTTGGTGTTGTCGTAAATTTTAACATTTTGTGATATCTCTCTTATTATTGAAGCCATTCACTTCAAACTTGGAAAATATGCTCAATATCAAAAATGCAACCTAATTTGCCAAGGGGGGATAATTTAAGACTCATATTTTCCAAGAATTATGCTTCTTTTTC
This sequence comes from Fragum fragum, assembly GCA_946902895.1. Lineage (NCBI taxonomy): Eukaryota > Metazoa > Mollusca > Bivalvia > Cardiida > Cardiidae > Fragum > Fragum fragum. The sequence continues at coordinate 60,878,431 of OX336365.1, read as the reverse complement.
ACTTTGAAATTTTGTCATTGTGTCATATCTCTTTTATTACTACAGACATTCACTTTAAAACTGTAATATGTCCTTAATTTCAGAATGGTTTTACTCCAATCCATCTTGCTGCCCAGGAAGGCCATACAGATATGGTATCATTATTACTGGAACACAAAGCTAATGTCAACTGTAAATCTAATGTAAGTAAACTGATATAGATTTGAAAAACTGATAGCAGTTATAATGGCGTTCAACAAATATTTGTTTGAATGGGGTTTAATGCTGCTTTTTAATAATTTTTCACTCATATAGGGGCCACCGTCTTAGCGCAGTAGCGCATCAGACTCCTAATCTTCAATCATGGTGGCGGCAGGTATCCTTTCCAACATTTATCTCTCACCAGTGAGTGAATAATCGTAAACCTAGGTGGGATAGCAGCTAGAGGCTAGGAAAGGATGTAGTGGTAGTACTGGAATCCACTGTTAGGTGCTCCAGCTACTGCAATATGACTGAAATACTGTTAAAGTGGCATCAAACCCAATTCATTCAATCAATCAATCAATCAGTCACATAGGACATATATTTAAAACACAATTTGGGATAGTATCATGAGTTTGATGAACAAGGTTTACTATGATATTATAGGCAAGCTTTTCGAAATGGCATTTAAAATCTTACTAAACAACTGCTATTATTAGATCAATTTTGAATTATTACAAAGGAGTTGATAGTGTTCAAGACTTACATTTTTTTATTTATCACATATATTTAAATTTATTTCTTGCTTGCACTGTAAATAGAGTACTCAGGCAAATGTCTGAACAGGTCAGCCCTTGAAAAAATACTTAATCTGAAAGATGGTGAAAGTTCAAAAGGTAAATTTTCAATTTTTCCACCAATTTTACAGAATGGATTGACCCCAATGCACCTTGCTGCTCAGGAAGATAAAGTCCCTGTTGCTGAAGTCTTGGTGAAATATGGATCTAATATTGATCCACAAACAAAGGTAAAGTATAAAGTCATGATGAAATAGACTGTAGCTACTGTACCATTTGCTTAGGTCCTTATTTACCCATTCCCAAATGACAAAAATTTAGACTAGTCCAAATTAAAAGGAGTTGCAGACAACAATTCAAAGTTTATGAAATTTCAGATTTTTTCAATTTTCTTGGTAGAAAATTTCATGAAAAATGAAGAAATTGCTTGTACCTAGCAATTTCTTCATCTTGCACGATGTTTTCCCAATTATTTTTCTTGAGGAGGGTCATCAAAAAGCGTTATTTCTTTGGAGTTGGTTAAAAAGGCTTGGTCTATTAAAGTGATGTAACTAGAAACAGGTAGTTTTAGCAAAAATTGAAGATGTCTGAACCTCATCTTTATGTTTTTCGAAATAAACATTTTTCTTTGATCAAGAGGAGACTGCTTAATAAAAATATTTTTCTAACTATCAACACATAGCCCTGTATCTTTTAAAATCACGGGTTTTTTATTTATTTCTATAATGATTACCATGCCGAGTGATTTTATGACATGGACAAAGGTCAATTATAATGATCATGAAATTTTGTGTACAACATTGTTTGTTTTTTCAGGCTGGATACACCCCTCTACATACTGCATGCCATTTTGGCCAGACCAACATGGTTAGATACCTACTGGAACATGAAGCCTCTGTGAATGCAACAACAAAGGTGTGTTGTACTCTAAAGTTTTATACCCAATATCTTGTTTGTCATTTGAAAATCAAAATATGTTAAATAAAAGCATCTTTAGCAATAGAAAATGCTGTTGGCTACTAAGAAATCGATTGTAACAAGTTAACCCATTCCAACACAGAGAAATCTTAGACCTGTCCAAATTGAAAGAAGTTGCAGACGACAATTTCAAGTTGATGGAATTTTAAATTTATTTGTCTTTTTGGACAGAAAACATTGTGGATAATGAAGAAATTGCTTGATACAAGCAATTTCTTCATTTTCCACAATGTTTTCCAAAGCTTTTTTCTTGAGGGGCGTAAAAAGGAGGGATTGTGTTGGAATGGGCTAATTATTATTTTTGTGCCGATGGGCATAAAGAGATACCTCTGTCTATGTGTGAGTGCGTGCGAGGGTGGCTGGATGGGCGGGTCAGTGTGTGCCCATTTCTTGTCCATGACATATTTTCTACATTAAATAAATAATTTCAAAATAACTTGGCACAGTTGTTCCCCTTAGTGTGTACAAGTGTCATGCGTAGAGTTATGTTGGATACATTCAAGGTCACAGTTGATGGTCATTTTTTTTAGCACTTTAGTGGGAATATCCATGGGAATAGAGAGAGAAAGAGGGTGTTAAATCAGTTAACCTATTCCCACTCAATGATGCCCTTCAAGAAAATCATTTGGGAAAACATTGTGTAAAAAGAAGAACTGCTTGCAACGGTAAAAAAAAATCTATACACTTTAAATTGTTGTCTGCAACTCTTTTTGATTTAGACCAGTTGAAAATGTTGCTGTCTGGTAATACGTTAATGAGCATATTTTAAAAGTTAGTAATCATTTTATAAAAGCTATCATTATTTCAATTGTATAGTGACTGTTAAAGTTTTTTGTTTCAGTTGGGTTACACTCCACTACACCAGGCTGCCCAACAAGGACAAGTTATTGTTTGTAATTTACTGTTGAAACACAAGGCTTCACCTAATGCTGTTACCAATGTAAGTAGTAGTTGTCAGTACTTTACTCTTTAAAAAGGAAACAATCCTTCACAAATTATTCAATTGATTGATCACTTGCCACACCCACTCACTCGACTGGCCATGCCAACATAACAATAGGATGTTCAACTTAGATATTAGAAATAGTTATTTTGTAAAATTTATGGCAGTAACATGTATTAAAAATGTAGAATGGTTAGTTGGCAACTTAAACTTTGTAACTACAACTTGGATAAGCTTGAATAAGCTGTAGTTATTTCCAAGTCATCAAATTAACAAAAATATTAAACATAATGTCAGCCCATGTTGGAGTTGAAAGTTCCCATCCAGTCTAAATGAATGATTTGATTAGTCATTTGATTTTATGATTAACAGCTATGATCTGTCAATTTGACACGAGTCCAATCTGAAATCTTTTGAAGACTATGCAAAATAGAATGTAGTAGCTAGAGCCATGCTAATCTCAAATGACATGATGGAAGTATTTTTATGTTTTTTTTATGCTTTATTCATAAATCCTTCCTCAGAACCTAAGGACTAGAAAGTCCATTACAATCCCCGGTTTTAATGTCCTTGTGATTTTATACTTTACAAAACATTGTTGGAAAAGAAGGAACTGCTTGTAACAAGCAATTTCTTCTTTTACCACAATATTTTCTACCTGTAGGTTCGTTACTTTTCAAAGTTCACTCACTTTTAATTGCAACAGGTGTTATGTATGAACTTTAGTATGAATCTTTTTAAAAACAGACTATGGTAAAGATGTAAATTTCTGCAGCACTCTGTCTGTATCTAAATGGAAATTCTGAAGTCCAAATACATTCTAGTAACTTGAGGCCTTGAACAAAGAGGCCAGAGTCTAGCTTTTCTGCTTATAAATACCGGTACATGTAATCCTGAAGGCTGTGCACATGCTAATTCTATAGAATTGAAAATATTAGAATTGCATATTATTTCCATTTTACTACCAGAATGGTCAGACGGCTCTCTCCATTGCTGAACGACTTGGTTATATCTCTGTGGTGGACACACTCAAGGGCATAACTGAGGTAACTGATACTGTCCCAGCTGGAGAGGACAAATACAAAGTTGTTTCCCCTGAAACCATGCAGGAGGCTTTCCTGTCAGACTCAGAAGATGAAGGAGGTGGGTTACATGTGAAACTTCTGTTTTCCTCTCGAACTTTAAATTTTATTTCAGTCATTCAAGTTGATTTAATTCTTATTTACTTCTTATACAATTGTAAAAGGGTGATTGGCAGGGCAACCGAACAAAACAAACAAAAATATATCCATCCAATGCACACTATCGCTTTGTCTGCATAACTATTAGGTTGCAATTTAGAATTACATTTAATGACAGTTATTGTTATCTAAATTGTTTAAAAAAGTTTCAGGACTACTTGCATGTTCTGTCTCATTGCACAAATTATAGATATGTCTTGGCATTTAACAACATGTTATAGTAAAACTTGAACATTTAACTATTTTGTTTAGAAATAAGATGTTAAAATTTGAGTGTATACTCTTGCATTTTTTTTTCTATTCTGATATACATATCTTGATATTAGTTTGTTGATTTGTGTTATCTTGGGTAATTTTTTTAGACTTGGAAAAAAAACTTTTCCAAAAATTAACTTAGATTTTATTGTAATGATAGATGGCAGCCCAAGACACAGGACATTTGGTGAGGAATTTGACATTGGAATATTTTCCATGTCTCATAAATGATAGTTGAAATATTAGGCATTTTCTTTAAAGGCATCTTAGTCTAATAATTATTTACCTAAAGGGCTTTCAGTCTTCAATGTAAAATTATTTGTTTTGCTTTTCAAACACATTTTTGTAGAAAATGGAGATAGAGATATGTACAAACATTTGCTTGAAATAGCTACTTTTTGTTAGGTTTGTCAGAATGAATAAATTTAATATTGCTCACCATTTTGACCCACTACCATATGGAAGAATTTTAGGCTGGTCCTTATTGAAAGGAATTGCATATGACATTTTAAAGTTTAAGAAATTTAGATGTTTAATTTTTCTGCGCAGAAACTATTGTGGAAAAGAAGAAATTGTTTGTTCCAAGCAATGTCTTCATTTTTCACAATGTTTTCCCCGATTGTTTTTCTTGAGGGGCATCAAAAAGAGTCATTGTATGGGAGAGGGTTAATTTGACTTGTAAATTGAAGGCCCTTTATGCTAGGTTAATTATAAGTAATTTAGGACTACATGTAAATGTTTAACAGCTATGTATTTTTATATGTGTACTTTAAATTATAATACTTAAGATTATGGTTGTAATGTTATTCAAACTATTGTTAACATATATACCAGTAAGTGTTTGTGCCCTTATTGGATCAAATTCTTCAAAAGAATCACTGAATGATCAGCCAAAAGGTTTTCATATTCAATATGTTTACGACTTGTGGTAGAGCATATTGATTAAGGCCAAAGCTTAAGGATCAAGGTTAAAAAAAAGGACCATTGACTTATAAAAAGAATTGACTAGGTATGATTTTAGAATGCTAGGAGCTTTTACATTACACAAGCAAGGCATTTGATAAGACCATTAATCTCTTTTCAAGGTTAATTGTCAAGGACAAATTCAAATTTTATAGTCATGTTAAGGAAGAAAGGCAGTTTGGTATCAACAAACAGTCTTTATTACATACATTGCTCAGAGGCAGTACATTTGATTTACAATGGGTTTAAATTGCTAACAACTTTATCTAGTAGTTACATTTAGATAACATTTGAATTGATGTTTTTTGAAAGTAGTATAACCTTGCTTTTAATTATCTCTAATGCTTAGACTGGGGGATTCCCAGAGTGTTCTTTGTTAAAAGATCAGTCGGTAAGCTCACTATATACCCGACCCAGTGTCTGTACCAAACCAATGTACTGGTATTGTTTGTAGTAATGTTGTAAGATATAGGGTAAAAAGCTCAAATGATTCAACTTTTTGTTCAAGAAGCATCATATCTACAAACCATTTGATGAAAATAGAATTAAATGGGTAAACATGATTGGGAAAATTATTTAATATTCTTTAACAAAAAGAAAAATGATTATGAATAAGTATGAATGGTAATTTAAGTAATCATGCATGCAACCTCCTTCGTATCTCTGTTCATGTATACACATATCTGAACTTTCACTCCAATATTGTTCTTACAACCTCATATATTGAGATAAATATGTAAATCTGCTTTCTATTTCTTCTGCTCAAAAAGGCAGTTAATGAAATATAACCTCTGTATGTTTTCAACAAAAGATTACATTAATACTTAACCAATTCCCACACAACAATATTTTAGACTAGTCCAAAATTGAATGTCGTTATAGGTGACAATTTTTACTAAATGAAACTTTAAATTTCTTTGTCTTTAGGTATAGAAGCTTGTGAATAGTGCAGAACAATTTCTTAATATTTTGACAATTGGGAATGGGCAAGACCATGTGTTGCAATGAAAGATGTGATTTCCTATTTTCAAACTGGATCTAGTATAAAATCAGATAAATAAATTAAAAATTCAAAGAAATAAAGATTAAACATTTAGTTACTATTGACGGATGGCTACTGTTGTTCTTAAAATCAACTGAACAATCTGTTCTTTCTTGAAATATAAAAGTAACTTTTAACGTTTTTATTGGGCAATTTCGTCACTTTGGAAACTTTAAAGTAGAAGCTACAGCTAATTCAAGCTGTAGTCAAAACACTCAGGCTGCTAACCAATGATTTAGTGTTATGCCATTGATGACTGAAATACTGTTAAAAGCGGCGTTAAACCCCATTCAATCAATCAATCAATCGATTGGCTATGTAATTTGCAACCATTTGTTTGATAATTCAATCGAACTGACTTCTTTGAGGTCATTATTCGATGGTTCAGTGCAAAACAGTTGTAACTGCCTATAAACAGGCAGTTACAACTGATTTGCACTGAACCATTGAATTGGCAGGAACAATGATCTGTCATTTATCGTCCACAATGAGAGAAAATATTTATTGATAATGGTCTTTTGTTTTAAATTTGCATCAGTTGAGAAGTGGCTTGGTAAGATAGGCGTATGAAATTATTTTAAAAATCCCATGTACCATACTTAGTAGATGTGATCTGTCTGTGTAAAAAGGACCTTTAGGGAGGTTTGAAAAATCATTGGCTTTGGTTAGACTGTGCTAAAAGAATAAGCTACCAAGGGTTGATACTTTCTATTCTTTGCAGATTTCTTTCTTTGGAATTCTAATTCTAGAATGGTCATCCTTCTTCTTTTAATCCATTACCGCACAATGACACTTTCTGATGCCCTGAAGAAATACAACCATGAAAAACTTTGTGAGAAAAGGAGAAATTCCTATTAACAATCAATTTATCCTTTTCACACAATGTTTTCTACAGGCCATTTGGCACTCATTTTCCAATTTTAGCTCAAATGAAATGTTGTGTGCAACTTCTTGCAAATTGGACAAGTGTAAAATTTTGTTGTCTGGTATTGGGTTATTTTTTCAAAAATAGTTTCTCTGATTGACCTCTGCTAGACGTGATATCTTTTTCAAGTTTTTGTTTTACAGAACAACTGGGAAGGTCCCTTTTCACTAGACCGGTCACATAATCTTAAATTTGCCACTCTCATTACTGCTGTACACTGAATTGTGTTATTTATCATTAACCCTTTCCTGTTTTGCAAAATGTTAGACCTGTTCAAATTGGAAGATTTTGCAAATGAAAATTTAAAGTGGGTTTGATATGAAAAATAACCATTCCATAGGAAAGAAAATATTGTGGAAAAAGAAGACATTGCTTGTAACAAACAATTTTTTCTTTTTCTACAATGTTTTCTCAATTGTGAAATCTCAGGGAGGTAAAAACCAGGGATTAAACAGAAAAGGGTTAAGAATTACACTGTGCTTTTGAGTTAGACATTTTTCAGTCGTGTAATCTTTTAACCCTTTCCTGTACAATCCCTTGTTTTAACGTCCCTGTGAATTTATACTTGAGAAAATATTGTGGTAAAAGAAGAAATTGCTTGTGACAAGCAATTTCTTCTTTTCCCACAATATTTTCTAACCTGTAGGTTTGTCACTTTTTAAATTGCACCCACTTTTGATTGGTGTCTGCAACTTCTTTCAAATTGGACTGGTCTAAAATTTTGAAAAACAGGAAAGGGTTAATGAGTTGGTTAGTTAGTTCAATATTTGATTCATTAAGGCATTTAAGTGTTTTGATACCGAAAATTAATAGAGTTATCAGATAGTTCAAATTGTCCAGACTCATGTTGACTTGTATGAATAATTTTTGAAATGTTAAACAATGTTCAATCTGCATATAAGGAGTCCTTTGGGATGGTAGCCTTTCATTTATGGAGCCATTTCTTAAAGGTTCTACAGCTCTCTTAGGGAAAAATTTCTCACTATAAGGAATCCTGAAATAAAATTGTTTACAGACCCTTCCATCATTAATTTTGGAATAGACTACAAGCCTGTCATGACAAGCTTTGCTGAACAGAAAACAAAAATAAATTTCAAAATTATGATAAGTTTCCAAGATTTCAGGATTCAAAACTTTTGCCTGAAATTTTGTCCCTATGAGAGCCTTAGAGCCTTTTTGGCTATTGGGCATGTATTAAGAGATAAAAGTTTAAAATTCATTACTTGATTGTAGACTTAACTGCAGGCATGATCCTGTTCTTTAAGTTCAAATTTAAGGGGAAGCTGTAAATTTAGTTTATATATAACAAACTATAGCTACAATAATGTTCTCTTGATCCATGGTAATTAGAGAGAGGGCTAAAAGTTAAAGTGAGACAGATCATACAGCAGTGTCTGCTTGAAACTCCTATTGAAGTCATAGTTTGCTCCTGTTTCACTGCTTTCACTTATGTTCTTATTTGTCTCTGTTTGTAGGAAATCAGAGGAAGATTTCTCAACAGGATTTGCCATTTTTGGAACACTAACTCCTGTAAAATTAAATCAAAAAGAGCTTTATTTTAGTCATGAAAAATTTGACTATAAAAAAATGTGGGAATGCTGTATTATGAACATTTAACAGGAAATAAACTTATAGGATACCTCGTTACTGGAATTTACTCTTGAAACCATGAAACCATGTTGAGTGCATTAGGCCCAGGATTGGAATTATATTGTCTCATATAGAGGCCATTGGTGCACTCTGGATTGAACACTGTTAAACAAATTTCTCAATTTAAATGATCATAAAAAGCAAAAGCGGGCATCTTTCTCATTGATATAATAAAAGAATATTTAGAACTTACATGATTGTGATGTTGACAATTTATTTTCCTTAAAAGTAATAATTTGTCAAAATCAATTTCCAATCTTGCAAGGACTGCATAAATTAACGCAATCCCAGTCAGTGACACTTTTAGACGTCCCCAAGAAAAAATGCTCAGGAGAATATAGTGGAAAATGAATTTCTTCATTTTCCACAATATTTTCTATCCAGAAAGATGAAAAAATCCAAAATTTCATAAACTTTAAATTGTTGTCTGCAACTTCTTTGAATTTGGGCTAATCTTAAATTTTGCTGTCTGGTAATTGGTTAAAGAGTTTGTCTTATGAATCTAAATATGAACTTTTCTTAGGTGCTATGCTCTTCTCACATATAATTGTTTGTGACTCGTCATCTCAAAGGGGGTCAATTACTCATTCTCTTGTAAAAAAAATTTATAAGGGTCAATGAGATATTTTGACAAATAAACTCAAAATTTGTCTTATTCTGATTGCAGAGTCTATTAACCCTGACGCTTTTTAACGCCCCCCCCCCCCCCAAAAAAAAACACACACACAAAAAAATAAAACATTGTGGAAAATGAAGAAATGGCTTGTTACAAACCATTTCTTCATTGTCCACGTTGTTTACTACCCCATGAGACCAAATTTTTTTAAAGTTTCATCAACTAAAAATTGTCGTCTGCAACCTCTTTTAATTTGGACCAGTCTAAATTTTGTTGTGTGGTTATGGGTTAATGGTTGTTACTCTTATGCTTCTTAGATGTTCGCTTTACCAGTGATAAAATAAAATGTCTAGATTTCTTATTTGGTTATGCACTTCCACGAATATGATTTCAATCACATTTCATTGGTGCATGTTTTAACCCAATCCTACAAAATGATGCTTTTTAACATCCTCTAAAAAAAAAAAACTTTGGAAAACATTGTAGAAACTGAAGAAATCGCTTGTTACAAGCAATTTCATCATTATCCAAAATGATTTCTAGCCCAGAAAATTTTTTTTGAAATTTTATCAACAATGTATTCACTTCTTAGACTTAACCAATCTCTGTACATGAAAACAGCAAGTTATATATGTTTTTCTAAAAGCTTATTTTTACTTTACCTTCAAGTTTAGACTGGTCTAAAATCAAACAAATTGCAATTTCATATATCTGTCTGGGTAAAAACAATGTAGAAAATGCAGAAATTGCTTGTCACTAGCAATTTCTACCTTTCCCACATAGTTTTCATGATATCTTTTCTTTAAAGGAGGGCCGCATTTTGTGTTAATGGGTTAAACATACTTATATTGTCTGCAACTTTTGACATATTTGTATTATCTAACCACTCCTTCTGGAAGTAAAGAGTTTCATATTTGTTGCACTAATTATTTATGTTTGTTGTTTGTTTGTAGGATCAATCAGTTCCAGGAGTTTTTCAAGGAGCTTCAGTAATACATCCATATACTTATTACAGCTTATCCAAGATAAAAACAGTAACAGAAGTTCATTTAAATCTGGTTAATCAATGAATGAGCATTACCAAAATGAGTGCTCAAATATTATGCATACAACTGGTGACCTTAAAAAAGGACCTGCATTAGCAGATTAAGGGTTTCTATTAGGGGGTCAAACCTTAGGGATGGGGTAGTTGGTTTTGTTGTCCTGCTACTATCAAACTTTTAGTGAATTTCCACAGGAAAACAAAATAATTAGGCTTCAAAGGGAGTTTCTGACAAACTCCATAGCCTAATCTAAATTCACCACTTCTGTTGGGAGTACGCACATATAGGTCTGTAGCCGATGCTTGTGAGATTTGGCCAATAATGAAATGATCATAAAATAAGGTAGGGTAACTATTTGACCCATTCCCACACATTCCCTCTTTCTGATGCCGCAGAAGAAGAAAGGCTTTGAAAACAGTGTGGGAAATGGAGAAAAATTGCTTGTGATAAACCTCTTTTAAAATGGACCAGTCTAAAATTTTCTTGTGTGGTAATAGGGTGGTTTACAAAAAGAAATTTTGATGGAAGTGGTAAAGTATAACCAAGATTAGACTGGATGTTTCCTGTAACATTATGTTGATATTTTTAAAAAAGAATCTATGTTAGTTTTTTTCTATGAAAATTTCTGGATTCTGATTGACGAAAAAGATGGTTTACGGAATTATTTAGTTTACTTGCAAACAAAGTAGCTGTATAAAATTCTAACCAAAACTTTTGTATCTTTTACATTTTCGATGTTTATCATAAATGAAGGGAATATCTTTTGATTTCATTGAGGCATGAAACAAAAAAAACCTAACCACAATTCTGTATTGAACTGCTTTAAACAAAAAAGAAAAAAATACTTCAAATAAAATGCTACATAATGTCTAACCTGTCATAACCATGCCTTTGAAAATGAGATTAAAGATTTCTTTTATCACCTACATTTAACCTATTCCCAAATGAGAAAATTTTAGACTGGTTTAAATTTGAAAAAGTTGCAGATGACAATCTTTAGTTGATAAAATTTTGAAAATATTTGTATTTTGGGTTAGAAAACATTGTTGATATGAAGAAATTGCTTGTAACAAGCAATTTCTTCATTTTCCACTATGTTTTTCCGCAGCTGTTTCTTGATGGGGTGTAAAAAAGCAGGATTGTGTGGGAAAGGGTTAAAAAGGCAATTCCAATTGTTTCATGCTACCCTCATTTTCCATTCTAGAGGTAAAACTCATAACAGGATCAGCTTCTATCTGAACTTTTGTTACTGTTGTCTTGGAGAGTTGGAGCTTTTGATATATAGATATGTCCCCAATTAAAATCTAGAATATTGCTAATAAGTTGTAAAAACAAATGAACTCTAAGCTAGTTTAACCATTTCCCAAGAAAATACCTGACAGAATAGTACATTGTATATTCCTCCCTATCAAAATATTCGAGAAATATTAACCCTTTTGCTGATTAAAAACTGTTTCTAAGAATGCTTTTAAATCAAAGCACTGGAAGCCCTTGTAGATATTTTGTGTTTCTTTGAAAATCAGTTTTACAAACAAATGCTGCTTAAAAGGTATGAGAATGTGGTGCAGAATAAGATCAGACTGAGCTTATGTGCAGGCTGATCTTAGTACATACCTCCTGCAGAAACAGGAATATTCCGGGATCAGCATGACACGGGTAAATTTTAATGGAACTTTTTGATAACTAATCAAGGTATTTGAAAAACAAAAAGTCATTTGTGGACAGTAAAACATTTTTAAATAATCAGTACTCAGGGAGAAACAACCTTTTAGAATAAGTTAATAATGGTTTATCTAGAATATCCTGCATATGATCTCTGCTCACTAGGGCACGTTCTGAAATTTTTAACAGCAAAATCATTACAATACAATTAAAATATCATGGAAAACAGATTTTGTACTGAATAGCAGTCTAAAAAAAGTCCTTTGAACTTCAATGTTTTTTTAGACGATAGCTTGTAGATAAAAAAAAACAAAAAGAAAAAGAAAACAGAGAGAAATAATGTAATTGGACACAATGGTTAAACAAAGCAGATCAGTTTTCATGAGTTAAACTAGACTGTTTCAGGGGAGAAGGGCAGCTAACATGTCATTATAGAAGGGAAATAATACTGTGTATTTAATCCTGTTCTGTAGCTTAGAGTAATCTGTTCTCAGCTTGATTTGTTTACAGGTGGAAGATTTGGGATGCATGAAACTAACATGATGAATTTACTTAAATCATGTGTTAGGTTAATTAGTTTCAATACAATCCTGTTTTTTAATACCCTTCAAGAAAAGAGAGTTTGGAAAAAGAAGAAAATGCTTGTACTTAGTAATTTTTCTCATTTTTCACCATGATTTCTACCCAAAAAGTCAGAAAAAATTTCGTGAACTTCGATTTTTTTTATCTGCAACTTCTTTGAATTTGGACCATTTTAAATTTTTGTTATCTATTAATGCTACTATAGCTTTTGAATGTAAGCATTGACCTATCAGGACACAACAGTATAATCTTCAACACAAGCCATAGCACTTAAACATCAAAGCACTTTCCAGAGGTAATATAAGACCATTCCTAATTTCAAAAAAGATGTTCCTGACAACTAGTTTGAAAAAAAAAATGTAATTTGGAATCAATGGACATTGATTTTAACAATTTTAGATTGAAAGAAGTAATCACTATTTCCATGCAGCTTTTTCTTCTATAAGATGCTCTATTTTAACCCTTTCCTGTTTTACAAAATTTTAGACCCGTCAAAATTCAAAGGTTTTGCAGACAAAAATTCAAAGTTGATTTCATTTGAGAATAAACCATTCAGTAGGGTAGAAAATATTGTGGAAAAAGAAGAAATTGCTTGTCATAAGCAATTTCTTCTTTTTTCACAATGTTTTCTCAATTATGAAATCACAGGGACGTAAAAACCAGGGATTAACTAGGAAAGGGTTAACGTGACTATTATGGAAAGCTTTTAACAATCTCATCTAACAATAATAATACTTATTTCTTGTTTGGATAAGGGTATAGAGTAAAGATGCTTTAACCCATTCCAACACAGTGGAATTTTAGACGAGTCCAAATTGAAAGGAGCTGCAGGTGACAATTTCAAGTTGATGGAATTTTGAATATTTTCGTCTTTTGGGATAGAAAACATTGTGGATAATGAAGAAATTGCTTGATCCAAGCAATTTCTTCATTTTCCACAATGTTTTCCAAAGCTTTTTTGTTGAGGGGCGTAAAAAGGAGGGATTGAGTTGGAATGGGTTAACCTATACCACACGATCCTGCATTTTTATGTGCTAATGAAATTTAGCCTTTGAAAATATTTTGAGAAAAGAAGAAATTGCTTGTTCAAATTGCTTGTAACAAGCAATTTTTTCTTTCCTCACTATGTTTTCTACCTCATATTGCCCTTATATTTCAATTCAAACAAACTTTGTTTTGTCATCTGCAACCCCTTTCAGAATACATTTTTTTCATTTGGAAAAAAATAAAAAAAAATGAGAAATTGCTTCTAATCATTCTTGCTACTTTACTTTTCCATCTTGTTTCAGCTTATACTTTCCTTAATTAATATAAAAAGGGGGTAACAATGATATGACATTTAAGATAAGTTTTCATACCATGACTTATTCAATATTTCTATTTACCACCAATTCTGCTTTGAATTTCCAACATTTGTGAGAAGATAATAGTTTTCCACTGTGCTAGTCATTGGCATTGTAAAAAACTGTTGTTGTTTTTGTGAAAATAATATCCATTATAAGAGAATAAAAAATCTACACTTGTCCAATTAAGGAGGATGTTTGTGGTGGAAATACATATAGGGTATAAAATTGTGGTATAAAATGAAAAATACGCTTGTTACAGGATAGCAAATTTTTGGTTGAAGAGAAATTGCAGTTAACTGGCAAATTCTCATCTTTCAACAATGGTTTCATGAATAATATAGCAGGGGTGTAAAACTTGATCCTATAATGAAAGGATTGAACCATTATCGTCAAATCTTGACTTAATGTGTTTTAGTATCAAGTCTTTCGGAAAGATTATGAGAAAAGTGGAATTTGTTGTAACAAGTATAAATTTCTCTTTTCACACAATCTTTGCTAATAAATACGACTCTTATTGTTCAATACATCCACTTTGAATTGTCTTCTACTATGTCTATCGATTTGCACTTCTAAATTTTTGACATCTAGTAGTGTGTTAAGGAATGAAGATTGACTTGCCAAAAGTTAGTTAATTAGTCTACACTTTATGACAGTGAGTTGTGTTTAGTTGGTTATTCCTTCAAGGTAATACAATGACAGTCTGTTGAATTATTCATATTATTTTCTATTAATGCTGCCCAGGGGACGACTATATGCCCCAGTCTCCACTCTTTGGAAAACCTCTCTCTGAACAACATGTATACTTACCATATTACGAAGGAAATAAGAATCGTAAGTCTGGGATGTTGTATCAATAGGCATCTTCCCAAAATATATTGTTGTTGTTTAGTTTCACCCATTAATTATTTCTTTTGCCCTTGTTTATTTTTGCTCATTTCCTTTCCTTTAAAAAGATATTTTATCAAAATGATAAGAAATAATTTACAGGTCTCGCAATAATTTACAGGTCTCGCAGAAATGGCCAATGTCGATACCATTACACTTTTCTCATGTCCCTCAGAAAAAACATGCTTTGGCCAAAGTGCATAGTGGTAGCATGTTTGACTTCTGATCATGTGGTCCCATGTTCAATTCCTGGTCATAGCAAATATCTTTTCCAACCTTTGTCTCCAACCAATGTGTGGATAATCGTAAACCCAGGTGGGATGAGCATTTGGAGGCTCAGAAAGGATGCAGTGGTAGTACTGGTGTGAGAAATACCAGGAACCCATTGTTAGGTGCTCCATCCGCCACAATATGACTGAAATACTGTTAAAGTAGCATTAAACCCAATTCAAATCAAATCAGGTTAAACAATTGGAAAAAACGTTGTGGAAAATTATGAGATTGCTTCCAACAATGTGGAACTTTCTTTCCATCCATAATTGTTGCAAGTAATTTCTTCATTCTACACAATGTTTTCCCAATTATTTTTCTTGAGGGGCGTCAAAAAGTGCCAATGTGTGGGAATGGGTTAAATAAGCTGTAGTTATAATTTGAAAGTTACCAAACCAACTAAAAATGCTTAAAATAAATGTCGGAGGTCAACAGTAAATGCCAGTCTAAATGAATTATTTCCTTGGCCATCTAATTCTTGTATTGACAATAGTGACCTTTCAACTATTTTACCAGGAAGTTGTTCAATGTAATTAGTTTGCTTCATTTTTTGCCTGAAAATAAAGATAATTTTAGGACCTTCTCTAAGTTGTTAGGTATTGACCTACTTTCCTTTATTATACCTCCATTATTTTGTATGCCCCAACCTTTGAAATTCAAAGGTTATTTATTCCCAAAGCTTTTAGTTTTGTTGACTTTGTGTTGTCTTATTGTTGTCTGTTTTGTGAGAATATGTATTGTTGTCTTTGTTATAAAATCTATTCTGATAATCTTTACTAGGTAAAAAAATTATTTTTTTCCATTTCCAAGTATTACTAGTACAAATGAATGTTAACCTTATTAACCCATTCCCACAAGACAAGATTTTTGGACTGGTCCAAATTCAAAGAAGTTGTAAATGACAACTTCAAGTTGAAAAAAAATTGAGTATTGGAAGGTTCTGTAGGAAACATTGGAAAATGGGCCTTAATGACAATTTCTTTGTTTACACCATAGAAGCCACAGTTTTTGCTAAATCTCCATGAAACTGGTTATAATTATTTGGCTCCAGTTGCGTTTTTTTGACAGCAGATGATTCAGGTGAGCGATTTAGAACCATCATGGTCCTCTTGTTTCTAGTAATAACACACTAATCCTCAGTGTCAGGGGTCCCTAGCTTGATGTTCAGTACTTCTATTGTCACTTGGCTGAGACTATAAACTAAGGCCCCATCTCAATATGATCTTGGTTGTTGAGTGGGACCTAAAACACTTTACAGTACAAAACAAGTGACATTTGTTTTTGATTAAGTATATGCTACCTAAAGACCAGTAGGCTAATTTTATGGCCTTTTTTATGTAATGACTCTGTGTCCTTATTCCTTTCATCCGCATCAATTATATCAAGTGTTAATTGATTAATTGAATGAGGGTTGATGCCACTTTTAACAGTTACATAATTTCAGTCATATTTTGGCTGGAGCACCTAATCATGGATTCCTGGTATTTCTTTCACCACCACTACTACCACTACATCCTTTCTGAGCCTCCAGCTGCTCATCCCAGTTGGGATTACTATTATCAGCCATTTTTGGGAAACAAAAATTTAATGTTTACTGTTTGTCAAAAGTGTGATCTTTAAATGTAGAATTCTATGATGCATCACAACCGTCCATAGTTTGCAGGAAAGCAGCTCTGCCATCTTGGCCTGCAAATATTATGATGGTCAAAGTCGCATAGCTCCTAATAGAGAGAGGGAATTTTATTTCAAAATGCCAAATTTCATTTAACACTTGATCAATTTTAGACTGGTCCAAATTTGAAAATCTTCTTGATGAATATTACAACTTGATACAATTTTAAAATTCTGTCTTTTTGGATAGAAAACAATGTGAAATATTAATATTACAGATTTACTCATTAACCCATTCCCACACAGTGACACTTTTTAATGCCCCTCAAGAAAAAACAATTGGGAAAAAATTGTAATGAATGAAGAAATAGCTTTTAACAAGCAATTTCTTCATTCTATACAATACTTTCTACCCAGAATGTTGGAACATTTTAAAATTTCATACACTTTTAATTGTGGTCTGCAACTCCTTTCAATTTGGACCAGTATAATAATTTTTGTCTGGTAATGGGTTAAATTGAAATTGATTACACTCTAAGCAATCATTTCAAATCAAAATCAATAGCATTTAACAGAAATGATAAATTTAAAGTAAAGAGAATTAGAATGCAGCCATACTTGCATAAAATTGATTGATGTTTGCCATTTCTTCAGCAACAGGTTCAATTTCTTGAGAATTCTTTGGTTGATGAGTTCTTATTTTCTTAAGTACTAGTGAATTTAAGGAACTCAGAATAAGAAAATTAGTGATTTCTTTTCCATTTTAACTTTGAAGCAGAAAATGTATATTTTAGCTGTTTCTATAAGGAATTTGAGGGAGAAAACATGTCATTACTCAACCATTACATCCTCATTGTTATTTGGAGATTATAAGAAAGAGTGTAAGCTTTGAGAGTTTTGTAAGGCAGGGCTAACACATTTTGCTATTTTCCAGCAGGAATGTCTGAAATTGATCTGCTAGACTGTCATCAGGATATTCTATATATAGACAGACTTTTAGAGACAGAAACCAATTCTTGGACTGGACACCTTTCTGAAAAAAGAGTTTAACCCTTGTTATGCTAAATAGAATCCATGCAAGAATTACATTTAGATCAAAGGTCTAAAAGAAATGGAAGCACTCTTTTGAAATGAATCGATTTAACCACTCTGGATTGAAAGGTACAAACAGGTGGTTTGTACTAAGATCAGACTGCACTTTTGTGCAGACTGATCTTTGTCTATACCTCCTGCAAAGTACAGGAATATTCCAGGTTCAGCATGACAAGGGTTAAAAAAAAAACCTTATATAAATCATTATTATTTCCGGTGATTTATGCAAGTTACCCCTTCCAATGTTTTTGGTTCTGGTAAATTATTATTAGAAATGAAAGAGACGTACATAACAATGAAATTGTTAACGTGTAATAGTTTGCCTACTGGTTAGATTGTCCTTGTTGACTTGGAAGGGTCACATTCTAACAAAAATTCTTTATTGAATGAAAGATACTTTAATCTTTTGCAATATCTTTTTGCTGTCAGCTTGATTGATAAAGATTTAATAATTTCTGGTTACTGGTATATACGTTTTGTTTTTAAAAAACATAGATAGATTCAAGAAATTGTATTTTTCAAGAGGTTGTTTGGTTTCATACCTTGATTAAAGAGTTAAAAACAACAACAACTGAAAAATGAGAGGTATGACAGTGGTCTTTCTTTTTCATATGTCAAGTAGAAGAAATGTCATGCTATCCTAAAGGTCAATAGCTATTTCAGGAATTTTTTCGATAAATAGTGTAGCTCGTTAAACTATATGGATTTTTGTAAATTTTGATGTGTCAATTGTTCTATAATATTTCTTAATAAAAGATCTGAGAACTGGTATGTATTAATTAAATTTATTGATTGAAAAGGTTTTTCACCAAACTGTGTTACATTTAGATTCACACAAAAAAAATGTCATCTGCAACTTCCTCAATGAGGGACATTTAGTCTGTAATCATGTTATTTGGAAATGGGTTAAGATTTGATAAAAGAACTTAAGGACTGCCCATTGAATTGATGAATATAAAATCAGTTGACTTATAAAAACATTCATTTAGATCAGAATTGATATGTAAACTCTGACATTTATGTTTATTTTGTTTGTTTGCTTGTTTGTTTGTTTGTTTTGCTACTGAAAGATCCAAACTACAGCTTATTCAAGCTGCTGTCATGACACTTAGGTTACCAACCAATAATCTGTGTTTTATTATGAACTGCATTAATAATATTTTGGACATATTGTCTGCAAGCAGTAAACTTAATGCAAAAATTTACCGTGTTGCTGTTATTCAAATGCGTTCAAAACTTGTGACTATTATTTGGGATTCAGCCTCATGGTATTGATCGTCATCAGCTGGTTGTAAAACCAAATTCATCCTTCCAAGTTAAGGTCACTTATCAAGGTCACAAAGTTGGTAAACTTATCTCAAAAACATAACAGTTTGTTCTTATTCAAACTTGTTTTTTGTCCCTGACTCAATCTTTTACAGAATAATGTCATGAATTACCTCTGTTGAACTATAATATCTGAGTTCAGGGCTGTGGCCAGAGGTCTGCCTATTTTTGCTCAACTCTTTAGCTCATTCCCACAGCAACTTTTTAGACTGGTCCAAATTGAAAGAAGCTGCAGACAACAATTTTTTGCTTATTAAATTCTAGATTTAGAGGTTAATTTTATCATAATGAATTTATAGATCTATATAAACCGAACAAGTTGTGATATATAAGTTTTAGAGTATCAAGATTAAGGTGAAAAAAAAAAACCCTTATTGTTTCTTTCCAAACCCTATGCTGTGTGTTCTCAATGGACTTATCTTGCCAATACAATTCATGTGAAACATTGAAATCAAAATCACTCCCTGTGCATGAATGTCTGTATAACAATCTTTCTATTATTCAGGAGAGGACAGTCTATCAGACAGAGGAGGCAGTCAATCACCATTGGACACTTCTTATGACAAGGTAACTTAACATATTAATAAATACACTGTTTTTTTAAAAGAAAAAAAAAAAAAAAACTCTCATAGACAGAACATTTATGGAAATATTTTAGTTTTAGTTTATGTCATTTTCTGCTATTGAAAATGTCTTACTTTGAACCCCTGTTTCATTTCAGTTTATAATTTCCTTTTGGGATCGACAGTAATCTCTTTTGGCACAGCCATTACTGTTGCACTGTGTTGTTATTCAGGAGTCTGAACTTCTGGGAGTGGGAGGGAATCGTGATTTCAGAGAGACATTTGAAATATCTAGGGTCATACGTTAAAGCTAATGTTTTCCTGCTAGTATCTAGTAATAGAATTATAGAAAACTATGTAAGATTTGAGATAAGAAAGGGAAAAAAATACATTCAAACTCAAAAATGTTTCTAATGTGTTGTTTTGGAACTACATGTACATTGTATATGGCCTTTAGTCAAAATGAGTATGTTCCATAATGATCAATCTTCACCATATCTATTAGAATCAACCCATTCCTACTCAGTGACAGATTCAAACGCCCAAAAGAAAAAAAACAACAAAAAAAACTTGGCTATTACAAGCAATTTCTTCAATATCCACAATGTTTTCTATCCCAAAAGTAAAGAAGCCAAATTTAATAAGCTTTAAATTGTAGTTTGCAACTCCTCTTTAGATTGTTGTCAATTTGGACCAGTCTAAAATTGTACTGTCTGGTATTGGGTTTAAGGAAAGCCAATTTTCATGAAAATGTTATGAAACCATCAAATCAACTTCTATCTAGACACAAAAAGTTGAAAAAAGCAGCAATGGTATGAAAATGCTTGATTTCTGTAAGATCTTACATTGGTGCTTACCTTAGAAACAATAAGTATTCCTTCAACTGTTGTCATTTGAGGATTTACTGTGGGATAAAACACTTGTATGTGCGAGTAAATGATTCTTATAAAAGAAATGTGCATATTTGTGCAAATAGCCCGTTTTTCAAAATCTTCAAATTTGATTCTTGCTCAGGATCTGAAAAAAGCTAGACTTGCGGATTGTTCTTGCATTCAAATCTTACCATGAATAAGGAAATGAAACTTAGAAATGCCAAATGAATTTAACTGAAATATAGAAAGTGTGACCCTTGATTTATTGTAAGAGATAGTGTATGCCATAAAGGTACTTATACAGCCTTTGATTGCACAATATATTTAGTAGGGATGTTTAGAGGTGGCTTTCTCGAGGCACTGAGTTTGACTGGACTTGCTTAATTTTTATGAGTGGACTTAGGAGCATCCCTGGAATAAAATGTAAATAATGAGATATTGACAGATTGAAAGACAGCTGGTTCTATTTCAACAAGCACTAGAAATAATTAAAATTTCTCATGATACAAAGAAAGAGGAAATTTGAACCAATCCCTACCTGTTTCCTGTTGTCTCAGATTTAGCAGGGTATTTCTGTGAATAATTGGGATTTTTTTTGTATCGATTGTAAGTAAAAGCCACACACACACAAAAAAAACACACACAGCCATGCAACAAAAACATCTCTCTGTTATTGGAGGTTTGTCACCAATGGGAATTAGAAAATTACAATATTGAAATGGATTTACAGAAAAAAACGTTTTTCCCCTAGAATTTGATATTCAATTTCCATGAGTGTTCTAGTCTGTGAGAGGTTAAAGCTTTCTGAAGAGAACAGGTAAAACTTTGTGATCATATTGCACTGTTTGATGTATAGAAATATATTATTCCTTTTATCAGATTGTCTCTTAATTATAAAATCAATGTACATGTATACTGCTATTATAAGAGCCATTGCTTGACATTTCCAACAATTAAGTAAGTACTTGTATGCAAAGTTAAGACTCAGATCAGCCTGTGCACCCACACAGTCTGACCGAAGTCTTCACCCTGCATCCTTTTGTTAGATGATGATACAAAGTTTTGTTAGATGATCAAAAGATATTATGAAAGGACTGAATTGCTGTAAAGGCTGCTCTGTTTGTGCTTCATGCATTTGTGAAATTGTTTGAAATGTCACAGACTCAAATTTTTTCTGTTTTGTTTTATTTCTTAAATTATTAAGCAGAATAAGAAAGGAAGATGATCTTTGACCTGACTGTTAACAAGTTAGAATTATTTGGCTACCTTCTGAAGACAATCATTTAAGAAGGGACTTTACTCTGGACAAAATCAAAATCTTAACCATTATCTTCAAACATGTACCAAACAAAATTATTTGTCATATTATTTGTTATATTTCTTCATTTTCCACAATATTTTACCTAGCCTTTGGGGGGGAGGGGAAGCAGGATTGTGTGGCTAGGTTTTTTAAGTAACTGTAATTTATCTCAGTTTTCTCCTGCCATTCCAATTTTGTGAATTGACTTTAAAAAAAAGTAGATTATTAACGGCAAAAAGAAGGGGGTGCAAATAAAAATTTAATGTCTTTAGGGGAAATAATATACAGTGTATTGTTTAACCTATTCCCACAGTCTTGCTTTAAATGTAGTTGTGGAAAACTTTGAAGTAAAAGGGGGAATTTCTAATTACAAGCTATTTCTTCTATTCTCACACTGATTTCTTTCTTAGTTGGTTCAGTTTTAAAGGAGACGGCGGCACTCATCCTTTCTGACTATTTGTCTCTCACCAATGGGTCGATAATCGTAGACCTATGTGGGATAGCAGCTGGAGGCTAGGAAAGGATGTAGTGGTAGATAGAAATACCAGGATTCCATTGTTAGGTGCTCCAGCTGCGATATAAGTGGAAGATTGTTGAAAGTGGCGTATAACCCAATTCAAAATCAGTTTTAAAGGAATCTAAAAAAATCTTTCAACTTGTTTCAGTTTGGATCAAACTAAAAAAAAAATAAATCATTTGGTAATGGGTTTAAGAATCTGAATGAGTGACTTAGATCTCCTTAAGATGGGAATCATGTTAGTGGTGCTATTTACATCAAAAAGGACCTTGAAATTCTGAACTTGGAATGTGTTCTGCTTGGAAGTACAATTAGCTATACAAGCCAAAATAGAAAGCAAACAAAATAGGCGACTATCTGAGTAGATTAAAGAGAGAAATATGATTTTATTTATTTCATAGTAATCAGAATGTTATATTATTTTTTTAGTTCAGCATTAAATACACATGTAATTTAGTATATTTCCAGTCCTCCAGATAAGATTCACTTAAATTCTGTATTTTTTGTACTCATTTAAATTACCCTCAGAATGACTTAAACAAGTATAATCAAACTTGATCAAGGGGTCACCTCCCAGCAGTTTAAGGCCTGTGAAAATTGCCTCTTAACCCATTTACACACAATGATGCTTTTTTGATGCCCCTCAAGAAAAACAATCAGGAAAATGTTGTGCAATTTCTTCATTTTCCACAATGTGATCTTATCAGAAAGTTGACAAATGTTAACCTTTGTTAACTTTAAATTGTTGTCTGTGACTCTTTTGCATATGAACCCGCCTAAAATTTTGCAATATGGTAACGGGTTAATTGAGCTAAAATTAACATTCCTGGTAAACTGTCTGCTAATTTTCGAGTTATATTCACACCCCTAATCATGCGGTGGTAATTCATCAGATCACCTTCAGTTGAATCATTTAACCCATTCCAACATACTCCCACCTTTTTACACCCCTTCAGGGAAAAAGGCTTTGGAAACATTGTGTAAAATGAAGAAATTGCTTGTATCAAGCAAATTCTTCATTAACCACAATGTTTTCTGAACTAAAAGAAATTCAATCAATTTGAAATTGTTGTCTGCAGCTTCTTTCAATTTAGACCAGTCTAAAATTTTGGTGTCTGGTAGTAGGTTAAAAAAGAATCAATGGGTTGATGAACAGAGTATGAAATCATGACATCATAAGGTTAAGGTCACATAGTATCTTGAAATGAATGGAGATGGTGGTAGCAGTGTAAATAATCTGCTCTTCATTCATACAGGCTAGTACCTTTCACCATTACCCAAGACATTTTTTGTACTAGACCAGCTAATTATATCCCCCAAAACTATGTTTTGGGGTATATAGGAGTCAGCTTGTCGGTCCGTTCGTCGGTCGGTCCGTCTGTAGCTTTTTTTGTGTCCGCTCAATTTCTCGGCAACAATGGGACGGATTTGATTCAAACTACACTTATGTTATCAGTATCAAGCAGAGATTTGCATATTCCATTTTGGTTACGGTCCATTGATTTTTGACGGAGTTAGGGCCCTTTGGTGAAAAATCGTGTCCGCTCAATTTCTCAGCAACCATTGGACAGATTTGATTCAAATTCACAGAAAGACTCGATATAAGTCAGACATGTGCATATCCTATTTTGGTTATGGATCATTGATTTTTGACGGAGTTATTGCTGTTAATTAAAAAGTCCATTTTTGTTACAGCCCTTTGGGGATAGCACTTGTATATGTACAAGCGCTGTTGGGGGATATTAGTCCGCTTTGCGACAATGTCTAGTTTTTGTAGAAGTATTGAATCAGTTAGCAAAAATAAGTTAAAGTATTTACTAAAATATACCTGTAATTGTCATTAGTCGTAAATACTTTACTTTGAAATCCCTAACCTATTTCCTCTCAATTCCTCTTGACAATTCTTAGTTGATAGAATTTAAAAAAATCTTGGCCATGTTTAGAAGCAAAGATTTTCGACAATGTTTTCTGCAGCTTTTTTCTTTAGGGGCACCAAAAAGCGTAATTGTCTAAGAATGGGTAAAGATAACTCTTTGTGTTTTCCTCTGAGGTGGCTGCCTAAGACAGGTTTGACGGGGCCTAAAATTTGGGGTTTCCATAAAAATAAAAGTTTAGAGCTTTTGAAATGTTATCATAATCTATTCTTTTATCTGGAGTACTGATAAATGTCTTTATGTTCTTGTATTTACCATATGAGTGGTTATTTGTGGACGCAAAATGTCAGAGATCTAAGAAACAGGATAACAAAAACATCCACATCTAAAATTTGCAGTCCTGTATACCCGCAAATAATACTGCAAAAATGTCCATTTATATGGTATTTCACTTGCATGTTGTGTAGATGTTGTAAATGTATTGTAACTTTTCTCTAGGATGTTGTAATGAGGTTTCCTGGGCAGGCTGAACATTCTGGTCGTGGAATGAAGAATGAGATCAGCACGGCCCTCTACTACCCATCTTATCTTGAAAAGGGGCCAGATTATGAAGCAGAAATGAGATATTTTAGTGGGGACACACTATCCCCACAAGAAAAGGTAACTTGTATGAATTTGTTGGACACTAACATTTGCTGTACTCTAAAGGTAGTAATTATATTAGTAATATAATTAAGAATAGGTGATTTCATTCATTTGAATTTGTAATAAAAGCTATCTAATGCTTTTGAAATGATACATAATGATTGATAACATAGTTTAACTGATTCTCATATTTAGACACATCAATTTTACATATTGTTTTTATTTGGGATACATTGAATAGCAAAAAGTATACATACTCAGTGCTCTCAATAAGTGGACATCGACTAATATTACGTCCCGAAAATCAGAAAAAAAAAACTTCATGAAAATCAGACCTGGATGTAAATTGACGTCCAAGATTCTAGAAAAAATGTCACTTGAACGTTTTCAGAAGTTAGATGATAAAGGGTTTGACAAACAAAAGAATATTTATTCTGGCCAAAAGTCGATAAAAATGTTTGTCAATTTATGTCTAGGTCTGATTTCAGGATGTTTTTTTCTGATTTTCGGGATGTAATATATTTTGACTGAATTCACTAGGAGTTTATCAAAATGTCTCCATGGCGACCGATGTAGATTGAAATTTAAATAGATCGTACTTGATTATAGTCTGCTCAGTAACCGAGCTGTCGCAGCATCTTAGACCATTTCTTTTGAAGTAACTCGATTAATAACATGCCGGGCCAAAATCAAACAGGCCCCTTGACATCGTGAATATTGATGTCGGGTCAAATTCATGTAAAACGTAATTTGTCCGATATCTCAAGTCCTGTCTACAAGTTCGTGACAGATACAGAACTCAGTGTCCAATATGCACACCTGTTTTGATTTCTAAATACGTTTATGATGCAAGGTATTCTTTTGTTACTTGACATGATGTCCGTCCAAGATACTCGATTTATCTCACTAGTTTCTGAGAGTTCTCTCCCTTTTCAATGACATCACATGACTGTGTTGTCTGTAAATATCAACTTTTATAAATCAAACTTACTTTCTTACAAGATGCAACTTTGCTACAAGTTTCATTTCTTTTTGTTGTTTCTTTTATCTACGTAAGTGGTGGATATCTATGATTTGACCGGAGACGGTATTAGAATTATGCAGTCTCGATTTTTTTCACCCGTATACCAGTTTCATTTCATTTTATTTCCATTCTACATATCAGAGTTTGTCAAAATCCAGAGAGATTTGCAAACAACAATTACCAAATGTGTCCAAATTTGGAAAATGGTAGTTTTTAAGGAGAGAGAACAAACAGTCTCTTCTTTATCCACATTGACTTTTTTGTGGAGGGGGTATTGTCTAGGGTGTGAAAAAAATTCCTTGATTTTGTGAAAACTTCCTGAAATTGAAACTTGGAATTTTAAAAATTCCTAAAATTAGTCCTTATTGCGAGCACTGCATACTTTACAAAGTAGTAGCAACATAAATGTTGATTTGTTCCTGAAACATTCTGCAATTTGCTAACTGATTGTTGCAACTGCTGCTTCACGGAAATAATGAAATGCCAAAACTTAATCTGATTTCACTACGAGTTCCCTTGTTTTAAAATTTGTTGATTGATATGTAAAATACCAGAATTACAATATGTCATAAAGATTATCTAAATAAGAACTAGAATTAGAAATCAGAACATGAGGGCCATGTAAGGGTGGGGAGAAGATGTTGTTTGAAGTGACAAATCAAAATGAGTTAGATGTCTAAATAAGAGAGTTGTCATTCTAATTTTCAAATAAGTTAATGCTTTTAATTATGATTGTATTGTTAACCCAACTGTATCAAATCTTTAAGTGACCGGATTAAAGTTCTACTGGCCATTCCTAGGTTTTCAGATATAAATCTGTGATTTTCATAGTTGTCTGATTCTCAATGTGTGTTGTCTCACCAAATAGTTTGCACAGAACTCATTTCTGTAGAGAATTAATTGATACTTTAGCCTTGGAATTTCTAAGTAAAAAGAAAAGTGTTGAATAGTTATGAAAACACAAGTAAATGATGTTTAATGTGTATATGTGTATTCTTCAAATTTATAGAAATCTTAACCCTTGTCTTGCTGAATTATAAATCCTACAAAACTGCAAACACTGGAATGATATATTGTGGGTAGTTTTTGTTTTGGATATGCTTTCCTATAAACAACTGGCTGAAAAGGGACAAGCAGGTGGTGTAGACGAAGATCAGACTGCACATATGTCCAGGCTGATCTTTGTCTATACCACCTGCCAAAACAAATATTCCATGTTCAGCATGACAAGGGTTAAAATCCTAATTCCTTATTTTCTAACATGACTTTTGGAAAGTAATCACAAATAACATGGATTGATGCTAAAGGATCAATTATCAAGTTCTGTTTCAAGTATTATGAAAAGAATGTGTGTATGCACTTGTGACTTTGAAGTTGACACATAAAATTATTATGTAAATAGAAAAATGAAGATACTACAATGTTTTTTTACGTAATTTCAAAGATGAGGGGGTATACTGTTTTATTTCTATCCGTCTTTCCATATTTCTGCCTTCAACCAATATTTTGCCCCACTTTTCTTAAGAACTATGAATCACAGTGACTTGATGAAGTGCCTGAGCCAGGGGTCTTTCACATTGCCTACTGAATTCCTGTGGTATGATTTTGTTGTCGAGCCTGCTTGCCCATTTGTGGTGAGCGAGACATAGTTGTCACTATGACAAGAAGGTGTATGAGCGTTAGTGCGTTTGTATGTTAATTTGTCTGTCCGTCCGAATTTGCCCGGACAATTAGTCCTGCATTTAAGGATGGATTTCAAAATAACTTGGCACAATTATTCTCCATCATGAGTAGATGTGCCATTTGAAAGAACTTTTGGGATAGTTCTAATGTCAAGATCACAGCTCAAGTTAAAACACTAAAATTGTGCTTGTATTGAGCATTTCTCCTACAATTATGGATTGATTTCAAAATGAATTGGCACAATTTTTCTCCATCATGAGTAGATGTGCCATGTGAAAGAGTCTTTTGGATAGCTTAAAGTTCAAAGCTCAAGGTAAAACACTAAAATTGTGCTTGTCTAGAGATGATACCTACAAAACTTTGGGGGCTTGACAGGAGTTATCCTGGGACAACCTTCTAGGTTATTTCTAGGCACACTTTTCATAGCAACGTTATACAGATTACAGTAACTTGAAACTTGGTTTTATGTAACCTAATTCAAATCGGCCCAATACGTTATCTATTTCTTGTTTTCCCAATTGGTTTATTTTTCAGCAGGAACATGGTATAATGTCAATTATGTTCCTTGCACATTTTTCAGAAATAATGTATAAACATTCAAACTTGATGTTATGTATTTGCTAGGATTCCTACTCATTGCTAATCAAATTCTGAATGACCTAATATCTTCTTCCTGTTTGACTTACTTTATTTTAATCATTACATGGTAAATATAAAACTTATCAGCAGCCAGACATTAAATCTCAATTAGAAACTTGCTATATAGAAGTCTAACATGTCACATAACAAATTTAGGTCTTCTAGTCTTTAATTTTGGTTGTTCTTTGCCTGTCAGGTCTACTTCTTTTAAATCTTTTTTTTTTTTTTTTTAATAAATCAGCTTGGAGCAGTAGGTGGGGGCATACTCAGTATGAATTCACAGATTCAATATTTTCTCATTTTGTTTCATATTGACATCAAACCTTGGAATTAAGAGATTTACAGCTAAAAGACCTTATTGAAAAGTATAAAAAACAAAAGAAAAAAAGAAAAAAAATCCAAACTGAGATTGCTCAGAATGTTTGATAGGTCATTACTATGAACCCTATTGAGCTCAAAATTACTGGAAAAGGGGCCTTTATGGCAATCGCTTTGTTCA
Source organism: Fragum fragum (assembly GCA_946902895.1). Classification (NCBI taxonomy): domain Eukaryota; kingdom Metazoa; phylum Mollusca; class Bivalvia; order Cardiida; family Cardiidae; genus Fragum; species Fragum fragum. The sequence goes on along the minus strand of OX336365.1, from coordinate 60,849,627 downwards.
CACTCACCAGAATATTTGTCATGTAACTAGTATGACCCCTGTTGACAGTAGTAGTGTTCGATTAGGAAAGCAAAGGAAAAGGACCTTACTGACAATTTCTTTCTTTCCACTATACGGGTCATTATTATGGCTCAACCTTCGTTAAACTTGGTCAAAATGTTTGACAGGTCATAATTATGAACCACATTGAGGTAGGGAATGTATGAAAACTCTAGAAGCCTCCTTTTTTGTCGAATTTTGATGAAACTTGATCAGAATGGTTGTAAGGTTAAAAGAATCCCCCCTTTCTAAATGGGAAATTCTGCATGAAATCACAGGAAAATGAGACTTAATTACAATTTACCCATTACACTTTAGGGGCCTCGCCTTTTTAAACTTGGTCAGATTATTTTACAGGTCAAAAGGCTGTACCCTATTAAGAATATGAACATTTCATTGAAAAACTTGGGAAAAGGGACTCTATTGACAATTTATTTGTTTACGCTCTTTAGGCCACAAATTTGTATCAACCTTGATGTAACTTGATCAGAGTGCTTGTCAAGTTGTAAGGTTGAACCTTAAGTATGATCAACATCAGTTTTCTAAGTCTTTTTTTACCTTAAACTAGAACCACTATTGAAGTATCAGTTTTGTTTTACCTTGTTTATTTAAGAACCTAGGTGAGTTATTTGGGACCAACTTTACCCTCTTGTTTTAATTACTTTCACTTTTGAGAATCCAGGGTATTTCATTTTTGAGATATTATAGAGAATCAGTTGTGTCATTTAAGAATGAATATTGTCATTTTGTGTTGAAAATTTTGTAACTACAGCTTGAATTAAGCTGTACTTATGATATTTTGTACGTCCAACAATAATAGTCTATGACTAATAACTGCTGAAAGATTGTGTCAACTTTATTAGTTACATGCACTAATTGTTGTTTTAAATGTGACCATTTTTATTGTGAATTCTTCACTGTATCATTACAAAAATTTGGTAATCGCATAGAAACTTTAAATGATACAGTAAAGGATGAATGTTTGTTGTCTTGCACTACACCAGGAAAAAAGGGTTCTTTCTGGAGATTATTCCACTATGGGTTCTTCTGATTACTCCACCCTTGACTCTGAGGGTCCCAGGAAGCCCTTACGTTCAGTAGATGCCAGTATGAACTCATTAGATGCTGATGATTATGCCACGGATGATTTAATGAAGAAGGTAATACTAGTGATTCGAAGCCTAACTCCCTGTATGGTATCCAAGTGATCAAACATTGGCAGTAGATTTTTTTGATATAATACAAGGACTAACTTGTATGCTATCACCAGATCAATTCTTACTTTAATCCCAAAATATTTATTATGTTAGTAGGTGTAAGTAATCATGATGAATGTATGCATTTGATATATGTCAGCTCTTGAAAAGTATTAAGGTTTCTGAAGATTACTCTGTCAATATAGGTTTTGGAAAATTGAATTAAAGAATCTATACTATCAAAATAAAATAAACAAGTAAGTTATATACCAATTTTTTAAAATCTTTACTGCTCTACTTCCCCTAGAACTTGAATTTGAAGCTTGAATTAAATTAAAACTTCAAACCATATATTTCTTAATTGTCCACGGCTTAATAACTCCCTAACCAAGTATTCAGTATTAACACATTAATCCATTATTTGTTGATGCTCTGGTGTCAAATAAGTTGCCATTAACCTAAGTTTAAGCAATTACCAGACAAAAACAGTTCAATGGCTTAAATCAAAAGATGGTGCAGAGAGCATCAAAACATAGAGCAGAAAATGTTAAAAGAAAGAGAGGAATTATTTATAAGAGCAATTTCCTCTTTTTCTTGAAATGCTCCTATTAATTTTAATCTTCAAAATTAAAACAAGGAACTGTTTGGTATTAGTTTAATTTAACTGAAGGTTCTGACATACATGTGTTCACAGAATGCCTGGGGAAAACCTACATTGTCCTTAAAATCCACAAAGAATCGCCAAGATTTTATAAAAAAGGTTGTGGCATATTGCCAGATAGAAGCTGTGGCAGTACTGAATTGGAACAACCTAACATAAAGACCAAGCTCATTTGGCTCAGTTGGATTGGATGAACAATTTCTTATAGGCTGAGCCATGGTTTTAATGATCATTCATCTTTTCCTTTCAATGGCATTTTCTGAATAAGCCAAGTGTGTTAGGACACCTTAGTGCTGCTGTATGCTGTTGCATGTTTATGTTGTTATGTTACAAGCTAATGTAAATATCTTATTATTTTATGTTACAAACACTTTCAGAATTTGAGCTCCATTTGCCAAAGGCAAGTGAAGCTTTGGTCATGGCATTTCGTCCTTCAATTGTGTGTCTCTGCAAGTTTCTCTAAAAGTCTTCTCAGAAACTATTTGTAGGACTCAATGGAAATCTTAGATTTTATTACCTCAGATGTTTTCGGAGAAAATCTGAGATATTGCTTTAGCTAGTCAATTGCCTGCATCCATGTCTACTTTGTTGCTTGGTTGTCTGAAAATTTGACATTTTATAATATCTCTAGTATTATTGAACACAATCACGTGAAACTTGGAACATATGTTTACTATCAAAAAAATAGTCTATAACAACAAGGGGGATAAGGAACACATCTTTTTAGTAAACAATGATCCTTTTTCAACTTAAAAGTTTTTCCGACTGTCAGGCACTTAGAACAGTCGAGCATTGGTAACCCCATGAGTAAAATTTGTAGAGCCAGTGGAGTGAAACACTAAAGTCATATGATTGAAAAAAAATGTTGTAGGTTTGATTTTAATTTTAAAAAGATGAATTATGGAATATATGAAAGGAGAAATATTATTCAAATTCCTTCTTATAAAAATGCTTTTTCATTGGAAAATGCCATTTTAGGCAGTGCAAAACATTGCTCATGAACAATAAATGGATGGGGAGCTTCAATTACTGATCTATCCTAGTTTCCCATTCATTCATCCATGACGAATACTACACAAAATCTGTATCCTTACTTCTTCTCTATCCATCCAAACTTCTTGTCTGCCAGCCTGTATGCCTATTTACCCTTTTACCTTCTGACCTCCCTTCCTAGCTCCCTTTCCCCCTCTTCCCTTCTTTCTCTTCCTCCTTTCTTATGCCCTTCCTTCCTTCAGTTCTTTTCACCCGTTCTTGCCTTTATTTTCATCCTTTTCAACCCTTTTCCCTACCAAAACTTTCCTATTCCTTTCTTCCAATAGTCACTGCCTTCCTTTGTACATTTCTCATTTCTATCTTCTTTCCTTCTTGTCTTTTCTTTTCTTCATCTCATCCACCCCTATTCCTTTCATTCTTTCCTCCCCTTTTTGGTTGCTTTGTTTTTCATCCCATACTTGTTTCCTTTTGACTGTCTACTACATTCTCAACTTACAAGCCTCATTTGATTTCTATTCTTTTCTTTTCCCTTTTATTTATCCCCTAAATTTCCCTCCCTATACTTTATTCGTTCATACCTGATTTTGCCTTGCCCCCTGGTCCCTCCTCATGCATTTTTGAAGCTGCTAGCAGGAAGTATTTTCATTTAACCCTTTCCTGTACAAACCAGGGATTTTACGTCTCTGATATTATACATGAGAAAACATTGCAGAAAAAGAAGAAATTGCTTGTAACAAGCAATTTCTTCTTTTTCTACAATGTTTTCTTCCCTACTGAATGGTTATTTTCCAATTTAAATCCACTTTAGATTTTTGTCTACAAAACCTTTAAATTTTGACAGGTCTAAAATGTTGAAAAACAGGAAGTATTACATAAACTAAAAAAGCTGGCAAAGATATTTCAACTGAGACCCCATACAGTGATTAAAAGCATGTCTTCAAAATTTAGTAAGAAGTAGCATAAATCATTATTATTTTAGGTCTTCTTAGTCATTATTTAATTAAAGTACTTAACAAAAAAATGATCAATTACAGCCTTTTTTATTTATGGCTTTTATGAATGACAATTAAAGCTGCCTAGCATCATGGAAACTTTTGTTTACTCTGTTTCTTGCAACTTATTTATTTCTGATGCATTTGTTTCTTCACTAACTTGTCTTATACTGATTTACTTCATAAACTTGGCTGTTCTATTTCACTTTTTAATTTTGCATCATGTTTGTGCATGTTATTTATTGTTGTCTCCAGAATGCAATGCTGTTTGGTGAAGATTTCTATGCACGAAAGTCTGTACGATTACAACAGCTTGAAGCGCAAATGAAACGTGACTCACTGGATGCTTTTGACTCCTCAAGGATCGGGATACCTTCCAAGTCAAAATCACACTCCTCAGAACTGATTGACGGGCATGATCTATCACACAAATTTGAATACCTGCCAGATGATTCCGTTGATAAAGATGCAGTCCAGGTATATTTTACCTGTGATAATTAGTAAAGGAACGGAATGTTGTCAAACACCCTTAATTTGAATTCAAATTAGTTTTACGTTTTACTATTTTATGTATTAATGTCTTTCTTAGAGAGCTTTTCTTTTGATAGAATATTTTTTACTGTGTATATCCCATTATTTTTTTTATTCCATCTATTTATGAGCTTGGCTTTTTTCGAAGAAAAGCCAAGGTATTGCTATAGCCAAGATGTCACCTTTATCTGTGTCTATATCAGCATCATAGTCATCAAACAAATCTTTGATCTTATTTCACTTTTGCTTTGGACAAGACCTTTCTGCTGTTCAAGGTCATTGGTCAAGGTCATTTTCCAAAGCGTTCTTGTAAAAAAACATTGACATTTTCCTATATCTATATATTCCTATATATATTTAAGAACCTGCATCTGAGTGTTAGCATCCCCATGTGGTACTCTTATTGTCATTGTAAACTTTTTGATTTGGTACAAAACTTGTGTTTCTGATTAGACAATAGTGTAAAGCCAAAATATTGACAAATAATTAGAAGGATATTGGAAGCTTGCCTGAATCAAGAGGAGACTGCATGAGCATGTTTGCATTGGGAAGAATAAGAGAGCTAATGTTGGGTCTAGTCTTTTTTAAAACCTTTTTACCCTTTAGTCTGTTTGTCCATCTGTGCCTTAGTCTGTTTGTTAGAATTAAACACTGAAACATAAAAATTTCCATTACTTAAAAACTGTACTTATTTTGGTACAATATTGCCTTGAATTTGTATTCATTTGCCAACTGACAGGTTAAGGTTGTCTTTCAAGGCTATAAAGAATAAAGAGTCAAGGTTAAATTTTAAAATGGGTATTTGGGTACCTCACTCGATTTTTTGATACATGTCTCACTGATTAAAACATTTCTAGATAGTTTATATTTGACCTAAGCACAACCTACTTATGGTGAGCTTTTATGATACATTTGTACTTGTATGTCTATTATTTGTTGCATGTGGTTTGGGTCAATAGCTCATAACTTTGACCCTTTCTCAAACTTGCTATAAATGTTTGTATAGTCACAAAGAAGATCCCTATTTTATATTGTGACATTCCATGTGATATAACAGGGAAAAATAGTCTTAATGACGGTTTCCCTTGTTGCCAGTCTACAGGTCACAATCTTGGCTCAAATGTTTTGAAAATTTTTTAGTCACTATTCAAGATTGTGTTCATGTCTGGGACCTTGTCTGCATCTGGGTCAGCTTCTGGGTCATCATCATCTGAACACCTCAACATTTTGTTACTGAACATGTTCACTTGAAACTTCTAGTATATATTCATTGTCGAAAGAGCAATCAATACCAACAACAAGGATAACTCTAAATGTAGTTGTTTGAATGATGCCCTTTTTGACTTAAAAGTTTTACCCACTATCAATCACTTGAAAACCTGAATGTGGATATCTTCATGCAGTGCTCGTGTTAAATGTTTTCTTTACATTTTCATCCAGGTTTTGTTCATTTTGATGTGCCTATACAACACCCAAAATATTACATTTATGTAGTGATGTCCTGTAATTATCCTTTTATATTGAGGTGATGGTTTATTCAGACCAAAATATATAGCATTTTTGATTTGAATTTTTTTTTTCTATTTCTACTAAGAGATTTCCAAAGATTAATTTAAGAGACTACATTATACCTTCAGGCCTTTCAGTGAATATTGTCTTTCTCTGATTAGAGCTTCTTATCACACAATGATTGAGTTAAACATATTAAAGCTTAAATTCTAAGTACAAAATATGAGACAATAACCTTCATTAGTTTATTACTAAGAAAAGCACAGAAAAGAGTAGCATTATGAAGCAAAAAATAAGTTAAGATTATAGGCAGTGTTATGTTAATATTTGTTTTCATTGGTTTGATTTGACATTAGGCACCCCTTTAAAGATTGTCCATAAATGTTGGAAAACTTTATATGCAGATGATACCAAAATAAGATATTCTAAATTTCAAATCAAAATGAATACATTGCTTTATCTGGAGAAAAAAATATGGATAGACTCTAGTTCTGTGTGCTTTAGTTAGTGTAGGCTTAGTTTATACTAATTTATTTCAGTTTCATTTGTAAGAAAGCTTTAAGCTTGCAGAGTTGTTATCAAGCTTTCACAGTCCAAATGTTTTGACATCCCATAAAGTGAGGCAGTGGCTTAGAAAAATAAAAGTGTGTAAACGCAAGCTCTTTATAAAGTGTGTTTCCCATGTACACACCATAGTGGGGTGTGAATCCATGATTTTCAGATCAACAATCAAGAACCTATATCATTGAGGCAGTCAAGGCTTTTAGTAATTAAGATAAGACAGTAAAGAGCTAATAATTTTGATAATGATTCATTAGTTTTATCAGTGACAGAAGTGTATTGCAAACTTTCGTCTTTTATCAGTTGCATTTTTGGTTTACTGATAACAGATTTAAAATCTTTGACTACTTCATGATTCCAATTGTAATCCTCACTAATGATGTATAAATGTTTTGTGTCATTGTCCATGAATGTGTTTATTTTTAGCTTTCATGGTTAAAGTCTGCAATCCTGTCATCCTTTGTCTAACTTCAACATCTTGGGTTTTTATTCTTGAGGACATGATTTTGGCTCGAACATCATGAAACACGCAGAGAATTCCGGCCTAGTTTTAAGAATTAACTATATTGAAAATGTAAAAGTTCAATTGGAAAACAAGGGAAAAGGGGCCTTAATGACAATTTTGCTCTATATTCTCAAATGGTCACTATTTGGGCTCAATTTTCATAAAACCTGCCAAGGTTATCTATCAGGCCAAAGGAATAGGAAGACCATATTAAAATTTGTGAAAACAGTAAAAAGGAATAAATGACAGCCTCACTGCTTACTCTTTAGGGGTCACAATTTTGATGATTTACCAAGATTGTTTATCAAGTCAAAATGGTACTCTTCTGGTAACCCTGGTATAGGGCCTTAATAATAATTCTGCTGTTTACACTTTAGGGTCTCTACAATTTGGAGACTTGCTCAGAGTGTTTTTCTTGATATCTAGGTCAAGTTTGTATATAAGTTCAACTGGTCCAATTTTAGATGATTTTACTTAACCCTTTCCTGTATAATCACTGGTTTTTACGTCCATGCAATTTTATACTTAAGAAAATATTGCGATAAAAGAAGAAATTGCTTGTATCAAGCAATTTCTTCTTTTATCACAATATTTTCTACCACATATAATGCTATTGTTTCAAATTGCACTCACTTTTCATTGTCGTCTGTACAATATTTCAAATTGTGCCAGTCTAAATTTTCGAGAAACAGGAAAGGGTTAAAAGGGGACACAATTTTGACTCCATCATTGTTATATTGGATCAAAATCTTTTCTTTCATAATACAGAGGTCATGACTGTACAGGTAATGATTAGGAAGGCTAAACAATAGGGTAGTACCGTTTTTTTCCGATATTAGAACAATATTTCAAAAGTCTTATGCAATGCTCGTTTCTTCAAAGACTTTATGCATTTCAAAATTTAAGGCTCAAGATATTTTACTGAATTACGAACCTAGGTGAGCAATCTAGGGTCATTTGTTTCTTTAAATGTCTTAAATTATGTATAAGTTTTAATGACCTTAGATGTTAGAATACCATACATTTCTTCATATAATAATCATAGTAAATGATTTTCTAGATCACAATTCTGCTTTAAAATTTGATACATTAAGATCAGTCAGGGTTAAGAAAAGATATAATGTACTGTAGACTGAACATTCAAGTCAGAAAGATGTAAAAACAGCATAATCTGAGTGGCCTGACCAGAATTGGTGCTACTTTCCCTATACATTGCCTTTTGTCTTTAACCCATTCCCACACAATGACACTTTTTGACTCCCTCTTAGAAAAAAGCTGTAGAAAGTAGTGAACAATGAAGAAATTGCTTTTTACAATTTCTTCATTATCCACAATGTGTGGATTGTTTGGTAATGGGTTAATTTATTGCAAGTTGCACATATTGAGCGTCGATGAAATGCTATCTTTTCTGACATTGATTAATCACTTACAATATCTGGGCTTTGTTAACATTTGACATCATGGGATTGTATTCTATCATAATTTGTATTGATCATAAGCACTCTAATTCTGGATGTCTTCAAGTGATCATTTCTTCTTCTAATGGATGTGAAACAGTGGGAGGAGGATTTTTGTCATAATGTTTCAGATGTAATGAATATCTCTTTCTTTACTAATTAAGTATAATAGCTAAGTGATCATCTGTATTGCTTTACTATTGTATCTAATCCCATGCATTGTTGTATATGCTGGAATATCAAATGGTATTAAATTTGCAGTAGAAAGAAGAGTTAACCCATTCCCTCACAATCATGCTTTAAACACACCCCCTAAATATGAAAGCTTTGGAAAACATTTTAGAAAATGAAGAAATTGCTTGTTACAAGCAATTTCTTCATTTTGCACAATGTTTTCTACTGAGAAAATTGAAGAAAAAAAATCTTAATTTCATAAACTTTATAGTGTTGTCTGCAACTCCTTTCAATTTAGACCAGTCTAAAAATTTTCGATCTGGTAATGGGTTAAATTGTTCTATGATCTTCCCTTGGTTTTTAACCTTCTGAAGGATAGGCATAGATACTCTTGAAGACAGTTTAATATTTCATTATTCAATTTTCATATTCTTTGTTTGAACATTTCTTTATGGGATACATGCTCCTCCCTTTGACATAAGTGTAGAACACTGTTTCATCCTATGCTCCTTCCTTTGACATAAGTGTAGAAAACTGTTTCATCCTCATCCTGCCGAATGAAATAGCAACCAGGTAGTATTGACAAAGATCAAACTAGTTGTATTATGCAGAAAAAATTCTTATGAAAACATTGTGGAAAATGAAAAAAGAAAGAGAAATGCTTGTTACAAGCAATTTCTTCATTTTCTAAATTTTTCTACAATCTGTTCAAATGTTAAAACTCTAAGAGGCCACATTTATGAGACAAATATTATAGAAATTCCTTGAACTGAAGATTATGGTCTGCAACTTCTTTGAAATTTGACAAGTTTGAAATTTTGTTGTCTGTCAATGAGTTAATCTCCCTGTGTAAATTGCTGCGAAGAAAGGATTCACATTATGGATTCCTACACATACCCTTGTCCTGAAAATGTAGGAATAAATCTGAGATCAGCATTGTATGAGAAGTTTTTATTTCTCATTTTACCTTGCAGGATTACATGGAAGCTCAGATGATAGGAAGCTATGAGGCCCCTATACAGGCAGTACAGGCAGACAATCGTTACGCTGCCCCACCGAAATCTGAGGGTAATCGCTATGGATCTTACAGTGGATCCTCTTTCAACACACATTTCGATCCGGACAATGTGACCATTGACAAGACTCCAGTCTACTCTGGGTGAGTGTAGATATTTGTGATCACGATTTATCTTCTTTGGAAAATAGAGGGAACTTCTGTTACTGAATAGCACATGACAGAATAGGAGTATAAGTAAATTGATGGATCGGGGCTGTCAAAAACAAAAATTAATAGACCAATCAATTCTTACGTTTAGGCGGGAAGTGAACTTTGCACTCCAACATCGGTCTATATTTTTGTGAAGCATTTTGGTTGGTTTTATAACTAAACGTCATAGTTTAACCCTTGTCATGCTGAATATAATCCATTCAGAGTTGCATCCAGGCCGCGCGATTGCGGGATTCCCCCGTGTTTTTTAATCACTCCCGCAACCTCAATAATTTTATGGGGGAGTAATCGCGCAACAATGTTCTGACTCCCGCAGCATCCATAACCAAAGGGGCGGTATAAAAAAAAAAGTGAAAAAAGACTAATGACGATTAACTGTTGACAATATCGTACTGCTAAAAATAGCTCCGATCATCGCTATTTATAACCATTACGACACATCGTAATTAAACTGGTCCCCGAATTCGAATCAATGTGTATAAAATAGTCAGGGAACCAACAGTGGAGCATGCGCAGAAGAATCCTTCCGTTTCCGGCTTAAGACAATCATGTCAAACTTGACAAAAAGTGTTGATTTAAATCAATCTGAATATCACCATCAGGCACCACCAACTTTTTTATGGGCCTCGATATCGGCGCTTTATCATCGTAATCGACAGACTAGAAGAAAGACCACGAAAGCCAATCTTGTCAGCTCTCGGGGCGAAAAATAAACGGACTCTGTTTCATCCAGACGCAAAATTGCAGAAATCGTGGTTGAACAATTATAAGAGTTAGAAACACGAGGAGAAAATGAAATCTGGGATGACTGTTATTTGTCTTGTGATAAACCTCGGGTAAGAATTATCCATTTACTGCCGGATGCACAAATTTCTATACTTGCACACATTTAAACATTTAGTCAGACCACATTTACTAAGGACAGTGTGCATCAAAGTGAGTTTGTCCAATATACATGATAAACTTCAGTTAAAGAATAACTTGTGCTATGAGAACTGCTTATTATATGACTAAGACAGATAAAGCCTTCTGAAATGTTGGCTCTACAAGAATAGAGTGGGTTAGACTTGAAGGATTTAAAAGTGGGTGAAAATGTTTCAACATATACATCAAGATGACATTCAGACAGTAAAGACATGTTTTTGTGTGCTCTGACATTCTAATTAATAAAGCAAGTTATAAACCTTCTATGGACTTAAAATTACATGTGCTTAAACAGGAAAATATACTGAATGAGAAAATGGATTTATTTTCAATTTTTGGTAATTAATTTTGGAGATATTTTGAGTTAATTAAAGGTAATTAAGAAACATTCACAGAAAGAAATTCCACTTTTCCTAAAACTGGATCTGTTAAGCTTGGATTTATCTTAAACACCTGTGTAAATAATTACTATCCCTGGACATAATCCTATCAATGGTGTTAATTGGTCAATCATTATGGACTCTACAGATTTTGGGAGCTTTAGTGGCTTTTCAGAGATAGAAGAGTCAATAGATTATATTGATCCTAACGATGGGGTTTTGTATGATGTATGTATTAGTGACTCCTCTGACTGTATATCAATAAGAATCTTTAACAAAAGTACACAGGATGAATTATTGGAGTTATTAAAGGGATTATACCCTTTCACATACAACAAGGATTCAACTGGCCTTACCACTACCTTCTATATTGATGAAAAAAAGGTAGTCTTAACATCATACTTCACAAAAACCTTTCTAATACAAGGTACAGGATGTGGCATTTGGAAGAAAACTGTCTTCAGAAAACTAGCAGAGAAGCTCGACAAACCCACATTTCATAACAAAACCAACGATAAAGCAGAACAACATGTATTTCAACACCATTCTACCCCAGAGTCACAAAAAAATACAGAAACATCCAAGTTTGCATCATTTAGATTTCTCTCATCAATTTCAAAAGCACTGTTTAAATCATTTACCAACCAATCTCCACCAGTAGTGCAGAATAATCACAGCTCAATACCTGTTCCACACCACAACAACAAACAGGACCACGATATACAAAATGAAGATCCAGAAACTAAAGTTAAGTCTGTAATCTCCACACTTAGTTTTAATGATAGTCAGTTTGGCAGCTATGACATGAGTTCAAAATCCATATGCGGCACCATGCAGGAGTTTGATAGATGTGGTAATGTAGAAAGAAAGGACAGGAAAGACAATTCTACAGAAACCCAAATTATGTTAACAGTATCGAGCTGCACTCAAACTAACAAGATGGTTTCAAATGAAAAACTCTCAAAAAAGGTTGAGGAACAAAGAAAGCAAATAAACTTATTAACTGCAAAACTTAAACTACTGAAGGAAAACAACAGGCAGAACCCACATGAAGAATTAGTTAAGTTTCAAACAGAAAACATAAAGTTGAAGAACCAAATTGTTGATCTCAATGCTCAAATTCTTGTTCTTGAAGAAAATGAAAGGTCCATGAATACTATCATAGCAACACTTAAACAAGACCGATATGACAAGGAGAATTATGAAGAAAAACATGTAAATCCAACCCAGGAAGCACAACTTATCAGCATGCAAAGCACACTAGCTGAATTCAAAATTGAGATGGACAATATCAAGAAAAATCTCTCAACAACAGCCAAGATGAGTGACCTTCATAAACTAAAATATGAATTACAATCAGACCTAGCACACAAAAACTCCTCAAAACCCTTCAACAGTAATCCCACCTCCAGAAAGCCAGTGGAAGACCATAGCAAATCAAATAAAATAGATTCAACCAAACCCAAAACTGATATAAAAGCAACAAGAGAAAGGAAGAACACCAAACCAAAACTGTGCATTTTAGGTGACTCTGTCACAAAAGTTATACACCCTGGTAAATTTTCTGGACACATATTAGAAACCAAAATAAATTCACAGCCTGGAGCAAAAATCCAAGATATTCGAAATACGGTTAATAGCTCATTTTCAAAGAGTAAATTTGCTACAGAATGTGACATGTTTGTTATTCACGTTGGAATAAACAATATCTCTGAAGCAGAGAAAAGTGAAGCAATAATGAAGGAGTATAAGCAGCTTGTAGCAGAGATAAGAAGTCTATTTCCTACAACCGCAATAGCTATATCCTCAGTTCTGAAAAAGAAGCATGATAAGCTCTCGTGCAAGATCATAGATGATATTAATGTGAAAATTAGGCAAATGTGTGACGAAAGTGATCTCATTTTCATTGATAATAGTGAAAAATTCTCCCACAATGACGGAAGTGTAAATAAGAAATTGTATCATGATGAAGTGCATCTAAACAATAGTGGTGCTGCTGTGCTGTCTGGAAATATCAAACAAGCCATATACAAGCATTTCCAAATATCTCACCAAAGAAATCCAGAGCCTGTAAATTTTCTCAAAGCCCGACCGAGGAGGAGAAGACCATACCTGAACCAAAGCTACAACAACCAATGGTCCCCACCGTTTTGGGGGCAACCATACTTTTAAATTCTGACTCTCAAACACTGTTTAGCAATCAATCAGTAGAAGACTTTTCATCCAACTCAAACAGTTCTAAGTTAACTCACAAAAACATTCAATCCATATCCTCTTTCCTTGAACATACTACCAAAAATAATTCTGTAGAACATTTCTTTGAAATAAAAAATGGACTTAATATATTCCAATTAAATATTCATTTTTTGCGCTCAAAATTTGATGAAATCAAGGTTCTTGTCAATGATCACAGTGAAATTGATATTTTATGCCTAAGTGAAACTTTTTTACATGAAAAGATTGAAAATAATGAAATACATCTAGACAATTATAATATTTTCAGAAGAGACAGAGGCAGCCATGGTGGAGGTATAGTCACATATATTAAAAACAAATTCCACTGTATTCCCAGAAAGGATCTTGAACGTCCTAATATTGAAGCCTTGTGGTTAGAAGTGAGACATTCTAAACAGAAATCTTTTATACTAGGACATATATACAGGCCTCCATCAGTGAATAATAACTGGATCATTGCAGTCGAAAACATTTTGGAAATTCTTTACTTTGAAAATAAGGAAATTATACTGACTGGTGATTTCAATTTTAATTTTTCTGATTCTATATGTATAAACTCAAACTGGAATGATGTAATACAATCTTATAATTTATCTCAACTAGTTGAAACTCCCACCAGAGTCACCAATAATACAGCAACTATATTAGATCATGTTTATTCTAATAAACCACAAAATATAACTAGCATCAGTGTTCCTAAAATTGCATTAAGTGACCACTTTCCTGTTTGTTTTACACGAAAGCTCAATTCTAAAGACTTGCCTAAGGTAACTCACAATACAATTCAATACAGGAGTCTACATCATTTTGACTCTGAATCTTTTTGTAGAGACCTTGTCATTCAGCCTTGGTCTCTTATTGAAATTTATGATCATGTAGATGATTCACTAGACTGTTTTCTTACATTATTTAATAATATTTTAAATCAACATGCACCTATCAAGCAAAAACGAGTCAAACATAACAATTTGCCTGCATGGTACACTGATGAAATAAGAAAGGCTTCAAAACAACGTGATAAGGCAAAATCTTTAAATAATACCTCGCTATATAAATATTGGAGAAATAAAACAAAATACCTAATAAGTCAATCTAAACAGTCTTTTTATAATTCGGCAATCAATGAAAATAAAAGAAATCAAAAAAAACTATGGAAACACCTTAAAGAGATGTCAGGGAAAACAAAACCAGTGCAATCAAATTCTATCATAAATGAACATGGAATTCCAATAACTGATGCAAAGTGTAAAGCTGAACATTTTAATTTACATTTTGCTAATATACTAAAATCTAATCAAAACTGCAATCTTATTCAGAATAATAATTTGCCAAATTTTGAAAAAGATAGTGTATCGTCAATTAAAGTTAATTTTACAATTCCATCAATTGATGAAGGGTTTGTTTTGAAACAAATTCAAAACTTTGATGTAAGTAAATCCACAGGACTTGATGGCATAGGGCCAAAATTTTTGAAGATTAGTGCTGAAATAGTCTCAAAACCATTATCATATATATTCAATCAAAGTATCAAAAATAATGAATTCCCTTCCTTGTTTAAACAAGCTAAAGTCATCCCTATATTTAAAAAAGGGGATAACACAGATGTAAACAATTATCGTCCTATTTCAATCCTACCAGTGTTATCAAAGATTCTAGAACGCCATGTTAGTGACAATTTGAAGGCTTATCTTGAAGAGAATAAACTTCTTCATTCAAGTCAGTCTGGGTTTCGAAGCAATCATTCCTGTGAGACAGCACTCACTTCAATTATTGATACCTGGATTGAAGCCATTAACAATAAAAAGGTTGTGGGCACTGTCTTTCTTGACTTAACAAAAGCCTTTGACCTGATAAATCATGATTTTCTACTACAAAAGATGGCTTATTTTAATATAAGAAATGATACTCTGACATGGTTTCAGTCTTATCTATCAGATAGAACCCAGAAAGTGTATATTGATGGTAAGTTGTCTTCGTCAAAAGCTATTATGTCAGGTGTACCCCAAGGCTCCGTTTTAGGTCCTATTCTTTTTCTGTTATATATAAATGACCTGCCTTTGCAACTAACTACATCATCAACGGACTTATTTGCAGATGATACGACAATTACTGTAACAGGACAATCTGCACTTGAAGTGTGTAAATTGCTCCAAAATAGCCTTTATGTTATTGAAGAATGGTGTAGTAAAAATGCAATGTTGCCTAATCCAAACAAAACTAAGGCGATGCTTATCTCACCAGCAAACAAAATTTTAAATGCAGAAAAATTTCCATTATTACTCCATAATCAGCAGATCGAATTTTCTGAAGTAGAAAAATTACTTGGAGTTCAAGTAGACCACCATCTGTCTTGGGAAAATCAAATTGAAAATGTGCTGAAAAAGTGTAATTCTTTACTTTACCTCCTCACTAGAATTAAAATGTATCTCAGTATTCATGTAAGAAAAATGTTCTTTAATGCCTATATTCTTCCACACATTGATTACTGTTGTATCATATGGGGAAACTGCAACTGTAATCTGTTGGACAAACTCTACAAATTTCAAAAAAGAGCTGCAAGAACAATTCTAGATAAAAATACTGATACTCCGAGTGAAGAACTATTTAAAGAGCTTAACTGGCTAACCATTCATGAGCGAATAATATTCAAAAAATCAATTTTCATGTACAAAGCCTTAAAAGGCATACTTCCATACTATATATCAAGCCTCTTCACAGTATCAAACAATACAAATCTGAGATCAAGCACTAATGCAACTCTTACAATTCCTAAGCCAAGAATTGAGTTTTACAGAAAAACTATTTCATATTCAGGTCCAAAAATCTGGAATCAAATACCTTTGTACATAAGAAATGCTGACAATGTAAAGAAGTTCAAATATGATTTTATAAGGTGGTGGAAGTCTGGTGGGAAAATATCCTTTAATTGATTCAAGTACTATCTCTTGAATTTGTATTTGAATACACTTATGACCTGTAGTTTATATATTTGCACCAATTCTAATCACTCATGCACATGGATAGAGATGTTAACTTTAGTCTGTGTTTGAATAAGAGAGGAAGAAAAGATGTTGTTTTAAAAAGAAAAAGAAGCTTATTCAAAGTTTTTTTCTTTCCCCACAATATCTTGTTTTCCTTTCTCCATGTCCCCAGGTTTAGAATACACCACTTTTTTTCTGTTTGATAATAAACACTGTTAACAATTATAAAAATTATGATGAATTGTGAATAAGGTACATTATTAACCCTTTCCGTTTTTTTTTATAAATTTTAGACTGATCCGAATTAAACGGTTTTGCAGACGACAATTTAAAGTCAAACTCATTGGACAATAATCATATAGTAGGGTAGAAAAGTTTGTGGAAAAGAAGAAAATGCTTGTGACAAGCAATTTCTTCTTTTTCCACAATGTTTTCCCAAGTATAAAAACACAGGGAGGTAAAATCAGAATTTAAACAGGAAAGGGTAGATATTTTCAACTTACTTTTCCATTCTTTAATTGATTTCTAAAATACCTTTTTTTTGTAGATTATAAACATGTATTGACTTTGTAAATATCTGTGGAGGCCCACAGGGAAGACTGGGTTATCCCAACTGTGTTGCCTCGTTAAATAAAGACTTTATTATTATTATTATTATAAGAGCTTAGTTTTTTGCCTCAATTTTTCAGTGATATATCTTGAATTGTGGTGAAAACTTATTAGATTCGTTGTTTACTTCATATCTTTATGAAAGATTTATCAATGAATCAACTTATTGCTTACGGGTTTTGACACCCCCCCCCCCTTAGCATTTGTCACTCCCCCCATTTCAGTAATTCAGTGGGGGAGCTCCCCCTCTTGGAAGAAATCCTGGATGCAACACTGCCATTTCAGAATTGTATAAAAATAAAAGAGCTGAAAGCATTATTAGTAATTGTTGTTCAGATGAAAATACTTCTTTTGAGATTTTATGAACATTTCTGGTTTCAAAAGGACAGACAGGAGGTGTAGACTAAGATCAGACTGCACTTATGTGCAGTCTGATCATTGTCTATACCTCCTGCTAAAACTGGAATATTCCAGGTTCAACATGACAAGGGTCAACTTTTTCAAGCTAAGTGATTTAGAATAGAGTTTAGTGATGAAATATTTTAAAATAGATATAAAATAAATTCTTTTTTTTCTGTGCAGCCTTAGCATCTAATGAGTATTTTACCAACAAAAACAAATTAATAGGAGTCAGCCGTAAAGCTTATCAAGGGAAATAATTTCTGAGACATTATTTTGACTTTCAGAAAACTAAAATGGAAAAGGTAAAATATTTTGCGGTAACCGTATTGTTTTCCTAATGGATTATTTGTGCATGATTTTTACACATGAGTAACCTATATTTGTTCTTGACTATGTGTGCATTGTTTGACTTATTATTTATTTACCTTCCTTGTTGGTTTGATGCACATGCATGGAAAGATCCAGAGCTCATTAGTTCACAATTGTTTCCTGTCTGTCAGTGTTCAATCTAGCTTCACATTTCCTGGGGCCCATAGGACTCCATTTTGGGGCCATTTTTATGCCCAGACGTTGATAAGATCGGGAGATATTTTTTTTTTTACTGATGTCCATCCTTTGTCTGTCTGCAACTTGTATACTTAACAAAAAAACTTAACATTTTTAAGGTCAATAATCAAGGTCACATGTTTTGTAAACTGAACACAAAAAATTAACATTTTGCTCTTATTTGATATATATCTCATATTTGGGATATAGGTTTCCTATATTGATAGGTTAAAGTCATCCATGAAGGTCAAGGTTACTTATCAAGGTCATAATTATTTCCAAAAGGGTTTTTATTAGGGCTTTGCATTTCACAATCAGATCTTGTTAAAACTGAGGGTCATTCACTAATAATTTTAAGTTTGAAAATAGTTGATCTTACTTTTTTCATTCACATGATTTTTGTATGAACTGACTTTGAAGCTATGTCAATTTACCTATAACAATTTACCTTAAATTTACCCTTAATATTCTTCGAATTATTGTTGTACCAGGAATGGATGCTAATGCTGTATGCAGTTTGAATAAGAATAGAATATGCCAATTCCTGCTTGACATTCCTGTTCAAATTGCATTTAGCTACTGAATTACTACTTTCACTTATGTTCTTGGTACATGTATTAGTCTGCTATTTTTGTTTTTTCAGAGGATTATATTTCTCAAAGGCTTTTCTTGATTAGTATCTCAAAAATAATTGGACATCGCTGTAAAAGATAAACATACTTAACCCATTCCCACACAATACCGCATTTTTATGCATGTCAAGAAGAAAAGTTTGGAAAACATGAAGAAATTGCTTATCCACCCTGTTTTCTTTGCCAAAAGATGAATATTTTTGAAATTTCATGAATTTGATATTGTCATCTGCCTGCAGCTCCTCTCAATTTGGACCAGTCTAAAATTTTACCATCTGGTAATGGGTTAAGGGACCCCATACACTATCAATAATATTGACAGCAATATGGAATCAACATACTGATCAATATCACCCACACACTTTAAAAAATTGACAATATTATTGGAAATGTATGGGTGATATTGAAGATAGATCAAAGTATTGATTTAGTATCAATAATAGTTGTAGTTTAGTTGTACTGTGGATGCCTTTTATGACAGAAATAGTTTTATTTTTATCCCTATTTCATATTTTTATTTTGTTGGTTTTTAGTCCGGAAAGAAGGTGAGGTTTAAGGTTCTCTGTGTGTGCAGAGATACAGATAGATGGGGTTCTTTTGATTTCAAAATGATTTTTTGTTGAGCCTGTTTGCCGTGAGCAAGACATATTTGTCACTATGACATGCTGGTGTATATGTTATAGCCTGTTAGCGCATCAATCCGTTCAAATTTGTTCAGAGCCACTGTCATAGTGCAGTCGGTAGCGCATCAGACTCCTAATCTTCAATCATGAGAGTCATGGGTTTGATCCCCAGCGGCAGCACATATCCTTTCCGACATTTCTCTTTCACCAGTGGATGGAAAATTTTAAACCTAAGTGGGATAGCAGCTGGAGGTCAGGAAAGGATGTAGTGGTAGTACTGGTGTGAGAAATACCAGGAATCCATTGTTAGGTGCTCCGACTGAAATACTGTTAAAAGTTGGGTTAAACCCTATTCAATCAATCAATCACAGAGTGTATCTCCTATATTTATGGATGGATTTCAACATAACTTAGCACAATTGTTTTCCATCATAAGTAGACAAGACAAGTTTTTCTTATCCACCGTAAGTAGATGAGACAGTTTTTGGATAGCCTTAAGGTCAAGGTCACAGGTCAAGGTCACGTGTTCAAATTGAGCTTGTCCAGAACTTATCTCCTACAATTGTGCATGGATTCAAAAATAATAAAATTTGGGACATTAAATTTGTTTTCCATCATGACTAGATGTTTCATCTGAAATAAATTTTCTAGTAGCTCCAAGCTCAAGGCAAAATATTTGAGGGCTTGACATGTTGTCCCTGGACAGCTTCTAGATAAACCCATTATCACACAATGGTGCTTTTTAACGCCCCTCAAGAAAAACACGTTTGGAAAACAGTTTGTAACAAGCAATCTCTTCATTTTCCATAATATTTTCTACCATGAAAGTTGAAAAAAATCTAAATTTTCATGAATTTTCAATTGTCATCTGCAACTTCTTTCAATTTGGACCTGTCTGAAAGTTTGTTGCCTGGTAATGGGTTAAACTATTTTTCTCTTAAATATAATGTGGATAGTCATTATTCTTGTGCTAGGGAGACCATTAGATGGGTATACATAAATATTTAGTTTCATTGTATAGTATCGTAACCCCTTCTTATCTAAACTTCTGTGTGTTAATATTATATATTCCAGATTTTGTGTGTATCATTTTACTTTTTAAACAGATTTCAAACTTTAAAAGGTAGAAAAGACATTTTAAAAGCCAAATTTGCTTCCTTAAGCTACTTTTAATGTGAATACCTGAAAATAAAAAAACAGTATGGAATGAAGCCATCAATTTGTCTTATTGACAAGGACTTAACAGTAAAATTATCACTTTGGTAGCCTATCCGGATTGCATTAACCCATTGCCAGACTATCCTTCTTTTAGCTCACATGAGCACAATCTGTTCATAGTGAGTTTTTGTGATCCCTGAATGTCTACTGTGCTTCATTCAGCGGCAATAATTAAAGTGATAACACTCTAGAGGCCACATTTTTGGCTCAAATGTCACTAAATATGGTCTGAATGTTTGTCAGGTAAAAGGATTAGCCCTATTAGAAAACGGGATCACTCCATTCTAAAAAAGACAAAGAGGGCTTTACCAACAATTTCACTGTTTAAACTCTAGAGGCCTTTTATCATGAAATTTGGTTGGAATGATTGTCAGGTCATAAGGATTAAACTTGTAGAAATTAGAACATTCAAATGAACACACAGGAAAAGAGGCCTTATTGACAATAAAGATTAACCCAATTGAAGATGGGAACATTGCATTAAAAAACACTGGGCATGGGACCTGAATTACAATTTCACTGTTTACACTCTAGAGGCTACAATTATAGCTCAATCTTTGTGAAGCTTAGTCAAAGTGCTCGTCGGAACATAAGGATTGACCCCATTTGAAAAAGAAATATTTTATATGAAAACATGGGAAAAGAAGCCTTTATGTCAATTTCACCATTTAAGCCTTAGAGGCCACAATTATGGCACAATCTTCATGAATTTTGATCAGAAAATTTATAAGGTGATAAGGATTCACCCTATTGGAAAAAGGGGTCTTAAAAAAAAATTGCTATTTACGCTCTATAGACCACTTTTATGGCAATCTCTATAAAACTTGGTCAAAATGATTGTAACTTCATAGGGATGAATCCAATTTAGAATTGTGAATGTGCCAATGGAAAACATAGGAAAAGGGCCTCTAAGACAATTTCACTGTTTACTCAAAGATTCTTTTAACCCATTCCAACACAGCAAAGTTTGGACTGGTCCAAATTGAAAGAAGCTGCAGACGACAATTTCAAGTTGATGGAATTTTGAATTTTTTCGTCTTTTTGGATAGAAAACATTGTGGATAATGAAGAAATTGCTTGATACAAGCAATTTCTTTATTATCCACAATGTTTTCCAAAGTTTTTTTTCTTGAGGGGCGTAAAAAGGAGGGATTAAGTTGGAATGGGTTAAAAGATTCATTAACTTGAAATTGTGTTCTGCAAGTTCATTCAATTTGGACAAGTCTAAAATATTGTTGTATGGTACTGGGTATAAAGAAAATTGATAACTGGGAAACTGATACTGAACAACTACAAATGCATCTCTATGATTACAGAATGTTAACCCATTCTCACAGATGAACGATTTTTGACTCCCCTTAAGAAAATAGCACTGGAAAACATTACGGACAATGAAGAATTTGCTTGTGAAAAGCAGTTTCTTCAATGTTCACAATGTTTTCAACCCTCAAACACAATTTTTTCTAAATTCCACCATCTTGAAATTGTCATCTGTAACTTCTATCAATTTGAATAAGTCTAAAAATTTGTTTTGTGTAGTAATGGGTTTATCAGTTGAGACTAAATTTGGCTTTCATATTTTGGACACACACAAAAAATATGAATAGACTTTGAAATGAATGTATAGGGGAGTAAATGGCTCCAGTCGGTAATTTGCATCCTGAGTGATTCATTAGTGATAAACAGTAAATTCCACAGTTGATAGAGATAATGATACAGCTAATGAATGCAGACACCCAAGATGGTGGGGAAGTTGGAGAATTCTGGGCACATAGTCTGTAATTTTCTTGTAGATCTCTCTCCCAAATTGAAGTTGTTTAGAATGTTGAAACAGGCTGTAGACAGCAAATAATGGTTTAAAATATATGAGGTAGAAAACATTGTGAGAAAAGAAGAAATATTTTCAAAGGTTTATTTCTTCGGCACCATAGAAATTAAATATCATGTGGGAATGCATTAATTACCTCCAGTGTATCAAGTTCTAGTTTATTTGTCTCTCACCAATGGGTAGATGATCGTAAACCTAAGTGGGATAGCACCTGGAGGCTAGGAAAGATTGTAGCTGTAGTACTGGTGTGAGAAATACCAGGAATCCATTGCTAGGTGCTCCAGCCGGCGCAATATGACTGAAATACTGTTAAATGTGGCGATGATCCTTTTGGAAAAAATTGTGGATAATGAAGAAATTGCTTGTTATAAGCAATTTCTTCATTATCCACAATGTTTTCTACCCCAAAAGACAAAGATTTAAAAAATTCCATGAACTTGAAATCTGCTACTTCTTTCAATTTGGATCAGTCTAAAATTTTGTTGTTTGGAAATGGGTTAAATAGCATTCCATACTCCAGAGAGTATGCTGTTAATATATTCCACAATCATAGGTTCATGGTAATGAGTTAAATGTAAAAATAATGGTAAAATAACCATGGGAGCAAGGTAGCTCATTCTGTTTGTCATTATTGTTATGGCCAGTTAATTTGACATTTCATCAGATAATAATATGCCAATTAACTCTTACCTTCAAACACACACACACAAAAACCAGAGTCCACAGTGCATCATTTACAGGAACCAAAGTGTAAAGTTGATCTTGCATTAACCCTTGTCATGCTGAACCTGGAGTTTTTCGCTTTTGTCAGGGGGTAAAGACTAAGATCAGCCTGCACAAATGTGCAGTCATATCTTAGTCTACACCACCTGCAAGTCCCTTTTGTTTCCAAAGTTGTTTATGAAACAAATTTCCAACAAAACCATTAACCCACAATTAGTGCACCCAGTGCTTTCAACTCTTTGATTTTATCCAATTCTCTGGAGAATTATATTCAGCCTGATAAGGGTTAACAAGTTACAATAAATAAATGTTCTGGTAAAAAAAATATACATATATACATATAGTTATAGTAACGTTTAATTTCCTTAGCCCATTAACAGATGGCAAAAATATTAGACTGGCTGAAAATAAAAGGTGAACATGACAATTTTTAGTTGATGAGATTTTTAAAAATCCTTATCTTTTGGGGTAGAAACCATTGTGGATAATGAAGAAATTGTTTGTGATTTCTTCATTTCCTTAAATATTTCCACAAAATTGGGATTTTGAGGGATTGGGTAAAATAACTACTGTGTTTTAAAAAAACCCAGAGTGTTTGTTGGCTGTTGTACATGATGTAACACTGTCTGAGAAAGGTTAGTCTTGTGAATGACCTATCATTTTACTAATCACTGAACAAAAGACTTTGTTTTCGTACTATCATTTCTTTGTTCAAATTTTAGTCACACGGTGGACAGTATGATTTGAATGAAATATAAAACAGCCTATCTTACCATTGATTGCAAGTTTCAGTGACTTTCATAATGATATCCAGAGCATTTTAAAAAATGAGAAACGAACTTGAATTTATGGATATATGCCTTCTGTACAAGGCATTTTGATGGGTGAGCGCAAAAAAGTTGTAACATTTTTTCATGCTGACCCTTTGATTTCAGGACCTAACTAATTAAATAATTCTCCAGTTCAAGTATAATTATAAGTGTGATGGAAAAATATTTATAATGTATGAAAAATGCATACTAAAACTAACCCATTTCCAAACGACAAAAGTTTTGACTGGTCCAAATTGAAATAAGTTGCAGACAACATTTTATAGCTGATGGAGTTTCACAAATATCTGTCTTTTTCCCTCAACTCATTCCCACACAATCCCTCTGATATACACTTACCAAGAAAAAAAAGTTTAAAAAACATTGTTGAAAATGAAGAAATAACTTGTTACAACTAAATTTCTTCATTATCAACAATCTTTTCTTCCCAAATAGGAACATACAACAGCACATCTGTTTAAAATGTAAATCAGGCTTATAAAGAAGTGTAAAGGTTTAAAAGTGAAGGATTGATGAGTATCAAGATAATTAAGATTCTCATTGTCTCCTTGAAACTTTGGCTGATTAAAACAATATTCTATCTTCTGTGTTATCTTTCAAACATGAATACTGTGTGAAATTTATGAGAATTTGTTTGATCTTCAACCAGCTAGGGTATTGAGATATGTCTTAGACTTATGTGAGGGTCTGAATAAGACATCAGCACACACAAAAAAATGCTTAGAAAACCTGCCAGTTAGAACCAAGCATATGCCTTTGCTCCTCTAGATAGAGCTTCATTTTTTTTTCTTTCTTGCTTAACGCCACTTTTCATTCATGACTCGGCGGCTGGAGCACCTAACAATGGATTCCTGGTATTTCTCACACCACTACTACCAATACATCCTTTCCTAGCCTCCAGCTGCTATCCCATTTAGGTTTACGATTGACTTCACAAAGACTTGAGCACCTACAGGAAATATAAACCCATAAATAGCCAACAAAATAAAGACTAGTCCGAATTTCAAGAAGTTGGGACGACATTTCAAATTTTGCTAAAATTGGAAAGAAGTGACAAATAGGCAAGAAAAGATTGTGATAAATGAGAAATTGCTCGTGGCAAGCAATTTCTCCTTTTTTTCACAATTTTTTGATAATTGTATTTCATCAGGGCTTCAGAAAGCCTAAATGCGTGGTAATAGGTTTGCTCATAATTGCTCACAATGAGTTGCTGATAAGATTCTAAAGATCCAACATGTGAATACAAATTTTGCCTTTTCTGAGTTTGATTCATAAAAAAATGTTTCTATTTTACCACAAAATTTAATGAGGCTCTTACAACCAAAGAAGAAAGCATTGTTTCAAATAATCTTATCTAAGAAATAAAAGAATGCACAATTTTTGCCCACATGAAAGAAATGCTTGCATTCCTTGTATCAATTATGTAAGTTGCTGTGCTGCAAACTGCATCCTAACAAAACAGTCAGTGTTGCCTGAAATAAACATATGATTGATAAAAAGCTGTTTTACACAAAGATTAGCATGAAAAAGGATACCAATGTAACAAGAATTGAATGTTCGCCAATTTCTGAAGATCTAAAGTGAATGAAGAATGCCTTGCCTTGTTTATGTCTTCATGTATTCACATCTATTCTGACACTTATGGAGCTTACTTTTGTTTTCGAATCTTTTTCTTTGACCCTATTTCTTCCTTAGTGTGATGTAGTTATTTTAGCAAAAAAGTTGTGTGGAAATACTTAATTTACTTTTTACTTTCATTGCAATTATTTCATCCCTTACTTGAGGCAAAAATTATAATATACATGTTAATGAAATCAATTAACTGTAGCCCGTTTCCACGCAACAAACATTTTTGTCCAAACTCAAAGAAGTACCAAATGACAATTTAACCCATTCCCAAACAATAAAATTTTAGACTAGTCCAAATTCAAAGGAGTTGCAGACGACAATTTTAAGTTGATGAAATCTCCAAAATCTTTGTCTTTTAGGGTAGAAAACATTGTGGATAATGAAGAAATTGCTTGTAACAAGAAATTTCTTGATTTACCAGTGTTTTAAAAAGCTTTCATATTGAGGGGCGTTTAAAAGGGTCATTGTGTGGGAATGGGTTAAACCAGTAGTTTAGCTTGTTTCTTAGATGAGAGAATTGAAGACTTGTACAAATTGAAAGAAGTTGCAGACAATAATTTAAAGTTATGAAATTTAAGATTTTTTTCCATCTTTCTGGGTAGAAAATATTGTAAAAAACTGAAGAAATTGCTTGTTGCAAGTAATTTCTTCCTTTTACATAATGTTTTCGATTTTTTTTTCTTGGAGGTCATCATCAAAGTATAAACATCTTTTCTGATAAACAAATAACTTAGAAAGACAGGGTCATAGAAAAGAAAAAAAAATACTTGAATTTCTGTCTTGGAAATGAAAGGATGTGAATTTAATTCTATATACCTGTATCTTCATTGTTCTCTGTAAGTTATGTATGAATATGTATGAACATGGACAATGAATAGGACAAAATGATGTGATAATGAATGTATGAAATTTAAAGATTGAATTGTTTATCCTTGTGTATCTGTCACTTGTTGATGAAAGTACTGAATTATTTGGAACCTATAATTATAATGGTCAACAAAATGCCACACAATCCTGCAACGTAATAGACAATCTAAAGAAATAAAAATGAGGTATAAGCAATTGCAGCAAAAGGGGAAATTGCTTGATGCAAGCAAATTCTACTAATAATCCTATATATTACTTTTTTTCCATTTTAGCCCCTTCCCACACAGCTTTTCTTTTTTTTATCTGCCCCAAGAAAAAAGCTATGGAAAACACCGTGGAAAGTGAAGAAATAATTGTAACATTTATATCATTGTTTTCTTTGGAGAAAGACCAACTGAATTTTAAAAATTCCATTAACTGAAAATTGTTGTTTGTAACTTCTTTGAAGTAAGATCAGTCTACCAGTCTACAATTTTTCTTCTGTTATTTGTTGAACACTCTTTGATTTGTAATCTTCAATGACTTTAAATTTTAATGTCTTGTAATGAGTTAACTCTTTTAAGTCTTGTCATGCTAAACCCGGAATATTCCTGTTTAGGCAGGATGTATAGACATATGTGCAGTCTGATCTTAGTCTACACCACCTGTTTGTCCCTTTCAAGATAGCTTTGTTTATAAAATCAGTTTTCAAAAGAACTGTTGACTTGTAAATAGTGCCTCCAGAGATTTCAATACTTTGATTTTAGTGCAATTCTAAACAGGATTAGATTCAGCATGACAAGGGTTAACATTCAACGTGACAATTCATTATTTTATTTTTAAGTATCCCAGACCTTCTAAACATAAGGGAACTACAGCTTGAAATAAGTAATAAGAGAAATAATTACCACTGATTAGTACAAGAAGATCCATATTATTTTGATGGGAAAAATAAGAAAAAAATAGTGATAAAAAAATTTGGGTGTATATTGGTTCAGATTTACCCATTCCCACACTGTCCTGCTTTTATACACTCCACCCAAGAATTTTTTTTTAATTTTTCTTGTTTACAATGTTTACTACCCTCAAATACAAAGGTTTTCAAATTTTTAGCTCACCTGAGCACAAAGTGCGAGGTGAGCTATTGTGATCGGTCGTCCGTCTGTCCGTCCGTCCACAATTTCTTTAAAATTCTTCTCCTCCTAAACCATTGGGCCAATCAAGCTGAAACTTTGCAGGGATGATCCTTTGGTGAAGTTCTTAAAAATTTGTTAAAAGAATTTAATTCCATCAAAAACTCTGGTTGTCGCGGCATTTGAAAAAGGGAATCTTTAGAAATTTTTTTTATATCTTTAAAAATCTTCTCCTCCTAAACCAGTAGGCCAATCAAGCTGAAACTTTGCAGGGGTGTTTATTGGGTGAAGCTCTTCAAAAGTTGTTAAAAGAATTGAATTCTGTAAAAAACTTTGGTTGCGGCGGCATATGAAAATGGGAATCTTTAGAAATTCTTTAAATATCTTTAAAAATCTTCTCCTCCTAAACCAGTAGGCCAATCAAGCTGAAACTTTGCAGGGATGTTCATTGGGTGAAGCTCTTCAAAAGTTGTTAAAAGAAATTAATTCTGTCTAAAACTCAGGTTGCTGCGGCACTTGAAAATGGGATCTTTAGTTATTCTTTAGATATCTTTAAAAATCTTCTCCTCCTAAAGCAGTAGGCCAATCAAGCTGAAACTTTACAGGGATGTTCCTGGGGTGAAGCTCTTCAAAAGTTGTTAAAAGAATTTCACTCTTGTATTCGCAGCATATGAAAATAGGAAATTTTAGTAAATCTTTGATGTTGTTTTTTTCATAGCAAAAGGCCTTTTTATTTTGTAAAGAGCTTAATCATATGGTTCTCTACCAAGTTTTCAAATATTTAATCTCTGGGGTCAAAAATGGCCCCGCCCCTGAGATCTGAAAATTTGGAAAAATTCTTAATAAGAGCAATTTCAAAAGGCTTCTCCTTTTAAACTGTAAGGTCTAGGATCTTCATATTTGGTATGTAGCATAACTAGATGGTTTTGTACTATATCACAAAAAGTTTTCATCCAAGGGTCAAAAACGGCTCTGACTAGGGGTTCAAAAATTTGGAAAAACGCAAAAATTTGAGTACGTTGAAAAAATTCTTCATCTTAAGGCGGAAGGCATTTATATTTTGAATGTAGCATAGCCTGGCTGTTATCTATCAATTTTGATTGAATTATGCCTATAGGTTAAAAAACACCCCTTCCCTGGGTGTCCAAAGTTCGTAAAAATGCTCAATTAGACCATGTTCAACAGTCTTCTCCTCCCAATCTACAAAGTCTAAGGCATTCATATTTGATTTATAGCATAACCAGATGGTTTTCTACTATGTTAGCTAAAATCATAGCTCTGGGATAAAACATGGCACTGCCCCAGAGGTCAAAAATTTTGGAAAACACCCAATTAAAGCAACTTCAAAAGTCTTCTCCTTCTGAAATATAAGATGAAGGGCATTCATATTTGGTATGTAGCATGACTAAATAATTTTGTACTATGTTATAGGAAAATATGATCTTAGGATAAAAAATGTCTCTGCTCCTGGGATTGAAAATTGCATAAATGGCATTGAAAGGGTTCTTCTTAAATAGAAATGGAGAAATTGCTTGCTTTCTCACAATGCTTTTTTAAACCTTTTTCCCTGAGGGTGACAAAGTCTGGGATAGTTTGGTAATCGATTTAACTATGAACCCAAAGGCATTCATTTTCATTTTAAAGCATTACTGGATTGTTTTGTACAAAGCCCAAAATCTTATATTTGTTTTATTTATTTGGCTCAAGTTGTGTTTTTTTTTATACAAAAAAGGACTGTAATTTGCAGATGCCTCAGGTGAGCGATTTAGGACCTTCATGGTCCTCTTGTTACTAACTTCAAATTGTCCTCTTCATCTCCTTTGACTTTTAGACCAGTCACACTTTCGTTGTCTGGTAATGGGTTTAATCCATTCCCACACAATGGTTCTTTTAAATGCCTCTCAACTTTTAATTTCTTCATTATCCACCATGTTTTCTACCTCATAATACTAATATTTTCTAAATTTCATCAAATAAAAAAGATTGTCTGCAACTTCTTTCAATTTGGACTAGTCTTAAATTTTGTTGTTTGGTAATTGGTTTAACAGGGGTCCTGCGTGCCTAAAAAGCTAATTTGGTTATCAGAATGGTATGTCCATTTGCAAGACATTTTAGAGCCTCAGCAAAGTTCTTGATAAACATGAAGTACACTAATTAACCTATTCCCACACAACAAAATTTTAGACTGATCCAAATTCAAAGAAGCTGCAAAGTTGATAGAATTGCAATGTTTTCCCATATTGATGGAAAGAAAACATTGTGGATAATGAAGAAATTTGCTTGATATAAACAATTTCTCCATTTTCCACAATGTTTTCCAAAGCTTGTTATTTGAGGGACGTAAAAAGGTGGGATTGTGTGCCAATGGGTCAACTTCTTTGATTTGTGAGAGACTCATAAGTTGGAATACAAATGATTGACAGAATGCAGCTGTTAATCTAACAATCAATTGACTTATCAAATCATTCATTTAGACTGGAAGTTAACCTTTAACCCTGACATTTTATGTGAAGCATTCTTGTTGGTTTGGTGACATAAATGTTGTACCTATATCGTTTTCAAGCTGTAGTTACAACATTTAGGTCACCAACCAAACATTTTATTGTTATGTTACAATAGCTGATCATAGATTTCCAAAATAATGCTGTTTAATGGAAATTCTTTGGGGGCTCAGTTGGCATGGCCAGCATCCCTAAAGTTGCAAATCAGATCACACTGATGGAATTGTATGAGCTGAAATTTTCCTTTATCTAACTCTAAGCTAGTTTCTGTAATAAATAATAATGGGATAAGGGTCAAGTTAATTATTTGATTGGGCTCTAGAAGGCCTGGTGTGAGGCCACTATAGGCCGTTATCTCAGTGTGTAAACCTGTTAGTGTACTCTATGATACAGTATATACAAGGACAACATGTGTTATTGTTAACCAAAATATTGCCTTTACAACCTGAAGTAGTGTTCATGACAAGTTGATAGGCAGTCTGTTACATATTTACTGCACTGAAAAATTTACAGCAGTTGTTTCTAGGTTATCAATTAGTGGTTCCGCTGTAAAGGTGTATTTTGCATGTTCAATATTTGTTGTGTATTTGAAATAGCCTGAAGTGTTTTATACCTACAAAGTGGAATTTAATCTATATACTGTACACTGCTGTTAGGGAAAATGGATATAGCATACCTACATAGATAACTTACAGGATATACCACTTCTTTTTTCTTGATTAAAAGGTCTTGTCATTATTTATTTAATATCGGAATATTTAGAGATAGCATTAACTAATAAAATGACTATTATTGAACGCAGCTTCCTGGTTAGTTTTATGGTGGATGCAAGAGGCGGTGCCATGCGTGGGACTCGACACTCCGGTATCAGGATTGTGATTCCACCTGGTAAAGCAGCCATGCCAACCCGTATTCTGTGCCGGTTGATCAAGAAGGAAAAGTTACTCCATCCACCTGTCCTCAATGAAGGAGAAGCTTTAGCAAATAGAATCATTGAAATGGGTCCACAGGGAACCAAATTCTTAGGGTAAGTCTTGGTATGGAATTATATATCTATTCCCACACAATCCTGCATTTTGATGTCCCTCAAGAAACATTGTGGACAATGAAGAAATTGCTCCTACCCTAAATTGTATAATTTCTTCCCCAAAAGAATTAAAATTTCATTACATCAATATTGTTGTATGCATCTTTTTTTAGTGTGGACTAGTTAAAAATCATTTCATGTGGTAATGGGTTAATATCCTTGTAAAGTTCAATCTAAGTCATGAGTATGATGTAAAGAATAGCATTATAAGATATAAGCTTGCATTATCATCCTGGCTGATTGATTCCCTGCATTAAACCCATTACTAAACAAACAAAATTTGGACTGGTCCAAATTGAAAGGAGTTACAGAAGACAATTCTGAATCAAGGAATTTTAAAAATATTTGTAGAAAACATTGGAGACAATGAATAAAGAACTTGTAATAATCCATATCTTCAATTTTCATCAAAGTTTTCAGACCTGTAAGGTGGTTATTTCTCTGTTTACAGATTCATTTGTCATCTGCAGTCTTTCGTGATTTGGGCCCGTCCAATATTTTGAAAAAGGTTATATACTACAGCAAACAATGATTTTGCATTAAAACATTGACACATTTATTTCATCATTCAATGTTTAAACTTCTTTCTAACCCTAGTAAACATTGGCATATAAAAATTAGTGATTACAGATATTGGCATAGATTAACCCATGTCCACACAATGACACCTTCTGACTCCCCTCAAGAAAAAAATTGAGAAAACATTGTTGAAAAAGTAGAAATTGCTTATAAAAAGCAATTTCTTCATTTCCCACAATGTTTTCTACCCTGAAAGTTGAAAAAATCTATAATTTCATCAACTTTGAGGGTAAATTGTCGTCTGCAACTCCTTTCAATTTGGGCCAGTCTGGTAATGGGTTAAAAAGGGTTAAAATCAGTGTTCAGAGAGATAGTATCTCTTTATTAAGTATACAATGAATACTTAAGAAGTGACATGTTAGAAAAACATGACCTAGCTGTAAATTTATATTTTTATCCTTCAGCACATTAGCCAAAAATAGATAGATTTTATTTAACCCATTACCAGACGGCAAACTTTTAGACTAGTCCAGATTGAAAGGAGTTGCAGATGACAATTTAAAGCTTATGAAATTTGGGTTTTTTTTTTACCTTTGGGGTAGAAAATATTGTGGATAGCATTTGTAGAAATTGTAACCAGCAATAAATTCATTTTCAAAAATGTTTTCCAAAGCTTTTTTTTTGGGGGGGGGGGGCAGGCATCTAAAAGTGTCATTGAGTGGGAATTAGTTTAAGGCTAGATTTTGTGGGATGTGACATCTGATCTAAGCTTAACCAATTCCCATACAATGACACTTCCAAACGCCCCTCAATATGAAAGCTTTGGAAAACATTGTGAGAATGAAGAAATTGCTTATTTCAAGCTATTTCTTCATTATCCACAATGTTTTCTGCCCCAAAAGACAGAGATTTTATAACTTAAAGTAGTTGTCTGCAACTTCTTTGAATTTGGACCACCGTCTTAAATTTTGTCGTCTGGTATTTGGTTAAACTGTGCACCAAGTAACTGTATGTATGACTTCTCTTTGATAGTCAGCGATATGTTTATTACAAGAAAAATATTCTTACTTAGTACCTATTTACCCTCATTCTATTCAATATTCAGGGGGTTTGGGGTTTGTTTGTTTTTTATCACATTAGAATAACATGTATACAAATGGTTAAAAAAAGAGAAGAAAAGGTAGTATAAATATTAAACCCTCTTAGAATGCAATGCTTTTTTGGGGCTATATCACCTGGGAACATTCTGTAGAATGGCAAATCAAGATCAGAGGCTGGATGGTCTTGGTAAATAGTATGTTGTCTGAGGGCCAACAAAATGTCTTAACTGCAGCTTTATCAAGATGTAGTTACAACATTCTGCATGTTCAACAATGATATCATTAAATCATGTGAGGCATGAATTGGCCGGAGTCTCAATAGGTTTAAAAAGAAAAAAATTGCTATTTCTTATTGCATAGTTTTACTGCTATTTGGATACATCAAACAGCCTCAACTGTTTTATTATAAAAACATCTGTTAATTTCTGTTTGAATATTTTACATCTTATTTCTGACAATACAGCAATATTATGAATATACCATGTTATGGATGGTAATTTCTCCTAAGCTAAATACCAGGTAATCAGAAAATTTGAAGGCAAATTACTATGTTTCAAAAGTAATGTACCATACCCCTTTGAAAATTGCTAAAAGTTTCGAATTTGAAGGGGGGAGGGGATCTGCAAGATTTATCAAACTAGGGTAATATTCCTCATTAATGTCAGGTATCCAAAGAAGAACTGGGCTGTGCACTCAAAAGCATGTTTTTGCAGAAATATTTTGGCAACGATTCAGTGCTTGGAATTTAGAAAATTTAATTAATCAGAGATATGGGCGGAATATTTCACTTTCACTCAACAAGTCGTGTTTTTATGTCTGCTATATTAAAATGCCAAATGTTATCTTTCAATAAGTCCATGTTGTACGTTGTTCTAGTTGGTATACAAAATTTGATGTCCAGGTTTAACCTATTACCACACAATCCCTACTTTTCACGCTCCTAAAGAAATAAGCTTTGGAAAAAATTGTGGACATCGAAAAAAATTGCTAGTATCAAGCAATTTCTACCATGTCCACAATGTTTTCTACCCCAAATACGAATTTTAGAATTTGGTCAACCTTAAATTGTCATTTGTATTTTCTTTGAATTTAGACCAGTCTAAAATTTTCCCACATAATCTTTTTGACAACCAACAAGAAAAACCTTTTGAGAATGTTTTCTTCCTAAAATCCACCAACTTGAAATTATCATCTGACATTTCTTTCAATTTGGACTATTCTAAGATTTTGTCTTGTGGTAATTAATGGGATAAATGATAGTATCAAGATATAGTATTTATGTTTTGGACTGGAGAGATGACATTGAAACCTCAGGGAACTATCTTTACAGTTAAAGGCTAATGATACCCTTTTCCTTATCCATTCCCACACAATCCTTCTTCTTCATGCCCCTTAAAGTAAAACTTTTTGAAAATAGTGTGGGAAATGAAGAAATTGATTGTTTGCAAACAATCTAGTTATTATCCACAATGTCCCCCCCCCCACCAAAAAAAAAAAAAAAAGATAAATGAGTAAATAAAAAAAAAGTAAATAAATAAAATAGAAAATAAAAATTAATAAGATTTCAAATCTATTAGCTTGAAATTGTCATGGGTCAAAAACTGTTGTTTTAAATGGGTTAAGTTGTAATATGGTATGCAGACACAGTCCCCCACCATCATATGGCAGAGGTCATAATCTACTTCTCAGGGAGTAATGAAGTCCCCTTAGGATTCCCACTTTGATTTTGGGAAAAAAAAGAAAAGATTAATCATACCAAGATGTGATCAAGGTCAAGGACTGCCTCGATGGTCAAGTGGTATAGGTACTTGACTCGTAATCTGAAGGTCACGGGTTGGATTGATTGATTGATTGAATGGGGTTTAACGCTGCTTTTAACAGTATTTCAGTCATATCGTGGCTGCTGGAACACCTAACAATGGACTCCTGGTACACCAGTACTACCACTACATCCTTTCCTAGCCTCCAGCTGTTATCCCACTTAGGTTTACGATTATCCGCCCATTGGTGAGAGACAAATGTCGGAAAGAATATGTGCCGACACCGGGGATCAAACCAATGACACCTATGGTTGAAAATTAAGAGTCTGGCACGCTACCGACTGTGATATGATGGCGGCGTCACGGGTATCGAACCCCACCGTCACCAAGGTGTGTTCATGGGCAAGACACTTAATAGCCAGCCCCAGTTTACCCAGCTGTTGAAGTGGGTAGCAGTGTTGATAAGCCACCACTGCCTCTCTTTCAGGGACGTGAAAAAATCTGGTTTGTTTGTTTGAGAGCGACTCTATAAGTTTAAAGCTTTCTTCGCAATCGAACTAAAATAAATTAGTATAAACTAAGGTCAAGGATCCATAAATCTGTTATGTCTATACTTACTGCCTATGCCTATGTATGTTCCTGATGCCAATTTTAATGTTCATAAGGTATTTCTGTTAATACTCATCAATAAACTCCTATTTTGTTGTCACTAATTTAAATCATCTCAATGAGATCATCCTAAATGAGTACCAACAATATAGGGTCAGGAAAAGAATTATTTATCATGATGGTTGTGGTTCGTTATCCAGAGCTCTGTCAGTTGTTTTGTGTTAACAGATGGATGGTATTGATAGTATATCTATTTTATCACCTTCACTGATCCGAGTCTGTAATGAAGATAAGAGATCATACATGGGAGTATCTTTTTAACCCCTTCCCATACAAGTCCTCTATTTTACGCCCCTCAAGAGGAATCCTTTGGAAAACATTTTTGAAAATGAAAAAAATTCTTGATAGAAGCAATTTCTTCATTATCCACAATGATTTCTACCCATAAGAGATCAAACATTTCATCTCCTTGAAATTGTCTAATTTCATTTTTCTCATGCAGCTTCTTTAATGGGCTAAGACCTGATGCCACAAGATGCTTTCATTGTTCTTCAGGCTAATCCAGTTTTATGGTACTCTGAAGAAAATATGAAATGAAAAATAGTTTGAAAAAAGGAAAAATTGCTTGTAGCCTGAGTTATTGCCCTTGATTTGATTAGCATTGAGGATCACAGAATCTTTGCCTCTGATAAAGATTCAAGTTTTGCATGAGTGTTAGCGTAATCATATTAGAATTATTGCCCCTAAATTTGCATTGCAGAGTTAATGCCTTTTGTGACATGAAATACAGGTACAGGAATTTTTCACCTTTAGTGATAGTTTTCTACCTCAATTTGGAGGAGTTTAGAATTATGTTGTCTAGAGTAGTAGCATTCTGAGAACTATGTTATGGTCTCTGCAATATTACAGCAATAAAGTGTTTCTGCACAATACTACTAATAGCAATAAAGTGACCAATTACCCCATTCCCACACAATGACTCCTTTTTACGCCCCTCAAGAAAATAGTTTAGACAAAAACTGTGGCATATGAAAAGCTTGCTTGTAACAAGATTTCTTTAATTCTATCACTTAAAATTGCCATCTGCAACTTCTTTTAATATGGACTGGTCTAGAGTTTTGTTGTGTGGTAATTGGTTAAAAGAACAAGGGTGCCATTTAGACAAACCTCTTGTTGCAACATAGTTTTTTGAAAAGGTATTTGGTATCAAAATAGATGATAGGGTGTTTTTCTCTACAATGATTTGATTAGTATCTTGGTTAAGTTAATTGTTGATCTTGGCATCAGGGAGAATTGCATAATCACATAAATGACAGTACTTATCTATTACTCATCTTTCTGTATACCAATCAGGTAAAATGTGGTATTGATTAAGCACTTTCTTTTTATTTTCTCCTGAAAGTATTGCAATATCCTTTACAAATGAAAGTCATAAAAGTCTTTAACTAATGTTTGAACCAAGAACGGGTGTCATTTAACCCATTCCCATGCAATCCTTTTTTTACACCCTTCCAGAAAAAGCTTTGGAAAACATTGGGGAAAATGAAGCAATTTCTTCATTATACACAATGTTTTCTACGAAACTTGAGAAAGATTTTTAGAATTTGATAAGCTGAAAATTGTTGTTTGTAGCTTCTTTTAATTTGGACTGGTCTAAGATTTTCTCATGAGGTAATGGGTTAATGTGTGACTCACTTACTCACGTTAAATTGTTACAATTAGAAAGAGAAAGGACCAGAGAAGTCATTTAAAAAGTCCTGCTTTTTCCAAAAATGTTTTATTTGAAATTCAACCCAATAAAATGTCTGCAGTTGACCATAATTATTTGTGAACATAATGACAACATTGGTTCTGGTTTACATGCGAAATATTCATTTGTCATCCAGAAAATGATGTATTGCCTGATGGAGGTAATGTTTCTTATTTCTCTGTCATTTTCCTAGCAAGATCAGGTCTTTTGAAGATAGAAATACTGTATTCCTTCTCTAGCTACCTCCCTACTTGCTATCTCCTCCTTTACCCATTCCCACTTGATAGAAATATACACTAGTCCATATTTAAAGAGGTTGTAGCAGATCATTTTAAGTTGACAATGTTTTGAAATTCTTTGTCTTTTTTTATAGAAAACATTCTGGATAATGAAGCAGGGTTTTTCTTGACCCACTCCTTCTTTGAATTTGTACCCCCCATTTTTCAGATATGACCTCCAAAATAGCTAGACAGCCTTCTTTATCTTATTTGATAGGGGTCATAATGTGGCAAAATGACCCCCTGTTTTGAAAGTCTAGGGAAAACCCTGATGAAGAAATTGCTTGTAACAAGCAATTCATTTTCCAGAATGTTTTCCCAAGTTTTTTTTCTTGAGGGGCGTCAGAAAGTGTCACCGTGTGGGAATGGGTTAATTTGAGACATCAAAATAAGTTAAACCCATTACTAGTTAACACCATTTTAGATAGGTAAAAATTGAAAAAAAGTTGTAGATGACGGAAAGTTTAGAATAAGTATTATATATGAGAATAAGTCTCACAATTGTAGGGTTGAAACAATGTGAGAAAAGGGGAAAAAATACTTATTACAAGCAAAACAAAATGCAGGATTGTGTAGTGACGGATTAAGATAGTGTTATAAAAAGAGAGAATGCAATAATCACAATCTATCCATTTGTCAGCATTATTGTTCAAGACTCATTTTGGGAAAAGAGGACAGTGTTTTCAATTTTTGATGTGATTTTCATACTATCATCTGCACTAAATCTGCTAATTGGTGGTTAAATTTATTACCACTTAATCTAATTGGTATAAAAAAAAAGGATGCAGTACTTAATGCAAGCTAAGTGGTTTTTCCTCCTCCCTCAATTCTTTTTGATTCTTCCCTACTTCAATATAGGTAGCAACTCCAAAATGTGTCTACTAGATTTAACCCATTCCAACAAAAGCCCTTCTTTTTACGCCCCTCAATGAAAAAGCTTTGGAAAACATTGTGGAAAATGAAGAAATTGCTTGGATCAAGCAATTTCTTTATTATCCACAATGTTTTATATCCAAAAAGACAAAAAAATCTAAAATTCCATCAACTTGAAATTGTTGTCTGCAGCTCCTTTCAATTTGGACCAGTCTAAAATTTTGAGAAACGGGACAGGGTTAAGAGTGATAAGGGATTGATAACAGTATATTTCATGATAGAAAGCATTATTTGAAAAAAGAAGAAATTGCATTATCTTTCTTTGCTGACATTGCCTTCATAAAAATATGATTTATGGAGCTTGAAAATCTTACTGACTGTTTTGGTATAGGTAGAATTAACTATTTTAACAAATGTTGTGTATTCAAATATCTAAAATCTCTGGTTACAATACATTTTCATGTTTCAAAGCGTGTTTTACATTGAAACACAACATCCGAAAATTGAGACCACAAAGATAAATGTAGCCTGTCATATGTGTATCAAACCTTCAAGTTAACCGCATTCAGAATTCGTCAAGAATTAATTATGATCCAAATGAAGTAATAAAAAATAACTAGTATAATGATGCATGTTCTCTCTTCAGACCAGTTTTGATTGAAGTTCCTCACTTTGCTTCCCTGAGGGACAAGGAGCGAGAGATCCAGATTCTTCGTAGTGACAATGGTGACACATGGTATGAGCACCCAATGGTGGCCACAGAGGATGCTGTTGCTCAGGCAATGGCTGGAACTTTCGAGGGTGGGAAACCTATAGATAGCATGCTGAGTGAGACCCGTGTTTTGTGTTTTAT
This sequence comes from Fragum fragum, assembly GCA_946902895.1. Taxonomy (NCBI): domain Eukaryota; kingdom Metazoa; phylum Mollusca; class Bivalvia; order Cardiida; family Cardiidae; genus Fragum; species Fragum fragum. Next base: position 60,810,912 of record OX336365.1, on the reverse strand, counting down.
GTTTAGCTTAATCTTATGGACTTTTCTGTGCTAAATTCTATTTACCTTTGACATTTTGATTGTGAGACATTCCTGAAATGATCAGTAGCATAAACAAAGATCAGTTTAAAAGTACATTCAGACTGATCTTTGACTTTAATAACAATTAGTTTGCCATTTTATGTAGCAGGACCAGGGCTAAATTGAACAAAAACAAAATTACCTTCACTGTATCTAGCTTTTTCTATCCTTGAGCAGAATAGCTAAGTTGTTGGGCTATCTATATATGTCTCAACTAGATTTCAAATTTTGAAAGACTTACAAGGTTTTCATAATATGTCAGCCATAGTGACTCACCTGCAAAAGATTGAAGATGAATATAGTGAAATACGGGTTTTGCCTTGAAAGATTGCAGTCAAATTCAAATTATAGTTTCAAGCCTTATGTATAAAGTACAAAACATAGCACAGAAAAGGTCCCTCAGACATTTCATTAAGGCTCTACTATAGCTTCCAACAGAGTATAATGATCTGACTAGGAAAAACTATCAAAATATTAAAAGAGTAAAGAAAAAGTAGGGGGGGGGGGTGGCATTGAAGCTTTTGAATGCATTGAAACTTATTTAAATTTTTATTAATCCCCCCCACATCAATAAATCAGGGAGACCCTGTTTTGTCCTGTCTAATTATCCTCTAAAACATAAATATTAGCCATAACTTTGAAATAGAAAGTAGGCTTTTATTTTGTACATGTATATTTCTCTGATAATCTTGGTCATCTGCCAAGGTCAGGTTAATTTTCAATGTCATATTAACCCTAAATGAAAACTTAAATCATTTGTCAGAATTTTGATTGATGATTACTAGGGTTATTTATTCCTTGTTGCAAGTCATTTCTGCCAATTCCAATGTCAAGGTCAACTGTAAAAATTGTTTTGGTCTACCCTGTCATAGAAACTTGAACACTGACCTTAGCATTTGAAGGTTATGTGATAAGGCTTTCAAAGGTCACATGTGTATATCTTGTGTCTTTTTTGTTGGTAGAAAGGTCAAGGTCATCTATCAAGGTTAAGGTCAAGTATCAAGATCACATTCTCAAAAATGGTGGTCTGATGGGGCATTTGTTTTTAACAACTTCTATGAATGAAATAGATTTTGAAGATTTTTTTTATTTTACTGGTGTTTTAGATAGAATACTTTTCTATATTTCAAAGAAGTCTCTGTTTCTGGCATATGACACTTTTATTTAATTTGTGAATGTTCATAAGCTTTTGTAAAAAAAGTTGCAGACGGCAAATTCTGATTGATAGAATTTTAAATGTCTCTAGGTAAATTCAATATGGAAAAATAAAGAAATTCCACAATGTTTTCCTAAGCTTTGTTCTTAAGGAGCATAAAAAATCTGATTGGATGGTAATGGGTTAGTTAAATACTGTGATACTTTTCCAAAAAAGATTTGTATTTGGAAGCTGTAGGGAGTCTTTGTAGTGATTGTAGAGGTATCGGCTTTTTAATGCACCTGAGCATACGTGCAAGGTAGCTTTTGTGATAGCCATTGTCTGTCCGTTTATCTGTGTGTCCACAATTTCTTAAAAATCTTCTCCTTCTAAACCTGTCAGCTTATCAAACTTATAGTTTTGATGGTGAAGTATTAAAAAATTGATAACAGAATTTATTTCCATAAAAAAATCTGGTTGGCAAGGTATTTCAAAATGGGAAATTTTAGTAAATCTTTTAGTCAGAAACTTTAATGCTCTAAGTATTTATATTTCATATATTGCACAACCATATTGTTTTTCAACAAAATCTGAAAAATTATACCCCTAGAATCAAAAAAGGACTCTCCCAAAGGTCCAAAGTTGAGAAAAATGCTCAGCTAGAGCAAATTCAGAGACCTTCACCTCCTTAATCATATGGTCTACAGTATTCATATTGGGTATGTTACTTAGCAAGATGCTTTTGTGGTATGTTATGAAAAATTATGCCCATGGGGTAAAAATGCCCCTGTCCCAAGGGGTGCAAAACTCAGATTTTTATGGATAAGAGCTAATTAAAAAATAATCTCAATTATAAGGCTTGAAACATTTTTATTTGGAATGTAGCCAAAATTGACCCTGCTCCAGGGTCCAAATTTGGAATTTAAATCAATATGAGCAAATATGAAAATAATCTTAATCATAGGGCTTGAAGCAATTATTTTTGAAATGTAGTATAACCAAAAGTACTGGTAATCTACCACATTTATTGCAATTTTGTTGCTGGGGTCAAAAACAGCCCTTCCCCAAGTACCCAAAGTTTGGAGAATTGTCAATTAAGGCATATTCCAATATCTTTACCTTCCAATGCATAAGATGTAATGCATTCATATTTCATCTATTATAGTATAACCACATGGTTCTCTACCAACTTCTAAAAGTTATACCCCTTGGGTCAAAAAATGACCTCAACCCAAAGGTTCTGAGTTTGGGAAAATGCTAAAATAAAGCAAGTTCAGAAGTAGTTTGCTTCTAAAATATAAGACCCAGGGCATTCATATGTAATTTTGAACTTGGGCCAAGGCATTCAAATTTGTGAAAACGCTCAGAGAATGATCAAATATCTTCGCCTCACAATGTATAATGGATTCATTTTGGTATGAAATATATCTAGAATGATCTTTACGAAGGTTGCTAAAATTATATCCCTTGAGACAAAAATGGCCCACTCCAGAGGTCCAAAGTTCAGAAAATTGCTCATAGTATTTTGCTCCTAACCCATTACCAGATGCCAAATTTTACAAGGAAAGAAGTTGTAGACAGTAATTTAAATTTGATTGAAATTCAAATATCTATATAGGGTTTAGGATAAAAAATATCCTTGGAAATTTAGAATTTGTTTGTCTCATAATGTTTTCCAATATACCAAAAAGTAATTCAATTAGCAGATAACTTAGGTGAGAAATTTAGAACCATCATGGTCCTTATGTAGTTAGATGAATCATTCTCATGTTTTTGCTTTTAAAAAACACTGATATTGACATAACATTGAGTGTTGACCCATTCCAGGCTATCCATGGTCATTTCTTCATTATTGTTATTTCTTCATTATCATAGAAAGTGTGTATCATTGTCACTTGTCACCATGTTTACTCGTGTGCTTGCTTTGGTTTTGTTTTTAGCTATTTTTATGCCCCCACATTGAAAGATAGGGGGCATATTGTTTTACCATTGTCCATCTGTCCGTCTTTCCATCTGTAGGTCTGTCTGCACAACTTAACCAAAACACTTAACATTGCCAATTACTACCAGCCTATTCAAAATACAATGCTCATATTTGGCATGATGATACATCTCCATTATGCTTATCTCCTCACGTCAGTGTCAAGGTCATGTGATAAGGTCAAGGTCACATACCAAGGTCAAACATTTAGTCCTGTTGCGGGGGCATTGTGTTTCACAAATTGCTAAAAGAATTGAAATCTGTTGAAAACTCTGGTTGCCATGGCAACAAAAGTGAAATTTACAAAAATTTAAAATGTTCTCCTCTTGACCCTGAAGGCGTAGAGTCTTCAAATTTTGCATCAAGCACCAGTATATTGGCTTCTTACAAAATAGCTTAAATCTTGATTTTGGGTTGCCAGGGGCGGAGCCCTAGGGGAGGGGGGGGGTATAGGCTTGAAGCCTCAGTTCACAGACTTCTTTCTTAATTCTGAAATTATAACCCTTGAATCCAGAGGGCAAAAAAGTTAATTCCTTCTTTCAAATTTCCCCTAAAGCCTTGGAATTTGCAATTTAGAATTTTGGATCCCCACGTAAATAGTCCATATATAAAAGTATGGCCCACTTGTATCATAATCCTAACTTCTTCTTTTAGGTTTCAAACAAAAGTAATTTTGTGGCAAATTAATCATCCTCTTTTTGTGGTGTTTTTATTTTCACAAACAAAAAATACACAAAGGAAATAAGTATAACAGAAAATATAGATACCTCACTATAATGCCTGCCTAGACCAAGATACATTTTATTTATAAGTTACCTCTTGTCATTAACCCATTTCAAAACAACAAAATTTTGGACTGGTCCATGTAAAATAAATTGCAGACAACGTTTCCAAGTGTGTCTAATTTGGAAAAAAATGACTGAATATGATAGTGAATTTTGTGGGAAAAGGAGAAATGGCTTGTGCCAAGCCATTTCTCCTTTTCCTACATTGTTTTCTGTATTATCATTTTACACAGTCTTCAAACACAGGAAAAGGGACCTTTTGAAAATTTAACAAAAAGAAAAATTTTTTAGTTAAAGCCATAGCTGCCTTCCAAGGAAGAAAGAAAAATAGTTGAAATAATCTATCTCTCATTTGGTCACTAAAGCAAACAAGGTCCTTCTTCATATCGAAATGCAAAAGCAGGGTATGAATGATGTTCTTTAGAAGGAGAATTTTGTGTTATTCTTGTCAATTTCAATTTATGATTGTTTAGATTTTGAAATTGAGACGAATGTGCCTGATTAGTCACCAGAAATCTTCGCTGATCTACTGCATTGACTATTATATGCACAGGTGCTGATGACTAAACTTTACGGATGATTTCGTTAATCTTCCCGACCTAGCTAGTTGTTTGAATGACTAAATAAAGTTAAAACATCATCACTGACGTCATAATTTGATGTAATAAAACCTTAAATTGTGGTGGGTTACATTTTAAATTAACGTAACTTCTTTCATGAATTGTAGGCTTACTGCGTAGAATTATGTTGATCTATAATTTCAATTGTCATATTTATTTATGTTTTTGAGTTTGGTTTTCTTGTTAATTTTATAGTATGTTTTGGGGGAAGATATGGCTTTAATCGGATTTTCTGCATTCTCTCGCAGAATAATAATACTATTGGAAAGACAGTTCTTTTCGAAATTGAGTCTGATTCTTTGTTAACAGAAAAAAGCCCACAGCTTTGATTGAATTTTGTTGAAACTTTTTGCAAATAATTGTAAGGTCATTAAGGCCTAGAGCTCGTATCATCATCTATTTACCTTCTACCAAAATACTTCAAAGAATTACCCTATTCTTAATATTAGCCCTTTTCTGTGTATTCCCAGATTTTACATAGGAATAAAGAAGGAAATCTTTGAAAATCTTCCATTCCCAAACCATATGGCCTTGAGCTTTGATGTTTAGGATTTTAACCCTTTACTTTAATATTTCATAGAATTATCATTCTCTGAAAATTAGCCCTTTTCTGTGCAATTCCTGATTTTAGATAAGGATAACAGGGCTCTCGGAGTACTGTCGTCTTAGACGACAACTTTCCCCAAGGGACGACAAAAAATCCTATCAAAGGATTCCGACGGACGACAATTTTTTCAATGACATGCGTCCGACGGTAGCAGTCTTTATGTCTAAGTGACTCTGTAAAATCATCTGTCATGGTTCAAGGGTCATTAAAATAGGAAGTATATTATTGGAAAAGGTTAATTGATTATCCTAACATGCACCACAATCATTGATAACACCCATCTTGATTGACAATGGGCCCCTACCGATATCCAGAGTTACTCCGCTTAGTTTTAGTATTAGAGTGGCCTCCCTTAAATCTTTGGGTAGTTCCGGTGAAAAAAATCAATGATATCGGTATTGAAAACATTAACAGGTTGTTGCCAGCTATTACTATGTGTCATCAATGTTGAAACCCTAGATGATCTAGAGACTACTTTATTTTAACAGCTGAGCTTAATTTTTAAAGCTAAGTGACGTTTAACTTGTTTATAATCGTAAATGAGCCGGTATGAAATCGTATTTTTCGGATATACCCTAATTCCGGATATACGTATTAATTACCATAAAAAGAGCTTTTTTGATCGAAATAAATACAATGATACTCACGGAAATACATTCCGTTATTTCCTTTTTTGAAAAATGGTTTCACGTGTCAAGCGGGGCTTTGAATTTATAAGATATCTGTCATTTAACAAACTGTTACAAAGAAGCTCTCCATGCGTCTTCATTTCATGACCATGGGAATTTACCAAATACCCTTTTCATTGATGAATATGAAATGAATTTAATCAGAATTTCACTGCATGATCCCCAACAAGCTTTGTAAAGTGTCTGGAGGCTTGTGGAAATGATTGTTGCCTCTGTAGGTCCTCCCGAAATATATCATTCGTTTCTTACCAATGGCAAGTAAGATCTATCATTAATTTCTTACCAAACTGCAAATGATAAGGTCTAAGTAGGGTGAGCAGCTGGTGGCTCAGATGAAATGTCAGTTATGCTTTGTAATTGATTTATTGTTGAAAGTGGTGTTAAACCGATAACCGGAGGGCTAAATGTTAAACTGTGCCAAATTTAAAGGAGTTGCACATGACAACTTTATGTTTATAAAATTGTAGATATTTTCATCTCTCTGGGCAGAAAACATTCGGCAAAATGAAGAAATTGCTTGTTACAAGCAATTTTGTCAATTTGTACAATGTTTTCCCAATTATTTTTCAAGGGACGCCTAAAAGCGTCATTGTGTTGGAATAGGTAAACCAATTTAATTCAATCAACCTGCACAAGCTTTAGCATGTGGTATTAGATGTGTGCACAAATTTATATTGTTCATATAAAATTTTATTCTGGTTAACCCTGGTCCCTGTGGCTTTCAAATTGAGAATGCATTGTTGAAAAAGAAAATGCTTGTTGCAATTTCCACAGCATTTCTACCCTACTGAATGTTTTTGGTTTTGTTTTATATATCATTTCATGTATTTAAGTATTTGAGAAAAAGTGAGAAATAAAAAAGAGGAAGTATAAAAGAGATGACCCTAAAAAGTGTTACAAAGATCAAACTAAGATCACACTAAGACAATTTTTTTGAACGTTTTAATCCGTTTAGGTGATACCAAATTCTTATTACTATATTTTCAAAAAAGTAATCTTAATTTTTTTTTTCGGATTTTTCTTACTAAAACATTTTTTTCCAAATTTTTCTAAATGAAATCGTTTTAAAATAAATTTTCTTTACTTCTTGCATTTATAATCCTATTTAAAATGTACAAACTCGTAATTTCCTTAGAATTAGAGGGAATAGCAAACGCTTTCCTTTGTTTCTTGTAATAAGGGGTTATCGGGTAAAAATCAAAAGCAAATGACCGATCATTATGAGATATATCCAGTGTATATCCAAAATACCACCAGTGGTCTATTACGCAATCAGAGATACCGATCAGAAGCTTGTAAGTTACTTGGATTAAAACAGCAGGTTATGAGAGGACATCGTTAACTTTTAAGTTTGATTTACCATTTAACCCTTTACAGAAAAAAAATCTCAGAACGAAAGAGGATACGAACGAAATTTTAACAGCCATGTGTACCGAAATAATGGATCTTTTAGATGTGGAGAAAATCGGCGTAAAAAGTAGTCTTTGTCGCAATATTGTTATTCTTGGTTGTTGTTGTGTGGTTTCCTTGTTTTAATAAGTCTTTTCAAGTTAAAGAAGTAAACGCTATGATTTCCTACAAAGGACGCCTTTGCTACTTTTTTTTTTTTTTTATTTATTTCGAAAATGAGAAGTAAAATGTGAAAACTGGACTAGAATGAAATTGATTCCATGTCGGGAGAGAAAAACGATTAAAACGTGTCAACGTTAATATAAACTACCACAAAAATTCCATATTCTAAGATTATTTAAAGAGTACTCAACATTCCTCTGTATCAAATTCTGAAAAAAAAAATTCTGATTCTACGCAAAATAGGAGCATTTAACCTCTGATAGTGTACTTTTACTTACGGACCCAACCACATCATTTTGCATATAATATATGGACAGAAAGATAAAACATATAAATTCCAAATAATATAAGTCAACTGACTCCCTTGTTAATTAATCAAAAGAAGGACATCTGGACAGTTGTGTGAAAATCAAAGCAAATAGCCGATCGTTATGAGATATATCCGGATACCACCCGTGGACTATTGCGTAATCAAAGATACCGATTCAAAACGTGTAAGTTACTTGGATTAAAAGGAGTTTATTGACGGACATCGATAATTCTTAAGATTAACTTACCATTTAAACTTTTGTAGATAAAAAAAAATCTAGGAACGAAATAGGATACAGACGAAATATTGAAATCCATCTGTATAAAAAATAACGGATTGTTCAGATTTGGAGAAATTCCTTGTAAAAATACTCCTTTTATTCGCAATACTTTTGTACCCCCCGTTGTTTTGTCTGTTTGCATGTTTCAATAGATATTCTCAAGCCAAGGAAATAAAAGCAACAATTCACCATGAAGGACTCTTTTGCTAATTTTGTTCCGAAAAAGAGAAGTAGAATATGAAAACTGGATGAAACGGGAAGACGATTATAACGTGTCAACGTAAATAAAAACTACCAAAACATTTTCATAATCTATAAATATTACAAAAGTACTCAATATTCGTATGTGTGAAATACCGAAAAAATAATTAATTCTCTCCAAAACAGAAGCTTTTAGTCTCAGCCCTTATATACTCTTTGTTGAAATTTAAACCGGAACTACCCAGTAGAATCAAGGGAGTTAATTAAAGGGCAATTTTCGGGAGAACTCCGTATATCGGTAGGGGCCCATTACCACTCCACCATGACCGGTCATGCATCGACGATCGTAAGTGACAGGTGTTAGAAACCTGTGAAACTTGGTTAAAATTATTTGTCCAAATTTCAACAAAAAAGTTAACCCTTATCAAGTGGTAAAAGAATGGATTGACTGATTGTGAGTCAATATTTATTTTGAAAATACAATTTTTAAAATGGAACAATTTAAGAAGGACAATTAGGTAGTATAGACTTCTTAAGATCAGACTGCACATCTTTGTCTTTACTTCTTGGTAAAGGAGGAATATTTCATTTCTAGTGTGACAAGGGTTAACTTAATAACCATGCTTAGAAAAAAAAAAAATACAAATGTTGGATAATTCTATCATTTGCTATATTTTGACATTAATTATTTACTTCTTAACCCATTCCCACACAATAAAATTTTAGACTGGTCCAAACTCAAATAAGTTGCAGACGACAATTGTAAATGGGTGAAATTTCAATAATCTCTGTCTTTTATGGTAGAAAACATTGCTTGTAACAGCTTGTAATAAACAATTTCTTCATTATCAACAATGTTTTCCAAAGCTTTGTGTCTAGGGGGCATCAGAAAGCGCCACTCTGTGGGAATGGGTTAATAAGATTTACAAATAATCCTAATTAAAGGCCTAGTTTAATCCTTCTTTATTTGACCCCCCCCCCAAATGAGATATACAATTAACCACCCGCTGAGAATTTAACGACCTTATCTGATAAGGAAGCTATATACAGTATACAAGGGATTAAATCTGCTGTATTACCATGGATAAGTATGGCATATATTTGCACTTTCTTTCGAATTTTCCTCTTGAAATAAGTTTTGAATTTTATTTGGTTATATTTGTTAATGAAAAATAAGTCCTCATTTTTAAGACTTTTTCAAAGTACCGGAGATATAAATACAAAATATTAATCATTTATTATCATACCAGATCACGAATAGCAACTGGAATAACTTTGATAGACAACATTGAGAAAAGAGAAGAAAACATGGATTGTTCTGATTTCCCCTTTTTTCTCAATATTTCAACACTTTTTCTCTTATATTAAATCAAACTTTTTATACGCCCGTCGAAGACGGGACGTATTATGGGATCACCCGTGGTGTCCGGGCGTCCGGCCGTCCGGGCGTCCGGTCGTCCGGGCGTCCGGTTGTCCGGCGGTGTCCACTTCTTTGTCCGGAGCATAACTCTGTCACCTTAAGTCCGATTGACTTTAAACTTGGCAGTTATATTCTTCTCATCAATACGGAGTGCAGTGCTCAATAACCATAACTCTACCTAGCCTATTTTTTGAGTTATTGCCCTTTGTTGTTTTTCATACTTGAATCTTGTCCGGAGTATATCTCTAAAAGTATTATAGCTAGGATCATGAAACTTCATGGGTGTATAGATCTCACCAAGGGGGAGTGCAGTGCACAAGAACCATAACTCTACCTAGCCTATTTTTTTAGTTATTGCCCTTTGTTGTTTTTCATACTTGAATCTTGTCCGGAGTATATCTCTAAAAGTATTATAGCTAGGATCATGAAACTTCATGGGTGTATAGATCTCACAAAGGGGGAGTGCAGTGCACAGGAACCATAACTCTACCTGGCCTATTTTTTGAGTTATTGCCCTTTGTTGTTTTTCATACTTGAATCTTGTCGGGAGTATATCTCTAAAAGTATAAAAGCTAGAATCATGAAACTTCATAGATGGATAGAGCTCACCAAGTGGGAGTGCAGTGTACAAGAACCATAACTCTACCTAGCGTATATTTTGAGTTATTGCCCTTTGTTGTTTTTCATACTTGAATCTCGTCCGGAGTATATCTCTAAAAGTATAATAGCTAGGATCATGAAACTTCATGGGTGTATAGATCTCACCAAGGGGGAGTGCAGTGCACAAGAACCATAACTCTACCTAGCCTATTTTTTGAGTTATTGCCCTTTGTTGTTTTTCATACTTGAATCATGTCCGGAGTATATCTCTAAAAGTATTATAGCTAGGATCATGAAACTTCATGGGTGTATAGATCTCACAAAGGGGGAGTGCAGTGCACAATAACCATAACTCTACCTAGCCTATTTTTTTAGTTATTGCCCTTTGTTGTTTTTCATACTTGAATCTTGTCCAGAGTATATCTCTAAAAGTATTATAGCTAGGATCATGAAACTTCATGGGTGTATAGATCTAACCAAGGGGGAGTGCAGTGCACAAGAACCATAACTCTACCTGGCCTATTTTTTGAGTTATTGCCCATTGTTGTTTTCCATACTTGAATCTTGTCCGGAGTATATCTCTAAAAGTATAATAGCTAGAATCATGAAACTTCATAGATGGATAGAGCTCACCAAGTGGGAGTGCAGTGTACAATAACGATGACTCTACCTAGCCTATTTTTTGAGTTATTGCCCTTTGTTGTTTTTCATACTTGAATCTTGTCCGGAGTATATCTCTAAAATTATAATAGTTAGAATCATGAAACTTCATGGATGTATAGATGTCACCAAGGGGGAGTGCAGTGCACAAGAACCAGAACTCTACCTAGCCTATTTTTTGAATTATTGCCCTTTGTTGTTTTTCATACTTGAATCTTGTCCGGAGTACATCTCTAAAAGTATTATAGCTAGGATCATGAAACTTCCTGGGTGTATAGATCTCACCAAGGGGGAGTGCAGTGCACAGGAACCATAACTCTACCTAGCCTATTTTTTGAGTTATTGCCCTTTGTTGTTTTTCATACTTGAATCTTGTCCGGAGTATATCTCTAAAAGTATAATAGCTAGAATCATGAAATTTCATGGATGGATAGAGCTTACCAAGTGGGAGTGCAGTGTACAAGAACCATAACTCTACCTATCCCATTTTTTGAGTTATCGCCCTTTGTTGTTTTTCATACTCGAATCTTGTCCGGAGTATATCTCTAAAAGTATAATAGCTAGAATCATGAAACTTCATGGATGGATAGAGCTCACCAAGTGGGAGTGCAGTGTACAAGAACCATAACTCTACCTAGCGTATATTTTGAGTTATTGCCCTTTGTTGTTTTTCATACTTTGTTTGACAAAAAAATTCATACAAAATAACCTCAGTTCTATTCAAACCCCCAGTTAATATTAAGCAGTTTGACGGGCGTATCTTGTGACAGTTTGGCACCTTGTTTAGTTTGTAAAACTGCTATAATCTTCAGGAAAAACTTCAATATTCTAGGCCAGGAGATAAATCAAATTCGAAAAAAGAGTATTTTTACCAAAATTCTTACATTACCACAATGATTGAAGAAACTGTTTAACTGCTTAAATTTCTTCCAATTACATTCAATCCAGCAATCTGCAAGTTGGTCACTTTTAATTCAGTAATTTGAAATTGATTTGAAATATTAAAACCATAAAAAATGATAAGATTAAATTTAAAAAATAACTTTACTTTGTTTTCTATCAATTTCTCATCAGCATAAAGCTAAGGTGCAGCTATTGCATAATATTGACACATTTTGACCATGGTCATCAATGGAATATACAAGATGATTAACCCCCTGGTGTGATTTACAGATAAGGCAATTAGCTTATCAGTAGGGGTCCAACATACACAACATTCCTTAAACTAGGTCTTTAAGAGAATTTGCTGAAGTCAGAAGATCAAATGAAGATGATCAGACATGTAAACAAAATATATGGGCTAGATAATATTTATAATGATTTTTAAAAATCCAAATGCATCTCCCTTTTCCACACTTTTTTCAACAAAGAAAGTACTGTTAAAAAAAGATTATGTGGAAATGGCATTCAATATGAAATTCCTGCCCAATCAGACCTGAATCCAACTTTTCTGCTTGGAATCCAACTTTTTCCTTAATTGGATTCCTAGAATCTTACTTTCAAAATCTAGTGAGAGCCCTGGGATAAAGAAGAATATCTTTGAAATCTTCTCCTCCTGAAACATTAGGCCTTAGAGCTTTGATATTTGGTATGTATTGATGTCTATTGACCCTCTAGAAAAATACTTCAAATAATTACCATATTCAGGAAATTGGCGCTATATGGTGGGATCATCAATACACCTAGGATTAAAGGAGAAAATCCTTAAACATCTTCTCCAAAATGATTTAGACAGAGGGCTTTGCCATTTTGTATATATCATAAAGCCATGAACCATCATACTCAGGGGAGTGATTTAGGACCATCATGGTCCTCTTGTATGAGAAAAGGGGCCTTATGAAAATTTTATTAAAAAAACATCATTATCTCAATAAAGTCACTTTTGTAGGGTCCTAAGGCAATTCCTTTCAGATCCATCAGAAAACACAGGAGAAGGGGCCTTATTGAATTTAACTCAAACAATCCTGTTTACATGATAAAGTCTACAATTATAATCAGATTCTGTTGAAAATTTTACAGGATCATTGAAAGCTCATATGGAAACTTCCCTTTTGGAGATAGACTGGATCTGTCATGAAACACAGAAAAGGGGCCTTGAGGATTGTTGCTCAAAATTTTAAAGGGAATAAAATGCAATTTGTTATTCTCATTTTATGCATTCTTCTTTCAGCATTTAACTTCCTTAAATATCAGATTACTTTAACAGAAAACTTGAAAGCCAGTAGAGCATCTCAGTCCCTCATGGGCTCTTGTTTACATTGATTTTTGCTTTTATACTATTTGTTAAAGAGAGGAATTTAGAGTTAGTGCTTAGACAGTGATATACTACTTACAGCAAATTGTAACAATTTACAATATTTTAACCCATTCCCACTCAGTGACGTTTTGGATGCCCCCAAGGAAAAAAGCATTGGGAAAACGCTGTGTAAAATGAAGAAATTGCTTGTTATAAGCAATTTCTTCATTTTACACATTGATATCTATCAAGAAAGTTGAAAAAAAATCTAAAATTTCATAAACTTTAAATTGTTGTATGTAACTCCTTTCAATTTGGACCAGTCTCAAATTTTGCTGTGTGGGAATGGGTTAAGTTTGATACTTCTTACAAGCTTTTTCCAGTAACTACAAGAAAAGAATGTATATTAAAGTTTACCATTCTAAATATTGGGCCTATTTAATCCTTGTTGACATGTCTTTGCAGAGTTTGAAGGAGAAGATGATCTTTCTGCTAAAAGAATAACTAGAATTTTGACTGCAGATCTGCCTCAGTACTTTGCCCTTGTAACCAGGGTCAGGGCTGAGAACCAGTCTATTGGAGAAGGAGGCGGAGTCATTAGCTCAAAGGTTGTCCCACAAGTACAGGCTGTCTTCCCTGAGGGAGCTCTGAAGAAGAATATTCGTGTTGGACTACAGGTACATGAATAAATAAATTTACGGAAAAAGATCTGATTATCCATAAGATTTCAATAAAACTTTACAGAAATGATATGGTGATTGCTGTCAAAATACCTTGACAAATCAAAATCCATCAATGCCATGGCAACCAAAGGAATTCTTTAAAAGTCTTCTCCTAAACTGTAAGGCCTAGAGCTTTCAAATTTGGCATATGGCATGGCCTTATGGTCCTCTAATGAAATACTTCAGGTTATGATGATTTTATTCATACAAGTCCTATATTTTCAGTACTTGGGGTTTATATAAAAATAAAGAACAAATCTTTAAGATTCATCTCCTCCTAAACTAACCATCAGATTTCAAGATGACATTCCAAAATACTTCAAGGAATTGTATTTATCATTAAAAAAATTCTCCTAAATGCCTTTCTGCATTTTGCTTTAACCCATTCCAACACAACAAAATTTTAGACTTGTCCAAATTGAAAGAAGTTGCGGACGACAATTTCTTTTACGTTGAAGGAATTTTAAATTTTTTTCATCTTTTTGGATGGAAAACGTAGTCGATAATGAAGAAATTGCTTGATATAAGCAATTTCTTCATTATCCACAATGTTTTCTAGAGCTTTTTTTCTTCAGTGGCATAAAAAGGAGGGAATGAATGGGAATGGGTTAAAGGGACTTTCTTCTGAATTTTTTGTTTTAAATTCATGGCAGAAATTGTGAATACTGAATATATTTCACTAGGCTCAGCCCATTTCATCAGAAACCATCACCAAGCTGTTTGGAAATCGTGTGGCCTGTAGCCCTATAGTAACTTTAGAACCGAGGAGACGTAAATTCCACAAGGCTATTACGATTACAATACCAGTACCAAAAGCCGCGCAGAAAGGAATGATCAACCAATACCAGAATGAGAACCCATCTCTTAGACTACTCTGTAGCATTACTGGTAGGTAATCTATTAAAAGTGATAAATTCAGAGCCAAACTCCAAATAATTTGTTTTTAATATTTTCAAAAATTTTAATGCCATTATTTGTCAATTTTGTGGGTACTGATTGTGTCACTTGACTGATCCCTGGCCTGCCCACTGACCTCCAACAGGAAGTTTAACAATGTTTTAAACAGCATTTTGTAAATTTTATGGTCCGTAACATGTAACCAAAAAAAAAAAGGAATAGTTGGTTGGGAACCTAAAGATTGATTACCCTGTAGTCAGGACATTTAAGTTGCCAAATCAACCAATATGCTTCATAAAAATGTTGATCAATGTTAGAGTTCAAAGTTCACACTCTATGTAAATGAATGATTTGATTGGTTTGAAAGCTATGATCCCTCAACTGTGGCTAAGAGTTATCTGAATAGATATGCTTTCTTCACTGCATTTTTCTGTTACAATGCAATTTTTCTTACAAGCTTAAATATTTGCACCTATCCTTTAACCCATTCCCACATAATGACACTTTTTGAGGCCCCTAAAAAAAAAAAAAAAATGGGAAAACATTGAGCGGTTTCTTCATTTTACACAATGTTTTCTACCCAGAAAGTTGAAAAAATCTGAAATTTCAGGAATTTAAAATTGTTATCTGAGTCTCCTTTCAACTTGGACAAGTCTAAAATTTTGCCGTTGGGTAATGGGTTACACATGGATCTCACTCTGTTTATGATGAAGGGGTAAAAGCAGAAGGTAATCTAATTTGTTTGAGGAAATAAGTGATTCAAGTATAGAGTACTTGAAATGTCTGCACCAGAGGTTTTTTATCTATTGAATTACTGCCAACTATTTCTGTTCATTAATTCTTTCTACTCTTTTACTGAAATATCAAATGGAACTATCATTAGCTGCTTTATAATTTTATGTTCTAAGAAGGTTATTGTCAACAATGTAGAACAGTGAATAGTAATACAAAAGGGCTCAAAATAAGGTAACAAGCTAGCTAAATTGGCCATCCCTGGACCTCAAGGAATTGATAAATACCATAGGGACTGTACAGATGTTGCAGGCTGAGAACAGGGTTGAGGCTCTTTGCTATCTACAAAAAATAATTGAATGGAAATGGTTGTTCTTCCTTTTCTGTAACCCATTCCCACACAATCCCGCTTAATATACCTCCTCAAGAAAAAAGGTTTTGGAAAACATAGTTGAAAATGAAGAAATTGCTTGTAACAATGTATTTGTTCTTTACCCACAATGATTTCTTCACCAAAAGAATATTTTTAAAATTGAACCACTAAAAAATGTCTTCTGTGACTTCTTTGAGTTTGAACCAGTCTAAAATTCTGTCATCTGGTAATGGGTTATGTACACATTTAAAGAATACTCAAGAAAGGCTTTTTCGGTTGTGTGGTGTTGGGTATTATCTTGTATCATCCCTTGTCAAAATTGACCCAGTAGATACTGTAAAGGGGACAAAACTTTTGTTCATTCAATCTAGCAATTGGTCAGACCATACCAATGTGTGTTTTATATTTAATCAAAAGAAAGAAAATTGCTACAGATCCTTTGTCCTACTTGTCTACATATTTACTGTAAAATATAGTTGGTATCTAGTAGCTTTCTTTCTGCTTACTTTCTGTTTCTCAAATTATATTTGGTAAGGGTAAAGGGAGTTAACTTTATCATACAGATTCTTTGAGTTTCTGAAAATTGCCATTTAAGAAGTCTCCCTAAATACATATAAGCCTATGCATGGCATTTTCAACAATTCAACAATACGTAGGACTCAGATCAGCCTGTGCATCTGTGCAGTATGATCAAAGTTTTCACTACTCATGCTGTAGATAGCAGATGACTCAAAATTTCTTTTCACAATCAGAGAATGCTCTTGACCCATTCCCACACTATCCAACTTTTTAGGCCCCTCAGGAAAGAACCTTTGGAAACATTGGGAAAATGAAGGAATTGCTTGTTAAATTTCTTCAACTTGGAAATATTGCCTGCAACCTCTTTTGGTTTGAATGAGTCTAGAATTTTGTTCATTGGTAAGGGCAAAACAAAAAAATGCAGTGTTGCTGTTCAGGCTGCTAATTATCAGCCTGTCAAGTATGTATGAACTCTACAGAATGATGTTATACATTGGACAGAATATGTGTAATAAAACAAAATTAATGCAGTATTGTATTGGTACACATACCTATTTCAGCATGCATCTCAAAGAACTGTCTGCATGCAAGTGTTAAACCCAGTCTGTGTCACCTGGCACTAAAAGGCAGTAAAATGTTATACAAATTCAAATTTGTTACTTTTATCAATCCATTTCCACATCATTTGGCTTATTTATATCCCGAAGAAAAGAACTGGAAAACATGGTAGAAAATGAAGGGATTTGCTGATACAAGCACTTTCTTGTTTTCTATCACAGAAGTCAAATATTTTTAACCCTTGTCATGCTGTATATATCACCTTACTGAATTGCTGTAAAATCAAAGAGCTGAAAGCACAGATAGAATTCGTTGTTCAAAAATCAATATTTCTTGTAGAAATCATATTCATAAACAACTCTGACAGGAAAAGTACAAGCAGGGGGTGTAGACCAAGATTAGACTTATGTGCAGGCTGATCTTGGTCTACACCCCCTGCCCAAACAGGAATATTCCGGGTTCAGCATGACAAGGGTTAAGATTGAATCAACTAAAAATCATCGTCTGAAACTTCTTTGAATTTGGACCAGTCTAAAATGTTGTTGTTTGATATTTGCTTAACCCATTTACAAATGAAAACATTTTAGATTGGCCGAAATTGAAAGAAGTTGCAGATGATAATTTCAGGTTCATGAAATTTTAAAAGTCTGTCTTTCTTGCAAAAAAACAATGTGGCTATCAAGAAATTATTAAAAGCAAAGCCTTTTTCTTAACCCATTCCAACTCAACAAAATTTTAGACTTGTCCAAATTGAAAGAAGCTGCAGACCATATTTTCAAGTTGGTCGAATTTAAATTCTCTTTGTCTTTTTGGATAGAAAACACTGTGGATAATGAAAAAATTGCTTGATACAAGCAATTTCTTCATTTTCCACAATTTTTTCCAAAGCTTGTGTGGGAATGGGTTAAAGCAGGATTGTGTGGGAATGGGCAATCATTAAGTGTGAGATGAAAAACTTAGACAAAAAAGGTGTTTATAAGATGCATGATCACTGGAAAAGGGAGCTTTATCTATTTCTTGTCCAGATATTTATGACAATGATAAAACCATCTATATCTTGTCCATATATTTATTACAATTATAATACCATCTATTTCCTGTCCAGATATTTATTACAATATTTCTACCATCTATTTCTTGTCCAGATATTTATGACAATGATAATACCATCTATATCTTGTCCATATATTTATTACAATTATAATACCATCTATTTCCTGTCCAGATATTTATTACAATATTTCTACCATCTATTTCTTGTCCAGATATTCATTAGGCTGTGACCATAATGCAGTGGTAGCACAAAGGACACCTAGTCATGGGGTCTCGGGTTCAACCCATATTGTAACTAGTATTCTTTCTGACCTAAATTTTGTCTCCCAACAATGGGTGGATAGTTGTCAACCTAAGCGGGTTGAGCAGCTGGAGGCTTTGAAAGGCGGTAGTGGTAGTACTTGTGTTAGAACTACCCAAAATCAATGGTTAGGTGTTCCAGCTGCTGCAATATATCTGAAATACCACTAAAAGTGTCATTAAATTCCATTTATTCATTCCAGATATTCATTGAAATAATAGCACAGGACATGTCTTGCTAACAATCTGCACTTATTTTAGACATCTGCCAAATGTCAGGAGAAATACTGAGCTTCTCAAAGTCAAATTAAAAGTCTACCACAATGTTTGTGTTCTCTAAATTAAATAACATTTATTGGAAAACCATCTGGAATCTGTCTCATTCAAACTACAGCATCATTTCATGTCTAGATATTTCCTTTAAAAAAAAAAAAACTCTTCAATATTGGTACTAGCTTGAAAAAATTACATTTGCAGCAGTTTTTCTGAAGGCATAAATTACCTGCATTTTTTTGCATATCAAACACCACCTTGGTTTACATTAGATTATAGATTTTATCTGGTCTTAAGAAGCAAGATCTACTGGTAAATATTCTTTCAAAGAAGGGTCTTTAAATTTGAAATTCTTCATTGAGAGGACTTTTGATTGTACCAAGATCAAGATCATACTGCAAGGTCAGTTGCCAAAGTCACCCATTAACAATAAATTGCAGTTATTGGGGGTATTATTATTTGATTAACCCATCATGTTCTAAAATGTTTTCATTCTCTAAATGAATCACATCTTGCTGTTTTTCAGCATATATGCAATTTTTCCAAAGAAAAAAAGAAATTATTTAGATTCATATTTTCAAATATAATATCAAATATATTCCTACTCTCCTCTTGTATGAAGAAACTATCATTTCTTTACACAAGTTAAGAAAAAAAAGTGCTTTAGGTTTTCACATTGAATGTTTTCTATTTGTGCACCCTCACCCTGGCAGGCAATAGTACCTTGTCACGAGGTAAATCTTCATGTTGTTTGTAATGTGTCTATATTTATGCATGAGACAATTTAGTGATCCAGACATTGAATGTCTTTAAGATATGATAATGATTTTTTCTTTTATTCCTCTACATTCCTTGATTTTGTGGTAATCTGTTAAGCCTTTTTTTTTTGCTCCAAAGAAATTAAACTGAAAGCAATGCGGTAAAAGAAGAAAGTGCCAATAACCAGTATTTTCTTCTTTTACCAAAATATAATACCTTATATGATCAAAAGGTTCAAATATTTGGTCACATTTAAAATGTCGTCAGCAAATTCGATTTCGACCAGTCTGAAAATTTGTCTTGTGGAAATGGGTTAAAGGACAGAAACCAGGACTTCAACAACAGCAAAACCAAATAATGAAGTATAATGAAGTAATGAAGTAATGACTTTTTAAATATGGAAGAATTGGAAGAAGAATAGTTTAAAGATTTAACCCATTCCTAAACAATAAGATTTTAAGGTAGTCCAAATTCAAAGAAGTTGCAGATGGCAATATCAAGTTTATGAAATTTTTTAGATCTTTGTCTTTTGGGGTAGAAAACATTGTGGATAATGAAGAAATTGCTTGTGACAATGTTTTCCAGAGCTTTTATGTTGAGGTGCCTTTAACTGTTTCCTGGAAATAATTGACTTATGAAAATGGAATGCAATTTGATATTAAACAATCCTATGTGGTAGAAATTATTGTGGGAAAAGAAGAATCTACTTGCTTCAAGCAATTTCTTCTTTTTCCACAATGTTTTCTCGAGTATGAAATCACAGCAACATAATATCACGGGTTTGACCAGGAAAGGGTTAAAAGTGGCATTGTGCCAGATACGGTTAAAGAATTGTCTTGGTTTCCTTGCTATTACTTCTTGCCAGACAATGTTTTGACTACCATATCTACAAAGTTTGGTAAACTAATGGTATTATTACCCTTATACCTGGAATATTCCTGTTTTTTTTTTAGATTTGTTTTTTGGTGTGATGTAGACAAATATCAGCCTGCACATAGCTGCAATTTGGTACAAGTCTGTCCCTTTTAACCCATAACCAGATGACAAAACTTTAGCTTAGTTTTAATTCAAAGAAGTTGCAGACACCAATTTTCTAGTGATGATATTTTTAAAAACTCTTCTCTGTTGTGGTAGAAAACATTTTCTCTAAAATTATTTCTTTTTCATCAATGTTTTTCGAAAGCTTTGGGTGTAAAAAACACAGATGTATGGGAATATGTGAAGTCATAGTGGTGTATAAAATCTATTTTCAAAATAAATACTGACCCACAACTTGTTCTGTAAGTGCTTTCAGCCCTATGCTTTTCATGCAATTATGAAAAGGATTTTACTCAACATGACAAGTGTTGAAATTGTACATAGCTACAAATAAGAGGAATTGAAGTTTCTACTCAAAACCTATGTTGTGCATACTAGCTACAATAACCTTGACAAAAACAGTCAAATGAGTACAAAAAATACATGGTTTGCTGCTCAAACCTATTCTCACACAATTAAGCTTTTTGACACCCATCAAGAAAAGCACATGGAAAAACATTGTGTGAAATGAATCAAGCAATTTCTTCATTTAACATGATGTTTTCTACCCAGAATGTTAAAAGATTTCAGAAACCTTAAATTATTGTCTGCAACTCCTTTCAAATTAGACCAGCCTAAAATTTCATCATCTAGCAATTGGTTAACAAGTAAATTTCATATTTTGAAATGGAAATCATTCGCTATATCAGTATCTCTGAATTATACATCTGGATTGCTGAATGAAATTGTTAATTTATAAGTTTCCATTGAACCTATTTGGATTTCTCAAACGTGGGAGGATTCAAAAACTGTTGTTATATCCCTGCTTAGAGGAAGAGAGGGGTATACTGGTCTGTGCTTCTGCAATCTGTAATCAACCTTTTTTTTGTATTTTCTATGCAACCATTAATAGCATAAAGGTTCAATTGGGAACTGACATGGCATTTACTGATTCAGTTCACATGGTATCTTCTCTCTGTTCAACAACCTGGTTTATTATAAGATATTGCCTGACTGTGGTATGCTTACTGAATTATGATCATAGATTTCTTGTTTTGACTTGAAATATTAAGTATAGAAAGTTTTTTTTTACAAGTTCTACTTCTGGTAAAAACGCTTAGTCATTTAATGATAGTAATGTTAGTGCTGAACATATTCTTTTTCAAAGTGAAATGTTTTGTGCTGCGTATAAATCTTTTAACTGCCCCCCGCCCCCCCCCCCCCCCCTTCACACATAAAGCAATTTTTGCAATGTTTGAGTCTTATGTTTATGGATTGGTTTAATCATATGGTAACATTTCAAATTGCACCCTATCTTATGCTGCCCGAGGGACAAGCATACAGCTTTGTCCTTCCATTTTCAGTCTGTCCGTCTGCCTGATATCTCCAAAACACTTTGGCCAAATTGGATGAAACTTCACATTACAATATTGCGCCAAGGTACATTCCTGGTATTTGGATAGCTCCAAGGTCAAGGTCACAGTTCAAGGGTAAAGGTAAAATTTGACCTTATCCACAGCATAACTCTTTCTGGGTGGATTTCAAAATAACTTGGCACTATTTTTCTCTATCATGAAAAAAATGTAGCTCCAAGGTCAAGGTCACAGCTCAAGGTCAAACATTGTAAAATGAGAAAGCATGTCTGTAGCATAGTTCTTAAAACTTATGGATTGATTTTGAAATGACTTGGCACAACCATGCTCTATTGTGGGTAAATGTTCCATTTGAAACAAATTTTCAGACAGCTTCAAGGTCAAGGTCACAGCACAAGGATGTAAATCAAAATTTAGCATGTCTAGATTATATGGAGCATATACCCGCATCTGCATCTATCAGTCCCAAAATCTTATATTTGTTTTATTTATTTGGCTCAAGCTGTGTTTTTTTTTTTTATACAAAAAAGTACGGTAATTTGCAGATGCCTAATGTGAGCAATTTAGGACCATCATGGTCGACTTGTTAGCTCTGCTTTTTTCTGAGAAAACCTGAGGTATTGCGATGGCTTGGTGTCGTTGTGCGAAAACTTTGAAATTTTGTGATTTCTCTGGTTCTACTGAAGGCATTCACCTGAAACTTGGTACACATGTTCACTATCAAAAGAGGAACCTATACTATCAAGGGGGATAACTCTAGATGCATTTTGTCTGAATTATGCCCCTTTTTTTACTTAGATTTTTTATCCACTATCCAGTACCCAGCAGCTGAGCATAGTAACCCGTAGGCGGTGCTCTTGTTTTAAACTTTTTGTGACAGGGCTATATTCGGGGAGCATAATCTATCTCTAACGGCTCTTTTCTTTGTTGTTTGCGGCCTCTTTCAATTTGGATCAGTCTAAAATTATAAAAAAAAAACAAAAAAAAAACAGGAAAGGATTAAGATTTGGAGAAGTTTAAAATTTTGCTGTCTGGTAATGGGGTTGATATACAAAAACAATTGTAACTTTTTATCTGTTTTTTAAGATAATGAAACTTTATATTTTTGAGAATTGGAAGTAGAATTAATTCTGAAATTTGATAAAAAAAAAGAAGACATGTAATCAGATTTTGCTGGAGGACAGATTATATGTATCCATAGATATGGTATTTCATTTCAGCCTTTTGTTTAAGTTGGTCAAGTAGAAGGCAAGAAGAAATGCTGAATGTGAATTAAAAAAAAAAAACAGTTTAAATGCTCAAGCCTGGAAGTATATAGTACCACTTAACATAACTATGTAACTGTATTGCAGGAGGAGCCAATGGTGCTGTATGGGAGGACATAACTGAGAACAAGAACCTTACTTACACTAATGGATGTGTGTCCTTTATTACAACTGTGTCTGCTAGGTAAGGCAAACTTTCAATCTTGGCTGTCAACTGCAGTGTGTCTTCCATATGCACAGGGCCCTCTCCAGCTTTGTAAAGCATCCATTTATTGACTTTGTGAAAGTAAATGGCACTTTCAACAGTATTTTAGTAACACCAATGCTGGTACACCTGTCACTAGCTCACCATTACACTTTGGGGCACTACTTATCATTCATCCATGGTGAGAGATAAATAGTGCATGTTGAGATAACTTTTTCAAAAAGTCATTAAGAAAGTTACCTTAGCTGAGGTTTGAATTCCTCAAGTTTGAGAGCACAAAGCTTAACTGGGCTTACAATCCACTGCAATCAGTAAATAAATTCTGATGATTCTGTTTATAACAATTGTTTTAATGGATTTCGGCAATCAAGTGAAAAGGTGATATAGTCATTGGCAACAAAATTACATCATCAAAAGTTTAAGAACTCGATCCTGAAGGTAGACTTGGATTTACTTGGAAAACTGAGCATCTCTGTGTGGAGAGTAATTCTTTGTGAGACCAAAGTTAGATATCATAATGAAATATGTTTTCAAGGCGATCTTACATTGTTATTGAAAAGATGGAAATTGCATTTTTGCTTTGCAAAATTTCTATCTTTGAACCATGCTTAAACATTATTGCATGCTTTAACCAATTCCCAGAGCAAAGTTAGGTATCGTCATGAAATATGTTTTTCAAGGCAATTTTACATTGTTATTGAAAAGATGGAAATTGCATTTTTGCTTTGCAAAGTTTCTATCTTTGAACCATGCTTAAACAATATTGCATGCTTTATCCGATTCCCACACAGTGATGATTTTGGAAGCCCCTCAGGAATTACAATTGGGAAAACATTGTGTAAAATGAAAGTTTCTTGTAACAAGCAATTTCTTCATTTCACTCAATGTTTTCTAATAGAAAGTTGAAAAAATCTAAAATTTTATTAACTTTAAATTGTCATCTGCAACTCCTTTCAATTTGAGCCAGTCTAATATTTTGCCATCTGGAAATGGGTTAAACATTATTGGGATCTTTCACCAATCACAAGCTGACCAGCCAAGTTTAAGACTTGTGGTCAAAATTGAACAAATGACATGTGAAATAATAGTGATAATAAATAAAAGATACCATTAGGCTAGAAAACACTGTGTAAAAAGGGGAAATTACTTCTTATAAGCCCTTTGTCAAGGTCAAAGAAAAAAAATCAATTTACAA
This sequence comes from Fragum fragum, assembly GCA_946902895.1. NCBI lineage: Eukaryota > Metazoa > Mollusca > Bivalvia > Cardiida > Cardiidae > Fragum > Fragum fragum. Next base: position 60,786,515 of record OX336365.1, on the reverse strand, counting down.
AATTGAAACTGTCAATAACAATTCTCCCACATTTTATAAATGGATTTCGAAATTTCCAGACAAAGATTTTCTACTTGATTGATACTAGTTTCATATGTAAAATTTGTTAGCTCACCTGAGCACGAAGTGCTCAAGTGAGCTATTGTGATCCCCTTTTGTCCAGCGTCCGTCCGTCGTTCGTCGTGTGTCGTGCGTCATGCGTCGTCCGTCAACAATTTCTTTAAACAACATCTCCTCCCAAACCACTGGGCCAATTTGAACCAAATTTGGCAGAAATGTTCCTTAGGTGGTCCCCTTCAAAAATAGCTAAAAGAATTGAAATCCGTTAAAAACTCTGGTTGCCATGGCAACAAAAGCGAAATTTTAAAAAAATCTTTAAAAATCTTCTCCTCCTGACCCAGAAGGTGTAGAGCCTTGATATTTTGCATGAAGCATCAGTTTATTGACCTCTTTCAAAATAGCTAAAATAATGATCCTCGGGTCCCCAGGGGCGGAGCCCCAGGGGGGTGGGGTTTATATAGAAATAAAGAACGATTTTTTAAATGACATCTCCTCCCAAACCACTGGGCCAATTTGAACCAAATTTGGCAGAAATGTTCCTTAGGTGGTCCCCTTCAAAAATAGCTAAAAGTATTGAAATCCTTTAAAAACTCTGGTTGCCATGGCAACAAAAGTGAAATTTTAAAAAAATCTTTAAAAATCTTCTCCTCCTGACCCAGAAGGCGTAGAGCCTTGATATTTTGCATGAAGCATCAGTATATTGACCTCTTTCAAAAAAGCTAAAATCATGATCCTCGGGTCCCCAGGGGCGGAGCCCAAAGGGGGGTGGGGTTTATATAGAAATAAAGAACGATTTTTTAAATGACATCTCCTCCCAAACCACTGGGCCGATTTGAACCAAATTTGGCAGAAATGTTCCTTAGGTGGTCCCCTTCAAAAATAGCTAAGAGTATTGAAATCCGTTTAAAACTCTTGTTGCCATGGCAACAAAGTGAAATTTTAAAAAAATCTTTAAAAATCTTCTCCTCCTGACCCAGAAGGCGTAGAGCCTTGATATTTTGCATGAAGCATCAGTTTATTGACCTCTTTCAAAATAGCTAAAATCATGATCCTTGGGTCCCCAGGGGCAGAGCCCCAGGGGGGGGGGTATAGGCATGAAGCATCAGTTCACAGACTTTTTTCTTATTTCTGAAATTATAACCCATGGAAAAAGTTCTTTCCTTCTTTCAAATCAGCACTTAAGCCTTGGAATTTGTAATTTAGACTTTTTGATCCCCAGGTTCATAGTCTTTATATGAATTGTGGCCCACTTGTTTCATAATCCTAACCTTAACATGAAATAAGACTGTTGAAAGAAAAAGAGCCTTTATCTCAGGTGAGCACCCCAGGGCCAACGGCCCTCTTGTTAGGATATGCACGAGTTCAAAGTCACAGAGGTAAGAGGACAAAATTGACCTTGTATGGATTTCAATATAATTGGCAGTATTTGCAGGGGCATTCTAGTCTGTGACACAATTCTCTTGATACTAATCATGAAGACATTAACCCATTACCAGACAGCAAAAATTTAGACTGGTCCAAATTGAAAGGAGTTGCAGACGCTAATTAGATGTTTATGAGTTTTTTTATGCCCCACATCAAAAGATTTGGGGCAAATTGTTTTACCATTGTCCATCTGTCTATCTCTCCGTCATCTGTCTGTCAGTCTGTCTATCTGTACGCAAAACTTAACCAAAAAGCTTAACATTGCTAATTACTACCTGCCTATTCAAGATACAATGCTCATATTTGGCATGATGATACATCTACAATATGCATCTCCTCATGTCAAGGTGAAGGTCATATGATAAGGTCAAGGTCACATACCAAGTTCAAACATTAAGGTGGGGACATTGTGTTTCAGAAACACATCTTGTTCTTCAACTTTCTGGGTAGAAAATATTGTGTAAAATGAAGAAATTGCTTGTCACAAGCAGTTTCTTCATTTTACACAGTGTTTTACCATTTGTTTTCAGCTCCATTGGCTCAAAGCCAGCATGCTTATTTTATGACATTGTGTCCCTCGTGTGTCCATCCGTGCATGTGTTCGTCAGTCCGTCGGTCCATAAACCTTTACTTTAGAATTCTTCTCCTCAGAAAGTACTGAAGAGAATTGAACCAAATTTCACAGAAATGATCCTTGGGTGACCCTTTATCAGATTTCTTCAAAGAATTTTGATCAGATGAAAAACATGGCTTTAATGGGTGGGGCAAATTTCCATGTATGGAGAAAAATTCAAAAAACTTCTCAGAAACCAACTGATGGATTTCAACCAAAATTTACAGGAATGATCATTTGGTGGCCCTTTATTAGATTCCTTCAAAGAATTGATGGGTTGAAAAACATTGCTTTGATGGATGGGCTTAATTTCCAAATATGGTGAAAGCTTCAAAAATCTTCTTCTAAGTAACAAATGGATTGATTTCAATGAAATTTTACAGGAATGATCCTTGGGTGACTCTTTATCAGATTCCCTCAAAGAATTTTGATTGAAAGAAAAACATGGCTTTAATGGAGGGGCTTATTTCCATATATTGTTAAATCTTGAAAAAAATTCTTCTAAGAAACCAATTGATGTATTACAACCAAATTTTACAGGATCATTTGGTGACCCTTTATCAGATTCCTTTAAAGAAGTAAGCACTGATGAAAAATATGGCTTAAATGGGTGGGGCTTATTTCCATATAATGTGAAACCTTTAAGGATCGTCTTCTAAGAAATCAATGGATGAATTTCAACCAAATTTCACTGGATTGATCCTTGGGTGACTCTTTATCAGATTTTTTCAAAGAATTTAGACAGGACAGAAAACATGCTTTAAATGGGCGGGCTAATTTCCATACATAGTGAAAGCTTTGAAAATCTTCTTCTCAGAAACCAAATAAATTTCAACCAAATTTCACTAGAATGATCCTTGTCTCCGTATATAGTGAAATTTTGAAAATCTTACTCTTGCAAACTGCAGGATAGTTTTCAACCAAACTTCTCAGGAATGATAAGTAAAGTCAGGCCTGTGGAGCAAATCAGGTGCTTTAGCGCCTCTAGTTCTTGAGAGGCGTCAAGATGCTTCCTTGTGTAGGAATGGATTAAGATGTATTGTGTAGTAATGGATCACCATGCTATTTGTAGATTCTGGCTGATGGACTGTCAGGCCACTCAAGAAGCAGCTAGCATGGCTACAGAAATCTATCATGAGGCAGTCACAGTTCCCTACATGGCCAGGTTTGTTGTGTTTGCTAAGAGGACTGCCATGGAGGAAGGACAGCTACGCATGTTCTGTATGACGGATGACAAAATTGACAAAACGCTGGAAAAACAGCAGCATTTCGTGGAAGTGGCCAGAAGCAGAGATGTAGAAGTAATTATATTTTACATTATGGTTAAAACTGAGTTTGGGAAAATACAAGGTCAAAGCAAATAAGAATTCTTATCTAATATAAAATGTTTATTAAATACTAGTATTTTGAATGAATTTTTCCTTGATTTATCAAATGATAAGAGTAGAAATTTACCCAAAAGCAGACAAGATTTTAAACTTATCCAAATTCTATGAAGATGAACACAACAATTAAATTGGGTGTAAATGAAATAAGCGTAGAAAATATGTGCAAAAGAGAGACATTGCTTTTTACAAGCTATTTCTTCTTTTCTAACAATAATTTCACAGGCATTTTTATAAAGTATGTAAAATATGGGACAGTGTGGTAATTGGTTAAAGGATAAGATAAGCCTGTATATCTTTTGAAGTTTGATCTTGGCCTATGCTGCTTGCCATTTCATAAGTATAACAAATAAATGACAAGAGAGAGAATTTATAGATGTATGTAATGCAGATGATATAATTTAGCAAACCCTCAATGCAGTATTAACATAATCAAAACATTATTCCCTAAGAGGAGAGTTCCAACAGACAGAATTAGAATCATTTAACTTCTGTTTTCAGGTATTGGAAGGAAGGCCACAATTCATTGAGATGGCAGGAAACCTGATTCCTGTCACAAAGTCTGGTGACCAGCTCTTTATCGATTTCAAAGCTTTTCGAGAGAATCGCCTACCATGTACGGTACGCATTCGTGACCAAGATCAAGAGCCGGCTGCCCGAGTAGCGTTTATGAAGGAACCGAAGGTGGCTCGTGGAGAGGCACCTCAGATACCCATCTGTAATCTCAATATTACTATGCCTGGATGGTCTAAGGTGAGTATTGAGTACTTCCCTTTAAAATTTTGAGTTTGCTTAACCCATTCTCAGATGAAAAACAATTAAACTGGTCTGAATTGAAAGGCATTGCAGAGGACCATATTATCCCCTTCCCACACAACACAATTTTAAATTGGTCTAAATTGAAAGAAGCTGCAGGCGACAATTTCAAGTTGAATGAATTAAAGTGTTTTTTTTTTTTTTTTTTTAAATAAAGCTTAATTAGAGCCTACGAAGCTGTTGGAAGCTCTGTAGTGTTTGCCCTGTCTGCCTATATTTTGACATGCAAAAATTTTATTATTTCTCAGCAGATTTCATTCAAATTTTATACATGCATTCCTCTCATCGGCATCTCGAATAAGGTTGTTGTAAGGCTTTCACTGTCAAGCTTTTTCCAAGATGGACACGGTGTGATAAATCCCTGGACACACAATTACTTCTTAAATTATGGTGATTTTTTAATTGAAATTTTGTGTTCATCTCACCCATTTATGTCTTGGATTAGTTGACATATCTTGCATCTACATCTCACTATTTCAAGTTGGCAAACAAACTGGCCGTCATTTAACAAGTTATTTCTTAATTTTCCATAAAGGAAAGCAATTTGGAAAACATTTAATAAAATGAAGAAACTACTTGCAACAATTTATTTCTTGGTTTTCTATCTAAAAAATTGAAAAATCTAAAATTTCATAAACTTTAAATTGCCGTGTACGACTTCTTTCAGTTTGGATTGTTCTAAAACTTTCTCATTAGACAATGGGCTAATGTAACCTGTATTTTTTCAGTCCTCCAGTATGGAACTACAGGCTGATGACTCTCTTGAAGTGAGAAAGAGACATTCTCTACTGAGAGAACATGGCATTGGTAAGTTTTTAACCAATCTTTTGGTTTGACAAAGTTAAGTCTGAATAGCTTTTTGGTGCTTTTAACTGAAATGCAGATTCATTTGCATTTGAGTATCAGCGCCATTTGTCAAACGATTATGGAGATTCAATGTAATCCATTATTGCAAAATCCTGCATTTTTTTTATGCTTTGAAAAAGAAAATGTACAGTAATTGATTTTTGAAAAGGATTAATTGCTGTAATCTACTCTTATATCACTATTGGCAACCAAATATAACACTTAGTTTTCGATTACCAGCGACTTCGAATTTGAATTTGGACTAAAATTATGTTTTAAAGGGAATGAGTTTAGTATTCATGAACAGTTGATAGTCTTTTTTGGAAGATTTACAATAGAAAAGCCAGTGAGAAAAGATGCATCTGATTTCATAATCATATTGATCTCAATCTTTGAATTTGATAATTTTATCATTTAGTACAATAATTCAAAGAGATATGGTCAAAGTACAAATAATACCATGTATTGCAGTATTGAGTGACTCTATAAGTCGAGCCAAGATCAAGTTGACAGATGTAGCAGACACTCTACAAGGTGACTGGGTGATCCTTGCCCATCAACTAGACATCACAGGCCCAGAGATAAACCAGATTAAGACAGATTATAATACTGTAAATGATCAAGCTCTTGCCATGCTGCAACTCTGGGTTGAGAAGAAGGGAGAAGAGGCTACAGGTAATTTACTTTATAAAACAATGAGGACAATTCAAATTCCCTGGTGATGCAGATACAGCTTAAGATAAATGTACTCTTGGTCAGTCTGTCATCAAAGTGTTTTCCAAGCAACTCATCCTATAGTATCAGTCCAACATTAGAATCTGTTAGTGTGCAAGATGCCCCTTATTTGACTTAAAAACGCTCTCCTCCCACAGTTTCAGTCTGATTCACTTCATACTTGGTAGAAGTGGTCATTTGTTTTTATAGATGTGCAGGAGGCAACTTTTGTAAAATTTCTATTAGAAATTACTGAGATTTTGTCCCTGATTTGACATCAAAATCCTTTCCACACAAACCATCCTACATTTAATGTGAACCACTTCAAACTTTGCAGTAGTGTTCATTAGGAGTTGAAGATATACAAGACAAAACTTTTTATGTGTTTTGTTATGGTCCTTGTTTTCCATCTGTCTGTCTGTTTGTCTTTCTTTCTGTTTGTTAGTAATTTTTTTGTGTGCACAACTCCTCTTACAATATGAATAGGAATGAACTGCAATATGCCATGATGATTCACTATGATGTCTAGTTGTGCATAAGACCTTTCATATTAAAATCACTCCGGTCGTCTAGAATAATGTTGAATTATCTGCCCTTGAACAAAAATTTTTTTTACTGTATTTCAAATGTGCGCAACTCCTCTTACAGTATCAAGGGGAACAAACTGAAACTTACAACAATACTTCTTTAAGATGTCTAGTTGTGCATAAGACTTTGAAATTCAAATTACTCCAGTCTTTCTTGAATTGTCTGCCCTTGAATTGAAATAAATCCCCATATTTCTTGTGTGCCCAACTCTTCCTACATTTTCAATAAATGGAAGTTGTAACTTAGCATAATGAATCTGCTTAGTATTTAGTTGTGCATTAAACCTTTGAGATTAAGATAACTCAAGTTCTTAGTAAACTATCTGCCCTTGAGTTGATTAATTGCCTTATTCTAGTGTAAGCAACTTTTCAAATGGTTATAATTTGTGCTTAGTGTTATCTGAAAAGAAGGAAATTACTACAATGATTCTCCATGATGTGTACTTGTGCTTGAGACCTTTGACATTTTGTCTTTCCTGTGATTAATGAATTGTCTCCCATTTGTGTAATGATTTTTTTTATATTATCATGTTTTTTGTCTGCAATGTGACCCATAGTGCTGTTAACCCTTGTCATGCTATATAAATTACCTTACTGAATTGCTGTAAAATCAAAGGGCTGAAAGCACTGGTAGAACCTGTTGTTAAATAAACAATATATCCATTACATATCTTTTCATAATTAAATATGACAGGAAAAGTACAAGCAGGAGGTGTAGACCAAGATCAGACAGCACTTATGTGCAGGCTGATCTTGGTCTATATTTCCTGCCAAAACCGGAATATTCCGGGTTCAGCATGACAAGGGTTAATACAAACAGTTTTTCACGATGATGAATCTTAGTGTTGAAATAGTGCATATTCTTTAGGGTACTGCCATTTTGTTGATATCAAGTTTTACCTTATCTGTCAATGTCTGTTTTCAAGGTCATTTTTTATCATAAAAACTTGTGGTAAAATATATTATACTGACAACCCCTTCGGGCGTATATGGGCCTTTCTGCATAGCTCTTGTTAGCTCACCTGAGTACAAAGTGCGATGTAAGCTATTGTGATCGGTCGTTGTCTGTTGTCCGTCCACAATTTCTTTAAAAATCTTCTCCTCCTAAACCAGTTAGCCAATCAAGCTGAAACTTTGCAGGGAAGTTCCTTGTGTGAAGTTCTACAAAAGTTGTTAAAAATTTAATTCTGTCAGAAACTCTGGTTACTGCAGCATTTGAAAATGGGAATCTTTAGTAAATCTTGAAAAATATTCTCCTCCTAAACCAGTAGGCCAATCAAGCTGAAACTTTGCAGGAATGTTCCTTGGGTGAAGCTGTTCAAAAGTTGTTGAATAATTTTGATTCCTTGAAAAACTCTTGTAACAGCGGTATATGAAAATGGTAAATTTTTGTTAATCTTTGTTGTTGTTTTTTCCATAGACTACAAGGCCAAAGGCATTTATATTCCATATAGAGCTTAATCATACGGTTCTCTACTTCTGAAATATAAGGTGAAGGGCATTCATATTTGGTATGTAGCATGACTCAACTATTTTGTACTATGTTACAGGAAAATATGCTCTTAGGATAGAAAACGTCTCTGCTCCTGGGGTCGAAAATTGCTTAAATTGCATTGAAAGAATTCTTTTTAAATATAGGTCCTAGAGCATTTACTTTAAAACTTATTGTTATCTACCGTGTTTTAATCCTTTGGACTAACATGGTCCTTCCCAAGGCATCTTAAGTTATGAAAAACGCTCAATAAGAGCATGTTCAAATATCTTCCTCTCCTAATGTATACATATTTGATTTATAGTACAACGAACCATGACTTTTGTCATTGTCAGATTTAGTAGTTTTGTATCAACATAGAAAATGTTAAATTGTCCTAATTGTCTAATAAGGTCATTATTGATATGAGAGTTTTCTCTTGCCTGCGCTTAAGTACAGATGCATATGAGGTTGGATATTCATACAAAATTGCTATCCGGAAATACACTTACTCTGGACAATACCATCAAGAACCAAAGTGTGCGGATTAACACATCATGACTGTATTTGTTTCATTTATTTTGCTAAAATTGTGTCTTTTTGATACAAAAAAGTACTGTAATTTGCATATGCCTCAGGTGAGCGATTTAGGACCATCATGGTCCTCTTGTTTTCAAATTCTATGAAGAAGAAATCAGTTTTTGCCCCTGATTTCACTTAAAAGTTAGTAAGAAGTATGTCACATTGTTCTTGAGTTTCTGCAGCTTTATATTGCTTGTACCTTTATCCTATAACAAAGCGCCATGATGGGGTATTTGCACCATGACAAATGGCAACCAAGTCTTGTTTACAATGCTTTCAACCATATGAGACACTTAATTTTCAATTTCAACACAATTTAAAATGTCATCTACAATTTCTGTTGTCATCTGGTAGTGGGATATATATGTGTTATTGTTCTTCTTTGTAGGCAATGCCCTTGAGAATGGTTTAAGACAAGTAGGTAGAGAGGATGTGATCAAGAAGACTATGTATAATGTAGAAGTGGCTGAAGATGAACTGGAGGCAGCAGCTGCAAGGGCTGCAATGGACCAATCAGGTAAATTGTAACTTCTTGTTCTGATTAATCTGAGCTATACTGCCGTATTCAAATATGACTTTAACCTATTACCACACAATGACGCTTTTAATCGCCCCTTAATATGAAAGCTTTGAAAAAAATTGTAACAAGCAATATCTTCATTATCCATAATGTTTTCTACCCCAATAAACAAAAATTCTAAGTATATCATTAACTTTAAATTGTTGTCTGCAACTTCTTTGAATCGGACTGGTCTAAAATTTCATTGTGTTGGAATAAGTTAAGGGCTCAGGGAACAAAATATTTAACCAAGTATTTTCTTCTCCAGCCACATCTCCAAAACAATAAGTTCAAGTCATGTGAACTATACCTTGTTTTCTAAAATTCTGCTAATTTGGACACCGCTTTTCTTGTTCATTATTATACTGTTTTAGGGAAATGATTAAGCAAAGATGATAAGGCTTTATTATCTCAGCTGTTTATAGAAAAAAGAGATACTACTTTGGCAAGGTTGTCAATTGTGTCATTGTCAGCTTTCGAAAACGTTGACATTTTGTAATATCTCTGGTATTACTCAAAACATTCATTTGAAACTTGGAATTTATGTTCACTATCAAGAGTTTGGGGTTAATTCTAAATGCTGTCAATCAAATCATCAATCACCAATCAAATCTTTCATTTAGGCCAGAAGTGAACTTTGAACTCCAACATTGGCAGATATTTATGTAAAGTTATTGCTGGTTTGTCAAATTAAACAATGTAATAACAGCAAGTTATGTCACCAACAACCATTTTCCTTTTTGTTATATATTCCTGGCCATAAATTTCTTAAAAAACAAAGCCATTAAATATCTAAGTGGAACATCCTTTTGGAGCTTAGTGGGTGTAGTCAATGATCAATCAATTATTAAGTAAAGAGTAAAGGTTTCTTGTTGTAATTGACAAATTGCAGCTGACAATCAAATAATAGAAAACCAATCAAATCATTCATTTAGACTGGACATGAAGTTTTAACTCCAACATTAGAGGACATTAATTTGAAACATTTTTGTTGGCTTGGCGCCTTGAATGTCGAGCTGTAGTTATGATATTTAGGTCGCCAACCAATGATTTTGCCTTTTAAAATCGAGGTGGAACTTCCTATTGGAGTCAGTGGGCGAATAAATTTGAGTCAGTGGGTGGGGCCAGCAATCTGCCAATAATTATTATTGGAATCCTTCTTGATCACAATAAAAATTTTGGATTAAATTATAAACCATCAAAAATATATAGGAGAAAATTTAAAAATGTTATGATTGTACAATGCAAGGTAAAAAAGCAATAGAAATTGGCTGGTTTTCCTGTTTAAGGAATATTTTATCTTCATATTGTTGACTCCAGCTATTATAAAGAAAATGGTGACAGGTCTGATTTTGTTAAAGTTCATTTGAAAATCAATAGCTGCAATGATTTGACATTAATTAATGTTCATGACCTTTATGTGTGCTAAATTTAAATGAATTATCTTTATCCATTAATTATGATAATTGCTGAGAATTGTTAGGTTTTTTGCAACTTTAAAAGTAACAGAGATGAGTCCTAAATAAAGATAAATAGATATAAGATTCTAGACACAATTCCAACTTTCAACCTGTTTAAGAAAAAGATAGCTTTTTACAATACTGTAAGAAAAAAGCAAATAAGTGACCAATATGTACTTAAATAGAGGATTGCAATATAAGATATCTTGTTTTGTATCATTTATAGATACCTTTTCTGTGTCACTATACTTAATAATTCATGCCAATATTATACTGGTATTCACATGACTCTTTATCTTAGAAGGGAGTGCTAGTTAACTTGAAAAATATTATGTGAAAGTAGCTTTTATGTGCACATTTTTTTCTACTGAGCTGTGGTTTTTTCTGGTTCTTCCTGATTAAATATGTCCATTCAATTTTTGGCAGTTTTCCTTTAGGAGGGTGTCAGGACTTAACTTCCTATAAGCCTTTCTAGTAAAGGGCTCTTAGATTCACAGAAAAATGCATCCTTTGAAAGTCCAATGTAACTGGTTTCTATTAGGGTTCTGTCTGTACTCTTGCGAAAAAAAGTGAATATTCTTCTATAAATGGAAAATACTGTTCTAAAATGGAAACATTGATTTGTTGCAAATTTAATTCTGAATAAATGAAACCTATTTAAATAAGAAAAACACAGTAGAATAGGGCTACCCTATAGTTTTGTTATGTTGCAGTCCATAATTATCTGTTTGACATTACAGGATTTGATAATTTCGCAGAAGAAGTTGGTATTTCACAAGATTCCTCCTTGAAGAAGGGAATGTCTCTGGATGTGGAATATGATGAAAAAGATCTGGTCAAGGTAATAATTTGTTGTTCGTTGCTTGCTTTTCTGTAAAGTGAAGGCTTTTGCTCCAGTTCCACAGAGCTCCATATAATTAAAATCTTAGGGTATGGTTTTAGTTAAAGATTAACACATAACTACAAAATCCTGCCTTTAGACTTACAGATGGAAACAGGTTTTGGAAACTTTTGTGAGAGAACTTTTTTTAACAAGCAATTTCTTCTTTTCACAAAGTGTTTTTACCTTATATGGCACTAAATTTCTAATTCAAATGTACCCTGAAATATTGTCTGCAGCATGTACCAGTCAAATAGTTTTGTCTTTGACATTAATATTGAGTATTTTTGTTGTGTTGGTGACTCATTCAAGGTTTAGTTTAATTCACCAAACATTTGCTTTCATTCTATGACCCTGGCCACAATATGTCATTTTATACCTCCGTTATAATTAGTGGGTATGGCTAGTGATCCATCAACCTATTACTAGACGACAAAATTTTAGACTGGTCTAAATTGAAATAAGATTCAGATAATTCAAAGTATTTGAAATCCTGGAATGTTTTCAACTTTCTGGGTAGAAGATATTGTGAAAAATGAAGAAATTGTTTGTTCCAAACAATTCCTTCATTTTGTGCAATGTTTTCCAAATTGTAATTTCATTTTGGGAGCATCAAAAAGCGTTATTTTGTTGGAATGGGTTAACAGGTTGCTGGCCACTGCAACTGAAGTCCCACATGGCAGCCAACTAAGATACCAAACTACAATGTACTATAACTTTAGAAGCTGTAGTTATGACTTTAACCCATTCCCACACTGTGACGCTTTCTGACGCCCATCAAGAAAAATAATTGGGAAAATATTGTGTAAAATGAAGAAATTGCTTGTGACAAGCATTTTCTTCATTTTCCACAATGCTTTCCACCAAGAAAATTGAAAAAATCTATACTTTTATCAACTCTAAATTTTCGTCTGCAACTCTGTTCAATTTGGACCAGTCTAAAATTTTGCCGTCTGGTAATAGGTTAAAGTCGCATATCAATGTAAATGTTTTACATTTGTTGCTGAGGTCAACACACACTTCCCAAATCAATGATTTTCGTGGCGCCCTCTTGTGGTGAGTAAGACATTGTTTTTACTATGACAAGTCAGTGCAATGCATTATGGGTAAGCTAGTCACCATAGTCTGTCAGAATTAGTGCACATGTATATTTATGGATGAGTTTCAAAATAACTTGGCAAAATTGATTTCCATAAGGACTAAATGTGCCTTTTGAAACAAATTTTCAGACAGCTTCTCAGATCAAGGTTAAATATTCAGCAAGCTACACATGTTGTCCTTGGATGACGTTCTAGTATTTGTAAATTTACATTTTGAATGACTGGTGTGATCAGTCAATAGCCTCATTGAGATCATTCAAATGAATTCTCATAACTGAAGGTTTCATTTAACCCATTCCCAAACAACAAAGTTTTAGACTGGTCCTAATTTAAAGAAGCTGCAGACAACAATTTCAAATTGATGAAACTTTATTTTTGTTTGTTTGTCTTCTCAAATAGAAAACATTGTGGATAATGAAAAAACTGCTTGATACAAGCAATTTCTTTATTTTCGACTGTTTTCCAAAACTTTTTTCCTTGGGGCATCTTAAAGCATCACTGAGCAGAACTGGAAGGTTTTAATGAGGGTCAATATTTCCTTCGAAACTTGATTATTTAAACAATTGTAGGTGAATTGGGACTGGCAGGAGGTATAGACCAAGATCAGACTGCATTCATGTGCAGGCTGATCATAGTCTATACCACCTGCCAAACAGGAATATTCAGGGTTCAGCATGACAAGGGTTAAGATATTCACAATGCATTGCATACAATAATTGGGTCGTTATGATTTATGAATTGCTATTTTAACAAAGTAACTATTCTACTGACCTATTTTATTGGCTTGTTTGAAGGGGCTTGTACTCTGTCATTATCCTTGCCAAAATGTTGATTCAAAATATTATTCATACTTCAATATTGCCAAACCACTGTGAATAATATTGTTAATGAACAGCATAGACAATATTACTACTAGTGTGTGGTCGATAGAGAATATTAACCCTTCTCTGTACAAACCGGGGATTTTACATTGCTGTGATTTTATACTTTAGAAAACATTGTGGAAAAAGAAGAAATTACTTGACACAAGCCATTTCTCCTTTTCCAACAATATTTTCTACCACATAGGATGTGTTTATCAAATTGCATCCACTTTTCACTTGCTGCAACCTCTCTCAATTTGGAACAGTCTTGAATTTCAAGAAAAAGGGAAAGGGTTAATCAATATTATTGTCTATACTATTGTAACTGTATCATTACCTCACTACTCTGCTTTTTTCCACTCCTCAAGAAAAAAAGAGGTTTAGAAAAATTGTGTTAAATGAAGAAATTGCTTATTTCAAGCAATTTTTTCATTATCCACAATATTTTCCTTCCAAAAATACAAAGTAGCTTAAAATTCCACCAGCTCATTGTTGACTGACATTTCTTTGATAATTTAACTGTCTGAAATTTTGTCCTCTGGTACATGTATTTGGTTAGATGCTTTCAATGAGTTTTCATCAATTCATTCTACTTAAGTGACATTACTAACCAAATGTGTTGGTCTCCCATGGTAGCTTTACCCTGTCAACTGTGTTCCTGTTCCTAAGTGTATCCTCATTGCATGTTCTTTAACCCTTGTTTAGATTCATGAAGATTTGGAGGTGAGAGTTATGCCCCTCGACTGTACTGTAGAAAATTTCATAGAAAATAAGCTGTGTTTTCTGAAAAGTGGCATAGATACCAGTCTGGACTTGAAATGGCCCTTAAGCAAGCCTAGGATGCGTCTACTTAACCCATTCCCACATAATCCCACCTTTTTACGCCTCTAAAGAAAAATATTTTAGAAATTATTGTGGAAAATGAAGAAATGTAGAAATAGACGAAGAAATGGAGAACTATTTAACTTTAAAACTGTTGTCTGCAACAGCTTTAAATTTAGACCAGTCTAAAATTTTGTTATCTGGTAATGGGTTTACACTTGTATAACAAACCTTGAACTAATTTATTTATTAGTCCTTTCAGAATATACTGCTTATTTGTTTTTAGTGATGATTCTGTTTGTAACAGTGTTACCTATTATTTTAGACTGGTCCCAATCGAAATAAGTTTCAGATGACAATTCAAAGTGTGTTTAGATTAAACAAAAATAAGTGTGAAAAGGATTGAGAATATTTTGGCCAAAGAAAATAAGCCTGTAATAGGCAATTTCTTCCTTTGACTAAGTAATTTCTCTTCAGTTTATGGTAATGGGTTCATGATGACCCTATGCTAAAGAGTAGTAAATGCCTGCACATTTTAAGTTGCTTACATTCTTTGTACAATTAATTCGTGAATTTGGAGTAGATAGTTTTGTGTATTGCTGATCTTTGATAAATGTTTTTTGACTGAGTAGTAGATGTTTAAATATGCTGTTTTGGGAAAAAGCATTATTCTTATTTTTTGTAACTTATCCATCTGAATATTTTAACTCATTACAACACAATCCCTCACTTCAACCCCCATCAAGAAAAAGCTTTGGAAAATATTGTGGAAAATGAAGAAATTACTTGTAATAAGCAATTTCTTCATTATTCACAATGTTTTCTAGCCCAAAAGAACAATTGTTTCAAAATTTACCAACTAAAAAATGTCATCTGCAATTTCTTTCAATTTGGACTAGTCTAAAATTTTGTTGTGTGGGAGTAACTTAACTGACGAAAAATGGCCCTTCTTTCCCCCCCCCCCCCCCCAACAATTAATTAATGAATAAAATAAATGTAATCCCTAGTAGTAAATATTTTAGTGTGAAAGATTAATTGAAATCCACAGTTTTGCATGCTTAACCCATTGCCAGATGACAAAATTTTAGACTGGTCATCATTGAATGAAATGTTTTCTTTTTTAAGTTTTATCTGTGGGGTGTCAAAAAGTATCATTGTGTGATAATGGGTTAAATGCTTGATAGCAGTATTTTGTCAGTTCTGTGCAAATAAATTATGTGTTGTGTATATACCAAGTGCATGGGAGACCAATTGAGCTTGATTTCATAATTAACAAAACATCATTTGTGAAGAATTTATGAATATTATTTTTGTGTTGCATATTTCGATTGAATTTTCTCTCTTTAACCCATTACCAGAAAACACAGTTTTAGACAGGTCAAATTTCAAAGGAGTTGCGCATGACAGTTTAAAGCTTATGAAATTTTAGATTTTAAGAATTTTCTGATAAGAAAACATTGTGTAAAATAGAGAAATAAAGAAATGGCTTGCTACAAGCAATTTCAATGTTTTCACAATAGTTTTTTCTTGAGGGGTGTCAGAATGTGTCACTGTGAGGGAATGGGTTAAATCATAAAGGATTTATTCATATTTCACACATTTACTTTGAATGATTTTAAGCTTTTCTTTTTTAGCTTGGCTTTTTTTTTATTTTTCTTTTTTTTTTTTAAAGAAAACCAAAGATGATGCTGAATGCTAATCTTATTCTTTAATTCTTCTTTTCAAGGGTGGTATTCTTTGAATGCAATTGATTTCTTGACAGTCTTTTTCTTTGTTCTTTGATATCAGTAGAGTCCAGACAGGAAGTTCAACTTCTTTAAACCCTTTCCTGTTCAAATCCTAGGTTTTACGTCTCTGTGTATTATGTATTTGAGAACACATTGTGGAAAAAAGAAGACATTGCTTGTAACAAGCAATTTCTTCTTTTTCAACAATATTTTCTACCTTACTGAATGATTATTTTTTCTTAGAAATCAACTTTAAATTGCTGTCTGCAAAACTTTTGAATTTGGACAGGTCTTAGATTCTGAAAAACAGGAAAGAGTAAAACATTGTTTTTCTGCAAAACTTAGGGCCAGAAACATCTAACAAAACAGTAAAATTGTAGGTCATTGACCTTGAAAAAGCTGCAGTTATGGCATTTAACCCATTCCAACACAATCCCTCCTTTTTACGCCCATCAAAAAAAAGCTTTGGAAAACATTGTGGAAAATGAAGAAATTGCTTGTATCAAGCAATTTCTTCATTATCCACAATGTTTTCTATCTAAAAAGACGAAAAAAATTAAAATTCCATCAACTTGAAATTGTCATCTGCAGCTTCTTTCAGTTTGGACCAGTCTAAAAATTTGCTGTGTTGGAATGGGTCAAGTCGCCAAATCAACCTAAATACTTCACATAAATGTTGGCTTATGTCTGGATTCAAATTTCCTTCCAGTCTGAAAGAATTTTATGATTGACAGCTGTGATCTGTCAACTGAGACAATCAAGATTTGTGCAATTTAAAAGGCTGAAGAATTGATTTCTTACCTCCATGAAAAAGATTGAGTAAGGAACTATGATTTGGCACAAATTACTTTCATGATACTTTCTCTCAAAGTTGGACAACATTTCATGTATACCTTAACCCTTTCCATACAATTACACTCCCCCCCCCCTCCCTCCCAAGAAAAATAATTGGAAAACATTGTGTAAATTAAGAAATTGCCTATAACAAGCAATTCTTTATTTTCAATGTTTTTCAACTTTTTCTATCCAAATGTTGAAAAAGTCTGAAAAAAACACAGCCAAACAATCCCAACAACATACTTTAAAGTGTCATCTGCGATTCCTTTCAATTTGGACCAGTCTAAAATTTACTTGTCTGATAATGGGTTAGTTATATTAAATTACAATCATTGAAGAGAATTCCTTTCCTTTTCAGTTCTGTTTGAAACTAACAACCTTATCTTTTTTCTATTTTAATCTGCTTCATATCTTCATAATTCATTTTATTTCATACCTCAATGAAAGCAAAAATATTCTCATCATCTCTGAACTTTTTTACACCAATTTCAGGAGTCTGAATCTGCCAACGAAGAGTCTAGTGAAGATGACAAAAAAGACATCAGACTAGCCCCACAGGCACCAGTTGAAGGTCAGTCTTCTTCAGTACTGTTTTATAGTAATGCTTTAGCCTATCACCAGACTATAATATTTTTGTTTGGTTTGATTTAACCCTTTACCAAATACCAAAATTTTAGACTGGTCCAAATTAAAAGAAGATGAAGATGACATTTTCAAATTGGTGAAATTGAGAAAATGTCATCCTTTTAGGGTAGAAAACATTATGGACATTGAAGAAATTGCTTGTCACAAGCAATTTCTTCAGTGCCTACAATGTTTTCTATAGCTTTTTTCTTGAGGGCATTAAAAAGTGTCATTGTGTGGATATGGATTAAACAAAGCTGCAGTTTAAAATTCAAAGCATAATGTACCTTTTAAAAGCAAACACCAGATAGAATTGAAAAAGACTGTGAGTAAAAGAGAAATTGTTTGTTACAATAAATTTTCCTTGTCCCACAACATTTCGAAAGTTATTGGGAAGGAACAGTTTAATAGTTCTGGTTTAGCTTGTTAAGTAGTTTATAAGCTTCTTTGTCTTACCATCGGCTTTCAATTTAATTTGTTAGTGATATACCAAAGAACATGTAGTTTAACTCTTAGCATGCTGAATAAATCCTTATTCAAAATTTCATTAGAATTTAAGTGCTTAAAGTACTGGTAGTCCTTAATTTCTGGTCAATATTTCTTTTGATAATAAATTCTTTTAACAAATTTGACTTAAAAAAAAAAGTAAATCAGGTGTTGTTGACTAAGATTAGACTGCACAATATTAGTCTTTACCTCCTTCGGCATCAAAAATATTCTGGGTGTTCAGCATGACAAGGATTAAAATATTTAAAAAAGAAAAGCAGGTTTGGTGTGTCTTTCAATAATTCTTAAAGTATGATACCATATTTGCTTCTTACTATCATTGTACCTAGACTCTTACAGATAAAGTGACTGCATTTTCCAGCTTCTAATGACACTTGCTTTTCTGACTGGCTTTGATAATAACCTTTTGAAACAGGCTGAAATGCTTCAAAATAACATTTTTTGTTACTTGAAAGTTTGAACATTCCATGTTGCTAGACAGTAATAGTAAAATTATAGCTAGGGTCCAAGACTATCATTGGTCCTGCTTCAGGCATGAATGCTTTCGTGCAAAGTAATCAATTGAAATATGATTTTTAGCTCACCTTGGCTCAACATCCTCATGATGAGCTTTTGTGATGCTTGAATGTCTGACATGTGTTGTGTGCTGTCAGTCTTCAACAATTCATTGTTACCACAATGTTCATTGTTATTGGTTAAATTTGCTGAAAATATTAATTTTGTTTTTTGTCATGAGCAAAGTGAGGAATTTGCGGGTCTGACTTGTCAGACATGGGCAATTCTACTTGTGGGCAAGTACATTTTTCAAGGCCACTTGCAGCGCACGAGTAAATACCAAAGCCTATCTTTGAATAGATCTCAACTAAACTCATTTTTGTCGCGCCTGCTTGCAGTGACCGAGACATAGTTGTCACTATGACAAGTCGGTGTATGTTAGTGATTAGTCTGTTAGTCTGTCCATCTGTATGAATTTGTGCGGACAATTACTCCTACATTTATGGATGGATTTCAAAATAACTTGGCACACTTATTCTCCATCATGAGTAGATGTGCATTGGAAAGAATTTTTTGGATATTTTTAATGTCAAGATTACAGCTCAAGGTCAAACACTAAAAATGTGATAGTCAAGAGCATTTCTCCTACAATTATGGCTGGAATTCAAAATAAATTGGCACAATTTTTCTCCATCATGAGAAGATGCGCCATTTGAAAGAATTTTTTAGAGAGCTTCAAGTTCAAGGTCAAAGCTCAAGGTCAAATACTAAAATTGTCCGGAGTATGATGCCTACAAAATTTTGAGGGCTCGACAGCAGTTGTCCTGGGACAACCATCTAGTTTAATGAAAATTCATCATTATGTTTATATTGAAGTGTAAAAATATTATGGTTAATGAAGAATATGCTTGGTTCCAGTATTATCTTTATTAACATTTTGTCTCCCACCAAATGGTGGATAATCATAAATCTAAGTAAGATGAGCTGCCGAAGGCTGGGAAAGGATGTAGTGGTAGTATTGGTGTTAGAAATACCAGGAACTGAAAATTAGGCACTCCAGCCACTGCTATTGAACTAAAATACTTTTAAGAGTGGCATTAAACCCCATTGAAACAAAGAGAACTTTATTAACAACATTATTTTCTGAAAATTAATCTCGTCACAGTTTTTGCTAATAAGTTCATTCTAATTCTGGACAAGTATAAAGTCATATGTCACTTGTCCTGGGACAAGTGGAGAAAATTTCCACACTATTGGACATGAGAACAGCCCCTTATCTAAACACAGTTATTTGAGTTTATAGCTTGGTCTGAGAATTAGAAATCAAATGAGCGTTTTAGGGCCCTCTTGTCTCTCATCTTTTTCTTGTATCAAATAGTTTTGTACTGAATATAGCTGCAACAAGAAGAATACCTAACATTTATGAAAAAAAAAAGAACACTTTTTCAATGGAAAGTAAAGAATATTGATTAAATTCTGGTAGTTAGAAATCATTTCTACAAAGTGATTATCATCAAATTATTGGCACCTTCATAATTATTATTATTAACCCTGGTCTTGCTGAATGAAATCCTCTATAGAATTGCCTTAAATCAAAGGGCTAGCAGTATTGGATACACTAAAATTGTGCCGCCGTAATAGCGCAGTTGGTAGCGCGTTGGACTGTCAATCTGGAGGTCCCCGGTTGACACTCATCCTTTCCGACTAATTGTTTCTCACAAATGGGTCGATAATCGTAGACCTATGTGGGATAGCAGCTGGAGGCTAGGAAAGGATGTAATGGTAGTACTGGTGTGAGAAAGACCAGGATTCCATTGTTAGGTGCTCCAGCCGCTGTGATATAACAGAAAGATTGTTGGAAGTGGCGTAAAACCCAATTCATTCAATTCAATTATATTGCAGGTTCTTATTTCTTTTGAAAATTTGAATCATAAACAAATCTTTCTTAATAGGGAAGAGCAGGAGGTGAAGACCAAGATCAGAATGCACATATGTGCAGGCTGATCTTTGTCTATCACTCCTGCGAAAACAGGAATATTCTGGATTCATCATGTCAAGGGTTAATAATAATCATGCTGTATTGAATGTATACAGCAATCATAACTTATTGCAGAATAAAAAGGGATTGAGTTTCTGTTGTTGTTATTTGTTTTAATTCGTATCATTTATTGTCATACATACATGTAAATAGTTTTAGGAAGTCATTGTCATTTTTGTGGGAGAATGAAGTGAATGAGTTCTTAGTTTATGCATTCTTACTCCTAGTTTCTGCACTCTATACACACAAAAAGTGTTTTTACATCAATGATATAATTGTAAAAGAAAGTTTTAACAGCTTAGGTCCTTTTGGAAATTTTTATATTGGTCATTTAAGCAAATCCTTTTTGGGGTTTCATTTAATTAAGCAGTTTTTTCAGAACTTACGATATCCTTTAACCCATTATCACATGACAAAATTTTAGACTGGTCAAAATTCAAAGAAGTTGCAAACGACAATTTTCAGTTGCTGAAATTTCAAATATGTCTGTTGGGTAGAAAACATTGTGGATAATAAAGAAAACTACCTGAAACAAGAAATTTCTTAATTTACTCAATGTTTTCCCAAAGGTTTTGTTCTTAGGGCATATCAAAATGGGTCATAGGTTTGGAATGAGTCATAGTGTGGGAATGGGTTTACAAGATAATTAATCCTTCATAGATTTACCTTAGTTGAAGAAAATGAAGTTTTCTACAGTCACAATGCATTTTGTGTATAATAGAGTGTGGTTCTAATCATCAAAATTCCATTATAAAGTCAGTGTTTGATGTGCCAATATCAGATTTAATTGATTCATAGAACATATTCATACAAAACCATATTTCACCTAAATCACACCATTCAGTTAATGCTGATCATTTGTTCAGAACCTTATCATCCATGAATCATTCAATACCAGTCAGTCAAGATTCACACTCTTCATGTTATAGTCTGATTATTCCAATTTCACACCATGCAGGCTATACTGATACCAATTTAGATGATATAATAGCTGAAGTTGATGAAAGGCGTAAAGTTGCAACAACAACTGAAAGCACTGCTCCAATGTCTGAAAACAAAAAGCAGGCTTATCTTGACCTGATAAGTGCTCTAGACGATTATGAAGATCAGCGAGACAGGCAATTAGATAAACAAGAAGGTATTGAACAGTGGTGTAATGGTAGCACTTAACTGACTTATAACCTTTATAATTTCAATACTAAAAACTGGATATTTGGGTTACTAATGTACCTGTATTGTCTTCTGTTTTGTGTTGTATTTGACTGTTTGTGAAGTAAAAGCCAAGTATCTCATATTTCAAATCTTGATAATACTTCTTACAGCAAATGCTTAACCCTTGTCATGCTGAATAAAATCCTCTACAGAATTGCATAAAAAACAAGGGCTGACAGTACTGGATGTAATCACAGTGGGTTAATAAATCTTCTGAAAATAAACGTTATAAAAGAATGTGGCCTAAAAGGGATTAGCAGGAGGTGTAGACTAAGATTAGACTGCACTTATGTGCAGGCTGATCTTTGTCTATACCTTCTGCCAAAACAGGAATATTCTTCAGGGCTCGGCTTGACAAGGGTTAAAAAAAGACTTTAAAAACAATACTGACAATATTATCAATAGCATGTGGTTGATATTGAAGATCATTGATATTGATATTGATAGTATATGGGCAATTTACCCTTTACCACACAACTCCCAATTTATGACAATTTTCTAATTATAATTAACTATATTAAGTAATAATATTTAGGAGAATATTGAGGTGACAAGTAGTTTTTAAGTTCACCCTCTAAAAGCCTGCAACCTATTGTCATTGTGTTGTCAGCATCTGTCTTTGGGTATGTCTGTCCATAAACCTTCACTTTTATGAACTTTGTAGAAAGTAATGCACAGATTTCAACCAAATTTTACATGAATGATTTTGTGGTGACCCTTTAAAGGTTAAGTAATATTGCTTTGGAGAATTGCACAAATGCCGTGTAGATACTACACAGTGATGAAAGGGAAATTATGGCTAGTCCTCAACAGAGAATATTAGTTTGATAAAAGAAAATTGCGTTTTTAAGTAAAATTAAAAAAAAAAATCTGTCTTAACCCATTACGAGCTTGCAAAATTTTAGACTGACACAAATTGAAAGAAGTTGCTGGTGACATTTTATAGTTTATTAAATTTTGGATTTTTTTCAACTTTCTGTGTAGAAAACATTGTGGAAAATGAAGAAATTGCTTTTTATAATGTTTCCACAATGTTTTCCAAAGCTTTTTTTCCTCGGGGGCATCCCACTGACTGGGAATGGGTTAAAAGGTTGCCTCCTGTGTATAATCAAAACCAGATTATCTGTATAAGTATATCAGGTATATGTGGAGCAAATCAGGGTCTCTAGCCTCTTTAGTTCTTATTCTCTTCTTTTCTACCTGAGGGCTTTTTATTTTTCAATTGAAACACAGTCTAAATTGGAAGGAGTTGCAGATGACAATTAAAAGTTCTTGAAATTTTAGATTTTTTCAACTTTCCAAATAGAAGACATTGTGTAAAATGAAGAAATTGCTCGTTTCAAGCAATTTCCTTATGTTACATTATGTTTTCTCTATTGTTTTTCTTAACCCTTTCCTGTACAATTACTTGTTTTCACAACCCATAGGTTTTGTATTGGGGAAAATATTGCAGGGAAAGAAGAAATTGCTTGTTACAAGCAATTTCTTCTTTCCCTACAATGTTTTCTACCCTTTGCAGTGGTTATCTTTCAATTTAAACGCACTGTGATTTGTTGTCTGCAGCCTCTTCCAAATTGGAGCAGTCTAAAATTTTGTTGTACGGGAAAGGGTTAACAGGCGTCTAACAGCGTCACTGTGTTGGAATGGGTTTAAATGTCACCTGAAATTTTCAATTTTGACCTGTCAAATATTTTGTCATCTGGTAATGGGTTAAAGATAGATGATTTATACACTCTTTGCCTTGGTAAACTTAACAGAAAAAAAAAACTATAGAAAAAGTGAATAATTAAAAAGAAATTGTATTACTTCCCAAAATGAAATAAATAAAAGATACTTGGCTTCTACTATGAATAATTTGCATGTTGTATCACTTTAACTCAGTTTGCATGTGAATACTGTATGTTAAAAATGCTGACAGTCTTTGTATAATAACATCTATACATGGAAACAATTGCCCCTATTTTGTATTCTTTAGTCAAAAGTGTAAAGTATAGTTTACAGAGATTTACGTGCCCCCACATTTATAAGATTGTGGGCTTATTGTTTTATTGATGTGCGACTGTCTGTCTGGGAACAGTAAACTTAACGCAAAAACTTAACTAGCTATTATTCAAAAACAGATACATGACTCATATTTGGGACATAGTTTCCTTGTATTGATAGGCATCAGTTGGTTGTAAGTTTAAGGTTATCCATCAAGGTCAAAGTAACTTATCAAGGTCACATTTCTAATAAAAGAATTTTACAGGGACATAGTGTTTCACAAACATATCTTGTATAATTTTTAGTTTAACAGAATTTTTTATTCTTGTATTTAGGAGAATACTGTTTGTTATACATTACTTAGGTGATATGAAGTATTTCAACCATTTTGAAAAAATTTTTTGAACCGAGCTTCTAACAAAAACATTTTCATCACTAAATGTTCACCATGTAAACCATATCAGTTATAGTTGCTTAGTTGTTAGATTTAATTTATACAAGTTTACAGCTGCTAGGAACATTTGAGGGTCTCTTGTTTGTTGTATTTAAATCAATATTTTGATAAACCTTGTATTAACCCTTGTCATGCTGAATGAAGTCTTCTATAGAATTTGATTAATTTCAAAGGGCTGACAGCACCTGATTCACTAATTGTGGCTGAATATATATTTTGAAAACAATAAAGCCGCCATCATAGTGCAGTTGGTGGCGCGTCAGACTGTCAATCTAGAGGCCCTTGGTTCGATCCCTGATGGCGGCACTCATCCTTTCTGACTATTTGTCTCCCACCAATGGGTTGATAATCGTAGACCTATGTGGGATAGAAGCTGGGGGCTAGGAAAGGATGGGATCGAGGTACTGGTGTGAGAAATACCAGGAATCCATTGTTAGGTGCTCCAGCCGCCGCAATATAACTGAAAGATTGTTGAAAGCGGCGTAAAACCCCATCAAAATTGAATTGAAATCAATAAAAAAATCTCATGACCAACTCTGGTTTAAAAGAGACAAGCAGGAGGTTATATAGACTAAGATCAGATTGCACATTATAATGTGAAGGCTGATCTTTGCCTATATCTCCTGCCAATACGGGAATATTCAAGGTTCAGCATGACATGGGTTAAGTTTATTTCAAGAAAGGGAAAAGGCTAATAACTTACAGATGGAAAAATACTCTTAACTCATTACCTCCAAAAACGGCTCAAGATTAAGGGCAGGGTATGGATAGGATGTAGATTTTGACCTTGCTTAGATCATATCTTAATTTTATGAATGGGTTTAATTATTTCTCATAGCGGTTTATGTGAACTTAAAGAAATAAAAAGAAATAAAGAAAATTCCAGAATGTTTGTTAAAACCCAAATAACCAAAATAGTTTGTTGTTTTCAGCTGCTTTAGAAAATACCGCATGTCTTCATAGTGTTTGTTGCATGAAGAAAATATTATATTATTTACCTTTATTGTTGTTTGCTCTGCATGTGTTTTAGTATATTTGAATTTCTACATATTTTAATGGGCTTATAATGGCTATTCATCTATTATACTGACCTCAGATAAACTAAATATTCTCTCGAGAAAAAATTAGAATTACATATGAAAGCAAGATATGAAAACAAAAAAAAAAACAATATATTACTTTCATTTGATTCAAAGCCAATTGAAACCATTACCACGCAATCTTACATTTTTATGGGCTATTGAAATATATCTAGAAAACATAGTGGGAAATGTAGAAATTACTTGTGACAATCAATATCTCCTTTTCTAATCACCTTTTCCTACCCTATTCATTACTAATTATGTAATTAGAATATACTTGGAGTTGTTGTCTGTAACCTCTTCCAATTTTGACTAGTCTTTGGACTAATTTTGTTTTGTTGTAATCTGTTAAATGTGACTGTGACATGGATCACTTTGTGGTATTGATAACTGTCAGGTTTCAAGCTTTCCTCAGAAAAACAACCTTTGTTTAGTCTCCCTGTAGTCTCAGAAATTTATCTTTTTTAGAAATTAAGTGATCTCAAAAAAGAAATGCAGCTATAGTGGATATTATCAAGGTTTTATTTGAGCCTTGTAGGTCAGTTTGAAACACACTGTATAACCAAAAAATAAACTCTGGAAAACATTGTGGACAATGAAAAAAATGCAAGACAAAAAAAGATAGATAATTTGAAAATTTCATAAGATAAAAATTGTCATCTGCATTTCCTTTGCATTTTGTTTAATCTGGAATTCCGTCATCTTGTAATGTTTCAACCAGTATTCAGTCTTAGAATTTCTGGCCTAACCCATTCCCACACAACAAAATTTTAGACTAGTCCACACCAAAAGAACATGCATACAACTTTTTATGGTTGATGAAATATTGAAAATCTTAGTATTTGGGGGTAGAAAACATTGTAGATAATGAAGAAATTGCTTGTGACAAGCAATTTCTTCATTTTTCACAATGATTTCAAAAGCTTTTATATTGAGAGGTTTTTAAAAGCGTCATTGTGAGGGAATGGCTTAACCAACATTTGACAGTCATTGTGTTCCGCCAAGCTGGATGAGTAGATGTTGGATCAGATGAAATGTTGGGGTTTTACAAGAGATTGATGACAAAAGAAACAAAATACAAAACCCCATCATGGTTAGATGCACCAATCAAAATAATAAAACAGAAGGATTATTCAAAGCCATGTTAAACCCTCATGTTAAACAATTCATATTAAATAAGTTATTGTGAGGGCTTTGTCCAATTGATATTCAGTTGTGCCAATTGTGATATTATATGTAAGGATTTTTATTAACCAATTTGAAATCTAAGGTGTTTTTCTTACAATTTTGCTATTGTAATAACATGCTAGATAGCATATTAACTTTATGTAATAACAATTAATTGTAGAACTTGATGATAGTGGTCCTGTGGGTGAGGAGACATTTGTAAAGGAGCAAAAACAACAAGAAGAGCAAGTATTTGCTCGTCTAGAAACTTTTGGTATTGAGGCAGAACTGAAACAAGCTCCATCAGTGCCTGCAGATGAGCCTGTTACCCAGGCAACCAAGTCACCTGAAGGTAAACACATGCTACTGGACGATATACCCACGTTTGCATGATGTTTACACTACTAACTATTTTGCATGTACATTTTACTAACAAAAGCACTTTATCTTTATTTGCATATGATTATACCACTGATGATTGACATTAACCCATTTCCCACTCAATGACACTTTTAGACGCCCCTCATGAAAAAATGCTTTGGAAAACATTGTAGAAAATGAAGAAATTGCTTGTGACAAGCAATTTCTTCATTTTACACAATGTTTTCTACCCAGAAAGTTGAAAAAATTTTAGAATTACATAACCTTTAAATTGTCGTCTGCAACTCCTTTCCATTTGGACCAGTCTAAAATTTTCTTGTGTGGGAATGGGTTAACAAACATTTCTATCATTGTATCAATAAAGGATCCTACTATAGTAACCCATGTCATGCTGAATTATAAATCCTCTGCAGGTTTTCATTAAAATCAAAGGGCTGAAAGCACTGGAAGCACTCATTTTAGGTTAACATTTCTTTTGAGAATTTATCTTATAAACAATTCTGGTTTCAAAGGAACAATCGTGTGGTGTAGACTAAGATCAGACTGCACATTTGATCTTTGTCTATTCCTCCTGCCAAAGTAGGAATATTCTGTGTTCAGCATAACAAGGGTTAAGATGCTTTAAGCTTCACCATTAGTTGGGCTAAAATCATAGAGTTTGGTACTTGTACATCCATGTATAAACTTTTTCTTTCAAGATTTTCTCAGCAACTACAATATAGATTTCAACAAAAATTTACAGAAATGAACCATAGGTGATCCTTCATTTGATTCCTTGGAAAATACATGGCTTATATGGGCAGGAATAATCTCTGTATATGGTGTTGTGTTTTCTTTTTCCTCAAACATCATAAGTTTGATTTGAACCAAAATTTAAACGTTTGTCCTTTTCAAAATTTTTGATCCAGTACAATTCAATAAGTGGGGAAAAAAATCTGTTTCAAAGGCTATCCTCTTTCTCACAATTTTTTAACCTATAACACAACTATTTTTTTTTATCTCTTTGAAAGTTTTGACCAGTCTAAAATTATGACCTTTAGCAACTGATTAATATAAAATGAGTAAGCAGGGGTAAACTTTTTTTGAAAGTTGCATGTAGTCAGTGAAAGTTTAACACACAGATTTCTATTAACCCATTACCAGATGGCAAATTTTTAGACTGGTTCAAATTGAAAGGAGTTGCAGACGATTATATAAAGCCGATTAAATTTCAGATTTTTTTCAAATTTCTGGATAGAAAATATTGTGTAAAATGAAGAAATTGCTTGTTACAAGCAATTTCTTCATTTTACACAATGATTTCCCAATAGTTTTTCTTTAGGGGCGTCAGAAAGCGCCACTATGTGAGAATAGGTTAATTCTCTTCATGATGGTAAATTCAGGCCAGGTGAGCAATAAACTACCTAAAGTTCCTTTTGTTAGAATATATTTACCTCCTTTCTGTCTCACAATTTTGTTAAGAATTGGAAAAAAGAGCTTTTGGGTTAGTGTTTAGTGTCCAAAGTAAGTACAATGTATTTGCCCTTGTAACTATTGGTATCAATGTCAATCTATCATGGTCCAATTGTACATATTATCTTTTTCTAACAACTTGTCTTGGTTTAAAATGTTGCTGAACAAATTTCTCCTTTCATGTAGTTTTATTATGTTATAAAACAGCTGTTTTCAGCAATTGTTTTTTATAAGCCCAACCTTTGACTTTTGTTTGTTGGTATTATTAACTTGGGTTTATTTCTTACAGTACCTTTTGTATTTTTATTTGAAAAAGACTTAACAATTTGATTAAGAAATACTTTTGTAAATTGTCAATGTATGAACAAGTAGAAAACTCAAGTGGGTTGTTTTTGGTTGTTATTTTTCTCTTTCAAATTCTTCTGAATTTGAAGATTTTGTGACGAAAATCATTTCTCCTCAAATGATTCTATAATGAGTTTTCAATAAAGCCATTTTCATTTAAGTGATTGTTTTATATCTTTGGTTATTTTTCAGTCTTTGTTTAAGAATATTTTTCAATGTTTGGTCAGAGTTAAATTGATTGTTGTGAAAAATCTAGAGGGTTATGTGTTGTATTACAATGGCTGTTTTCTGAGAAAACTTGAGGTATTGATGTTGTTGTCCTGCAATATATTTAGAAATTTGTGATAATTCTGGTATTTACTTGGAACTTGAAATATTTGTTTACCCATTCCTACATAACAATTAGACTAGTCCAAATTGAAAGAAATTGCAGAGGACAATTTCAAATTGATGTTATTTAATGTTGGTTTTTTTGTGTGCTTTTGGATAGAAAACATGGATTGTGAAGGAACTGCTTGTGACAAGCAATTTCTTTATTTTTCAACAATGTTTTCCAAAGTTTTTTTCTTGATGGCCACAAAAGACCTGATTATATTGTATTGAGTTAACTATCAAAATGGAAATCTTTATCATCAAGGGAAGTAATCAAAACTACTTTTGTATAAATTATGCTATTAAATATGCCTCTATAAGAATAATGAGGGGGATATTGGATAATCATTGTCTGTCCATCCATCCGTAAAACTATTTTCTGACATAAATTGCCTGATACTCACAGACTATTGAAGACATATTACTCATGTTTGGTATATAGGTAGTATTGTTGATGTACATCTGGTGATGATGAGATCAAGGTCATCTTTCAAGGATATTTTCATATGAAAAATTTATACTTTGGGGTATCAATGTTTCCCAGACACATCATGTTTTAACCAGTTCCCATACAATAAAATTTTAGACTGGTCTAAATTGGAAAGAGCTGCAGATGACAATTGTAAGTGTATGAAATTTTAGATTTTTTTAACATTTTGTATAGAAAACATTGTGTAAAATGAAGAAATTGCTTGGTGCAAGCAATTTCTTCATTTTACACAATATTTTCCCAATTGTTTTTCTTGAGGGGCGTCCAAAATCCACACCGAGTGGGAATGGGTTAAGTTAGATTTGTTTGTTACTCATCACCCCAACACACATGGCAGAAAGCCAATTGCTGAAAGGAAGGGTTCATATCAGTAAAAAGTTGAAAATTGATTATGCAGGGTATTTTGGCAAATTCAGATTTTGAAATAATCAGTATTACCCATTTTCCTTCGAGCACAACAATGGTACAATTGATAATGAATTTCATCATTTTTAATTTGATAAACTTTTAACAGTAAATAATATGTATATGAGGGCTCCCGAAACTCATGTTCTAGTATAAAGGTTAAGTGTTTTCATTGTCTTTGTATTTGAGTGATGAAATTCAGAATTTCTTATTAGATAAACCTTAAGGGCTATGCAATTTGGTTTTTAGCTCCAATTGTTGTAAACCAGCAAGCTATTGTCATGGCATTGTGTCAGTCCATACATAAACTTTTATTTCATAAATCTTCTCCTCAGAAAGTACTGAAAAGAATTCAACCAAATTTCACAGAAATAATCCTTGGGTAACCCTTTATCAAATTCCTAAAGGATTAAAAACATGACTTTAGAGATAGGGGCTAATTTCCTTATCTTTGAACTTTTATCTGAAACCTTTAAAAATTTTATTCTCAGAATCCAGTGGATGGATTTTAACCAAATATTACAAGAATGATCCTTGGGTGACCCTTTATCAGATTCCATCAAAGAATTTTGATTGGATGAGAAAAATAGCTTTGATGGGCAGGGCTAATTTTCATATATGGTGAAAGCTTTAAAAAATCTTCTCGGAAACCTAATGATGGATTTCAACCAAATTTTACTTGAATGATCCTCTGTTGACTCTCTTTCAAATTTTCAATATTTTTGATTGGCTGAAAAGGTGGCTTTTATGGTTGTGACTTAGGTCAATATATGGTATACAGTTGAATTTAAAAAAAAAAAATTTGATACCTTTTTCATCTGACTTAGTAAATGAATTTTCTCTTAGTAAATGAATTAATTTTTGTAAATCAATGAAAAGTTTGAAACATTAAAAGATTTCAGTAACAAGATTTATTTGCACACATGGTGAATATGATTCACAGTGTGTATTGAATTCCTGAAAACTTTATTCAATCGGGGCCTGTGGAGCAATACAGGTGATCAAGCACCTATAGTACTTATTAACTTATAATTTTAGGGTAATATTTAATACATAGAACATGTCACTTATTTATTCAGTGCACACTTATTTATACAGGAAAACACATCCTTACAACAAGTCTAGATATACAGGCACCCTTTATTTTAGGCAGAACAGATTCTTTTAATGGATGGAAATTCCTGTAAAAATTGGCATTTGCTACTCTGAATTAAGACCTTTTATTCAGTACAAGTTTTAAATAATAGAGGTATAAACCATTTTCTTGTTTTACCTTATTCTTGAGTAAATAACTTTTTATGGTACATGTTTTTAAAAAATCAATTTCAATGACTGTTATTTGTGGTAGTCATGTGCTTTCACTCCAAATATGGCGAATTATTAGTGGCTAGTATACTGCATTCTGAATGGTCTTAGTCTGTATAAAATAGCAATTATAATTGCTTTAAGTTTTGGTTATGTTTGTTATTATCATTAGGAAAGATTTGCTGCCACAGAAAATATGCAATTCATCTAGTTGTACATTGAAAATCCGCAGTTTGGCAAAAAATTTTATGGCAGTTTTAAGAGGAAATGTTGTTGGGAAGGCAACTTGGTTAATCACAGAATACTTTCTTGTAAATTTAGCAAAGAGAGATGTTGGCTCAAAACCTACAAAGATGAATTAATATTGTTTTTATTTCATTTTATTAATTTTTTTGGAGGGGAGGTGTGTTAGATCAAACCATACTTTTAAATGAAGACCATCCAGACCATGCAGTCTCTTTCAAAAAGTACCATGAGTGGTATTAATAGAGGGGTTTTACTGTGTACAGAGGCAGGAGAGTGAGCGTCATATTTTAGAAAAGTTGAAATATCTTATATATTCTCTAAATCCTATATTGTAATGCTCATCAGAATCATCCCAAGGAGACCTTTAAAAAAAGTACACACAATACAGGGTTTTATTTAGAAATAATTGATTAAGAATGGTTTACCTGCTCTTTCTAGACTTGTTACAGGTAAAATGATAATGTAGTAGGGAATATACTATTTAGATATTTATAGAGAGCATGCTATTAGATGATGTATGGTGATAATTGTGTAAGCACTAGTTATTCTCCATTGTTACAGAAGATGAGGAAGGTGCTCGCACCCCACCCCCCAGTCCAGAAGAGCAATTTGTCCAAGGTATAGCACCTCACATTAGTGCACCCTCTCTAGTATCTCTGTTAGATATACTCGCAATCTATACTGTACTGTGTGGTAGCTTCTCGAACTATGTGTACAGAGCTCAAAAAGAAAATGAAAGAGTATATTATTTGAAATCATAATCTTGTTATTGATAAAGGGCTCAGAGTTGCTCCTTTTATTTTGAGCTTTGTAAATTATCCTGGAGCTAGTGCTGTTAACCCTTGTCATGCTGACCTTGGAAAATTTCAAAAGACGTAATTTGACCCACAATTAATGCTTTCGGTGCTTTCAGCCCTTTGTTTTATTCCATTATTTTATTCAGCATGACAAAGGATAATCTCTAATAAGAAATGGTTATTATTTCAATATTCTAATGGCCTTTCTTAAACGAAATGAAGAACCAGTGAGACAATTATGATGTTTGTTGTGTATGTGCTAGCTCTAGGGATTGTCAAGCACTGTTTAATGTATGGTATATTTCTATGTACCTTTGAAACTGCATGACCCATGAGAAAAAAGAATTCTTGAAAGCTTCTGCTTAATGAAGGGGTTATAGAATGTAATATGAGTTTGTATTTGACATTTTCAAGGATTTCATATTCGAATGAAATGCAGACACCTGGCATCCTGGACTGAAATTAGAATACTTGTCAACCCTTTCCCATTCTGCAAAATTTTAGACCTGTCAAAATTTAAAGGTTGTGCAGATGATAATATAAAATTGACTTTATTGAAAAATAATCATTCAGTTACTTTAGTGAGATGATGTTCAAAAGAAATCAGTGCTTGACAATATTTTGTGTATGTTATCCTTTGTTTGTGTAACAAGAAAATCCTTCATTTTTGTAAATTAAGAAATTAAACGCATTCCCGCACAATGACCTTTTTTGACGCCACTCAAAAGAAAAAAAGAAAAAAATGAACCAAAAATTGGAAAACATTGTGTATATGGAAGAAATTGCTTGTAACAAGCAATTTCTTCATTTTTCACAATGTTTTCTGTCCCCCCAAAATGGAGAGAATCTAAAATTTCATCAACTTTAAATTGTCATCTGCAACTCCTTTCAATTTGGTCCAGTCTAAAAACTTTGCTGTCTGGTAATGGGTTAATTAACTTGTTAGTTTTTCTTGGTGATTTTGAAATTGATATCTGATGACAGTCTTTTCTTAAGTACTCAATTTTACTTTCCATGGTACTTTTCAATTTTTCAAAAAATCTTTAAAATGAAATAGAAAATATTTTTACGAATCTGCACCCCTACCAGTGTCTGGTTAAACCATTGTATTACGTTAATTGTTCTGTCACAAACTTAACACTCTCTATAACGAAACCTTTTTGATCAAGAAACTAACATGTGTTTGCACCTAATAATATCATGAACCTGTGTTTGCATGTAGTATATCTTTACTTTGTGATTTCTCTTTTGAATATATCTTCTGTGAAAGAACAGTTGGAATTGTTGAATGCTGAAATGATCCGTAATGGTAATTTAGAAAAAAAATCATATAATTTTCACTTAAAATTTATATGTACATCTATTTGTCAAGGTATTGAAAAAGCCATCCTAGTAATGAAAATACCTAGTAAGTATATGAATTGACCCATTCCCCAAAACAGTAATGCTTTTTTGCCCCTCAAAGTAAAAAACTTTTGAACATAGGCATTGTTGCAAGCAATTTCTGTATTATTCATGATATTTTCGACCCCAAAAGACAAGATTTCTAAAATTTCATCTAGTAAAAATTGTTGTTGCAACTTTTTGGAATTTTGTTGAATCTAAATTTTTGTCTGTCTGGTAATGGGTTAATCATTATACTTAGAATCATTTGAAGCAAATTAAGCCTGAATTCAGATAATTGTTTAATTGTTTGTAAGTTAAAATTATCATGAATAAACCTGTTAGCATGTCCTGTTAGCACTAGATGAAAGTATAATTTCAGAAGGAAATTAACAAACTTAATATGCATGTTATAATTGATTTAGCTTCTTTGAGAACTGTTGTCTCCAGCTCTTATGTTTGTGTTAAATCTGCTACAAAGCATATGTGTTTTCTAACAGATATATAGCATACTAATTTCTTGTAAAAATAGTCTCTATTCAATACTTATGCTTTAAAAATTTATTCTTAGTGCATTTATTAATCAAAGAATGTAAATGTTCTCTACATTATTCCTCTCATGCTGCTACAACAGAAATGAAAATGGATAGGACTTTGGAAACATTAGAATCACAGGAAGCATCAGGTAGGCCACCAAGTCCTCCTACTGTTGAAATTACTAGATCTGAAACCCCATCAGGGGAAGCTATTGATGAAAGATATGAAACTGTACCAGATAAACATGAAGGAAGAGTTGATGTCCAAGATGGTAAAATTGATTCTGAAGATGTTACTCCTGAAGCTGGAGAACAAGAAGAAATGGAGGAATCTGTTACTGAGATTGAGGAGATTTTCCAAGTGTCTGAGGATGGAGTGAATTGGAAAACTGTGAAAAAGATTACCACAATTACTCCTAAAGGCACATCTGAAAGAGTTATTATTCTTGGAGGTATCTGAACTCACAGCTTTCTGTGTCATACTTAGTTAACTTCTACTATATCATCTTCATTGTATTCTTCATTGTTGTTGTGAACCAGATCGGAGCCTGTATTTTCCAACCTGCGTAAACAGTAGTCTAATTTACAGTCACGTGACAAGAAAATTAAGTAGGCAGTATGTAATACCTTGCTAATCTGATTAGTTGTTGTGAAATTGACAGATAGCTTACTTTTTCCAATTCAAAAGAGGTCAGTCAGAATACTCCCCAATTGGCAGTTTTCTGTGATACCAGATTACCTGTTAGTTTGCAGTATGTGCACTTGTAAATACAATTTTACTTGTTGTAAAAAATGTTAAGAAAATGTTGGTTGGGGCCGAAACATTGTAAATACAGCTTGAATGTCCTATATTTTTGGAGGCTTTAGAAGCATCAAAGACTAAACAAATGAATGAATAGTCAATTGATAGTTTAGTTAACTACAGGAAATTGTCACTTTTCAATTTGGCACTTGATTATGAATGGTTGGCAAAAATGGGCCATGATTATATCATTCACCATTTGTTGTTCACTTTTTTCTATCATTCTGTATAAAGCATGGAAGAAAGTTCTTGAACTTTGAGGTTTTTGATTCATATGGTGCTCTTTTCTATCCCCCTGCATGGAAAGGTTGGGGGGCATTTTGTTCTATCATTGTCTGTCTTTCTGTGTATCTGTCTTCCTGTCTTTCTGTAAAACTTGACTTTAAACAATTTCTGTTGCTTCAATGCTTTTTAGGATATAAGGTTCATATCTAGAATGAAGATACCTGTCAGTAATACACTTCTTATGGGGATGACATTTCCAAGGTCAATGTCAAAATCTTAACCCTTTTTCTCAAAACTTCTATTCAAACTTAATTTATAAAGGGTAATAATATTGTCAATCTTTTTTTAGCCTTCTCAATATGTAATGCTCATATTTGGCATAATAACTTGAGTGATCCCATCAGTACGCATCTGCTGATACCAAGCCTAATCATCTGTCAAGGTCATTTACTGTTTCTGGGGTATTTCAGTTTCACAGACACTCTAAATTACCTTACAGAATTTATGAGTTTTGAGGAAGTCTGTTGTATTCTAAGCATTTATGTCAAGAGATACTTCCATCCATGCAATTCATCATTGTATTTTCTTACACTCGGTTTTTGTTGTAGAATTTTCTATCTTTGAAAATATAATGTACCCGTCCCAAAACTTGATCAGTATTTAGCTTTTTTTATCTGACCATTTTTTCCTGAACTTCTTAATAGGTTTCATTGAAATTTCATACGGCACTTTCCTGATTTTCAGTCCAGAGATCACAAATTTAGTTCACTTATTCCCAAACTTTCTGTAAATGCTTGTAATTTCATTCAAGAAGTTGTCAATTCAATAAAGCAACATTCCATTTTATATAAAGCCAAAGGGTGCCTTACTGGCAAAATCAGTTTTCTACTTAAGCAACCACAACCTTTTGCCTTTGCATCCATTTGACTCAGTGAAAATATGTGTATTGTTCTTAAATTTGGGTTGATTAGATTACTTGAGAAATTAATTTCTGGTACAAGATCTTCGACTATCCTATTCCTCTTGTTTTATGAATGTATTTCAAAATAATTTAGCACAATTGTTCCCCATTATGAGTGGATGTGCCATTTCAACGAAATTTTCAGAAAGCTATAAGGTCAAGGCCAACATTCAAACTGAGCTAGTCCAGAGCTTATATCCTACATTTGGTGATGGATTTCAAAATGATTTGGTACAATTATTCTCCATTATAAGTAGACATGGAATTTGAAAAAAAATGTCTGATAGCTCTAAGGTCATATTACAGCTCCATGTAAAATATTCGGCAGGCAGAACATGTCCTAAGACAACTTTCTAGTGCCAAAAAAATAATTAAGACTCATGAATACAAATCTTATCTTATGCTCAAGTTTATGATGACCTTTACACTTAAGCCTTGTCATGCTGAACCAGGATTTTTCCTGTTTTGGCAGGAGGTCTAAACAAAGAGAAGAGTGCACATATGTGCAGTCTAATCATTGTCTAGACCTCCTGCTTATCCTTTTAAAGCCAGCATTGCTTGTACCATTAATTTTCGAAAATTTATAATTAATGACCAAAACTTAGTGCTTTCTGTGCTTCTAATCTGTTGATTGTAACTTAATTTTCATAGAAAACTTTTATTCAGTTTGACAAAGGTTGATAAATGAAAAAGTTGTGAGTGGAGGCCGTACTAGCCTGTGTAAGTGTAATAATGTTGAGGGCCTGTCTGTGAAGTAGATCTTTGTTTGAATATATTCGCTAGTTTTGTTGGTCTTTTTTTTGCTCTGTCAATTTGTTTTTATTTTTTTTTAAGGCAATATTTTTTCACTTATGTACAGCTAAACTTTATAAAAGCATACCACATTGTTTTTCACATTTTCAACTATTTTCTAACTGTGTAAAAGCACTCATGTGCATTCACTGTTGCCTAGAGCAATGTTTATACAGGTATTTAATTGATTTACCCTGGTCCGAATTCAAAGAAGTTGCAAACAACAAAAAAAAGTTATATTTCTTTGTCTTTCAATATAGAAAACATTGTGGATATTGAAGGTATTGCTTGTTATCCCCCGCAGTTTTGGCAAAGGGGATATAGTAATGGTCTCCTTCCGTCATTCCGTCCTTCCATCACTAAACTTGTCTGGAGCATATCTCTGAAAGTATAATTGCTATCAACTTGAAACTTCACAGGTGGATAGATCTCGTTGAGGAGAAGTGCAGAGCACAAGAACCACAACTTTTGCTTGCATAATTTTGGAGTTATTGCCCTTTGTTGTTTTAAAGACTAAGATTTTGTCCGGGGCTTATCTCTGAAAGTATAATAGCTATTAACATGAAACTTCATAGGTGGATAGATCTCGTTGAGAAGAAGTGCAGTGCACAAGAACCACAACCATTGCTTTATTGCCCTTTGTTGTTTTAAAGCTTTAGATTTTGTCCTGAGCATATCTCTGAAAGTATAATAGCTATTATCAAACTCATTGAGAAGAAATGCAGTGCACAAGAAGCCTAAATTTAACTGGTTTCAGTTTACTATCAAGCTTTTACGGTCAGGGACGGCCATGTCTGACATGGCTCTTGTTACAATTGTTCCTTAATGTTTTTCCAAGTCGTTTCATTTAGTGGCATAAAAAAGTGGGGATGTGTGGGAATGGATAAAGTGAAGAAATGACAGAAAAGATAAATAACATGAAAATCAACAGAGAATGAACAAAATAGAATTTTGAATTATAAAACTGAAAGTTTTAATGGTTAGTTTGAGGCTCAAACCTTCTTTGCTGTTCTACATAACCTCTTGGTCTGAATTGCACTATATCTGCAAATTATATAAGGATTGAAAAATGTGGGCAATTTAGCCTATTTGCTGTTAGCAAGTAACTCAATTGTCAGATAACTTATGCTAATTACTGAGGGCAAGCTTTCGATGTTTAGAGGTCATATTAAACCCAATATACTGATAAAAAAAACAACTCCAGAGCATTTAAGACTAAATTGAAAAATAAAACCCTTTTTCTTTTTGAATTAAACTTTTTAACACATTTCTAGTAAACAAAATTTTAAACTGATCAAAATTAAAAGATGTTACAGTATTAAATTCTTTAGCTGATAAAAGATGAAATTTTAATTTTATTTTTCTTTTAGCTCACCTGAGCACAACATGCTCAAGGTGAGCTTTTGCAATCACCCATTGTGCATCTTCCATAGGAAGGCATCAATAATTCTTTAAAAATCTTCTCTGTAACAAAAGGGCCATCTGGAATATTCCTTGTGTGATCGTTTTCAAAACTTGTTTATGAAATTGTGATTTGATAACAAAAAAAAAAATGGGAGAGGGGCTATGCAGGGCTGGCTTTTCAGACTTAGAGTAATCAAGAAATACTTATTTAGAAATCTAATCCACCTTAATCCCAGGGCCAATTATGACCTAATTTTCAAAAAAAGTTCCTTGGTCCTTTTCAAAATTTATTAAAAATTTTCTCCTAAGCCACAAGGCCAATTACAACCAAACTTTGCAAGAATGTTCATTTTGTGACCCCTTTCAAAACTTCTTGAAATTGTATTTGCAAAAAGGAGGACATGGCAGGATGGATTTCAAGATTGGCGAAATCATTGAAAAATTCTTTTAAAAACTTCTCCTTCTAAGCCATGAGAACAGTTTGGACTAAACTTGGCAGGAACGTTCCTTTGGTGGCCCTTTTCCAAACTTGTTAATGAAATATTGATTCGCAAAAAAATGTGGACATGGTAGGAATGGCCTTATCAGGTGAGCAATTTAGGACCATTTTGGCCCTCTTGATTTTCTTTTGAGGTTGAAAAAAATGTGTATAATGAAGAAATTGCCTTGAACAAGCAATTTCTTCATTTTCTTCAATATTTTTCAAAGCTATTTTGGGAAGGGGAGGGGTTAAAAAGCAGAATTGTTTGGTAATTAGTTAATAAATACCACTTTACTATTCTTAAAATAGGACTTTGATGCCCTAACTTAATGACATTTCCTAGGTAAGGTCGAGTTGGGCTTTGTATTCCTTAAAATTTTTTCCTTGTTTTTCTCATCATTGATATATTTGTGAGTTTTTTTCCATTGTAGTGTTGTTTTATGTAGTTCAATATCTTATCGAAAGTTAATTGGTGAAGGGTCATTGTTGTCAAGTGTTTTCTTGAACCTTTAATTACCTGAGCACAACATGTCCAATACTGAACTTTTGTAATCCTTGATTGTTGGTTGACCATTACCATGATTTACCTGAAAGTTTGTTCATTTGAAATTGTATGAATTATATTTTATAGAAAAGGTGCTTTATCAAACCATTCCCACACAATCAAGGGTTTTACACCACTCAAGAAAAAAATTAGAAAACATTATGAAAAGAAAAAGCTTTAGAAAACATTATGAAAAATGGAAGAAATTGCTTGTTACAAATTCCTCCTTTTCTCATTGTTTTCTATGCTTTTGGTGGTTATCTTTCATTATAAACAAACTTTGCAAACTTGGCTGAAACATCTCTGAATTTGGACCAGTCCAAAATATTTTCATCTGGTAAAAACAACCTTTTTTATATGGTTTGTTTTGATCTCCTTATTCCAGATAAAGCCCTTTAAACTCTTGGTTACTTGAGATAAAGGTTACTATGAAGGTTAGATTTGAGTTCATTATAGAAATCAAAGTACTGAAAGTACTGCAAGCTAGCAAAGCATAGTTTTCAAGTTGTTTGAACTTGTTGGGTAGAAAACATTGTAGACAATGAAGAAATCGCTTGCAATTTCTTCATTTTTCCACATTGTTTTCCAGTGTTTTTTCTTGTGATTCTTAGAAAGCGTACTTGAGTGGGAATGGGTTAAATAGCATGCTTTTGAGTTCTCTACAAGTTGATATTACTGAAATACACAAGAACTATTTTTGATGGCGTAGGCATTCAATTGATTTGGTGGTTAAGCCTCCAGTGGCAGTTTGCACTTGTTGAACTTTGAAAAGACCTCAAAATTTTGTCTATCAAAGCTGATGCTTTGCTAGTTAAAAAGGCAAAATAATAATGAACATCACTTTAGTATGGCAGAAGATGGGGCTTTAACCCATTCCCACTCTATGACGCTTTTAACCTATTCCCACTCAATATTTTAGACTGGTCCGAATTGAAAGAAGTTGTAGACAACAATTTCAAGTTGATGGAATTTTATTTTTTTCATCTTTTTGGATAGAAAACATTGTGGATAATGAAGAAATTGCTTGACATGAATATAAGAATAAGATAATTGATGAATGTAGATGTTTTCAAAATGTAACATTTCTTCAGAAAAAGCTATGTGCTTAGAATCATTGAAATGCAATATTTCTTATAAAATTTGTTTTATTATGTATTGTTAACCCTTGTAATGCTGAACCTGGAATATTCCTATTTTGGCCAAGATCAGACTGCAAATATCTTAGTATACACCACCTGTTTGTTCCTTTTAAGTAGGAGATATTTATAAGATTTAATTTCAAATTATTATTGCCACAGAAGGAGTACTTTCAGTGCTTTCAGCCTTTTGAATTTCATAAAAATTTTATAATGATTAAATTCAGGATGACAAGGGTTAAATTTCTTCAGAAATTCTATATGCTTAGATCCATTGAAATGTGATGTTTCTTGTAATATTTGTTTTATTATGGCAAATTATGCTGATGTGCAATTAATCACGTACAAGTAGTTAGTAAAACAGTTCAGAGCCACTATGAATATATTTCTGTGTGAATGCTTATTTGTTTGTATTAGGCATATTGACTGGCATCCTTTGGATTTTATGGTGGGCAGTCTTGCTCGCATTGAAAATAGTTTCACATTAGAGTATCTTTAAGTCTTTTAAAAATTCATTTTCACCCCCCTGTATCAAAAGATCTGAGGATCCCGTCTGTCAGTGTGTCTGTCTGTATGCAAAACTTAACCAAAAAGATAAACATTTACAAGTCTATTATTGAGGGCATTGTGCTTCACAAATTCATCTTGTTTTTGATAGACTAAGTAGAATATTTCAAAAGTTTTGAGAAAGCAATATTTGTCGAGCCTGCTTGTGGTGAGCGAGACATATTTGTCACTATGACAAGTAGATGTATGTGCGTTAGTCTGTTAGTCCGTCTGTCCGAATTTGTCCCAACAATTACTCTACATTTATGGATGGATTTAAATGAAAATTGGCATAATTATTCTCCATTATGAGCAGATGTGCCATTTGAAAGAATTTTTTGGATAGCTTCAAGTTTAAGGTCACAGCTCAAGGTCAAACTTTTCGATTGATGGTCAAGGCCAAGTTGATGGTCAAAACTTTGCGGGCTCGACAGCATTTGTCCTGGGAGAACCATGTAATTCTCTCATTGCTATTTTGTGTGTCCTCATCAATAAGCATACATAACTTGTCAAGTAAAATAGGACCTACTTTGAAGAGCTTAAAGTATCAACCCTGGTCAGATAAGGCTGAAAGCATTTTGCTCTATGTAGAAAGATCATCCCACCTTACTATACCCTTCTACATAATAAATGTCTGAATTTAACCAGGGCTGGATTCAATATGTTTTTCAAGTAGTTGCTTTACCAGACATTAATAAGTTCCTCTGCTACATGACCAGTAATATGTAAAACCAATCATTTAGAAAGGGAAATATGGTAATTTCCTGTTTACAAATATTCTTAAAAGAGATTGAACAATGTGCAGGTCAGTCTATTTTCTTTTTATGGCAAATGAATAAAAAGTAAAATAATTGACTAGTTTACATTTAGAAAATGTAATAGAAATTTTGCTGATGCATTCCCTTGACCAGGGTCAATACTATTTTGATTAATGTAGATTGTAAATTTTATGTGATAGTTTACTTGTCAGTTTTGGAAAAAAAATCTTCAAAGAAATACAACTCAATGCTTTTACATGTTTGTTACCACTTCAGATTGTTCTTTTGAATTATTATGTTAACCTTTGTCATACTGAACTATGGAATATTCCTGTTTTGGCTGGAGGTATAGACAAAAGTACAGTCTGATCCTAGTCTTCACTAACTACGTATCCCTTCAAAGCCTGAATTGTGAACGAGATGAATTAAGAATGAATATCAACACACACTAAGTGCTTCAAGTACTTTCAGCCCTATGATTTCAATGAAATTTTGTATATAATTTTATTCAGCATGACAAGGGTTAGGCGGATAGTTATCCTTCTTAAACTCTGTGTTTACTAATTAGTAAGAAGTAAGAATAAAGGATATTTTGTGTGTTCTCTTGCCAGAACTATTTTGTT
Source organism: Fragum fragum (assembly GCA_946902895.1). NCBI lineage: Eukaryota > Metazoa > Mollusca > Bivalvia > Cardiida > Cardiidae > Fragum > Fragum fragum. The sequence continues at coordinate 60,744,222 of OX336365.1, read as the reverse complement.
TATAGATATTCTAGTATAATATAAATGTTTAAAGATAGTTCCTTTCAAAGACTGCATTATATGAATTTCTATAGTGTTAAATATTTTGTTAGATTAAATGCTTTTGTATGAGCCATGATCCAAAAGTAAGTGCAGCCGCAGGTATACCTAGTTACTTTTCATTATGTTTTTACAGAGAATGATAAACAAAATCTAAGAAGATAATTGTACGCTCTCAATTAGTTTAGAAATTGAATTGTGCTTTTTGTTTTACTTTTATTATGCAATGACAGTCCTTGAAATGCTGCCCTTTACATTTAACTATAAACAAATTCATTGCAGTTTTGACACTTATTTTTATGCTCCCTGAAGGGCAAGCATATAGTCACTGCATTGTCTGTCCATCCATTGGTCTGCTGCCATTTCTCCATAACCGAAATTGGATGAAACTTAAAACGTGAATTCCTTATGAAATTGAGCTGACACAATTTCCCCATTTTTTTTATGACTCCAATGTCAAGGTCACATTTCAAGGTCTAACATTAAAATTGAGCTTGCCCAGAGCATAACTCCTTCAATTATGGATGGATTTCAATATAACTTTGCAAAATTGTTCACTGTCATGAGTACATATACCATTTGAAAGAAATATTCAGGTAGCTCTAAGGTCAAGGTTACTGCTAAAGCTGAAAAGTTAAAATTAAGCAGGTCCAGAGCATAGGTCCTAGAATTATTGAAATAACTTTGCACAATTGTTCTCTATCATGAGCTGATATGCTAATTTTCAGATAGCTCCAATGACAAGGTCACAGCTCAAGATGGTAATTTAATTTGAGCATGTCTGGAGCATAGCTCCTTTAATAAAGAATAGTTTTCAAAATAACCTGGCACATGCTATTTGAAACAACTTTCCAGATAGGTCCAAGGTCAAGGTCACAGCTTAAAACATGAGCCTCTCTGGAGCATATCTCCAACATTTATGGATTGGCTTCAAAACTTTTTGCACAAATGTTTTCCATCATGAGTAGAAGTGCTATCTGAAACAAATTTTCAGACAGCTCTAAATTTATAGATCAAGTTCAATGTTGGAACACAGCCTTTGCAGGAGCATAATTTGTTGTGAGCTTATTTCTTGAACTAAAATAATAATCAACAAGAATCTCTTTCCCCAGTAATTTTACAGTTTTTGACAGGGCTATATTCAGGGAGTAAAATATGCCTCTGACAGCTTTTGGTTACAATGATGAGAAGTTTATTATGCTTTCAAAAAGTTTGGAGAACACAAAAACTTTTTGCATACTTATTTCCCTTTTTATCCCCCGTTTTGATAAGATAAAGTGCATATTGTTTTACTATTGTCTGTTGGCAAACAGTAAACTTAACACATTAACTTAACATTTTGCTGTTATTCAAACATGGTTCAAGTAACATGTCTCACATTTGAGACAAAGGTTCCTTTCATTGATAGGGATCAGTTGATTGTAAAATCGGGGTCATTGGTCAAGGTAACTTATCAAGGTCACAAATTGTGTAAACTTCACACTACATTTTCCTTCAAACACTGTGAAAAATACATGGCTTATGTGTTGGATATAGGTTCCTTGCAATTTCCTTGCAGGGCATCAGTTGGTTGTAATGTCAAGATCAACTTTACTCCAAAGCATATCATTTTGCTGTTATTTTTATCATTGTTGAAGACACATGTCTCATATTTGGGACAGAGTTTTCTTGCATCAGTTATTTGTAGACATTTGTCTCTCACCAATGGTTGGATAATCGTAAACCCAAGTGAGATAGCAGCTGGAGGCTAGGAAAGGATGTAGTGGTAGTACTGGTTTGAGAAATACCAGGAATCCATTGTTAGGTGCTCCAGCCGCCACAATATGACGGAAATGCTGTTAAAAGTGGCGTTAAACCCCATTCAACCAAAAAACCAATTAGATATTTGTAAGGCATTGGTGTTTCTTCAAGGTAAAAAATCATTTATCAAGGTCATATTGCTGAAAAAAGACTGTTATAGAGTCATGGTGTATTACAAGCATATCTTGTTTTATTTTCTAGCTAAAATGTTGCCTTTTGGTTAATCTGAAGATTTTTTAGCTAAAAGCATTAAGTTCTTGGCGGACAGAAAGAGAATTGCAGTGCAACAGAGCAGCAACTCTAGCCTTTCAAGCTATTTGTCTTTGTTTTTCTGATTGAGGTTATTGCAGTATTTACTGTAGAGCTATGTAAGCTATCAAATCATAAAGTCATAAACTAGTAGACACAAGAAATTGAAAATCACAATTAAACGAAAAAAGATCATGATATATATAAGAAATAACTCCCCCCCCCCCTCTTTGTACCTTAGTTGATATATGTCATATTTTTGTTTTATTACTTGGGATGATATTTTATGTATAGATAATTTTGTACAGATTGATAATGTAGCTCTAACTGACTATTTCTCCACCAAAAAAAACTCATAAAACACCTTTTAATTGTTACTTTTTTGTATATTTTCAGAGGACACCAGTAGAGAGACTGCTGTTGACCAGCTAGCTGCAAGATTGTCAGAACCGAAAGAAGTACCCACTCAAAAGGAGGAAGCTGATAAGACAGACTTTGGAACTGGTGTGTAACTATATGTAAACAATCTGTTTGTGTGAAGATTTTGGTTAAGATTAAGGCTATTTAATGGAATTTGTCAAAAGCTATTATTATAGCTTATACATTGTAGAGGCTTTACAACAGTTTTGCACAAACACCAAAATTATGCTAAGGCTAGTGGCCAGGGTCACTTCAATTGATAGTAAGGTAATAGTTTGGTCATGGATACATCTTTTTTCCCCTTTTTTTTTAATAGTATGTGTATTTCTTTGCTACTTGGTACATTGTATTTATTCAAAGTGTTCATACTGAAATTGTAGTTTATACAATTGCACTGACTGTGTAAAAATTGATGACTTTCAAGAACACTTTCTCTCACTTTTATTATGAGGAATATGGTTTAAATTAAAAAAAAACAACAACGACAAAAAAACCCACATAAAACCCCACTAATCAAATTCTTACAAAATCTTGAATAATAATGATTACTATATTAAAATAAGAAACTCTCTTAAATGTTCCAAACAGCTAACGTAGATTTGATGTACAAACTTTTGCCTAAATAAAGAAAATAACAAATCAATGCAGACCATATATTTGATGTACAATCTTTTCCATGTAATAATAAAAAAGTACAAATCAATACCAAACAATCGTTATGGTATTTAGCCTGCTTTTCATAAGTAGTTAATATAAGTTGGTTAGAAGGGTGTTGTAAGTTGTGTTTTTTTAAATACTGTTTTTGTAAGTTTGTTGAATGTTTGATAATAATATTCAGGTAAATATTTTGCAAAATGCTCACCATTGCATTGAAAAGCATTTGAAAATTTTGAAAAATAGATATGTGCAATGAAAAAATATCTATGCAAATATACACACATATTACCCGTTCAAGCTGTGTTGAGCGGCCAAAAAATCTACAAACAGTTTGAGCAATTGCTAGTGCGGTTGCCCATCAAACTTATGCTTTTTTTTGCTAAAAAATTAGTAGTCTTTATTACTGCAATGCAACAAAAGACTTATTTGCCCTGTAAACAATCACTGACTTGTGGTAAAAACGTTCCTGTATAAAACAGGATTTTAATCGAAATTTAATTGGTAGATATGTTCGTCTGATTATGTGCAATTTGCTGAAACAGCCCTAGTTACTCAATTTTATACATATTTATCTTTTTGTAACACATTGCGGCTTTATTACAATATATCTTAGTGCAATAGACCGTGTACCAATTTTATCTAAAAAGAAACTTTACCTATTATACATAAACATTTACATATTAATTTTAAAAAAATGAAACTAAAGAAAAAAAATACACACTTATACAATTTTGATAGTCAATTACAACTACATAGTTATACATCAAATAATTTGTTATAAACCAGCAATGAATTTTACCATGTATATATACTAGAAAAATTATAATGTAACTTTAATAAAATCAAATTACATTTAATGTTTCATATGATTTTCATTTAAATAAATTTACAAGAACGCTTTTGTTTAAATAATGAATGAGAGACTGGGGAAAATCAATTATAAAAAAGAGTAAAAATAAGAACATTGCTCCTTATATAAATCAAATATGTTTTGGAAAGTTGCTTTGAATTATATTTCTTTATTATAATATGTACTTTATAAATGCTTTGTATTTTAAACAAAAGTGATAGAAAGTCTGTTCAAATGTTGACACTATACATGACATGTAGTTTAAGAAATGTTTTAAATTTTTTTTAGTTACTTTCATCCCTTATGAATTTTGCTACAACAGTATTAGTAGCTCTATGAAGGATTTTTGGTGAAAATTGGGGAAAAAAAATCTCGTAAACTGAAGACTGAACTTCAACCAAATTTCACAAGAATGAAGGTTTTTGACCCTTTAATGATTTCGAACAAATATTTATAGGTAGAAATATTGTGTTTTGCTTAAAAATTGCTAATGTCTGTATCAGTACATTCAGGCCCATAGATAGATCCAGTCATCCTAGCACATCTTGTTTGGTTAGAATGTAACAAAACTGTAGAAAGAGCATTTTAGAAGTTCAAACAACTATATTGATTACTGTAACATTGTTGGATGTGCAGAATGTTTTTACTACAGCTTGAATAAATCTTTTTTTACATTTTGTACCCCCAACAGTGATAAATCTTTTTTAGATTTTGGTCAGTAAGAGTGATGCAGTATGAACCTAACTTTAATGTGGTAAATCATTAAGGATCAATTTATATGGACCTTTTCTATAGCCTAAAAACCAAATTAATTTACAAAATTTCTATACACCAATAGAGGGACGTCACAAAACAAACATGTTAAAGTTCAGGATAAAGTTAGAATGCATGAAAGGTTTTTTTGACAAAAGAACAAAGAAAGATAACTAAAGAAATGAATTGTTTGGCAGCCAATTTAATACTATGCATGAGAGACAAAGAGAATAGTACCAGAACCCCAAGGATTGCTTTCCCTGTATGCATGACTTGAACAAAAGAAATATGGACATGTATCCTAGTTTGATTCCTGTAGTTTGATACTCATGCACAAATAATGATTTTCACTATTATCATTGCGGTAAATTATAGAAATTGAATATGGACAAAAACTTTTTGCATGTGATCAATTGAAAAGATTGTAAAATTACTGACCATTGAATTTTGTTTTAGACACGTTTAATAAATCAAATTGGTATGCATGAATCTTAACTGTTCAATTCTGTTATTAATATGTATTACTTATAAAAAAAAAACCCCAGCTTTTACATGTGATTAATGTTAAGAAAAAAGAAAGATAATTTCAATGTTACATCACTTGAAAATAGAAACAATATTAAAACATTAAAGTTATAGTTAAACTGTAATCTATGTGCTCTTAGATGATAATTTAAGAAAGGGAAAGCAATTCTAAAGCAATGGAAATTAGGGATGAAAGTAATTAGATTATATATAACTGTAAGAGGATTCATCACTTTTTGTGCTTGTATAAGATATTAATGTGTTTTGCAATAAATTAGCTGCTCTGTATAATACTCGGATTTTGTTTGTTCATTTTGCAGCCTTTTTTGGTTGCAAAGCCTGCTGCTCCTTATACTGGCCCTCATGTTTATACCATCTCATATCTCCTTTCACTAAACCATGTCCTCTTAACGTTCTGGAGGCCTTGATCTTCATTTACCCAGGGATTTTGCGAAAAATGTCAATTTAAAGTCCAGTTGTAGTCACGAGCCTAAATGTTGTGTCATGTTTGTTTCACCTCCGTTTTTTAGACTTTATTTCAAACAATCAATATAGAAGAAGAATGAATTTTATTTACAACCTTTTCCTGATAGTAAGATATCAATAGTTTATGTAAAATGCTGTATAAAGGCATGTCCAAATATATGAAGGACTTATGATACTGATTAACAGCTACAAATTGTTTCATATTTAGTAATCTTAAGTTACATAATATTTTTTTAGACTTGTCTCATATTCACTAAGCTGTCTGTCGTGCAGATCTGATTGTTTACGGCGTTTGTCTTGTCCAATCAGACTATTTTTCATTTGAATACTTGATAAAGAAATTTATTAACTAAGCATGAGTTGTGAATATGGGACCTGGAATGTATTTCTAATTGCTTTGTCCGGAGCTTGCTGCTCCTGTGGTATCATCATGAGCTGTCATTCATTTATCATAAAAATGGATCATTTATATTCCATTTGGCTTATATTTAGGCACACACAAGGAGCAGCAGGCTTTGAGTCGTATCTGTCATGCTTTAGTCTAACATCAATTCTCTTCTTTTTATACATCCATTATGTTGTCTGTCTTGCTTGCTAACTTAGAAGCTTTCCTTAGTTGCATGCTGTCTCTTAAATTTGCAGTACCACTTTTACACAGACAGAAAAAAAATCATGAATTTTCACAGGCAATAATGTACGAAGTACATTACCAAAATATCTAAAAGATAAAACCAACTGTGATGACGGTAATGATAAAAAGAAGATAAGGGAAACAGTCCTATGATTCAATATTTTTCTCCCTTACTCGAATAGACAGTATTTTATTAGCATGCTTAGAGCTATGCCTTCAAAGGAAAACAACTAAAGGAACCAAGCTGTCCTTTCACTTGAATTGATTTAATAGATATAACGCTAACCACTTACTCCCTCTATAATCTCATCTATACCTTTAGAAATATTTTCAGTTTATTTTTCTTTTCAAGCAAACTACTAACAAAAGGCTATTTGATTTTTAGCTCACCTGAGCACAAAGTGCGAGGTGAGCTATTGTGATCGGTCGTTGTCCGTCGTCCGTCCGTCCGTCTGTCCGTCTGTCCGTCTGTCCGTCTGTCCGTCCGTCCACAATTTCTTTAAAAATCTTCTCCTCCTAAACTAGTAGGCCAATCAAGCTGAAACTTTGCAGGGATGTTCCTTGGGTGAAGTTCTACAAAAGTTGTTAAAAGAATTTAATTCCGTCAAAAACTCTGGTTGCCGCGGCATGTGAAAATTGGAATCTTAAGTAAATCTGTAAAAATCTTTAAAAATTTTCTCCTCCTTAATTAGTAGGCCAATCAAGCTGAAACTTTGCAGAGATGTTCTTTTGGTGAAGTTCTACAAAAGTTGTTAAAAGAATTTAATTCCGTCAAAAACTTTGGCTGCCGCGGCATGTGAAAATGGGAATCTTAAATAAATCTGTAAAAACCTTTAAAAATTTTCTCCTCCTAAACCAGTGGGCCAATCAAGCTGAAACTTTGCAGGGATGTTCCTTGGGTGAAGTTCTACAAAAGTTGTTAAAAGAATTTAATTCCGTCAAAAACTCTGGTCGCCGCGGCATGTGAAAATTGGAATCTTTAGTAAATCTTTAAAAATCTTTAAAAATCTTCTCCTCCTAAACCAGTAGGCCAATCAAGCTGAAACTTTGCAGAGATGTTCCCTGGGTGAAGTTCTACAAAAGTTGTTAAAAGAATTTAATTCCGTCAAAAACTTTGGTTGCCGCGGCATGTGAAAATGGGAATCTTAAGTAAATCTGTAAAAATCTTTAAAAATTTTCTCCTCCTTAATTAGTAGGCCAATCAAGCTGAAACTTAGCAGGGATGTTCCTTGGGTGAAGCTCAACAAAAGTTGTTAAAAGAATTTAATTCCGTTAAAAACTCTGGTTGCCGCGGCATGTGAAAATGGGAATCTTTAGTAAATCTGTAAAAATCTTTAAAAATTTTCTCCCCCTAAACCAGTAGGCCAATCAAGCTGAAACATTGCAGGGATGTTTTTTAGGTGAAGCTCTTCAAAAGTTGTTGAAAGAATTTAATTCTGTGAACTCTTGTAACTGCGGCATATGAAAATGGGAAATTTTAGAAAATCTTTGTTTTCTTTTTTTTAACAGACTACAAGGCCAAAGGCATTTATATTTTATATAGAGCTTAATCATATTGTTCTCAACCAAGTTTTTTCAAATATTTAATCTCTGGGGTCAAAAATTGCCCCGCCCCTGAGGTATGAAGTTTGGAAAAATGCTTAATTAGAGCAATTTCAAAAGACTTCTCCTCTTTAACTATAAGGTCTAGGATATTCATATTTGGTATAGGGCATAACTAGATGGTTTTGTACCATATCACTAAAAGTTGTCTTCTTCAGGTCAAAAAAAGCTCTGCACTAGGGGTCCAAAATTTGGAAAAACGCAAAATTTGAATATGTTAAAAAAAAAAATCTTCATTTTAAGGAGGAGGGCATTTATATTTTGAGTGTAGCATAGCCTGGCTGTTATCTATCTGTTTTGATCAAATAATTATGCTTGTAGGTTAATAAACACACCTTCCCTGGGTGTCCAAAGTTAGTAAAAATGCTCAATTAGACCATGTTCAATAGTCTTTTCCTCCCAATCTACAAAGTCTAAGGCATTCATATTTTGTATATAGCATATCCAGATGGTTCCCTACCATGTTAGCTAAAATTTTAGCACTGGGATCAATAATGGCACTGCCCCAGAGGTCAAAAATTTTTGAAAACGCCCAATTAGAGCAACATCAAAAGTCTTCTCCTTCTAAAAAATAAGGTGAAGGGCATACATATTTGGTATGTAGCATGACTAAATAATTTTGTACTACGAAACAGGAAAATATGCTCTTAGGATAAAAAATGTCTCTGTTCCTGGGGTTGAAAATTGCGTAAATTGCATTGAAAGAATTCTTCTTCTTAAAAATAGGTTCCAGAGCATTTACATTAAAAACAAAGGATAACATTATTGTAATCTACCATGTTAATATCCTTTTGACAAACATGGCCCTTCCCAAAGCATCCAAGGATATGAAAAACGCTCAATAAGAGCATGTTCAAATATTTTCCACTCCTCATGTATAAGTTGTAATGCATTCATATTTTGATTTATAGTACATCCAGATTGTTCTCTACCAAGGTTGCTAAAATTACATCCATTGAAGTTGTGGACAGTAATTAGAGTTTGATTGAAATCTAAATACAAAGAATTCCAGGTAGAAAATACTGTTAGAAATGGATAAATTGCTTGTCACTCCCTTTCTCACTATGTATTTTTCAAACCTGTTTTCCCTGAGGATGACAAATTCTGGGTTAGTTTAGTAATGGATTAAACTATAAAGCCAAAGGCATTCATTATTATTGTAAAGCATTACTGGATTGTTTTGTACAAAGCCCAAAATCTTATATATCTTTTATTTATTTTGCTCAAGTTGTGTCTTTTTTATACTAAAAAGTACTGTAATTTGGAGATGCCTCAGGTGAGCGATTTAGGACCATCATGGTCCTCTTGTTATTCTTTGCTTGTAATTGTACTCGCATCTCCAACCATCTGTTTGGTTGCATTCTATGTTACTGATCATCATTAGTAATGGATATGCCTCATCCAATGATGACCGACTGTTAGCAAGAAAATAACGACACAATATTTGCGTTCTGTGATGAAATAAAAACCGAAATTCATTAATATTTTGGCACTTTTAGAATAAAAAAAAAAATGAATTAGTATTGGATGAACACATTCTTCAGCATGTTAGCAAAGAAATGTATTTTGTATCATGTCGTGTTAGTTGAGTTGTGCTCTTTGTTCTAACCCCTCTTTTAGTTAAATTCTGGTTTTGCTTTAGAAAACTGTCTACAATGTATGTTGTTCAGTGATAAATGAATGAGTTACTTCTGTATGGTATCTTTAGTCGTTGTTGTAAATTTTCTACTTCTTTCAGTTTTTGTATCATTTGATCTTGAAAATGTTATCCCTTTTAAGAAATGTAGTGTTGAAGTACGTCTTAGGCTGTCATGATTTCATATACAGGATTAATTGCTCTCTTCATTTATGGCGTTGGTGTCTTCATGTATGTTTTTGTAATTAATTTGGCTAGAATCACACAAACTACAACAACGGCAGCATAATTAAACCACACACATACTCGCACAAGAAAGCATAGGCAAGCTAGTGTGCATTACTGACAATTCAAATGCAACAATCGAGATCTAATGTAATTAGAATTAACCAATGCTTCTACTCGCTAGATTAGTTGTTAACCAGCAAAATGTACGGGTGTCTTTATTTAAAATGATTCCAATCATTCCCACTAGGTGCTTCGTAATTCAAGATAAGCCAAGACTTGACTTGGACATGCTTTTGAACTACCATAAGCTATGTGTAAGAAAATTTAACTAATTGAATACGTTTTTACCATGCTTTCTGCGGGAAAAATGAGTGTTTTCCCATTCACATCGATAGTGACGAGCTTTTTTGTTGACTTTTTTATAGTTGGACTTTAAATTGACATTTTGTACCGTTGACACTTTGAAATAAAACAGAAGTATTTCTTTGAATTGTGAGCTGCAACAAATATAACATGAATTATATTAAAAATTGATCGCATTTGAAACCATTAGCCATGGAAACACTTTGCTGTAAAAGGCATTTCTTATACCCAACTTAAAGCCCTTTATTTCGATCGATACCGAATAACCATTCATTTATGAGGAATACAAAGAAAATTTCATTGTTTGATTTTGGAGAGTCCATACTTACCAGTGTTACTGCCGGCTTTGTTTACGTTAATGTCAACTGTGCAGCTCTTTACATGTCCTCATAGACGAAACCGGGCAGATTGTGTTATTGGTGTTCATACTTAACCTAAAAACTTATTATTTACATGTTGCTTAAAAATCATTATGCTTAAATATTCGTTTTTTGAGATGGATCTTCATCTCATCATGATTGACCTGCTGATAACAAGATCAGGGACATCTGTCAAAGTCTTACTTTTTATCTCACTCGAGTACAACGTGGTAATGGTGAGCTTTTGAGATCACTGAATGTCTGTCGTTCGTCGTCCGTCGTGCGGCATCAACAATTGTAGTGCTTACACTCTAGAGGCCACGGATTTGACTCAATCTCCATGAAACTTGGCCAGAATAATTGTTAGGTCATGAACCTTATTAATTATTGGTAGGTTTTATTGAAAAGCACAGGGAAAGGGACCTTAATGGCATTTCTCTGTTTACACTTTAGAGACCACTATTTCGGCTCAATTTTCATGAAACATGGCCAGAATAATTGTTAGGTCTTAGAATGAACCCTTTTGATTTTGGGAAGGTTCTATTTTGAAACACAGGAAAAGGGGCCTTAATGGCGATTTCTTTGTTTTCACTCTATATCCCACTATTTTCGCTCAACACTCATGTAACTTGTCCAGAATAATTGTTAGGTCATAAAAATGAACCCTTTTGATTATGGGAATGTTCTATTTCAAAACACGGGAAAAGGGGCCTTAATGACAATTTCTTTGTTTTTACTATAGATTCCATTATTTTGGCTCAATATCCATAGGGATGAGCCCTATTGATGATGAGAAGTTTCAATTGGTAAACACTGGAAAAGGGGCCTTAATTTCCTTGTTTACACTCTAGAAGCCACAACTTTGGTTCAACCGTCATGAAACTTATCCAGAATAATTGTTAGGTCACAAGGATGGATTCAGTAGGTCATAAGGATGGATTCATTTTATTATGGGACAGTTCTACTTGAAAACACGGGAAAAGGGGCCTTAACGACAATATCTTTGTTTACACTCTCGACGCCACAGTTTTGGCTCAATATTTATTTTTGTATTCAGAGCAAAGAATATTTTTCTAAGACCTATCCATGAGACTTACCTTTTCATTCCATGTGACCCAATATCGAATAATACAAAGATACAATGCGGACAGACATTCTACCCAAATATTAAGATCTCCCAAGTTTGAGTTTGAGGCAAACTTTGATAATGCGTTTTTAGCTCTATATATTTTGTTCAAGCTGTGGGTTTTTTTACACAATAAAGTACAGAGATTTGCAGATGCCTCAGGTGAGCGATTTAGGACCATCATTGTCCTTTTGTTTCTGCAAGATAAGGCCACTTGTATGAAATCGTTATAAACTAAGGTGAGCACTTTAGTGTCAGTGGCGCTCTTGTTAAAGATACTCGTTAATATGTAATGTTCAATATGCACAACCGTACGTAACATTGAGTTGGACCGCGGCATGAGCACAGTTGACAGCGCTTAGGACTCTTAAACACAAGGACTGGGCTCGATCACCGGTCGAGGCAAATCTCCTTTCTGACATTTGTCTCCCAGCCATGGGTGGATAATAGAACACCTACGTCGGATCAGCAGCTGGGGGCTAAGAAAGATAGTAGTACTGGTGGGAGAAATACCGGGAATCCATGGTTAGGTACTTTAGCTGCCGATAAATGCTGTTAAAAGTCCGTTAAACCCATTCAAACAAACCTCTGCATATTCATTTTAAATGTATTTTAGCTCCATAGGCTGAAAGCTAGGCGGCTATTGTTAGGGTGTTGTATCCGTCATCAGTTCGACCATATTTTTTTTCTTTAAGATCTTCCCCGAAACTACCTGCTGGATTTCAACCAAATTTCACAAGAAAGCTCCCCGAGTTACACTTTATCACACATTTTGACCGGATGAAAAACATGGCTTGAATAGGTGGTTGTTTTTGGCTCACTTGAGCACAATGTGCTGAAGGTGAGCTATTATGATCGGTAAATGTCCGGTGTCTGTCTGTCCATCTGTCCGTCTACTTGTCCGTAAACAACCATTAAAAGATCTTCTCCTCCTTAACCATAAGGCCTAGAGCTTTGATATTTGGTACATATCATCACCTATTGACCACTGCCAAAATGCTTCAAAGAAGTATCGTATTATGAAAATTAGCCCTTTTTTGTGCGATCCCTGATTTTACAAAGGTATAAAGAAGGAAATCTTTAAAATCTTCTCCTCCCAAACGATAAGGCCTAAAGCTTTGATATTTGATACATATAATTCACTATTGACCCTCTACCAAAATGCTTTAAAGAAATATCGTATTGTGAAAATTAGCCCTTTTCTGTGCGATCCCGGATTTTAGATAGGAATAAAGAAGGGTATCTTTGAACACCTCCTAAACCATTAGGACCAGAGCTTTGATATTTGTTACTTATTGATGTCTGTTGACCCTCTAACAAATTACTTTATAGAATTGCCGTATTAAGAAAGTTAGTGCTTTATGGTAGGATCATAAATATACCTAGAATTAAAAGAGAAAATCCTCGCCATCTTCTCCAAAATAATTAGACAGAAGGCTTTGCTATTTTGTATATATCATAAAACCATCATACTCAGGGGAGCGATTTAGAACCATCATGGTCCTCTTGTTAAAGTCAATAATTACTGGCAGAGTTAAAATCAAAATTTTATCGAATTTCAAAATTGAGGCTTATTTCAATATATGGTATTTTGTCAAGCTATATGTTCATTCCCATCAAGTTTTTAGCTCACATGAGCACTGCTATTGTGATCGCCCAACGTCCGGCGTTATCGTCATACGTCTGTCAACAATGTTTTAAACAACTTCTACTCTTGAACCCGCGGGTCAATCTTGTTGAAATTGGCAGGAATGTTCCTTAGTTAGAGCTCTTTCAAAACTTTTCAAATAATTGCAATCCTTCCTTAACTGTTCTATACATGGCAACAAAATGGGTTAAATTAATGAAATCTTAAAAAAAATTCTCTTAAACCAAAAGACAGAGAGTTTTGATATTTTGTATGAAGCACTTCCTAGGGAAAATCTGTGCCATATTTGGTCCCATCCGAGCGCACCTGATTTTACATTGAACAAGAATAAAAACTAAAAAGAAAACGAGATATTCTCTGAAACCAGACAGCCTAGAGCATTGATATTTGGTATATAGCATCTCATACGGGACCTCTATCAAGTTTGTTCATAGTTATGCCTCTTTTTGTCATTTGGGATCTGCCAGGGCGCATCCTATTTTGACAGATACCAGAAGGGAAAACTGTAAAAATCTTCTCTAAATCAGAAAACCTATAGCATTGATTTTTGATGTGAAGAATCTTTCTTTGACCTGTACACGAAGATCAAAGATTCCTTACTACATGGAATTAATAAGTGGTGACTCTTCAAAATTTCTGTGTGTTTGATACATCAATGATTTGTCTCAGGTGAGCGCTTTAGTGCTAATGACCCTCTTTTTTTAATTCCATTCCTTTGGGGTCATGAGAAGTGGAGTCGATTTAGAAATACTTAAATCTAGAATGTAGTTAATCCAGGCCCGTGGAGCGATGCTTCAATACTTCTTAGCTGTCATGAGCACATTTCTGCTGGAGCTGAGGAATTGTAATGATGTAGTTGTCGGCGACGGTTCGGCTGTCCACCAATCCTTTCAAAATGACAAAACATCTTCTCTCCCTTTTTGGCTTAGCTTCATAAAAATGTGCCTTATTTTAAGCCTTTTCAAAGTAATTCGCAGAATTGAAACTCTCTTTACCATGACAAGGATTGAAAAAACTTAAAAAAATACTCTTCCTCCCAAATCGAAAGGCCTAGAACTTTGGTATTTAGAATATAACATCTCCTAATAGTCTAATCTTCAATCATGGGTGTCATGGGTTCGATCCCCGGCGGCGGCAAATATTCTTTCCGACAATTGTCTCTCACAAATGGGTGGATAATCGTAAACCTAAGTGGGATAGCAGCTGGAGGCTAGGAAAGGATGCAGTGGTAGTACTGGTGTGAGAAATACCAGGAATCCATTGTTAGGTGCTCCAGCCGCCGCGATATGACTGAAATACTGTTAAAAGCGGCGTTTAACTCCATTCAATCAATCAATCCTAATAGTCATCTACCAAAATACTTCAAAATATTGCTCTTACTTTAAAATTAGCCCTCTATTGTGTGATCCCTCATTTTACAAAGAAATAAAGAAGGAAATCTTGCAATATTTTCGGCACCAAAACCGAAGGCCTAGAGCTCTGATATTTATGCTCCCCGAAATTTTTTTCGGGGGAGCATATAGTCGCCGGCTTGTGCGCGCTTCCGCCCGGCCGTCCGTCTGTCCGTCTGACGTAATATCTCAGGAACCCCTGAGCCTAATTGGATGAAACTTTCTATATAATCTTCCTAGCAAATTTCCAACGGACGTTTTTTGAATTTTCTCTATTCAAGGCTGCGTCATGGAAAAAGGATGTAATTCCCCCCCCCCCAATTTCTCCTAGTCAAAAAGTCAGAATTACATGGAATTTCATATTTTAAAAGCAAATCAGATTCTCTTGACCTTAAACTACCAAAAATGTACGTTTAAGAAACGTGTCATGGAAAGTGGGGCCTTAGTATTATTAGCTTTACGTAAGCTCTCTTTTTGTCCTGCAAAAACTTAAAACGTCCATAACTTTTGATTGGTTACAGATAAAATCTTCATTTTTCACCAGTGCTTTGCTTGTGACAAAGCCTTTTTGTTGGTAAAAAGTTCAAGGTCATCAGTCAAGGTCATGTGTCAAGGTCAGAATTTCGAAAACCTTAACTTTAACTTTGTCTATAAGTTTACAGTGGTAAGTGATATAGCCTTTATATTTAAAATGTGCATTGTTTATGACAGAACCTTTCTGTTGGTATTAAGTTCAAGTGCAACTGCTGAGGTCAAGGTTGTTTCTCAAGGTCAAAAGTTAAAAAATTTTAACATTCTCCATAAGTTTACAATGGTAAGTGATATAACCTCCATATTTCACATGTGCATTGCTTATGAAATGACCTTACTGTTGGTATTAATTTCAAGGTCATCTGTCAAGGTCAAGGTCTTTTTTTCAATGTCAAAAATTTTAATTTTAACATAGCCCATAAGTATACAATGGTAAGCGATATAGCCTTCATATTTTACATCTGCATTGCTTATGACATGGACTTTCTGTTGGTACTATTCATTTCTAAAGGTCAAAATTTCGAAAATCTTAATTTTAACATGGTCTATAAGTTTACAATGGTAAGTGATATAGCCTTCATAGTTTACATGTGTATTGCTTATGACATGGACTTTCTGTTGGTACTAAGTTCAAGGTCAAATTGTCAAGGTCATTAATTTCAAATATACCTCCTTTACTAATTTCCAAAATTTCTTGTTACTTTAAATAAATGTTGTTCATTAAATGCCATAGGTAATGTTTATTCCAATTTTTGACCCAATGAGCCTTACCATGCTAAAAGGGGGCTTAATGCCATTTAGCTTTACATTTTGTACATATCCTACTCTAAAATAAATCAGTCTATTTTTTCTGCAAGACTACTCAAGTTAGAGTCTTCATTTTTTATGGAGACATTTTTCACTGATAACTTTGATAGTCAAGGTAAAATATTTCACCCTTTACCATATAATGATACTGAATTTTACTAGAATCAGGCCTGTGAAGCCAAACAGATTCCTTCCATGTTTATAAACTTCCAAATTTCTTGTGAACTGAACCCTCAAACTATAGTTGGATTCGATAAAACGTTTTTTGTCCAATAATGGCATATAGTTCTGTGACAAAAGCCTTATTCGGGGAGCATAATCCGTCCCCGACGGCTCTTATTGACATGTTATATGGCCTAACGATCTTCCACTATATACTTCCAATGATTACTCTATCTTAAAAATCGGGTCTCAACTTTTGGATCCCGGTTTTTTCTTAGAATTACATAATGGAATCTTAAATTATCTACTTACCTAAATCAGAAAGGATATTTGGCCTGGCTCATTAAACCAATTGCCGTCTACCATAATGCTTCAATTTATAGGGGAAGCGTATAGTTGCCAAGCTGTGCATCTTTCCGTCCGAACCAATTTCTCCCAAAACTGTGGACTATATTGGATAAATCTCCATATACGAACTTCAGATATGTCCAAGATACATTGTCCCAAGTTTTTTTTCCCCTATTTTGGGCTGTGTAATAGGAAACGGGGACTTACGTACACGTTCTCTAAATTCTTCTATTTTAATGGTTAAAATTATTTGATATTTTGTTTTCAAGTTATAAATCAAATGCTTCAGACCATGCATTATTTGTAATTTAATTTGATGGCTCCGTCATATGAAAATGGGACACAATGTGAAAAATAGTTTTTGCTCAAACATTTTCCAATTAGATACTCGATTAACACCTGATTAACATGTTTATGGTGAGATTTCGTGATTCTTGACTGTCTGCCAAGCATAGCGCAGGTGGTAGCGCGTCGGAAATCCTAATCATGGGGTCCCGAGTTTGATCCCGACCGCGGCAAATATCATTTCCATCATTTGTCTCCGACCAGTGGGTGGATAATTTCAAACGTTAGTGGAATGATCAGCTTGAGGCTCGGAAAGGATGTAGTGGTAAAACTGGTATGAGGAATACCAGAAATCCATGCTAAGAAGATCTAGCCATCGCGGTATGACTAAAATACCGTTTAAAGTGGCGTTAAACCCCTTTCATTCATTCAATTTTTCGAGCGTTATGCGCCGGCATTAATTTAAGTTTTAACACTCTAGATACTATAAGTTTTGCCCAATCTTGGTGGTAATTGGTCTTCAAAATTTTTATGTCATGAGGATGAACCCTATTGAAAATGGGAAGATTTTATCAGAAAAAGACGGGAAAACAGACTTAATCACAAAACGGGAATATACTTTCGGAAAACGGATGATTTCTTTTGAAAATGGGACTGTTGTATAGGAAAAATAAGGCAAAAGGTCTCATATTTTATGAAACACAAGCTGATTGTTAGTAAGATCATAAAAACATATTGAAAGTTGGCTTGGTCTATTAGAAGACGAAGGAAAAGAGGTTTAATGACAATTTGACCAATATAACCTATTTGATAAGATTTTTGCACTGCTTGTCCCTTCATTGAAGTTTTCATGTAAGGCCATATTGACCCTCTTCTTTCTAGAGGGCTTATCCTGCTTCGTTAACCGCTGATCGAATTGCATCATTATTATGGAGAAATTTTCCTCAGATGATTACTTAAAGTGATCCACCAAAAGTGCGGCAATTATATACAGGATTTAATGTTTACAGTGAACTCTTCGAGAACTATTGTTCCTCTTGGATATATGTATCCAACACAAATTTCACAGCAAAAGTCCTTAAATACATCCTTGTAGATAGATTGGGGGTTTATTTTTCGCCGTCTGGGCTTATTTTCCCCTTCTGTGTGTAACCCCCCCCCGAAAAGTATAAACCAAAAAAAAAAAAAAAATAAAAAAAAATAAAAAAAAAAAAATAATAAAAAAAATAAAAAAAAATAAAGAAAAAAACAAAAAAAAAACGGGCCAATCGATAACAAAGCTTTTAATTTTTGACAGCTTTTGATTCGTAAGTGTTCGGGTTCTCATATCTCATATCTGTATTCCGTTTGGTGAAAACTTTACAATGACCCCGAGCTAAGATATTTCTACTTATTTTAGGTAATTTTAAGGTCGTACTTATCCAAAATAAACACTTACATAGGTCACATCCATTGAATGGAATGTGTTAGGGCATGTATTCCTAATGGCAAGATTTCCGATAAAGCCAAGATCTTTGTACACCATAGAAGTAAAAGACAATCGTCAAAGAAATATTTCTGAATTTTTTTTTATAGGACATTCGTTTGTAAAAATCATGACTTGAACCGAAATACTTTGTTTCAATACCATGGCAAAGATGTTTCTTCGCTTTTATAGAAATAAGTGACAAATGCGCTAAAGGGACTAGTTTTCATTTTATCGATCTGATTTATCGAGAAAAAAAGTTGTAGAAACCTTGTTTTATGTCGTTGCTGAAGGAAGAGAAGTATAAGGAGGGAAACATGTCATGTTTTGAAGGCAGAGTTCATGTCTTTTGCAAGGGTGTCTTCTGTTTTGGAAAGTTTGAATCCTGTTTGTGTTAAAGTCGGTGATATGAAATAATCTAGGACTTTTGTACGGAACAAAGGCACAACTTTTATCGTGCGAAATTAATTTGAATATTCTAATGGTCATCACAGTGCACAATACTATATGGGTTCTTTTCATATTAAAGTTTTTATCTGGACTATTCTAACTACTCTGCTAGATAACCATATAATCATAGACGCTTCAACTGTATAACACTTTACATTCTTTCCGCACGGATATATCGTGAAACAGCCTAAATGAATAAAGGGCAATACCTTTTCAGGCCGATATGACGACAAACGTTTTCAAACTGAGTTGGTTGCAAATGAAGATACGATCGAAAGTAAATCTTCAGAATCGCTCCAAGTGTTGCTACTTAAAGATGAACAAAAACAATATGCAACTACGAATACTTCCAAAACTGTTCAGGTACCTTCTACGATTGATCCAAAAATATCCTCAGGGGATACCGAGACTACTGCTTTAATCGACAGTAAAACTGTAGACATTACTTCGGGTACGATAAATGAGGTATCATCTCCTCAGGACGAGGAGGAGTACTTTGACACCGTAGAAAATATGTCAGACGACGAAAATATAACAAATCATAAAGATATTCAATCAGTACATAATGAGACAAAACATAAAATTAAAGAACGCAAGCGTGTGACTTTTGCCTCATCGGTTGTTGATAATGAAAGGTTAAACAGTGATAGCAGTAGTACTGGCAGTGGCGATTCTGACTCGTCATATGACACAAGTGATGAAGAGACTGAGGGTTTCTACGAAGTTACCCCAGCTAATGCGGATACTGAACTTTATAGATTTGAAACATTAATTTCTCCAAACTCTGTAACAAATTTAGATGACCAAGGAAAAGCAGATACGATAATGACTACAGATATTGATGACTATAGCGATGAGATGAACCATGGAAATATAGCTACTAAACCTACAAATGAAAAGTCAAACAAATTTGGGAATGTGGAGGAACAGCCTATCGTTAATGATAAAAGAGGGACGAAAATAAAGTTTTATCCTATTGTAAATCTAGAACAAAGTACTTTTCACCATGACGATAATGGACAATTTAGTAATGATGTGACTGAAAAATATGAAATAGGTCTTGTCGAAACAGACGAGGAGGATGGTACTGTACTTCTTGTAAAAAGTGAACCAAGAAAAGAAAAAGACAGCATAGATGAATCTCAGACTTTGCTAGACGAAGCAGATGAACACAGAGATAGCATACATGTAGAAAAACAACTTGGTGAGGATGATGAAGCAAAGACAAAAAACGTTCTAGCGAACAAACCTACAAGCGCAAAAATGTCTTATGACAGTTGTTTTACTAATGAAAATGTTTTAAAAGAAGAAAGACTAATGAGCGAGATGGAAGACAATACTCTAGAACTAGGGCTTGATGCTTTGATCTGCAACAAAAAACAAATCGTGAACAATAAACAAGCTCGTGTTACTCCGGTTGATATCCTATTCCCACAACCGGAGACAAGAAGTGAAAGTCGACCAGAAATAGATTCAACTTATGAAAGAAAATCTTCCTTCCAAGCAACTGAGAATTTACTGCCAAGCGAAGACACCAGTCCTGTTACTATGAATGTTGATTTCGAAATAACAGCGGAATCAAATCAGTCGATATCTTGTTCACAAAAAGATCATCTTTCAAATAGTTATAAACCGAGTGGAAACACCTTTGACCAATTCAGTTCTGGTAAAACAGAAGACGAAAGCAAATTAGGCACAGATGCTGATTTAATTTACGAAATCGATTCCTCCACTGAGGAAGAAATACGTACGACAAATAAATCGAATAATGACGTTTCAGGTCTTGATATTGGTCTTATTCAAAATACTGATAAGACAATCGATGTCTATAGTTATAACATGATGTCGAGCGAAGAAAGTGTTGAAAGCAATTTTACAATGGATCCCGTTGAAAAAAACTTAGATACAGTAGTCAGTCATCAGGTTATATCCTGCGGCAAACCCGAGCTCGAATTATTTGAGATTGCTGAAGATTTTCAACTCTTACACAAAGATGCGCCTGTGGACACATCTCTCAGAAATGAAACTACGTCTGATGTATACAAGGAGCAAAATGAAAACTTTACTACAAAATCTGAAGAGATCATAAACAAAGTGGTAAGTAGATCACGTGATGGTGATAAGCCTGAAACCAACTTATCCATGGTATCATTTAAACGTGAAGAGAGAGATTCTTCAATCAATGGGGATATTTTTCCAAATCAAATATCTGAGTCGGTTCGACGACAAACAGAAGAACTACCGCCTGTAGACAATAAATCTGACAAAGACATAAGTATATCAAATATTCAATGTTACCAGGTGGAGCAAATGAGTAAAGCTCTATCTACTGAGACGGAGGCACACAAGACGAATCATGATACAAATGCATCTACATCAAAAGATGAAACTCAGGTCATCACTGAATCTATGAAAATTGATATAGATACCGGAATGGTTTATGAAGGCGAGACTTATAATAAACCTATATCAGAATCAGTTGGAAAAATTGCAAAAGATATTGCACCAAATTGCCAAGTGATTGTTGCAAAGAATGTATTTTCTGAAAAAGAAAATATAACTCCTCAGAAAGGCTCAAAGACAAATGAAGAGATTACATTCGAAACAGATCTAGATGCTGACTTCTTTGATGAGAACAACGAATATGGAACTGATCTTGATGCGGTATATTTCAAGGAAAAGTTAAAGAAAGATAATTATTCAAAAGGCAATGCAGTGATTCCTAGTAACTCGGACTTGGGTAGTGTTCTTAGGGCTTTGGCAAGTGATAACCTAGAGGTTTCTATGAATGAGAAAAGAAACGATTCACCAACTGCCTCTCAGGGACAATCTATTCACGTTTCAGCTGAAGTAAGTTATCAAGAAACTCGAGATCAAAATAATCGCGAAATATCAAACTTTGAAAACAAGACAAATGGTAATCGCACCATAGGGTTTATTCAACCAAATTCACTGGAAGTAAATGAAGAAACCCCAGAATTTTTGTTGAGCGAAAAGTTTCTCCCAAGCTCTGATGAACCGGAGTACATTTTTGCGCCGAATCTTGGGTTAAAGTCTGTCGAAACAGATTTAGATTTGATATTCAAAGAATCTTCGAATGATGTAGTAGAGCCCCGTCGTGAAACAGAAATTGATCGCAGTGAGTCTTTTATTGACGATTTCGGGCATGTACGCTTGAAAAAAGTTCCCAATGGTCGTGCCGATCAATCGACGACATTTCCTACAGAAGAAACAAAACCAGTGTCGAATATAATCATCTCCAATTATCCTTCTAAATCGAACACAGTACGAGAAATCTCTCTTGACGCAAACTCTAACGAACATAAAGAGAGAGGAAATGAATTGAAAACTATAGTGGATTCCAGTGAAACGTACAAGGATCGAAAAACAATTAATACACGGGATGATAACGGAGAAGTTTATTTATCTGACATAGGGGCTGACCGACCAGAATATATATTGCCCGAATATGTTGAGGAAACCTTCCGTTCCAAAATACCGGTTGAAAGTCCTCCTGGTCACGAAGGTCCACCACCAGATGAAGTTTATTGCGAAACTTCTCTTACTGTTGTACGAAGAGTGAAGGTCAAGCAAAGATATGAAACCAACAAAACAGAACGACAACCGACTACATACATAGAAAAAGCAATTTTGACCAAGGACAAATCTGGAATGGACATACCAGTTGTAGAAAGTCGCAAGCACAAGCGGTCAAGGTCGTCTTCGTCATCAGATTCTGAGAGCCGCAGCAGTCTTGCAAAAAAGCTGGAGGTTGAACATGTAACAAAGAAAGAATACCAAGCTGATCCACCAGCAAGAGAATTTATATTTCACATACCTAGTGTCGATGGAAAAGTAGAAAGGCTTGCAGAGAAATATGTGAAAGAGCAACAATATGCACCAAGCAGAAGCCCATCTACTGTATCGAATGCGGGAGATTCCGATATGGAGACAAAAATGTTGGATGTTGACGAGGGAGAAGGTTTGGCTTTATAAAGTTTATGATTCATTGGGTGGGAAGTATTTGATTCGTTGTTTTAATACCTGTCGAGGAGTCCTAATAAGGGATGTTTTATCTTCTTTCCATGTTATAGTTTGAAAAAAAAATCGAATGCGTAGTATTCCTAGATTTTGTCTGTTTCATATGAAGCTTTATTTTAGTGGGAGTTTAACTTTCAAGCATGAACACCTTTTAAAGATAATTTGTTATATTACGTGAGCAAGGAATGACCTATTTACATTTGTTCCTGTCTGATTCATATCAATTTGCATTCTTTTTACTTGATTTTGGTTGTTTCATAGAATAATCCTAAGACCCCTCATCATTCTTTGTGAAATCATCCAGTTGATGAAAACGCCCAGAGACGCTGAGGCGCTACCTTGTTGATATCTCTCTCAAATTAGTAATGCTTGTATGATCGGAGTCACTTGTTTTGTTACCCATCATATGAAAAAGTGCTATCCGACCACTCCTAAAATTATCTGCAATGACTGCGAAGGTCAACCCGATTTAAAGCCGATATTATTCTGTAAAGGAATCGGACAGCGATCGCATTAATATTTAGAACGTCTAGGGGGTTATATTAGACATATCATCTCTAAATGAAAAAGAGATTTATTCGTCCCTTCACTTCGCTGCTTGAAAACTATTATATCCATTGGAATATTTATATGTCGTTTAGTAGGTCATGCTTCCGCACGTAAACCTTTTCTTTAAAAATATTAGAATTTGCTCCGCTTCATTTCAACAAACTTTAATATGAACGGCCACTTTGTGACTCTATATGAGATTATTTCAGGAAATGTTTATCGGAGTAGAAATGTTGTGTGTTGATGGGTTTAATTTTCATTAAGCTATTTGTTAGCGTGATAAAATAACGATTTCTGTAATAGGTGATTAATTCACTCGTAGTTTAGCGAAGGGGATAAATATCTGTCATTCTCCGTCCATTCTTACATTTTATTCCGATGCTAACTTCTAAAAGTATAAGGGGTCTCAACAGGAAACTTCATGGTGGGTAGATCTTATTGCGAAAAAGTGGAGTCCATAACCATAATTAATTAAATATTAGAGCTATTGCCCTTTGCTGGTTTTTGTCATAAACTCATCTCTAAAAGTATAATGTAGGTTTGTAGATGGCATTGCTAAGAAATATATTTCATAATAACCTCCAGTCTGGCTTGCTTAGAATTGAAGTTCTTTGCTTGCTATTATAAAGTCTTTTTTGTCATCGGCATATCTCTGAAAGTCAACATGAAACGTCATGGGAGGATAAATGTTTTTCCTGGCTTGCTTGCTTAATTTTTGTGTTACTGCTCCTGCTGTTTAAAGTCCTTAGCTTTATCCGATCTGATCGATTTCCTTGAAGGACTTGCTTCATGTTCGGAGTTAATGTCCCTTCATGGAGAGATAGTACGGAACAAGTGAAATTCCAGCCAATGTCCATTATTCTGAATTTTATTAATTTGGACTTCAAAGAATGCCAAGAAAAAGATACACGGAACGCAGTGTGAGAACTATTATTAAACTCTAATATCCATATTCTAGGAGATTTTCCTTTGTTTTCATCGGGTATATTCGGCGGGATGACCATGTTGGTTTTTTTTTCTTTGATATTACCCAAGTTTTGAAATCAGAACAATTGACATTTGTATGTAAAATTATGTTTAATCAATTTATCTTTAGTGAACTGGCAGTAATTATACGCTTGACCTGAGCCGTTAGGTAAAGGGGCCTACCTAGTATTTCGTTTAACAAATACTTGAAAATAAAATTCGATCTAACAGGTGGCAAAAGCAGGTCGTATTTCGAAATTAATTCTATCGCAATGTGAGAATGAGGAAAATCGCCTCACAGCGAAAAGTATCGACCCTGGTCAGCCTGTGCAGTTTGTCCAGGATCGATTTCCAGTGGTATATTTTTATCTGAGGCATCAAATATGTTTGTATTCCAAGTTCTTCCGAGCACAACTCCTGTCGAAACTAGGTCGATGCAATCAGTTGCTTTTTGATACAAAAATCCACATGATTAACATAAATCCGTGGCAAATTCAGGTTGCAGCGTCTTTTCTGTTCATCAAATGCACCACACATATAGACATGAACGTGTTAATTGTGTCATATATTTTGTTACCCCTTCTCATGTTGTACCCGAAATATACTCTCCTTTGACTGAAGGTACAGATTAAGATCAGCAAAAGATATCAAACAAAACAAACAAACAAAAAACAATCTTTAAAGTTATCACGCAGAAAAAATGCTAACATATATTTAAGCCGTAGATGTGTATATTTCTTTTTTTTTTATTTGTCTTGCATTAGATAACTGGAAAACCTTACCGTTAAATGATGAACTGAATTTACATGAAGCTGAAGAAGCATGACCACTAACATAAATAATCTGGGGTTTTTTTTTTTTGAAATCTGATTAAAACATTTATGACTTGAAACTTTGACACAGTCTCAATCCATCTTCCTTGTGGATGATAAACCGAAAAAAAATAGCTGACCAATTTACATAAATGTGTGTCTAATAGGGCCAATTTAATGAACTTCGTGTCTTGATAGAACAGGATTTATTGCATGGAATGAAAGATATCTATGAGAAGGCGCTGACTTCCAGCGTGTTTTCCTTTTCTCAGAATGTTTTCCTAAAGCACGGTTTCTTCGGCGCGTTGGTAATTTTAGTGTTTTTTTTTTTTTTTGTCAAGATTTATCTTTAAAAAATCTACAGCATTTCTCCAGCAAATTTGAATGCTATTTCAAGTCTTCGAAACAACAAAAAGAATCTCCTTAGAATGCAACTTCGATAATGATGATATAACCCATTACAAAACGACAAAACTTTAGATAGGTTTGGAATTGGAAGAAGTGACAGACTTTAATTTAAAGTTGATGATTTTTCCCCATTTGGGATAGAAAACATTGAGGATAATGAAGAAATCGCTTGCAAAAGCAATTTCTTAATTCTTCACAATGTTTTTTGCCATGTGTTTTGTTTTGATAAATGTAAATCAAAGTGTGATTTTGTGGGAATGGGTTGAGCTATCTTTGAGCTAGTTAACATATGCAAACTGTGGAGCCTCCTCCGAAGTGTGGAAAGTATTCACTCTGGTGAGACTTCGCGTTTGGCTCATTCTTAAAGAGAAAATGGTCCTTATACCTCTTTAAATGTTTGATTCGAAATAACTCTAAATGATCTCTACTCGATCCCGTTTGTTTTTCGAATATTTGTTTTACGGAACATCATGGAGGTCAAATTTTGCTTGACGGGTCACATATTCTCGCCCTGTGTACTTGCATCATTATATTTATTAAACCGTTACAGAACTATCCCGATTTTTTGCGCACCGAAGAAAAATAAACTTGGGAAACATTATGATAAATAAGAAAATGCGCAATATTTACTGCCATGTATGGTAAAAAATCCAATGGTTTGATTGCATTGTAGATGTCTGCTCAAACTTCTAAAGTAAATTTGTGAAAGGTTGATTTGCTGAAAAGTATGGGTATTGCAGGGCTGGGCTTTTTTCCACTAAAGTTCTGCGCCAATATGTGCCGAACTTTCCAGGAATTTTTATTGAGAAACTTCCTTCAAAATTGTTCACAATTCTTTGTTGGTACTGAAATATTGGCGTGACAGGATTTGCTACTCTATACTTTATACACAGAATTTTTAATCGACATCTCCTCATCCGCTGCCCGACCCGAAAAATAGTCTTGGCATGGCGGGACATTTTTAGCTCGGTTTTCTTTTGAGAAAACACGAGGTATAACTATAGTCGTGTCGTTTTTGTCGTGAAAATGATTTTGACATTATGAAATATATCTGAACCTACGTCGCGTTTCACACATTTGTTTTCTTGACGAAAACAAGTGTGCTACCCTTGATCAGTCTCTTATTCTAAAGGTCAAGGTCATAGAAATCAATCAAAGATCAAACTTTGTCACTGCCTACATGTCGTGATACTATGGTCCGATTATCATTTTACTTTAAACCCTTGTTTATCTTGATAAGAATAACTGCACCGTGCTTGGTTTAGACTTTTACTCTAAAGATCAAGGTCACAACAGAGGGCCATATGCCATTTTTTACCTTGCCTTTATCTGTTGATTCTATGGTCCGATTCCAATAAAAAAAATCCATACTCTAAAGCCGAACGAAGGTATAATTTTACTGTTTCTACATCTATTGATACCGTTGTTCGATTCGCATTATATTTACAACCTCATACACTTGGCAGATTGCAAGAGGGTTGCGCTTGATTTCATGCTCCCTTTTCCCAATTAGAATGTGGTCTTATTCTTGTTTAAATATCCATTACCTGCAGCCAATTTATTCATAAAGCATGTATCCAACTTTGCAGGATTGTTTCTTGGTTGACCCTTTCAAAGATACTTTTGTGGAATAATATTTGCCATATTATTTTGTGGTAGGACGGGGTTTTATTTCACGTCAATTACATCCCCAATCCTCTTGGTCAATTTAGACCTAAAAAGATGTGGTATGTGTATTTATAAGCTAATATGTATGACCAAGGCAGGAAGGGACTTTTTTCACTTTGAATTCATTTCCCAATAAAACGAAACATAATAGAGATTATTTCAGACCGGTTTTTTTGTTTTTTTTAGTTAAATTTTATTGCTTAAGAGTGGTAAGAATGGCACGGTATCTTGTGTTAGCGATGAAGGACTGTCGTAGTTATTTTGTTTTGTAAATAGTATTTTTCTTATTCAAAATTATATGCGACTATTAGGCTTTCTTTCTAATTGAAATCCATGTTAACGATCGAGATGAAATAGGCCGTATCATAGGCATTTTCTTGGTAAACCCCTCGCTTGTGATATTAGATTTTGCTAGCTAGGCTAAAAAGGTAACGCTAAACGTTTCTTCATGGTATTAACTTTAAATACGCCAGGATAACCTACCTAAAGAATTTTACTTTGGAAAAGTCAATCTTACGTCACAATTGACCAATTACTGGCCCATCCCCTTTCTACGTTGACCCCGCCCAAAGACTCCGACAGGGAATTTCGGTTCGATTTTGTAAACGGCGTTATTTTGCAAAAAAGATGGCAAGTAGCATGTAACAAAAAGTAGAGTAGTTTGTTGGCGACTTAAGCGTCGTAACTACAGATTATATAAGCTGCAGTTACGACATTTAACTCACAAAAACAACCAAGATTTTCCATACAAATGGCGGTCAATGTCGGAGTTTTCTATACCGGGTTGAATGATTTGATTAGTCGATTGATTCCTTGATTGTCAATAGCGATTGATCAATTGACTGATTATTGCTAAACGCCCGCTACCCCCCCCCCCCCTCTTAGAAAGAAAACAAACACAAACTTCGGAAACCATTGTGGAAAATGATGAAGAAATGATTGATACAATGTCTTTATTACCCACAATATTTTATTACCTTGGAAAGACGGATTTTAAAAATCCAGCAACTTATTTAAAGTTGTTTCCTGCAAACTCTGATTTTCATGGATTATGATCAAAAACATTAATGATTTTGTCAGTTTTAAGATTGTGACCATGTTTTTATTTTTAGCTCCTTGGCTGAAAGCCAGAGAGTTTTTGTCATGGCGTGGTGTCCGTCGTACGTACGTACGTCCGTACAGTCGTCCGCCCGTAAGCTTTCCCTTTAAAAATCTTATTATCAGAAGGTAATGTACAGATTCCAACCAAGTTTCACAGAAATGATCCATTGGTGACCCTCTATCAGATTCCTTCAAAGAATTTTGATCTAATGAAAAACCTGGCTTAAATGGGAGGGGCTAATTTTCATATATGGTAAACCCTTTAAATATCTTCTTCTCAGAAACCATTTAGTGAATTTCAACCAAATTTCACAGAAATGATCTTTTATCAGATTCCTTCAAAGAGTTTTGATCTGATGAAAAACCTGGCTTAAATGGGAGGGGCTAATTTCAATATATGGTGAAAGCTTTGAAAATCTTCTTCTCATAAACCAATAGATGGATTTCATCCATATTTCACAGAAATGATCCTTGGATGACCCTTTATCAGATTACTTCAAAGAATTTTGAACAGATGAAAAACATTGCTTGAATGGGCGAGCTAATTTTCATAAATGGTAAAACTATAAAAGTCATCTCCGAAACCATTTAATGGATATCAACCAAATTTCTCAGAAATGATCTTCCGGTGACCCTTTATCAGATTCCTTCAAAGAATTTTGATAAGATGAAAAAAGCATTGCTTCAATTGGCGTGGCTAATTTCCATATATGGTAAAACTTTTAAATATCTTCTCAGATCCCTTTAATAGATTTCAACCTAATTTCACAGAAATCATCTTTGGATGATCCTTTATCAGATTCCTTCAAAGAGTTTCGATCTGATGAAAAACATTGCTTAAAAGGGCGGGGCTGATTTCCATATATGGTAAGACCTTTTAAATCTCCTCAGAAACCATTTTATGGATTTCAACCACATTTCACAGAAATGGTCTTTTGGTGACCCTTTATCAGATTCCTGTAAAGAATTTTGATCGGATGGAAAACATTGCTTTAATGGGCGGGGCTAATTTCCATATATGGTAAAAGCTTTTGAAATTATTTGTCTCAGAAACCGGTTGGATAGATTGTACCCAAATGTTACCAAATTGATTGTTTAGTGACTCTCTTCACGATTATCGAAAAGAATTTTGATCGTAGGAAAAATATGGATTAAATCGGCAGGGCTTATTTTCATATGGTATACAATGAAAATGAACTGTAGATGGATTTCAACCAATTTTCACAGGAATGATCTTCAGATGACTGTTTTTCAGAATACTTCATATGATTTTGCTTGGTTGAAAAGCTTGGCTATTATAGTTGTGGCTTATGTCCATATATGGTATGCAGTGAAAATTAAAAATAAAATAAAAATAAAACCTTTTTAGCTTCCCCAGTGAATGAATCATACATAGCTTAACTTGATTTTGTAAAAGCAATGAAAAGTTTAAATGTTTCTCTAGAACTATTTCAAAGATTTTCAGTGACTTAGATTTATTTTCTTTAGATTTATTTTCTTTATATCAGTTTATATTGAACTGAAAAATTTGCTTATCAGTACATTCATGCCTGTGGAGCGATACAGGCGCTCAAGCCCTTCTAGTTTAGAATCTGAATGGTAGCATATCGTCGGTGTTCTACCAAAACCTGGCAAACTGTCATAAGCTGTAGTTTTAAGGTTTAGGTAGAACACATACAAAATTTTGAAAACAAAAACCTCTTGTCTTATTATTATTGTCATTCATGTAAGTTTTCCTGGATAATGGACGTTGTATAGATTTATTTGTATACCAAGTATTGGTAAAAAGCAGACGAGAGGAAGTAATTATAAACCATACCTCATTCACTAAAGTACAAATCCTATGTTTTGTAACTCCAATAATCTAATTTTTAATTTCGTCCATCAAAAACGGGCTGTATGGTTGGTCGAAAAAAAAATCATACCTCCATGATATTTTGATCCCGCAGCCATTTTGTAGCCTTCCGCACAATAGTTCCATGCAAAACGTATTAAAATTTGTAAAGTTTTTGTTTTTTTCGCTCGATTCTTTTAAACTTTAAGAAACGAAGAGAATATTTTTTTTTTTGTTTTCGTGGAGGTATGAACCGAAAAAAACTAATAACACTGTATGAATCGCGTATTCATACAGTGTGGTTATTATTTTCTTCCATACCTCCATGAAAACAACAACAAAAAAAATCTCTTATCTCTTAAATTAGTTTTAACCATCCAAGTTAAACCCTCATCAATAGGTTGATGAAAAATGACTTTAAACTTATGTGAACCTACTTTCTCTTATCTCTTAGATTTTCTGTCAGTAGTTTTATGTTTTGTGTTTGTCATAACTTATGAATACGGTAAAATGTAACTGCTGCTTTAAAGTCTATGTATTTCACCGCATTTTAGATTTGTTAAAATGCAGCCTGCCTCTTGTAAAGTATGTCTATAATTGCATTTTGGATAGCGGTATCTTTCATATAAATGACCCTTGTATTAACAAATTTAATTTTCAGTTTTTGACCCAAATATGCAAGAAGGGGAGTCTTATTATGAGGACACCAAGCCAGACGGGTCTATCATAAAGAAGAAAAGAATAAAGCATCTTCCTCGTGGTCATGTCAGCTTCGACCAAACAGAAGATGTTGAATTTCTGGAAGAAGCAGGACCTGTCAGGGTAGAAACAGACGTCCAAGATGAAGAAGAAATTTTAGAAGATGGCACAATTCACAAAATTCACAAGGTAAAGAAACACGCACTACGCCATATAAGAAAGTCGCTCCGATCTGATGCTGGAGAAGAAGACGTTGTTGAAGAAGCCGACGTAGAAGTTCCAGGCTCAGAAAAAGAGAGAATCGTGGAAACTTTTGAAGGAAAGCCTCAGAAAGTGATGCAAGTAGAAGAAGAGGAAGAAACTCTGGATGATGGTACAACAGTCAAACGTCAGGTCATAATGAGCAGTATGGTGCAGAAGATTAAACAAAGAACCAGATCTTTTGACGACGGTGTCTTAGAGGAGAAAGAAGAGGAGATTGATGAAGTTATACCCGGTACGCAGTCGTGCTTCATCGCTAGATCAGACTCGTCCTCTAGTTCTAGCTTTATTGACGACCTTGACGAACTTGAAGCCGTCCTGGAAGAAGAAACTGAGACTCTCGAAGATGGCACAAAAATTCAGACCACTCTTTTACAAGCAACTGAAAAACGTAAAGCTAGATCGAGGTCAGGCTCTATTGAAAGATCTGAAGACGTTGTACTTGTCAAAGAAAGGCGTATCACGCCTTCGCCATCGCCCGCACCATCTCCGCCTCACTCGCCAAGATCAGGGTCCCCAGTACACATGGAAGATTTGGCTTCACAGATAGCGCATAAAATAGTGAGGTCAGCACACTTGGAAGCGAAAATTCACAAGACGGAAACAAGTATTGAGGAAACAGCCCAACTGACTACTGATGAGTTAATACCGCCTGGTTCGTCAGCAGCTTTGCTAGAAGAAGAACCTGAAGGTAAAAGAGTTAACCATGCTGTATAGGGCGATGTAACCTAGATATAACCTTTATAGAACTAACGCTTAGATGCTTGTTTGATGTGTAGTTGCCTAACTGTTCACCGTTGTACATTTGTTGTGGTTCTATTTAATATAAAAAATATCCCTCATAATTGTAAGAACACACCTAACAATAATCAATTTCAATATATATTTTTATCGAAATGAATCAAGAACTTAAGATTTCTTTTGAAGGCATTGAGTCTATTTTTCGCTCGATCGAGGATATTTCTTTTGAATACAGGAATCTTCTTTGTAGCAAGACTGGTCAATTACATTTATTAATCGTGGAAAATCTAAGAAATTGAATGAAATATTAGTCTGTTCATAAACGAATTTGTTACCGCATAACAAATTGTTTAACCAATTCTCACACAATAACACTTTTGACGCCCCTCAAGATAAACAATTTGGAAACGTTGTGTAAAATGAAGAAATTGATCGCAAAAAGCGATTTCTTCATTCTACACTATGTTTTCTACCCAAAAAGTTAAACAAAATCTGAAATTTCATAAATATTAAATTTCGAGTCTTAGATTTTGACATTCAGCAATCGGTTAAGATAGATTTTGACATTCAACAATCGGTTAAGATATTGGTACTGATAGCTTTAGCCCGAATCACATAGTGCTTCATTTTGTTAAAACACGGCGAAAATATCTTGTCTAAAAGTAAAATCTGGGTTATTACAAATGCTTAAAATCAGAATTGCGAGTAATTTTTAAAAATTGGAGAAGCATGTTACGAATAGAAATGTAGGCTTGAAAACACGATTACGCGAGAATTCAAGTTTTGACCTTTCACCAGACGACACAAATTTATTCAAAACAAGAATACGAACTGCAATAAACATTTCAAAGCGAATATTACTGTAATAAAAGTACATGCAAGGATGAAAATATTAAAATTTGAAAGAAGGTGTCCCTCTTTCAACGGATTGCAAAATTTCAACTTTTTACAGTTATTTCTCCAGTCGTAGATGTAAAACTTTTGAAAAACATGATGAGAATTTATTTAGAGTTTGTACTAACTATCACAATAATAGCACGTCGAAAAGTATTAATATATATATAGAGATACGTGTGGATTAATATCATTTTCTTATTTGCAATATCATTTTTTTATACGCCGCCGGAGGCGATCGTATATTGGCGTCATCTTCTCCGTCTGTCCGTCCGTCCATCACTCCGTCCGTCCGTACGTACGTCCGCTTTTCTCGTGAGCGCAACTCCTCCTAAGTTTCTGGACGGATCTTCATGAAACTTGGTCGATGTTATATTCTTAATTGGAAGATGTGCATGAAGCAAGTATTTTACGGTTCATTGATTTTTGCCTCAGTTATGCCCCCTTTAAACTTAGTCTCTGGGGCATATTGAAATTGCAGCCTTGTGAATGCAACTCCTCCTAATTTTCTGGCTGGAACTTTTTGAAACTTGGTCAATATTATCACCTTAATTGGTAGATGTGCATGAAGTAAGGAGTTTATGGTTCATTGATTTTTGCCTCTGTTATGCACCCTTAAAACTTAGTCTCTGGGGCTTATTGAAATTGCAGCCTTTTGAACGCAACACCTCCTAAGTTTCTGGCTGGATCTAAATGAAAATTGGCGGAGATCATCACCTTAATTGGTAGATGTGCATGAAGTTAGGATTTTATGGTTCTTTGATTTTTGCCTCAGTTATGCCCCCTTAAAACTTAATATCTTGGGCTTATTGAAATTGCAGCCTCGTGAATGCAACTCCTCGTAAGTTTCTGGCTGGATCTAAATGAAACTTGGCGGATGTTATCACCATAATTTGTAGATGTGCATGAAGTAAGGAGTTTATGGTTCATTGATTTTTGCCTCAGTTATGCCCCTTTAAAACTTAGTCTCTAGGGCTTATTGAAATTGAAGCATTGTGAATGCAACTCCTCCTAGGTTTCTGTCTGGATCTAAATGAATTTGATGGATCTTATCACCTTAATTGGTAGATGTGCATGAAGTAAGGATTTTACCTTTACTTATGCCCCCTTTAAACTTAGTATCTTGGGTTTATTGAAATTGCAGCCTTGTGAATGCAACTCCTCCTAACATTTTGTCTTGATTTAAATGAGATTTGGTCAATGTCATCACCATAATTTGTAGGTGTACATGGATCAAGGATTTATGGTTCATTGATTTTTGCAAGAGTTACGCCCCTTGACAGTTAGTCGCTGGGCCCATTCAATCAATCAATCATAACAAAAGGTTTGAACTTGACAATTTAAAAAGTTAGTCTGCAAATGTTTTGAATTTGGTTAAGTCAAAATAAGTAGTGTCTACAATTATTTTCGTGAAACAGCAGCAAAGTGGCGGCGTATATTGTGACGATGGCACTCTTGTTGAAACATTATGTTTAATTTGAATCTGAGGTTATAACTTCCTTGTGTCTATCATTTACAGAGTCATACCGTTCATTTATATAACAACCCATTATACCCAGCTTGAGTTTTGTTTGATATAATCTGTTGCTTCCTCTCTCCTCAGTTTATGTTGTCGAATTCGTTCATTCATTATGTTTACAGAAATAATAATTGGGGATCATAAAATCACCACACTGTCCGTTCGTCCGTCTGTACTGAGTGATTTCTTAACCACCACTTTCTTTTAAATCCCCTAACGGCGAAGCCAATATGAATCATAGACTAAGTTCAGGTCC
Organism: Fragum fragum; assembly: GCA_946902895.1. Classification (NCBI taxonomy): domain Eukaryota; kingdom Metazoa; phylum Mollusca; class Bivalvia; order Cardiida; family Cardiidae; genus Fragum; species Fragum fragum. Next base: position 60,709,662 of record OX336365.1, on the reverse strand, counting down.
AGCTGTTGGACCTGGTAAAGGTTTTCAGGACTTTTATTCCAAACGCGTGTAGATATAAGGTTCATGTCTGTTGCATAATGGCCCACAATAATGAATCACAGATCAAGTTTTGTTCCTGTCCATTGATACAGATTCTGGACATATAAAATTTTCCTGAAATTACTATATTACTTATGGCCGGAGGGGGACTTCGTACTTCAGAATGCTTGTTTGCTTTTCAATGTTAGGCCTTGAAACGGTAAAATTAACCAATCACTGGCCCCGCCCATTTACTCCGTTGGCCCCACTTTGGTTTTAAACGGACGATTTTGCACGAATTATAGCCAGTAGCATGTAACAAAATAGTAGACCGGTTTGTTGGCGACTCAAACGTCGTAACTACAGCTTAGATAAGCTGTAGTTACGACGTTCAAATCGCAAACCAACAATATATTTTACATAAATGACGGCCAATGTCGGAGTTTAAACTTCAATCCCGGTATGAATTAATGATTTTATTGGCCGATGTATATTCAATTGGCATCCGTGATTGGTCAGTTAGGCTTCTGGTAAAAATTGCTTTACGATCTAGGTGTATGATTGGAATGTTTATTTCATTCTCATCTTAGCCAGGACTGTAGTCGGGACACTCTAGGTAAAAGACACATCACTAGATCACATCACAGAAATACATTGTTGGCATTCTAGAGGCCAATTTCTTGGCTTTTTTTTTTTTTTTTTTTTGCCCAGACTCTTTGTTTGAATAATATCTGGGCAAACTTCGAACATTAGACATACGGAGACAAAATATATGTCGTTTGAATAAGATCTGAGAATAACCTTATTATGGCTTTTGGGTACATGGGTCAGAATTCTGACATGGGTCAGAATGTTTGTGATAATGATATCTTGGTCAACTTCAAAATTGGGTCACTTACAGTAACAAATTAGGTTACAAAATTAAGTATAAAAACTTGCCAACATGCTAGAGGCCACAGGTTCAGCTAAAGTTTCTTGAAAAGTGGTTAGATGTTTTCAATGTGAATCCTTTGACATTTAGAATTCGTGTCGATTGAGGTTAAAATTTCAAAAACCGTGTTTTCCCTATAGAGACCACTTTTTTTACCCGGCTATTTTGTTATTGAACCAGAATGTGTGCATGTATGATATCCTGGACAAGTTTTATTTGGACAAATGAGGTAAAATTTAGGGTCTACAGAAAATAACTCATTTACAACATTTGGTCCACTTGTTTTGAACTTATGTCTTGACATACTGCCAGAATGTTAGTATGCATGTGATCTTGGACAAATTCGAATTTTGGCTAATCGAAGCTAGTCACTAGGTCAAATCTTAAAAACGGGGAAAAGAGTTTTCACTCTGGGGGCCAAAATTTTGACTGAAATGTCTTCAGAATGTTTGTCTGCGTGGTATTGTTGACAAGTTCGACGCATAAGCATACAGGGGAAACTGGATGATTAGGTCGAATCTTGGAAATACCTTGTTTGCACTCTCTTGCTACACCTTTTCCTTAAATGAGTGACATCTGGTCAGAATATCTGTCTCTATGAAATTTGATAAGAGTTTGTTTCTCCGTAATTTTTAATCAAAAACTGCGTCACTAGGTCAAATGTTTGAAATACACTGGCTGCTCTCTTTTGGTCGCATTTGTTACCTCAAAAGTTTGATATTTGGTCTGAAGGTTTTTCTTTATGATATTCTGGCCAATTGCGAATTTGGATAACTTTATGTTTCAAAAGTGGGTCATTAGGTCAGAAGTTATCTTGAACATTTGCAGATATTGACTCGGTTGAGCGCTTTAATCGATTGCTACAAAAAAAACGCTTTTTGACACCATCTAGCAATACGATCAGAGAAAACCTCGTGGTAAAGGGAGAAATTGCTTCGAGCACGCAAATTCTGCTTTTCCCACAAGGTTTTCTACGCCATTTGGCACTTATTTTCCAACACTAGCACAATTTGAAATATCATCTGCAACGTCTTTCAATTTATACAAGTCTAAACTATTGGTATTGGGTTATGACCTATACCCCTCCTGTTATTGTATCTGTTACTCAATGGACCCAGATTATTTAAAGAGTGTTGTGCGGTTAATCTCTTGTTACTTTATTTCTTGTTTGTTTTGGATGGAAATAAAATCTGTCCCTGTTTACAAGACGTATTTTACATATACGCAGCTGCTTTATTTGATATGTAGCCCTGTTTTATCGTTACTAGGGTCCTGTGTCTTAAGTCAATGTCAAACCTTTAACCCTTATTCTCATAGCTTTTTTTTTTTACTCCGATGAATGTTCTAAGATTTTTTGCACAACATAATCGTTGTTATCAGGAAGCTTAGTATTTACATCAAAGCTTGTCTACATTTTTTGTTGCTCAAACTAGTTGCATGGTGAACATTGAAATTAATACAATTCCGTTCGTAGACGATGTAAATGTTTCCATTTTAATGTGACCTTGTAGAGGATTTACTTAATTTCTTAGGTCGGTTTTATACGCCGCCGAATATGGGCGTATATTGGTATCATCTCCGGTGGTCCGTCCGGCGGTCCGTACGTCAACATCTCGTTAAAACATCTATATTTATGGATGAATTTGAATGAAATTTTCGGCGGCGGTACATATCCTTTCCGACATTTGTCTCTCACCAATGATTAGATAATCATTAACCTAAGTGGGATAGCAGCTTGAGGCTAGGGAAGGATGTAGTGGTAGTACTAGTGTGGGAAATACCAGGAATCCATTGTTAGGTGCTCCAGCCGTCGCGATATGGCTGAAACACTGTTAAAAGAGGCGTTAGACCCTATTCAATCAATCAATCATTGAATGAAATTTTCATAGTATATCTATAGTCACCTGATATATTGTCATAGTTTTCCCATTTTCGCTCCGTCACAGAAAGAGGAGGACTTGACGAAATTTCTTGGTGGCGCAATTCCTCCTCCATTTCTGGACAGATTTTCATGAATTTTTTACAGAATGTTCCTAGTCACCTGACCTTGTGCATATTATCAGGTTTTAGCATGCAAGGCTGCGTCACTGAAAGGGGGACCTAATATGGTGGCGTATATTGTGACTATGGCGCTCTTGTTCTCCTGCGATTTAGAGAATTTATGTTAAAGGAAATCCCCTTCACTGATTTGATAATTGTAACCGATTTCCTTTATCAGCCTTCAAAATTGAGTACATGCATGCAAAACGGTATTCAAAAGTATTACAAACAAAAATTGTCTTTTACTCTTTCCTCAAATAATTTTGGTTCAGTGGCTGTAGGGTAAGTGATAGGACCATAGTGTGGTCAGTTATGTCTCTTATGAAAATAGCCCGAATTCGGACAAAGTTCAAGGTCGTTTGCCAAGATAATTTCTAAGTACAAGCATTCAGGTCATGAGTATGGATATCAAGAGTCATACGCCTTTAATTATTTCGTCGTTCAGCGAGCAAAATGTCATAACTACAGCTTTAATAAAGCTGTAATTACGACAGTTTACTCACCCATCGACTAATAGTCATAGAATTTGAAGACTGGAGTCGGTTATTGCGTGAATACTATATATTACAAACTATATTATTCTTAAAAATGATACAACAAACTATATTTTTATCAAAAAATGATATCTAAAACGAAAAAGGAATTGCAGATAGTTAAAGTCAGTGTAATTATAAAAGTACTCTGTATTGAAAAAGTGGTGGAAAGCAATTAGTAAAGAAGATAGAAAAATTTGGTCTTGTAGACAAGAACGTGTTCGTAGGATTGACTGTTAACCCATTCCCACACAACACAAGTTTAGACTGTTCCAAATCGAAAGAAGTTGCCGACACTAATTTTAAATTTTTTTTCGATACAAGCAATTTCTTCATTTTCCCCAATGTTTGCCAAAGCCCATTTTCCCGAGGGGGCGTAAAAAGGAGGGATTGTGTGGGAATGGGTTAAATAGTTGATTGGGTTATAAGAACTTATTATAGTGACCCCGTAGATACCCATTAAGTATTATTTTATAATTGACTGTATTACCTGCAAATTATGAATTTATAACTGACTGCATATGAATTATAATTGCACAGATTGGAAGGAGCTAGATGAGACCGGTTTGGCTAAACGGCAGGTCACAAAAATCTCCTACACTCCAGAGTCTACAAGACGGGAAGGTACACAGTTCGTGTGCTACTAATATATATATAAAATTTTGATATGAGCAAGGTTGAGCCGAAAATCCTTTGATCAATATATCGTCGTATGGCGTGCAGAATGAAACAACTACAGCTTTATTCAAGCTGTAGTTTCGACATTTTGCAGGCCCAACGACAATATTGTAAATAACTCACAGGTTCTCTTGTTTTCAGGGGACAATTAGTCGATCTCGGACTATACCCACCGGCCTCATACAGGAAGTTTGACTGAGATATTAATGATTTTTTTTTCTCAAAATTTATGGTCATGTAACAAAAAAACCTATCTTGAAATATCTGGAACAACTACATTTGACTCACGAAAACAATAAAAAGGTTAAGCAAAAAATATGTGATTTAAAAGTTCATCTCCGGTCTGAATGACTTGGTTGGCTTCACAAGTTTTTGATTGGAGTACCAGTGCTTAGTGTCTATGTAATGTTTAGATACTTAAAACTCTTATGCACTTGCCAATCGAAATGTAACAGGACCGTATTTGAAAATTGATATAACACGATAGACCAAAGTTTGCATTACTCGGAATTTTATTTTGTCGTAAGAAGGAAAAATCTAATGAATGGCTAATAACGATTTTTTTCTCTCCTTCAGGCTGTTTTCAAATGATTACCTCATTATTAACAATATGGCTTGGGTTATACGTTGAAGGAAAATGCTAATTGAAACCACGAAAACTGAGCCTGAATTGAGAATGCTGCATTTATTCGCATAGCCAAATCTCAGTTGAAACTTTCCCATAGTGATCAAAGCTGTTTCACGCACGATTTTGCTCATCCTAGAATTAGTCAAATTACTCGTTCACCCCTTTAACACTGAAAGACATGAGTAGCTTTGTCATAATTGATAATTCACTCTCAACAAAGATCCGCCGTTCTAAATTTGAATTATGGTGATCCTTCATTGAAATCTATATTTGTTTGCTTACGTTTAGATTTCCTTTAATCCACTCCAAAACGGCAAATTTTAGACTGGTCCAAATTGAAAGGTGCTACCAATGACACTTAATATTAATGGCAACTTAATGTTAATGAAATTTTAGATTTTTCAAATTTCTTGGTGCAAAAAATTGTGGAGAATGATGAAATTGCTTGTTATAAGCAATTTATTCATTTTACACAATGTTTTTCTTAAGGGGAAACATTATGTGGAAATTTGATAAAAATATTACTCGACAGTAATAGACGATGATTTTAACCGTTTTCAGTTATAATTCGGTTCATTAAAAAATGGAGACATGAATTGAGATGTGACGTCGACAAGTATTTAGATTGTTCCACTAAAGTGTTGTATTACTCTTTGGTACGTGGCATAGTAAAACATTCCAAGCTTCAAACGTGATGTTCATTTTTAGAACCAATTTAACATTCAAACTGACCAGATTTATCATGAAACAAAATTTATGATCTGAAGTGAGTCTTGTGATCGATTCTTACTTCCACAGCTCAAAATACTTCGTCATTTTACAGTACACGTGTACTTGTTAATCTTTCTGAACTACCACCTGGTTGGACTTCGATTTAATCTTGGTTTAGGTGTTACCTTTTAATTGGAAAAAAGGAACGAAGTAGAGAGAAGGAACGAATGGAAAAGAAAGTCTTATTATTGTTAATAATATTTGTTATGATAAAGAAAGTTATTACCTACGCCCTGTGAAGTTATGTGCAAGAATTGTCATGGAATTGGTTTCACGTCTTTTATTCGTTCTTTTATGTTTTCATGATTATTTAGTTTTATTTAACAATCACATTTATTTGTGTTTGTTTCACATTTATATTACAAGTATAACACAGTTGAACTAACCTACACTTTTATTAAAGTTTTAAGTTTTAGCAACACACCTGAGCACAACGTGCTTATGGCTTCTGTGATCCTCGTAGTCCTATGTCAACACTTAAAGTGTTTACACTCTATGTGACACGTAACTCAATCTTGATCAAACTTTGTCAGAATGATTTTAACGTCCTTAGAATATATCCTATATCCTATTCCCCAAGGGACCTTAATAACAAATTCTGGTTTACTGTCTAGGTGCAAAAGTGTGGCCCCATCTTGAGCAAGCTCGATCTGATTGTTTGACAGGTTTTAAGGATGAGCACTATTTGAAATGGGATCGTACTGTTGGAAAACGCGGGCAAGGGTACTTACTGACAAATGTCTCAATTCACACTGTGATGTCATCTTTTTGTATAAAGCTTGATTAACCCTTTCCTGTTTTGCAAAATTTTAGACCTTTCCAAATTCAAAGGTTTTGCAGACGAAAATTTAGAGTGGATTTTATTTGGAAAATAACCATTTAGTAGGATAGAAATTTACAAGCAATTTCTTCTTTTTCCACAATGTTTTCTCCATAACAAAATCACACGGACGTATAAATCCAGGGATATACCAGGAAAGGGTTAAAACATGGTTATAACAATTATCAGGTCATAAGAATTAATATTAGTTTGGTGTGTCCTGTTAATTAACAAACAATAATCATGAAAAAAAGGGTCTTCATATTTTCACTGTTAGACTCAATGGGCTATAAATTTGGATCAACTTTAATGGAACTTGCTGAAAATGATACTTGTCCATTGGAAAACATAGAAACTTGAAAGTAGAGGCCACAATTTTGGCTCAATCTTTATGAAACTTGGCCAGATCGTTTGTCAGGCCAAAGTAATGTCTTCTCTTGTAAATTGGGCTTTATCATTGGACCAAGAAAACAAAGTTTGTCAATAAGTGTACTGCTTGTCTCTTCACAAATAAGTCCAACTTAGACGTTTCATATCTTTGTTTCTTCGTTAAAGAAAGACCTCGGACGAGCGATGTAATTCCCCCCAGGTCCCTCCTATTCAATTACATTCGCGAAGTAAATTGAACTTTACAAAGTTGTATTATGGTAAAGGAGTCGATGTCGTGCATAATTTGTCACTATCTTTATAGGTTCATGAAATCTCTGCAACAAGGGAAAGAAACCAACTGAAACCAAGTACGATTTAATTTACTAAAATCTTAAATGTCTGCTCTGTTCTGAAGGTTATATACTACAGTTGGTGTGAAAACGAGCATTTGACGAGGTTGATGTCGAGTATGACTGTGATAAATCCATTCCCACATAACCTAAGTTTTAGACTGGTCCAAATTGAATGCAGTTGCAGTTGACAATTCAATGTTGGTGGAATTTTAGATATCTTTGTCTTTTTATGGTAGAAAATATTGTGGAAAATGAAGAAATGGGTTGAAGCAATTTCTTCATTTTCCATAATGTTTTCCCAAAATTGCTTCTTCAGGGGCGTAAAATCGGGATTATGTGGAAACTGGTTGTAAATAATATATTCATCAAACCAAATGTGTATAATTGAGCCTTTGGCAGGATATTGCAAACCGTTAAACATGACTTGGATCAGAAATGAGGTGGTCGAAAAGGTCCATTATTTAGAAACTACGGGATCTCTTATTACTAGCAAATTCTTACTTCTTCACATTTTTTCAAATAATAAAAAAAATGATACTTGTCAAAATTATTGGACGGAATGGGGGAGGGAGCGTGGCTAATAATTGTCCGTGGATTGAATTATGAACTACATAACAGAACATTTCCAAGTAGGCAAACTTTTAGATTTGTGCAAACTGACAAGGGTCGAGATTTTACGCTCAAAGCAGACTGACTGGATCTGTAATGGCATTTTTTTTCGGAATACTACTGTTTGATTTGAGACTTAGACTGTACAAATTGGAAAAAAAGATGCACACGAGGATTTTTAGATGATGGAATTCTAAGAAAGCCTTGTATTTGTTTTAAAAATAATATGGATAATGAAGACATTACTTGTCACAATTAATATCTTCATTTTCTACAATGTTTTCCGAAGCTATTTTTCTAGAGGGGCGTCAAGAAGGTGGCATTGTGTTGGAATGGGTCGTAATTTTCACGCACTTTTTCTCGAAAATATTGTTGACAAAAGATGAATAGTTTGCTACGGGTAAATTCTCATTTTCTCTCTGTATTTTTTAGCCTATCTGGCACATAATGGTCAGCTCTAGCGTGCTTTTGAAAATCGTCTGAAACCTTTTTCCATTGGACAAGTTCGAAATCTTGTATTGGTAATTTATTCGGTTATGTAAGTTAATTATAAATGAACACTCTCCAAGCACTTCGTTTTTGTCCCTGCTATATTGTATCAATAAAGTGCGCCGCACGATAACTGTTACATCGATGAAGTAAACCTTTCAGAGGGCAATCTGGTTACACCTCCTGCAGAGAAACTGTGTAGAGAAAGAGCAGACTTATTCTTAACCCTTTCCTTTCCTATACGTCATGGTAATTTTATCCTTGTGAAAAAAATGTGGAAAAAGAAGAAATTGCTTGAAACAATCAATTTCTTCTCTTTCCACAATTTTTTCTATCCTGCTGAACGGTTATTGTTCAAGTTAAATGCAACTTAAATTTTCGTCTGCAAAATCTTTGAATATGGACTGGTCTAAAAAAAATTTTTCAAACAGGAAAGGGTTAAAAGAAGGAGCAGGTGCACCTTCTTTACAACATAATTCTAGGCGTGAGAAACTAATATCGTTATAACATAGTTCTAGGCGTGAGAAACGAATATCGTTATAACAGTTTTAGGCGTGAGAAACGAATATCGTGAACAACTTGTTTAATTTGTGTTCATTGGTATATAGTGTACGCATGATTTTTGTTGTACGTGTATGTACCTTTATCCTTGACCAAACGTTTTGCCGACTAACGACAAAGAGTTATATTTACATGATATATAAAAGATGGGTTGTTTAAGTAAGATGAAATTTACTTTAATGGTTTTTGTCTCGATAAAAAAATGCCCCCTTTGTTACAGTAATCGTCATTTAGAAATTTTAACCCTTTCCAGATTAATGCCCGGATTTTACGTCTCTGAGTTTTTATACTGGAGAAAATATTGTAGGAAAAGAAGAAATTGCTTGTAACATGCAATTTCTTTTTTTCCCACAATATTTTCTACCCTGTAGGTTGGTCTCTTTTCAAATTGCACTCACGTTTAATTGTTGTCTGCAACTTCTTTAAATTTAGACAAGTCTAAATTTTTGGAAAACAGGAAAGGGTTAAAGTAAATGAAACTGACCTATAACTCCCCACACCCACTGACCTCCTACAAGAAAGTCAACTGAGATATCAAATGACAGTGATATGAATTTGACGACCTAAAAATGGCAACTTCTTCTTTAACTGACTATCGTTACGGCGTTTTAGTTGTCAATTCGAAAAATAAAAATGATTGACATAAATTTCTGACTTCATCATTCACTTCCGGTCTAAATTAGTTGGTGGGTCGATTTGTCTATTGTTGTTTTACTTAACCTGTTATAAGACGGCGAAATTTTTTGACTGTTTAGACCGGATGAAAAATGTGGCTTTAATGGGCGGGGCAAAATTATCAATTTTTTTTTCTCAACTTTCTCGTTAGATAACATTGTGTAAAATGAAGAAATTGCCTGTTGCAGGCAATTTCTGCATTTTATACATTGTTTTCTAAACTGTTTTAAGGGGACATCAAAAAGTGTCATTGTGTGGGAATAGATTAAGTTATGTAGGAAATTTTCACGACTTTTAAATGACTAAGAATACCCATCTGTGTTCCTTCCTATACTTAAACTATGAGATTGATAGAAGTGGGTATCTTTTTCTTAATACTGGGTTATTTTTCGACATTAACCCTTGTCATGCTGAATAAATTACCTTACCGAGTAGCTGTCAAATCAAAGGGCTGAAAGCACTGATAGAACTTGTTGTTCAAAAATCAATATTATAAATCAATTAAATAAATCAATTTCATAAACAATTCTGGTAAAAAAGTACAAACAGGAGGTGTAGACCAAGATCATACTGCACTTATGTGCAGGAGCTCCTGCCAAAACCGGAATATTCCGGGTCTAGCATGACAAGGGTTAAAATAGTTGATGATGATATACCGGAAACCATCGACATGTTGCTCTGTTGAATGGACTTATGAGATATGTACACAATTGTATTATAACTCGAGTTCATGGTTCTATGCTAGTTGTATAATAACGTTTATTGAAAATCGTCGGTGGGTGGCAAGTATCGAAACTACAGCTTTATTCAAGTTGTACTTGCGAGATTCGGGTTACCCTCTGACGATATGGTACAAATAGTGGATATTTTGAAAGCCAGCCATGGAAGGGTTATCAGTTACAAATGGCAATAATTTTCGAAATATTAGAATGTTCCGTTTTCTTGTAATGATACACCGTATCCGGTTACTATTAAAAAATTATGATAAATGGGCGAAAGTAAATAATTTTGTCGTCAAGTCTTAGAACTCAAACAATTGATAAAGGACATTAATTATGGATTTTGTAAATCAACCTGTGATGATTTAAATTTTGATGAGCAAATTCTTTGTTTCATCCATTATTTTTCCGTTTTAAGGTTTCTAAGGACTGTGATGCCAAGTTATAGGTTGGTCTAGAGTCTCTCAGCGGTTACCGTTGGTCTGATGTATCCGTGTATTGACTACTAGAATGTCACAACTTAATGTCTTCTAGAATGTCACAACTTAAATAACTTGGAGATTTGTCTAAAAACAGTTGGTTCCACTTTATTGTAATCCTGATTATAAGAGTTCACTGCTCGAACACATTATCTCACAATATCGCCTTTTGACGCCCTGAAGCAATAACATCATGGAAAACTTTGTGAAAAAGGTGAGATTGCTTGCAAAAATCTCTCCTTTTTCACAATGTTTTCTACCTTTTTTTACCTTTATTTTTTACAATTTTAGCACACTTTGTAATTTCATCTGTAATTTCTTCCACCTTGAACCAGTCTGAAATTTTGTCGTCTGATAATGGGTCGAATAAGAAAAATATAAACAAAAACAGCAGCTTCTTTTTTTCTGCAAATGAATTTTTTGAAAATTAATGGAAGCCACTGTGCTTAAAATATTTGATTTTAGTGAATTTATTTATCGTGTATTTCGTAATTTCAGGCAAGTAGTTAGAGTACGCTAGTTCCCGTTCATTTAATCCCAGAACTATTGTTGTGTTAACTAAATGATTGTTGTTTCTATGTATAGCTTCCCAAGGACAGCCGTTCCAACGAGAGCCCAGTCCTAACTCGAGCTTTTCAACATATTACTCGAGCGTTTCAGAAGGTATTATTGCTTGACCTTGGTTGTAGGATCATATACAGCATTGAACGCATCCTACTAACACTGAATGGAAACCCTTTTCAGCCTTGATGAAGAATATATTGTTTTTGTCGTGCCTCCCTCATTTTGTCTGCGTATCGCAAGCTCAACTCGAACCTCAGTTTCGAGATTTTAGAAGTAAACCGATTTTATTCTTTTATTCCTTTGCGATACTTCCTTAACTAAAATCCGGCTAATCGGAAACGTTGCAGAAAGGATGATTTTAAACGCAAAACGGTGGTTATTATTCAATTGTTTCCCTCTCTGATCTTTATTGTCTCAATTGGCTCGAATCAAGGGATTATTATTAAAAGAGTACACTTGCAATAGCTTTTGAATCCTATTTTTATATCTTGCGGCGTAAACCAAGAAAAAAATATCACCGAAAATCTAACAAGAATAATAAAATGTAGTCAAGTTATTTATTACGATTTTGGTGATTTTTAGATTTTATTAATTCTTCGGTTGTGAGTTGACTTGATATTATAATGGATACCTTTATAAGTTTTGCACAGGTCTGCATGTTTTGAAGTGGACCACTAACATAGCGAGAGAATGAATTATAGCTGCGTCATACAAAAATACATCTGCTTTATGACCTTGATAATTTTGATTTAGTCAAAAATGTAAACCCCTGTTTTGTAAAAAATTATCGCAGATAAAAATCTGAATTTGATTTAAATTTAATGTTGATTTTGAATATCATCACGTTCTGTTCAAATAAGGCTAACAAACTATGCGTGTGATCACATGACGCAGTCGCTTTTAGATGATCAATTGTGTACACTTCCAATAATATCACATTCGCGTTAAGTAAAGACTGTAGCCTAAGCATCACACAGTTTGATCCGAGTCTTCGCAATGCACTCGATAGGTGGATTCCTCTCAATGCTTCTGTTGACGATCAGCGAGTGTTCTTTATTCAGTCTGTTGCTAACGAGCTGCCCAATGCGTGCACTTTTATGCACGTGTGAAATTAGTGGAAATGTCATGCATAGACAGATTTTAAGTTTTTACATTCGTAGGTTTATACTTAACCTATATTGTCTCCTTTTCAGGTTTAGTTTCGTGTAGACAGCACAAATTTGTCCTCAAAAAGTCAACTGTTTCGTAAATATTTGCTTTAACCGAGGATAGCGAGGTCTATGAATCCATTGACCGTATGATATTTCTAAGAATTGATATCTAGATGTTTTTTATTTGCCAAAAGGGCCACCTAGGCCAATACGTTAAACCAATCGAGGAAGAATTAGCCGGGTTTTTTACTCTCTTTTAACGTACCTTTAAAGTGATAAGTGATAATGTAGAAGTTGAAATAGTTGACTTTTTGGTACAGGACTTAGCTAGAAACCTCTAAGTTTTTCAGCATTTATCTTGCTATCAAAGTATCCATAAGAGCTTGTTCATTCAAAAGTAGAGCTTTAAATTTACTTTGAACTTTAATTTCGCCGAATCACAACAATTCTTTTAGTTGGCTTAGAGAAACATGTTTTTAATAGGTGAATGAAAACAGAAACCCAGACGTAGAATTTAAATGCATACTTTGCCAGCAAGATAAATGCTTACTTTGAAGTAAGGTAGATTTTAGGATAATGAAGATCAGAATGCACATAGTAACTATTTAGATTTTTTTGGAAATTATTCTTCAGAGATCTAGATAAGAGGGAGTAATGCCATTATATTGTTATTTTTATTAGTTATTTGAATTTAGTTTCGTCAATATCCCTGCAATCAGATTGGCTGAAATTTCGTTTCATACCTCCAGGGGGAAAATGAGTATGGAAATACTTTGAAAGGTTTTCAAAGCAGGAAAGAACCAAACAGTGACTTCAAAATTACCCCTCTGTCTATATATCTGAAACTTTTAACAATTACTAATAAATCTTTTTTCATCGCCAACTAACACTTGTTTTCCCTTTCGTCTTTTAATGCATTCTTTTGGATCACTATGACTGATGAAGTAGACGTCGACTCCTCTCCTGAAGTACAAAAATCGGTATCTTCCATCATACAAAAATTTGAACGTATCAGTTCTCTTGATGTTGATATACTTGAGACCAAAGAAAAATCTTTTTCAGTTGATACCAAAGATAAAACTCTTATCGGTTTAAGTACGTTAGTAGATTCAGAAAGTGAACTGAAAGAATTGGTTTATGATAAAAGTGATAATGTAGACCAACGAGTTGATGATTTAGATGGAGATGCGTCTCCTGCTACACAGATCAAACATGTCGTTGGAGATATTGAGGAAAAGGTAAACAATATTTCTGAAACAGTGAAATCCGAGTGCTTTAAGGAAGAAAATTATGAAGATGAAAGTAAAATTACGGAAGATGTACTAGAATCAGACACCAAGGAGAAAGTTGAGACCCAAACAGACAGTTTGGAAGAGGAGAGGAGAAGGTCTGTAAAAGAGTTAGTCGAGAGACATGAACTAATTGTTAGGCAGAATAGTCTGGATACAATTGAAAAGGAGAAAATTGTGACAACTTTTGAAGATAAGACTCAATTACTTTCAAAAGAAGAAGAAGACAGTGATGAATGGGAGATGGTGGAAAAAGATGAACTCGAAGAATTTGAATATTCACCAAAACCGCCTTCTCCTAGTGGTCAGTATTATAGAGATGAAACAGAAATTACAGATAAATTCGAGCATAGTAAAGACCATGAAATCGTTGAAAAAGACAAAATACAAGACAATATCATTAAGGATGGAACTTCTACTGAAGTAAAGATCTCTAATGAACAGGAGGAGATTATTGAGTCTACCATAGAAATGGTTGAAGATACAAATACGACTTCAGTTATTTTGAAAGAAATAGAAGTAGCTAATGAAATTGTTCAGGGTATCGAAAAGGAAATACATGATACACAGGATGACATGAAGTTCGAAGGGTCAATAGACGTATCTGATAAACAAATAATTACTGACAAAGTTGATAGTGAACCAAAACTAGAGCAAAAGCCACCTGACTCGCCAATATCAGACGAAGATTTAGTAGAAAGACCAACTCATATAAGTAGAGAATCTAGTTTAGTTTTGCCAGAAGAAGATGAAGATATCTTAGAACATGAGAAGGATGAAAAGCTCGAACCACACGAGGAAGTATTGTATTTTGAATCGGATATCGTACCATCGACCGAGGAAGCCCTTGAAATCGACCCAATACACTTTGTACAAGTAAAGGAAACTGCTGCTTATACACTAGAGCAATCCGAATCGCCAGACGAAAAAGAATACAAACAGACATCGGAAGAAATTCCTGAAAAAGCTACTGACATCTGTTTTCCCGAAGATACTGTATCTGATGTACAAAAAATTGAAATAATGAAATCTGAACTAGAAGAAGAGCATGATTCTTACTTCATTAAAGACATGAAAAAGATAGAAGTACCACAACAAAAAGTTCTGTTGTCGAGACAGGAAAGTAATATTGAAATAACTATTGCAGAATACGGTGAACCTATCTATGATTATGAATATGAAACGGAGACTACAGTAGATTCAACGGACATGAAATATGAAAAAGAGCGTAGTCCCGACATATACGTATCTGATAAAGATGAAAGTGTTGTAGATGCAGACATATGTGACCAAGAACCAACAATGGAAGATACCAAACTTCATGGACGCGTATTTAGCGACATTATAGAAGCTGCAAATGATGAAATGGAAGGAGAACCTGTAGGTTTTTCCGTACGTCCTATGGTTGATGAGGAAAACGAATATTTGGTGGATTCGGGGGAACGCGTAGAATTCGATCTTAAAACTGAGGAAATAGTAGTTGAATATGACAATGAAATTTACACCGAAAAGGAGGTCAGTATTCACGAAACAAAGGAGGATATGAAAGAAATTATTTCTGATAAAACCGATTTAAGAACCGATGAAAAAACTGAGCTACAAACTGCCAAAGTAATTGAGATTATTGAAGGGTATGGGGATGAAGATGAACCAGATTTTAGCGAAAAAGACATTAAACTATCAAGATCTGAAAGAACAAGTGAAACAATTGAATATCACGATTTGGCGGATGATTCTACAAGTGGCTATGATCTTGCTTTAAGATATACTGAAAGAGTTGAAGAAACTATCCCTAGCGAAGCACAAAAGTCTTTCTCTTATACTGATACTGATGATGGTCGAAAAGAAGAGTTGTTTCCAGAAGAAACAGTAAAAGAATATATAGAGGAAGGAGGTTCCACGGAAATACAACAAAGCGTCGACGATAAAGTGGAAAAGGAAATTAAACACGGAAGTCCATTCCTGTATGAGATGGAGAGCGATAAAAGAGTAGATCAAGAATATCATTACGAAACAGAATCGTTTACGGAAACGTTTATCGACAGAACTGAAAGTTTTATTGAGCATAAAAGGGATGGTGTCCTCATATCTAGTAGTCGACCAGGGGTTGTAACTACAGAGTATTCTAATTTCTTACCATCTATAGCAAAAGAGACATTTAGCGCTAATTCTAAATCTAAAGAAACTAGCACAAGTCATGGTGCCGCAGAAGATAATTCAAAAGGTATATCTGATAAAATTGACACCGACATTAATGATGATGTTGATTACGATTCTCTAGACGAAGGGGATTACAAACATCCACCTGCGGATCCGGAACGAGCGAGTTTACGGAGTTCTGAGAGACCCCTTTCGCCGACTGACTATACGCTAGAACCAGATATGGATGATTCAATTATAAATGATGACAAAAATACAGAGGATGTGGAAGGTATACTGACGGCTGATACCTCTAAACAAATATTTATTGAACAATCAATTCAGAGTAAAAAGGTCTCGCCAGTTGATCGAGTTCGCGAATTAGGGGATGGGGCTGAAAACTTCGAAGATTTACCCCCATCCCCATCGGAGTACACTCTAGTTGCTTCGTACGAACAAGATAAACTTAAGAAAGTTTTAGAAACTCCTGAAAAGAAATCGCCACAGTTTTCTCGTTTAATACTTGAGGACACTATGTCCGTTTCGATGGATGAGACAGTGCTCCAACGAAATTTAGGGATGGAAACTGAAAGAAATGTGATGAGTGCTTCATATGACGAAGAAGCTTTAAAAAGAGTGTACGACGAAGAGGACATAATGGTGTCTTCCGCAGAGCATGTGATGCAGGACTCCTTGATAGCTTCGTCTTTAGAACCTGATGAATTTCGAGTAACAGGAAGCGTTTGCTCAGGTAGAGATGAGGACTACTCTGTTTCCTCATCAGAACAAGGAGTCATGGAAAAGTCATATGAGGGAGACATATTGACTGATTCATTCGACGATTCTCTACAGAAATCCACCGGATCGGCGAGGGAAGGAGGGATGTCTGACTCTATGGATCCAGAATTGTTAAAAGCTTCCCTTGGGTTGGATCCAATGGCAGTTTCTATGGACCAAGATGCCCTGTCTAAGTCTCTCGGTATTGACGAGGCAACTGGTACATCGATTGGAAAGGAGTCTACTGACAAAGCTATGATAGATTCTTTAGAACAAGAACAATTAACCAAAACATTGGATATTGTGACAGAAGAAGCTCCTTTGACTAATTCAATGGACGATGAACTTATTGCTAGAACGCTTGGATTTGGACGGGAAAGTGGAATGGAAGCATCTATGGACCAAGATGGATTAAAAGTGTCCCTAGGTATCGGTAAATCTGCAGATTTAATGACAACATCTTTGGAATTCGATGATTTGGATGCTCTGCATAGATCGCTTGGTTTAGCTGGTAGCGAGAGTCATCCAGACACTTCCAAAAGTTCAAAGGATCAAGAAGACTCGCCAACCTTGGACCAAGCTGAGAGTATATCCAGTTCGTTGGATCAAGACGCATTGAAGAGATCGTTTGGGATCACAGATGACATAATGACTTCTTCTATGGACCAAGAATCATTGCAGCGTTCCCTTGGACTCTCAAAACACGAAGATTTGATGACAGGATCTCTTGAACCAGATGCGCTAAAAGAAGCCCTTGATAAAACTCCAGATGCTGATGAATTTGCGTCTGGTATGGTAGATCCTATGACAGCTTCAATGGATCAAGAAGCTCTCGTCGCTTCACTAGGTTTAGATACGTCAAAAGAGAGTCCTTTAGAATCCGAAGGTTTTGATCAGAAGATCCCTTATGAGCAACACACTGAAGACGTTATGGCAATGTCTATGGACCAAGATGCACTTTATTCTTCCCTCGGACTGGGTACTATACAAGAAGAAGCAATAGTCGAAAAGGAGATTGAAAAACCAAAAGACGACACCAAACAGGATGACAAAGAAAAGAGTCCTTTCACAGGTAAAAGATTTATAGATCTAGATTAAATTGAAAACAAATTAATTCAGATTGTCCTGAAATATCTGTTACTATTCTTGTGCATAATCCAACATACTTGTTGAATGAGTATACTTGTTTAAGTTACATCATATGAAAGGTTATATATAAAACCTATGCCTTTCACATCTAACACCAGAAATGTTACATATCTCTATAAAAAGACGTTTGTTTTAAAATGCATAGATTTCAAAATAACACCATTTCATGTTTTAATGATGTTATCCAGCGTGTTTTAAATTCCTCAAGGTTATCTTTTATCATTATTATTTAGGTCATGAGGGCTTCGTATGACAAAAATGACATCAGATTGAGAATTTATGAAAATGTACCCATTGAGAGCAACAACTAAAAATAGTTGAAATTAAGTTCATGTAGGCACTTCCTAAATATCCGCTAGCAAATTAACTAGAATTGTGACTTTTTTTCAAAGCATGGGTTTTCAATTGATGTCCGTATAATGGTTACATGTCGCTGCTACAAATCATTTTTGCAAGCTTAATCACTGTGCCATTCAATATTCTATTCTTATTCGATTAACAAATGCCTTTAGTGGCCTTCAAGTATTTCCACATATAAGTTTTGTGTCTTGAAATGTTCATAGCTTCAAAATTATGACCTTGTTATTACTCAATTTGACTTCGGTTCAAATTCGAGATGAAAACAAACACGATAGATAGCGTATGTTTACACTCATTCATTTTTTTCACTCGAATAAAAAGTGATAACTTTCTTGTGATGTCACTTTCTCATAAATCCGATTAACGACGTTCGAAGTAGTAACAGATATAGTGGGACATCCTGTGTATAGGCATTTTTATCATCTCCAACCAAATGAATAAATGTAAACGCATCATGCTTATTCCTTGGAATGCTATATTTGATATTTAAATCAATACACTAAAATATGGGTGTTCTTTCCTTTTTAATTGCATGAACCTGATACTAGCTAAATGGCTAAACACGTACACCTTTACAAATGTACTACATGGAAATAAAATTTAGTTATTTCTGTATTCTCCGACTAATATCATTAAATTATTGGCACCTAGACGAAGAAATGCTTAAAAAAGTGAAGTTTTAAGTCTTTTTGAAATGAAAACTGACCTGAAAGACATTTAAGAAGATTGATTTTTCTTTTTGAAGTTCGGTGTCGTCCTTTTTATTTGCTTACCAAAAAGAAATCTTATAACATGCATGTTGTAGGTTAGTGTGATGAAATTGAATCTAGAATAAACAATTCATTTGCAAATTGACTACAGAACTAACATATTTTTCCAGTTTTTAGCTCCAGCGGGCTATTGTCATGGCATAGTGTCCGTCGTGCATGCGATCGTAAACTTTTACTTCATTCATCCTCTCCTCAGAAAGCAACGTGCAGATTCTCACAAACTTCTCAGGAATGGTTAATGGGTAACCGCTTATCAGATTCCTTTCAAGATTTTCGATCGGAGAAAAAAC
This sequence comes from Fragum fragum, assembly GCA_946902895.1. Taxonomy (NCBI): domain Eukaryota; kingdom Metazoa; phylum Mollusca; class Bivalvia; order Cardiida; family Cardiidae; genus Fragum; species Fragum fragum. Next base: position 60,690,500 of record OX336365.1, on the reverse strand, counting down.
ATGACTTGATGGATGGGGCTAATTTCAATTTATGATGTATAGTGAAAAACTTTGAAAATGATATGCTCGGAAACGGTCCAAACCAGTTGATGGATTTCACAGGAATAATCCTTGAATACCAGAATCCTGGAAAATCTTTAACTCGTTTAATTAAAAAATGTATCCTATGGGCGGGGATTATTTCCACAGATGGTATATTGTGAAACTTCGAAAGTCTTCTTGGAAACCGTATGATTGATTTTAACCAAATTATACAGGAATAATCCTTGGTGACTCTTAATCAGATTCTTTCAAAGAATTTTTACTGGATAAAAAGAAATGGGCGGAGCTAATGTCCTTTTATGTAATATAGTATAGTACTTTGAAAATCTTCCTTCGGAAGCTCTAGGATTGATTTCATTGAATTTTACAAAAATCATCCATATGTGACTCTTTATCAGACTTATTCAAAGAATTTTGATAGGATAAAAACATGGCTTGAATGGTCGAAACAATGTTGTATATATGCTGTCTGGTGAAAACCTTTGAAATCGTTATATAAGAAACCAATAGATAGATTTCAACCAAATTTCGTTGGAATAATGCTCTCATTCCTCCAAAGAATTTTGATGGAATAAAAACATGGCTTTTATTTGCGGAGATAATTTCTGTGATATGCAGAAAAAAAATCTTCATTCGCAAACAGGAGGTTGGAATTCAATGAAATTTCACCGGAATGATCTACCGGTGACCCTTTTACAGATTTTGAAAAAAAAAAAAAAAAAAAAGAATCATTTGTGAAATAAAATAACATTTGGCGACTGACCTAAATTCAGGTATGAATACTGGTGCAAAGAAAAATTGATGTTATTTGACTGAAAATATTAGTTGAATACTGAAGAAATTTGCCTCTTTTAGAGAGAATTGCCGGCGACGGCACATATCCTTTTCGACATTTTGTCTCTCACCAATGGGTGGATAATCGTAAACCTAAGTGGGACATTAGCTGGAGGCTAGAGAAGGATGTAGTGGTAGTACTGGTGTGAGAAATACCAGGAATTATTAGGTGCTCCAGTCGCCGTGATATGACTGAAATACCGTTAAAAGTGGCGTTAAACCCTATTCAATTAATCAATCAACCAATAAAGTAAATTGCAAAAAGTAATTCTTACTAAATGAGTTGCCTTCGACGGAGAGGAAACTATTTCACATGATTTAGGTCGATGGAGCGAATCAAGCGCTTAAGCATCTCTAGTTGTGATGGAATTCCAAATCACTTTGAAAGATTTGAAAAATCAGATTTTTTGTGTGTGTGTGTTAAATCATTGAGCCATTCTAGCACAACAGAGCAAGGTTGTCTGAGCGTGAGCTATTGTAATTCGCTCGCCTTCCGTCTGTCTGATCGTCCGCTAACAATTACAAAAAAGATAGAGAAAAACACTCCCAAACTTACCACCAGAATTGCACAAAACTTCACAGAAATTATGCTTATGCCACACTCTTTCAAAGTACTTCAAAGAATTGGAAAGAAATGAAGAACCCTGGCTGCAATGGCAACCGAAATATTTTTCAAACAATCTTCTTCCCAAACTATAACGCCAAGAGCTTTCAACGTTAGCATGTACAATTGTTTAATGAGACATCACCAAAATGCTGCAGACTATTACTCTAAAATTATAAAACACAAGGAACGTTCTAAGTCCTATGTTGTGGTTTCCGGTTTTTAATTTGAGAAAAGAAGAATATTTTTTTAGGAAATCTTCTACCGAAACAACTAGGCCCAAATCGTTCAATTGCACCTAAATCTTGATATTGCGCTGTTGCCTTATTGTACTTGTAATATCTTTAAGAATAATTATTGGTTCGTTATAAGCCCATATGCTGTGAGAGCCTTTATTTTACATAGGAATAAATAAGGTTGGTTTTTTTTAAATATTGAGCTTCTTCTTAGCCATAGATGGATTTAGAACTTTCAAATTTGGAAAAGCACCGTCTTATGATATTTACCAAGATTAAGAAAAACTATCACAGTAAAGCCTAGAGCTTTAATGATCAAATGAACAATATATCCCATTATGTTCGGCTTTTAAGATAAATCTCTTAGGAACGTCAATCATAATATCGATATTTCGGAGCGAGAATAGCCCGCCATTGTCCTTTTAGATGCAGTGAGTACTCGCAATATGCCTTCAACATGAGATACTGCATTTGGGTTATGTATTATTAGGGAACAAAAAAAATAGACTGTTTCAAATCAAAGAGATTTCAGACTTCAGATTAAGGTAATGAAAAAGTTTAAACGCTTATGATGGAGGGTAGAAAACATTCAGGCAAACGAAAATCAGCTTCATTTTCCATAATGTTTTCTATCTTATTTGGCACTTATTTGCAAACTTTAGTGCAATTTTAAATGCCGTAGAAGTCTGAAACTTCATTCAGTGTTGACCAGTCCAAAAGTCTTTACTTTGGGAATGGACTAATTACACCACGGAATATCTTTAATTTTAGATGACACGACATCAATAACATCTAGTGAACAAGCTATATTACAGACACCGGATCAATCGGAGGCTAACACTATCTCGGCCTTCAGTGCGGATTTTCCGGATGAGTCAAGTATCGCACCCTCAACCAAAGATTTAGAAACTATGAAGTCGGAGGAGGAGCGAAAGAAAATGGTTTCGAGTTATGAGAATGTATACACCGGCGTCCCTTTAGATCCAACTGTGAACCGAATGTCAATGGACGCTAGTGAAATCGATATTGGGGATCGCTTCGATACAAAACAGTCGGACACGAAGCTTAGTGCTGCAGGTTTATCATCAAGCTACGAAAAACTGTATGAAAAACCAGACGTGTCGGACGACGAAGGTGAGTGTAAATCTGAGTCCACTACGATGTCGTCTGCTTCAGGTTTCATTGACGTCTGCTCCATCTCTCCACCTTCCTCTATATACCCCACTTACACAACTAACAAATCCTCATTCCCTGTTTACATAACCGTAGAATCTGGTCTAGACAAATTATCCAGCTCTGAAGACACAGTAGACACCTTTTCAGATTTAGTCAGCAAGGGCAGTCGTTTGAAAACTGACGTGGTTGAACGATCAATGTCCTGTGATGCAGACGGTGGAGACGAAACACAGAACAAGCGTCTATTCAGACCTTCCTCATCTCCAGATGTTTACAGCCCTGTTGACGCCCCACTTTCAAATTTTGGCAAAGGTACCTTTTCTTTACCTTTGTCAATCTTCTGACTTATCTCCCTTTGTATGTTTCACAGGTTACCTTTGCAGTTTTGATGTTGTTGGTGAATATGTTGCATGACTGTTTAGTTTATTTCTTTGTGTAAGCTATATATATCGTAGTTTTGTTTCTTACAAGTTTCATACCACACGCACTTTTATTTTGTAATTAGCGGATCGCCACTGTCACTCAAATACTCGAATAACCAAATCAAATGAATCGTTTAGACCGGAAGTAAAATGACGCCCCCCGATATTTTGAAAAGAAATCGTTTGAATTATTCCCACACAACCACTTCTGACTCCGTCTAATAGAAAACTTTGGAAAAAATTGTGGAAATTGAAGATTTATTTTTTTTTTGCTTGTAACGAACAATTTCTTCGTTATTCACAATGTTATCTGTCCGAAGAGACAAAGAGTTATAGAATTCTATAAACTACTAATTGTCGTCTGCAACTTCTTTCAATCTCGACCACTCTAAAATTTTATCGTCTAGTAATGGGTTAATGGTGACTTTATCGTCGTAACTACAGCTTATTATATACCTGCAAACGATGTTTTGGGAAGTATAATGGAGTCAGACGGTCGGTCGGTCTGTCCGTAAAATCTTGTTTGGACAACTCCTCCTACAGTTTAAGTCCGATTTACTTCATACTTGACAGAAGAGTTCTTTTGCTTTTTTATATGTGCAAGATGCATTTTGTAAAATATTAAAAAAGAATTACTGATTTATTTCCCCTGATTTGACTTTTATTTGTTTGTCCGCACGACTCCTACATTTACTGTCTGATTCACTTCAAACTTGGTAGAAAGTGTTAATTTGGAGTTGAAGATATGCAAGACGCGACTTTTAAACAGTATATTACTGTAGTTACGACGTTTAAGTAATCAAACAAATTTAAAAGTTTCACAAAAATGTCGGCCAATATCGGTTATCAAATTTCTTTTTCGGTCTAAATGAATGCTTTGATTGTTCGATTGAATCTTTCAATGACAGCCGCCATTGGTGAATTATTCGTTGTTGTCAAATTCTTGTCAGTGACTTTTCGTATGGCAGTATTTTATTCTTAGGTGCATTTTTGGGTGTTTGAAATAATAATAATAATAAAGCACAGCCAAACAAATAATTCGGATAAAATGTAAGCGGGGTGTGATGTGTCTTCATATACCTTCTCTTCAGAAATCACAGGCTTATACGGTTTGGTGACATTGTATCATTAAAAAAATATTAATTGAAATATAGAATTGTGTGCATTTAACCTGAAATTTCTAGTTTTCTACGGCGTTTCTATCGATAAATTCTGTTATTTTCAATTTTACACTCTCTTTGAATTTCTTACTTAATGATAAGTCTAAAGTGTTCAAGTAATTTTAAGGTATGTTGCAATATTTGCCTACTAGAACGCGTAATCTCGCGTTGTCTGCAAATTCCTACAATTAATGCATTTCTAAAGAAATGTCCAGTTGTAAGTCGTGCTTTTTTCTTGCTGTATTTTAGACAGTCTAGAACTCGAACAATGAACATTTTGGAATATAGACATTTTATGTTTTGATAAAAATTTCTGATCATATGTTTATGATCTAAATTCTTAAAACTAATTGACGGAAAAAATACCAGCTAGACAATATTTTATTAATCATAAAATACTATACGATTGGTTTATCTTCGGATGCAGTTCTATGCTCACGTAAGCCCGAAGTGCTCAAGGTGAGTTATTACGATCGGTCATTGTCCGTCCGCCCGTCAACAATTCTTTAAGAACCCTCTCCTCCTAAATCACTAAGCCAATATGGATGAAATTGGCTGGGATGTTCCTTTGGTAACGCTGCACTAGAGTTGTTGAAAAAGTAAAATCCGTCTAAAATTCTAGTTGCAGTTTCAATAGAAAGCCTGAGACTGTAGTATTTTTTTAGCTCACCTGAGCACAAAGTGCGAGGTGAGCTATTGTGATCGGTCGTTGTCCGTCGTCCGTCCGTCCGTCTGTCCGTCTGTCCGTCCGTCCACAATTTCTTTAAAAATCTTCTCCTCCTAAACTAGTAGGCCAATCAAGCTGAAACTTTGCAGGGATGTTCCTTGGGTGAAGTTCTACAAAAGTTGTTAAAAGAATTTAATTCCGTCAAAAACTCTGGCTGCCGCGGCATGTGAAAATGTGAATCTTTAGTAAATCTGTAAAAATCTTTAAAAATCTTCTCCTCCTAAACCAGTAGGCCAATCAAGCTGAAACTTTGCAGGGATGTTCCTTGGGTGAAGTTTTACAAAAGTTGTTAAAAGAATTTAATTCCGTCAAAAACTTTGGTTGCCGCGGCATGTGAAAATGTGAATCTTTAGTAAATCTGTAAAAATCTTTAAAAATCTTCTCCTCCTAAACCAGTAGGCCAATCAAGCTGAAACTTTGCAGAGATGTTCTTAAGGTTAAGTTCTACAAAAGTTGTTAAAAGAATGAAATTCCGTCAAAAACTTTGGTTGCCCTGGCATGTGAAAATGGGAATCTTAAATAAATCTGTAAAAATCTTTAAAAATTTTCTCCTCCTAAACCAGTAGGCCAATCAAGCTGAAACTTTGCAGGGATGTTCCTTTGGTGAAGTTCTACAAAAGTTGTTAAAAGAATTTAATTCCGTCAAAAACTCTGGTTGCCGCGGCATGTGAAAATTGGAATCTTTGGTAAATCTGTAAAAATCTTTAAAAATCTTCTCCTCCTAAACCAGTAGGCCCATCAAGCTGAAACTTTGCAGGGATGTTCCTTGGGTGAAGTTTTACAAAAGTTGTTAAAAGAATTTAATTCCGTCAAAAACTCTGGTTGCCGCGGCATGTGAAAATTGGAATCTTTGGTAATCCTGTAAAAATCTTTAAAAATCTTCTCCTCCTAAACCAGTAGGCCCATCAAGCTGAAACTTTGCAGAGATGTTCCTTGGGTGAAGTTCTACAAAAGTTGTTAAAAGAATTTAATTCCGTGAAAAACTTTGGTTACCACGGCATGTGAAAATGGGAATCTTAAGTAAATCTGTAAAAATCTTTAAAAAATTTCTCCTCCTAAACCAGTAGGCCAATCAAGCTGAAACTTTGCAGAGATGTTCTTCGGGTGAAGTTCTACAAAAGTTGTTAAAAGAATTTAATTCCGTGAACTCTTGTAACTGCGGCATATGAAAATGGGAAATTTTAGAAAATCTTTGTTGTCTTTTTTTTAACAGACTACAAGGCCAAAGGCATTTATATTTTATATAGAGCTTAATCATATTGTTCTCAACCAAGTTTTTTTAAATATTTAATCTCTTGGGTCAAAAATTGCCCCGCCCCTGAGGTATGAAGTTTGGAAAAATGCTTAATTAGAGCAATTTCAAAAGACTTCTCCTCTTAAACTATAAGGTCTAGGATATTCATATTTGGTATGGGGCATAACTAGATGGTTTTGTACCATATCACTAAAAGTTGTCTTCTTCAGGTCAAAATACCTCTGCACTAGGGGGTCCAAAATTTGGAAAAACGCAAAATTTGAATATGTTAAAAAAAATTCTTCATTTTAAGGAGGAGGGCATTTATATTTTGAGTGTAGCATAGCCTGGCTGTTATCTATCTGTTTTGATCAAATTATGCTTGTAGGTTAATAAACACCCCTTCCCTGGGTGTCCAAAGTTAGTAAAAATGCTCAATTAGACCATGTTCAATAGTTTTTTCCTCCCAATCTAAAAAGTCTAAGGCATTCATATTTTGTATATAGCATATCCAGATGGTTCCCAGATGTTAGCTAAAATTTTAGCACTGGGATAAAACATGGCACTGCCCCAGAGGTCAAAATTTTTTGAAAACGCCCAATTAGAGCAACATCATAAGTCTTTTCCTTCTAAAAAACAAGGTGAAGGGCATACATATTTGGTATGTAGCATGACTAAATAATTTTGTACTACGTAACAGGAAAATATGCTCTTAGGATAAAAAATGTCTCTGTTCCTGGGGTTGAAAATTGCGTAAATTGCATTGAAAGAATTCTTCTTCTTAAATATAGGTTCCAGAGCATTTACATTAAAAACAAAGGATAACATTATTGTTATCTACCATGTTAATATCCTTTTGACAAACATGGCCCTCCCCAAGGCATCCAAGGATATGAAAAACGCTCAATAAGAACATGTTCAAATATTTTCCACTCCTCATGTATAAGTTGTAATGCATTCACATTTGGATTTATAGTACATCCAGATTGTTCTCTACAAAGGTTGCTAAAATTACACCCATTGAAGTTGCAGACAGTAATTAGAGTTTAATTGAAATCTAAATACAAAGAATTTCAGGTAGAAAACACTGTGAGAAATGGATAAATTGCTTGTCACTCCCTTTCTCACTGTGTATTTTTCAAACCTGTTTTCCCTGAGGATGACAAATTCTGGGATAATTTGGTAATGGATTAAACAATAAAGCCAAAGGCATTCATTATTATTGTAAAGCATTACTGGATTGTTTTGTACAAAGCCCGAAATCTTATATATTTTTTTATTCATTTTGCTCAAGTTGTGTCTTTTTTATACCAAAAAGTACTGTAATTTGGAGATGCCTCAGGTGAGCGATTTAGGACCATCATGGTCCTCTTGTTTTTTTTGTTTTTTGTTTTTTTTGTTGTTGTTGTTTTCTGATTGTGTATGTATTTTTGTTTATTAGCTCAACCGAGCACGAAATGCTCATGGCGAGCTTTTGTGATCATTGAATGTATGTCGTCCGTCGTGCGACGTCAACAATTGAAGTGTTTACACTCTAGAGGCCACAATTTTGAACCAATCTTCATGAAACTTGGCCAGAATAATTGTTAGGTCATAAGGATAGACCCAATTGATTTTGGGAAGGTTCTATTGGAAAACACAGGAAAAGGAGTCTTAATGACTATTTCTTTGTTTACACTCTAGAGGCCATAATTTTGGCCCAATCTTCATGAAACTTGGCCACAATCATTGTAATGTCACAAGGATGAAGCCTGTTGATTATGGGAAGGAAACACAGAAAAAGGGGCCCTTATGACAATTTCTTTGTTTGCACTCTAGAGGCAACAATTTTGGCTCAATCTTCATGATACTTGGCAAGAATAATTTATAGTTCATAAGGATGAACCAAAATGATTATGGGAATGTTCTATTGGAAATCACAAGAAAAGGGCTTCTTAATGACAATTTCTTTGTTTACACTATAGAGGACACAGTGTTGGATTAATCTTCATGAAACTGGTTATAATCATTTGGCTCCAGTTGCATTTCTTGACAGCAGATGATTCAGGTGAGCGATTAAGGACCATCATGGTCCTCTTGTTTAATATTCTGAAGGTTCTAAATTTTGCCAATGACTTTTCCTGGTGACCCTCTACCTCACGGACACACTCTCTTTAACCCATTCCAACACAGCAAAATTTTAGTCTGGTCGAAATTGAAAGAAGCTGCAGACGACAATTTCAAGTTGATGGAAATTTGAATTTTTTCGTCTTTTTGGATAGAAAACATAGTTGATAATGAAGAAATTGCTTGATACAAGCAATTTCTTCATTATCAACAATGTTTTCCAAAGCTTTTTTCCTGAGGGGCGTAAAAAGGAGGGATTGAGTTGGAATGGGTTAAGATAGAAATATCGAAGGAAGTCTTTTGAAAAACCAAAAGGCCTTCAGGTTTCATATTTTGCATGTAGCAATTTTGATAATCTTCTACTAAATTTTTTTTTAAATTGTGCCCTCGAGTCCTCATTATCGCTCTTTCAGGGCCCACCCTCTTTGACATAGAAATAAAGAAGAAAGAAAGAAATCTTTAAGAAACAATATTCCTGTTAGGAACCATAGAGCATATCGTGTCCTTTCGGAAAAGGTATTTTTATTCATAAGGAGACTCAAGTGAGCGACTAAGAGCTTCAGTGATCCTTTTATTTTTGTGATTTCATTTGCCTTCACTCAAACACTTATCGATATTGTGTGCTCTTTCGATCTTCCCGATATTTGCTTACCTGTTCATGAACTATATCTTTGTCGTAACTTCAGTTTGAATAAATTGTTGTTAAGATGTGTTTTTAAAAGCAATCGACGGTAGTTTTATAAGCTGAATCGATGGAAGTAGGTAGGAATAATTCATGCAAAGTACTTATCAAACTTAAATTTTGCTTACTAACTGAAAGTATATACTTTCGAATGAATTCTTAATTTCGGATTTCCTGAAATTAAGAGTTGAAAAATCCTAGATGGTCTGTTACTACTTGCAGTTTGAGAAAATGGAGCTGAACGACGTTTTCAATCTTTTTTGGCCCATTGGTGCTGACGTTTAGTCAATCAAAGTACTGAAAAGTACTGAAAGCCAGCAAAGCATTGTTTTTTTTTTCAGCAATCTTTTTGTCAAACGTTATCATGATAAAGAAACGTGGCTAAGTTAACCAAGGAATTAAACCATTCCCAGACAATCCCTCCTTTTTACGCCCCCAAGAAAATAATTGTGGAAAACAGTGTAGAAAAAGAAGAAATGGCTTGTTACAAGCAATTTCTTCATTTTCCACATTGTTTTCTACCTAAAGAGATAAATATTTTAGCATTTTCAATAATTTGATATTGTCGTCTGCAACTTCTTTAAAGACTCTGATCAGAGTCATTTTGAACACGATGTGCTCAAGTAAGCTAAAAATACCTAAGAGATGAACTTGCATGTAGAATTTTCAATATTCCTGAAATACATAAGAACTACTTTTTATGGGGTAGGTATTTCACGGATTTAGTGATTAAGGCTCAAGTGGCAGTTTGCACTCGTTGAGCCTTGAGACGACCTCATAATTTTGTCTGTTAACTTAAGCTATCAAAGCTGACGCTTTGCTAGCTAAAAGGCAAAAAGTGTCAAGGTGACGACCTTAGATCTTGAGTCGTCTTTACGTTAATTTCAATATAGTATCTTTGCAGGCTGCATTTATACATATCTGAAGAATGTATTTTTATCAGACATGAGCACAACGTTATCATGCTGTTTGAAAACAGCCGCAGTCATAGCGCAGTCGGTAGCGCGCCAGACTCCTAATCAATAACGGGATGTCATGAGTTCGATCCCCGGTGGCGGCACATATCCTTTTCGACATTTTGTCTCTCACCAATGGTGGGATAATCGTAAACCCAAGTGGGATAGCAGCTAAAGGCTAGGAAAGGAAGTAGTGGTAGTACTGGTGTGAGAAATACCAGGAATCCATTATTAGGTGCTCAAGTCGCCGCGATATGACTGAAATACTGTTAAAAGTGGTGTTAAACCCCATTAAATCAATCAACCTGTTTGAAAACACGGAAAAATGGCCTTAATAGAGATTTCTTTTTTACTTATAGAGGCCATGATTGTGTCCAAACTTCGACGAAACATGGTCAGAATTATTGTTAGGTTGTAACCGCGTCTCGTATTGTAAATAAATCTGTTCTTAGAGTAGAAAAAAGAAGTAGGTCACCTAGCCTAATATTTGATTAATATTGATGAGTTTCTAGCCCTGTGAACTGTCTTTACTTTTAAGACTCACTTCAAATTAAATTTCATGATTCTTTGTATAACAAAGGACCCAGGGAAGTGATTATGGGCCATTTGGCCTTCTTGTTTCCAGTATTTGTTTTTGCATTCAACGAAAAAATAATGAGTGTTGTCGCAATGGAAGTCAGTGTTCATTTTTCTGTTGTGTCTCTTATCTGCTTTCGTCGGATTGCTGTATTATCTATTCTATCTATACTTGAAGAAAAAATCGCTTGATAACGCACTGGAAAAATCCCTGAGGAAAACTATCGTTTGTAACAAGGGCGGATTACAACAAATACCTGATTCAATAGTTTGTCTGCCTTTCATCATACTGTAACAATAAGAATGGTCGTTTATGACTTTTTAACAAGTGGTTCAGGTTTACTTTTACCGACGGATCGCTGGCCACGCCCACTGACTCCTACTGGAAGTTCCACTTTGATATAAAACGGCGTTATTTTGCAAAATTTACAGCCAGTAATAGTTAACAAAAAGTAAAATGGTTAGCTGGCGACCTAAACGTCGTAACTACAGATTGAATAAGCTGTAGTAACGACATTTAATCCGGCTAGTTTTGGAGTTCACAGTTCACTTCCGGTCTAAAATAATGTTTTGATTTATTTATCAATATTTTGAATTTAGCACGCGATCCGTCAATGGTTGTGCACTATCAACAACCATTCAAACAATTATCGAAGAAATTAACATTACAATAGAAATTACTTTACACTATACTTTTTTTTGCTTCCCGTCCTTGTACTACTGTAATAGTTACTTTTCCTTTATTCATTCTATCTTTGAACCATTTAGCAGCTAAAGAAAGTAACGCATTTCTTTTTTCATCGATTATTCGAAATTCAGTATTCACATTGAAAAGTATATGAACCAAACATTATCTTTGCTAGGCATTTTCTTGAGTTGGGTAGACGATAGCTTGAGTCGAATTAACTAAATAATCGTAATCAACGATTTGTCTTTTATCTTTAATGACGAGAACTCGGATTGGTTAAACCCATTCCCACACAATCCTTCAAACCATTACGAAAAAAAAAATATTAGAAAAAACATTGTAGAAAATTAATAAAATGATTGTAGTAAGTAATTTTTTTCCTTTTCAGCAATGTTTTCTTCCAAAAAAGACAAATAAATAAAAATCCCATCAGCCTGAAATTGTCATCTATATCTTCTTTTAAATTTAAAGTCTAAATTTTGCCGTCTGGAAATGGATTATTTGCGTAAACCGTAGATGTACACAATATTAACACAGGACAGAGTAGCAAGTACGAAAAGCCTGTGATGAAAGTTTAGGCTGTGTATAAATCTCTTTAACCAATTTCCAGACGACAAAATGTTACACTAGTCCTAATTCAAAGAAGTTGCAGACAACAATTTCAAGATGACAATATTTTAAGAATCTCTATCATTCCGTGTAGAAAAAAGTGTGGAAAATGCAGAAGTTTCTTCTTCATTTTCCGCATTCTTTTTCTTGAGGGACGTAAAAAGATTTTGTGGGAATGGTTGAAAGGCTTACATACATATCTATCATAAAAAAATCTCAAAAAAAAAAAAAAAAAACTATTCACACAATAAAAGGGGAAGTACTTTAATTTTGTAGTAGTCGTAGTAGTGTAGAAGAAAAGGGAATTTCATTGGATTGACTCAAAAATGCCTCGTCAAATTAGAATAGGTTTATTTAAGAGATGGCGAAATTTTATATTAATTGAGGTATGGAATTGAAAACCTAATCACACCGCATGATGTCTGGAAGCTTTAATAAGCTTTAGTATTCAGCAAACTAACAAAAATATATTCACAAACGTCGACCAATGTTGGAGTTTAAAATTCACCTCCTGTAAAAATATATGATTTGATTGGTCTGTTGTGGTTTTACAGACAGTCGCAATACTTCAATTCATCTTTGATAAATCTGATAAGTAAAAATAAATGGCTATTAATCGCTTAATGTCGACTTTCCATTAATGCTTGCGTACCCAGGACAAGATATAGAGGATAAGCTAAGCACTTCAAGTTCTGAAGTAGCTCAACTTGATGATGTAGGGGAGAAACAAGGTATAGAAATATTTCATTAGATTAATTTGCGAACCGTCAGGTGAAGAAAGGTGACCACCAGTGATATTGGAATAAGAAATTCGGTGTTGTACGAGCGAAATGTCGCTAATACAGCCTGAATAAAGCTGTACTTACGACACTTTGCTCGCCGAACGACATCGGATCTTGTGTATAGAAAACGGGTTGTTTTGCCTAATAGAAAAAATAAATATGAGATGTGGGAAATTACCATATGAGCGCGTGCGTGACATTTCCAACCATTACACATGGGCGCCAAGTTAAGACTCGGATCAGCCTGTGCATCAGCACAGCCTGATCAGAGTCTTCACTCTGCGCTCTGTAGATAGATACTGACCCAAAGCTTCTTTAAACAATCAGCGAATATTCTAATTGCCTGAAAGGCTGTCCAGGGTGCCCAATGTGTGCAAGTCACGCACATGCGAAATTGTTGGAAATGTCACGCACAGGCTCATATTGAGAAAATAAGTGGATGATAAAAGGTTTTGACCCTTGTGAGCCTGCACAATCCGACACTTTTAGATCGTCTGAGGTGGTGTCTCTTCATGTGACGGGTCAAGAATAAATAGATAGTGAGAGTATTTTTTAAGAACAAAACAGAACTAGACTTTACTTTGATGTTATCAAAAAACACAGAAAACGTTTCTATGATTCGAATTCTGAGAAACATTATGTCGATTGAATAAATCTATTCTGTCATTACTTTATAATATGTGTTCTAGAACTCATGTGGAATTCGGACTTACAGCTGGATTAAACTTGATCTCTTTCATATGAGATACGCGAAAATAATTTAACAACGAAGACATAAGTTTTTTTACGGGGGAAAATTATTTCTCCTCAAACTTACATTAATTAAAAACGAAGTAACGATTATTTCTTTTAGAACTGTTCTGTTTTGTTGTTCTTTTCGTTATATGTGTAACGCTTGTTTTCAAAAAGGCTGTATTGAGAATTTACATAGTACAACAAAACGTATAGCCTTTTAACCCATTCCCACACAAGCCCTCCTTTTTACGCCCTTTAAGAAAAAAGCTTTAGAAAACATTGTGGAAAATGAAGAAATTGCTTGTATCAAGCAATTTCTTCATTATCCACAATGTTTTCTATCCCAAAAGACAAAAGAATTTAAAATTCAATCAACTTCAAATTGTTGTCTGCAGCTTCCTTCAATTTGGACCAGTCTAAAAATTTGCTGTGTTGGAATGGGTTAACCCATTTCAACACAATCCCACTTTTGACACCCCTCAAGAAAATAGCTATGGAAAGTATTGTGAAAAAATGAAGAAATTGCTTTTTACGAGCAATTTCTTCATTAGTATTTGTTCATTATCTACAATGCTTTCGTCTCCAAAAGACAATTTTACACTCCATCAGCTAAAAAATTTTCGTCTGCAACTTTACTTTTGACAAGTCTAAAATATTGTTGTTTGGTAATGGCTTAAGAGCACTGGTCACAAACTGAAAAACTGGCTGTGTAGACGAAGATCAGACCACACATATTTGTAGGCTGACCTTGTCTATGCCTCCTGCAATAATAGGAATATTACATCTTCAGATGACATGATCCCCCCCCCCTAATATTTCGAAGCTCTCTTTTAGTATTTAGGGTTCTTTATGTTTGACAATTTTGCAACACGGTGCCTTGACACATGGTCAAGTGCTTCCATGGTAATTCACAAATTACTCAAGCAAGTGCGTCAGTTGAGGACCAGAATGTTGTGGTTACATTGTTTTAGAAATTCATTTGCATAACTTCTACGGTTTACTTCAATCGGATCTATTAAAATTGTACAATGCTAAATACCTTGCTTCAGGTCGATCTGTTTTAAACATGTTGGTTTGCTACAATATTTGTAAAGATTCCATGAAATATTTTTTCTGGATATATCAATGAACTACAAGGACGTGCTTCTGATACAATTCTAGCTTTATTTCTAATGAGTACAATGGGATTTTAAGAATTGAACGATTTTTACTTTTGAAAATAATAGAAATAATGATGTAGATCACATTTGACAATTTAGAATCTCATGCAAAGGGAAGGAAAAATGAACGCCAGCGAATCCCCCAAGATTTTCATTTTTTCCTAATCATTGCTAAAAGTGGCAGAAAAAAAAACAAAGTTTAATCCCATTGTATTGCTATGTTCAGTTCAGCTCGCCGTTTGATTATGTATAAACATCACCAGCAAAATCAATTTCTTTACGATACCGCTTATTACGATATATCGCAGCTAATGTGATCTCAAAGTCCCGACGGTGACTTTATAAAAGGGTAGTATTGGATATTACGATATTTTGATATGATAGTCTTCGATCACTTGAGTATCGTTATAATCGTAATATACTGAAATTTGTTGTAATTTTGGTTACTGAAAAAAAATGGTTTCTGCGATTTAATGCACGTGTTATACCGGGTTTATGCAATAAAAGCCGAGTGAATTTGATCTTTTGTTATAAGCTTCAGAATTTAAAAAAATGGGAAAATGATTTCTATTGGGAATATGATTGTTGTAATGCGCTATAACTGTGCCATTTTAATTAACATGGGTCTTCTTGTGTATTGATAACGTTTCTAAATAATAAATTTGTAAAATGACCAAAGTTATTTACAATGTGCATAGTAGGTTTTACATCTGCACAATTTGATATTGTTTATCTGCAAAAACAACATTAGAAAAAAATCTCAGATTTCTTTATGTACATACTCGACAAATTGAATTAAGTTCAATCAATTTTAAGCTTATTCAGTTTAACTTTGTAAATTTGGAGATAGATTTGGGAAGACTCCAATTATTAATAAGATATCTTGAACTTTATTTTAAAATATCTGGTATTTCGTGAACCTAGAACTTTCAATTTACCAATTAGATTAACCCTTGTCATGCTATAAAAATTACCTTACTGAATTGCTGTCAAATCAAAGGGATGAAAGCACTGGTAAAACTTGTTGTTCAAAATTCAATATTTTTTTTAGAAATCAACTTCAAATGCAAATCTGGTAGGAAAAGTACAAGCAGGGGTATAGACTAAGATCAGCCTGCACATAAGTGCAGTCTGATCTTAGTCTACACCTCCTGCCAAAACCTAAATATTCCGGGTTCAGCATGACAAGGGTTAAAATTTAAATATTCAAGGGTACTTGACACCTTTTGACGGATTTACGCTGTCAATTATATAATTTGATTGACCAATCAAATCATTCATTTAGACATTTATGACAAACGTTTCCATTGTTGGACGATTTAACGTCGTAACGACCGCTCTTTCAATCGGTATTTACGGCGTTTAGGTCGCCATTATGGATTTTTGTTTGTTTGTTTGTTTCTGGCCGTTTATTTTGCACGCTAACATCGTTTGATAGCGCAGTCAAACTACCTTGTCAGAAATCAGTGATCTTAGCCAGCCATCCGTCAATGTAATCTTATGAAGTCTGTTTGAATATACACTTGAAGACTCACTTTGCACGACTGATTTATTTAGTTTGAAATGTGTCAAGAAGCATGTCTTCGATAGTTTACTTTCATAAGTTAGAGATCGATTGATTAATAATTGTATTGAGTGAAACACCTGCTTTAACGACTTTCGAACGATGCAATAGCCGTTGTTTTCTACCATTTCTTACATTTGTACCATAACGAGATTAAATCAAGCAACCAGATCGTCATCTTACTTATTCACGAATTTACACAGATTTACGAAAGGATTGAAACGCTTAAGGCAAAGAATTAGTTTTTAAATATGTATTTACCGATGTTGGGGAACCTGAATTTCTACGAGTTACTGTATTACTTAACGAGGCTTAACCTGGCTATATAAGTCTGAATTAAATGAGTTCCCAGCTAAACTTTCTCTGATAAAAGCAATTTTATCTTGTGTACATCACTCGGAGCCGCCGTCATAGCGCAGTTGGTAGCGCGTCGGACTTTCATTCAAAGGGTCCCGGGTTCGATCCCCGACGGCGGCAATACTCTTTCCGACATTTGTCTACCACCAATGGGCAGATAATCGTAAGCCTATGTGGGATAGCAGCTGGAGGCTAGGAAAGGGTGAAGTGGTAGTACTGGTGCGAGAAATACCAGGAATCCATTGTTAGGTGCTCCAGCCGCCGCGATATGACTGAAAGATTGTTAAAAGCGGCGTTAAACCCCATTCAAAAAAAAAAAAAAAACATCACTCGGCCTATATTTTAAAGTGAAGCAACTTCTGTGCATAAACCGTCTAATGAGGACGCAACCATAGCGAGTTGGTAGCGCGTGGGACTCTCAATCATGAATCAAGGGTTCGATCCCTGGTCCCGGAATATATCGATGGCTTAGAACAAAAACATAGTATGGCTCTATACATTGTATAGAGCCATACTATGTTTTTGTTCTAAGCCATCGATATATCCTTTCCGAGATTTGTCTCCCACCAAAGTGTGAGTAATCGCACGCCATCGGCGAAGTGTTACAAGGATGTAGTAGTAGTACTGGTGTGGGAAGTACCAGGAATCCACGGTTAGATACTCAAGCCGCCGCGATTTGACTGAAATACTGTTAAAAGTTGCGTTAGAACCAATTAAAAACGTTTAAAGTTACAAATCAAGTTCAATCAAGAGCTAGCTTGTTCTCTGGGCTTTTTTCCTTTTGGGTTAGATTAATTTTACTCCAATAGTACTTCAAACCCTTGATTTTAAAGAAGGTTATTTGCTATCTTCGATTTCTGATTGTTCTGAAATACATGTATGTGTTTCACCATCTTGATATGACGGGGTTTAATAAAATATTTTTTTCGGTCGTCAACTTATGCAAGAAAAAATGGTTCTTTGAAGATAACATGTCACTTAAAAAAAAAAAAAAAAAAATTGGGCGAACTGGGGAAAGCCAATGACGAATGATTTGTCTAAACCAATTAGTGACTATCAAACCTTTACTAAGAATATCTAGTTAACAAGCGTTTAACCAATTTCCACACTATCCTTTTGGCGTCCATCAAAAATAAAGCTTTGGAAAACATTGCGGGAAATGAAGAAATTGCTCGAAAGAAGCAATTTCTTCGTTATCCACAATGTTTTCTACCCAACCCGAAGAAGATTGTTGAAATTCCATTAACTATGCATCGTCGTAAGCTGATTTGTCGTCTGCAACTTCTTTCAATATGAACTAATCACAAATCTTACCGTCTGGAAACGGATTAAACACTTTGGTTGGCCTTTTATTACTTATCACTACTTAACCCCCACAAACTTGCACGCTGGAGAAAAATAACCGAGACAAACATTGTGGCAAAATAATAATACCTGTAACAGGCAAATTGCCATTTTGTTACATTGTTTTCTATTCATGTGACATCTAATTTAAACGAACATGGAATGCATTTTACAGTCTCTCAATTTGAATCAATCTAAAATTAAGTCGTCTCGTATTGGGATCGTGTAATTCACACAGTTCGGCTTTGTCAAATAATACATTACTAGAGTGGATTTGAATGGTGTTTTAGGTTTCTCGTTGTATAATTTCAAAGATATAGAAATGTATCATACTTAACCCTTTCCTATCCAATCCCTGGTTCTTACGCCTCTGTGATTTTATAATTGAGAAAACATTGTAGAAAAAGAAGAAATTGCTTGTAACAAGCAATTTCTTCTTTTACCATAAATTTTTCTACTCTATTGAATGGTTATTAAATTCACTTTGAATTTTCGTCTGCAAAAGTCTAAATTTTCGCAAAAGAGGACAGGGTTTACTTCTAACTGATGTATTCGTTTGCATGTTACACGCAGCTTCTCAATTTTCGCCAAACGACGATAAAACTGAAGGAACTGACGTTGAGGAGCAGTTTTCTCCGATTACTGAACGATCCCCTAAACTAAAACACCAACTTGAGCTTGGTGTTAAGGACATTTCAGATGTCCAAGTTGGTCCTGAATATACGATTGATTCTCCGGCTGAATCTGTTTCACCTTCTAAAGAACAACATGAGATTTCGCCCCTCCAAGATAGTCTGACGATTAAAAACATGAATGTTTCTGTCGGTCGGTCGCCATCTGATTTTCATTGGGAAGAAGATGAACTAGAGTACGAACGACAGGAGTTAGAAAGGGCAATGCAGGAGAAAGGGGAACTCGAAATAATGCCAAAACAAACTATTACAGCAATAGATATTAAAGGATCAAAAGACTCTTTATTTGATGAAGAGAACAAGATTGGCGTATTTAAGCAATTTGAAAAGGTTCATGCGACTGAATCAAAAAGTGAGACGAGAACCACCAAAACAATAACATCTGTTGAGCAGAAAATCATATCAACTGAGGAAGTCGATGGAGAACCTCCAAAAATTGTAATGGAAGAAAAGAAATTTTCGACCGCAGATGTTGAAGAATACTCGAAAAAGACTAAAACTGAGGATGAATTAACACTGTCAACTAGTGAAAAGATAACAGAAGAAATCGAAGTGAAGGACGATGGGACTGAAGTCAAGCGAGAAAATAAGGAACTTGTTGCTACAATAAACGAAGATTCCAAAACAAAAACAGAAGAGACAAAGACAAATACTAGTTCGAAAAAAGAAGATGCGAAAGAGACTATTTATCCATTTGTAAAACAAGATGAAACTAATGGTGATAGAGTACAACTTGTAGATACTTTTTCGAGCAAGGAGGAAACGCTTTCGACTACTGTAAATATTGTCACTGACGAAGTGAAGAAAATATCGGACGAAACAAAGTTTAAAGTTGACCGCGAAGTTGAAGTGCAGGATGATAAGGAGATACTACAAACTGAACCTACCGTACAATTAGAAGAAAAGAAACAAATAGTCCAAGATGTTATAAAAGAAGAATGCACTTCGAGTATAGATAACGATAAGAAAGAGGAGATAACAGAAGTCCTATTTGATGTATCTATATCTGATCATTCTTCTCGAGCAAAGATTGTTCCAGTTCAGGAGAGGCATGGGAAGCGAATGGAACACACTGAAGAAAAAGACCATTATGGTTCTAATGAGTTAACTTCCACTGAACATGTTCTCGTAAAGGACTATTGTGAAGATACTAGTAAACAAACACGCGAAAATGAAATTTTAAAACAACAAAGGGATAGTGGATTATTTGAAGAATCGTTTAGCGAAGATGATATTCCAGAGGAGTCGACAGTTCGTAGTGAGCATCTAGAAAATATGGCATTCGACAACATGGCTTTTCACTCTGATGATATTGTACGACCAAAGAGAAAAGATATAATCGTCGATATTAAAGAAATTGACAGACCGTCAGTAGGTATAGATGTTTCTCCTAAGGACAGAAAAGACAGAAGTAAACGTTTCGAATTTGCAGATGAAATTAAAGATGAACTGGAATCTCATTTGCAGTTTGAAGATGAATCTCTAGAAATGAAGACAGAACATAAAGAAAGGAAACAATCAGAAGAAGGAACGATATCTTTTATGTGTGAAAATGAAGACGATGCAGTTCTCGAAGGTGCTGTTGGCCCTCCTGTGAGTCCATTTGATGACGGTGTGGATCAAGGATTGTCATCATCTTCAAGTAGCCAAGGAGAGGGCGAAGTTTTTGATCGCGTTACAGGTGTGAGGGTACCTTGGGAAATTCAACATCAATTTACTCGACAGTTTTCAGATTCATATAGTGAACAAGAGGACAAAAATATTGAACATTCTGCCTCCACAAAGTCTTTAGATATGGGAGAATTTTATGAAAGAGATAGGCTTAAAGACCAAACACCGGATTTTTCAACACTACAACCAGTTGAAGGAAAATCGCAAAGCACTTCATCGGACGAGATATCACCGACATCTAAAAAGAAAATGCAAAAGGTTAGATTTTCGTTGTCTGAGGAGCGTTGCTATAGTGATGATGGTTATGAGGACGACGAAAAGCATTCTTCTCCCTATGATGTGAAAATATCAGAGGAGTGGAAAAAGGCAGGATCAAAGGAATGTTGTGAAATACAAGATTATGAATACCTAAGGCAAGTTGATCGGGCTGAACCTCATGAAAAAATTACCGATGCATATCAACAGGCCGTTATAGCAACAATAATTGACACACGACAAAGAAACGAACAACAAAGACAAAGCGAATTCGATGAACTACAATGCTTAAATGAGGCTGAACCGGAAATAGTATCGGTGACTAAGGTCAAAATAACTAGTGCTGACGCCGTAACTTTCTCGTCAACTTCGTCATCTTTCGATAGTGAGCGGTATGACGGCGATGATGTTGAGATAGAAGAAGTCGAATATGACATCCAAGATGAAAATGAAGTTGAGATGGTCACAACAATGTCACAGACTATTGAAACGCAGCAACCATTGTGTATCGTTAGCCGTGAATCAAGGCTTGCACAGGAGGAACTTTTGAATGAATCATTTGATGAAAAAGACCGATCAGTTTCTCCTTCTATTGAACCAGATGAGCTTCCTATTACATATGAAATTCAGAAGGAATATGCCGATGAAAGCGATATTGCGATGGTCGAAAAATCTTTTCCTTTGGTTGTGCATACTCCTGGCAAAGCTTTAGCTGATAATGAGGTGTATGAGTCATCAGAAACAGAACATACAACTGAAGATGAACGATTATCACCAATTGAGGAAGCATCTGGAACCGAAGCAACTGAAGAAACTGTCGAAGATGTAAATGGCACAAAATCAGATAAGAAAGTAACTTTTCAGCCAGAAATAGAGCATTTGCGTTCACTTTCAAGCGAAGACCTTGTGAAAACATCAACTTCCTCTTCTGAAGTTGAGCCAACACTCCTTGCCGCTTCTTACGATCTTGAATCTGGGAGAGTTTCACACGTTGTTACTACATATGATCTTTCTCCGGATACTGTTGAAAAACAGTTTCTGCCAGTAGCAACTGCACCAAAAACTATATTGTCGAGTCCAGAAGATGACGTTTTCGAAGCAGATTTGACTATTTGCTCAAATGACTCTGTTATTACAGTAGGAGCAAACGAAGCGACCCCAACTGAAGTTGATATCGAGATTATCCCAAAGGATTTAACAGAAAAAGATAAAAGTCCTAAACGTCAGGAATCAGGATCTACAGGTACCGAAACAATGCCTTCGCCACCAGCTCCTTCACCTTTCGAAGTACAAATGAAAGAAGATCATACAACACAAGACCTTCAGGGAGCAGTTTTGAAAATGAAGCAACTCCAGTCAAAGGATCCCTCCATTGATTCATCAGAAAAGGATAAACCGGATACAACTGAAGTACGACTTGAGCTTCATGATTTAGATTCTAAAGGAGATGAAGCTTTCGACGATATATCGTCCCCTTTCGAAATGATGTCGCCTAGTGAACTTGACGGTTATGCTGAATATGCTGAAAGACAAAGATTTGACGAACTACTGGCATCTGGATTTTCATCCGAACAAGTTTCTGGTTTCTTAAGCTCGGAAAAATCGACTAACGAGTCATCTTTCGAACAGTCATCACCATTAAGTAGTGAGCCTTCCGAGAAGGGAATCGACCTTCAATACGATATTAAGATTACAAGTTGCCATGAAGCAAGCCCTGAAACACAGACAGAAACAGTCTGCGAAAATCAGCCTGACAAGACAGTTATTACAAATGGCCCTACTGAAATAGATTATAATCCTGCGATCGACATTGATTACTACTTCCCTGTTGCGCTAGATGTTAGCAATAGAGTTGCTGAAATGAACAAAGAGGAAACTTCAGACCGAGAAAATGAGTGTGTAAACGATATACAAGCGAGTGTCTCGACAAGTAATACACAGACTTCAGCAATAACAACAGATTCGTCTGATATTCAAGGCGATCAAGCATCTCGTACGGCACAAACACATCAAACGGAAGGTATAATTGAAGAACTTCCAATTCAAAGCGGACAAGATGTTCTTATTGTGTCTGATCAAACACTTTATGGCCTTGAAATGCCTTCTGATGAGGCTGCATCAATGACAACATCGCACGTCGAAAGTGACTCCTTAAATGTATCTATTTATACTTCAGTGTCTGTTCATGATGATACCTCTGAACAGGTGGACAGCAGGGAAGTTTTAGGGCAAATAACGGGAATAGACAAGACTGAAGAAGATTTAAGCGAACGGCCTAGTGAGTCAATACAAGACATACCTTGTTCATCAGAAACAGTTGAAAGTAGAGATACCCTCGATGCTGAAAGTAGAGATACCTTAGATGCAGAAACTATTAAAGATTCTAGTGATATACAGGATACTGGACATCTTACAAAAGATGTGAGCCAAGAGCTAAACTTAGTGGTAAATGAACAAAAGGAAGACGACTTGAAGCTACCGACTCAAGTTGAAATAGTCGTAGAATCAACAGACATAGATCAAATGGACGATAACATGGAGCGCAGTACTCCCGATAGATTAGATGATGAGGACGTAGATGACGAATTAATGAAACTAAAGGATATGTCTGATTATGAGCTGGATGGTAAAATTGAAGATGATAGGGCTTCGAAGACGGATGACAGAGCTGCGTTTGAATTGAAATCTGATCAGTTTGATCTTGACAGACCTCTCACACCAACGCCAGTAGATAAGAATCAGGGTTTCTTTGATATTGACTTTGAAAGGACATCTCTATCAGAATCAAAAGATCAGAGTAGTACGAGATTGGCCGAAGACAAAAAATTACTTGCTAGCCCCGTTACGGAAGACAAAACGGACGATAATAGGCTCCTCGAAAGAACTGCGTGTAAATTTGTTGAAACTGTCCTAGAAGAGGTAAAGGTGAAAGTTAAACATAAAGGTATACTCGATATCGATGATGACGTTGCTGTTGTCCATAGCCCTCTTTCGGAAAATGGTGGGGACATAACAGACTTTGCAGAGGAATTACCTTTCGACGGTGGTTCGGAATCTCAGTTTGAAGAAAGCGATTTTCAGCCGAATCTGTCGGAAACCTCAATCGAAAGGAAAGAAGAATTCTTAGAAGTCGTAAGAGAGCAAACGATTTCAGATCGATCAATCGTTCACGAGACTTTCACATCCGAACAAACAACAAAACAAGAACTAGGCATCAAACTTCAAGATGAAAGACCAAGTGACGCTAAGTGTATTCCTGAAGAAGAAGACGATAGGGAAATCATTCAAGAAACAATTTCTTCAAGCAAAGCATCTAAAAGCGATGCACCTTTGATAGGATATACATTCGCTGCTGAAGGAGACTCAATTCAGTCTTCAAAAGAGTCTCCTCAGAAGGTAAAAGACCAAAACTTGAAAGATTCAACAGATTCGGGTCAAGTTTGCTGGCCTGAAGAACAAGATGCTGAAGATGGAAAAGATGAGGATAATGGCAAAGAGCGATGTCTTTCAGATACGTCTTCCGAGGTTCATTTTTTAGAGATAGGCTCTGATACCAGTGCTTTTTCATTAGAAATAAAGTCTATTGAAAAAGGATCGGTATTGGAGCAATCGCACGATATGTCAGAAATTAAAATCGCTAAATATGAAGCCCAAGACATATTCTATGACGCAGAGGTAGATATCAAACCTACTCAAGAAATCGAAAAGTTTAATTCTGTATCTGAAATGATGACCATTCCTCAAAAGCAAGAAGTAGTTCTAGACAATAGTTGCACGGAAATTACTAGAGAGAAAATTCATGATTCAATAGATGTTAAAAGTCCAGAACATGATGACGCCGGTGATTCGTCTAGCGTTGATAGTTTTACAACAGTAGTAGCTGCAGATGAAGAGGAAAATGAAGATGAAGACAGACTAGCAGACTTTGCATCTCTTACTTCATCAATACACTCAGACATACAAGGCGGGGTTCACCAAGATGGTGAAGAAGATCGACAGTTAGATACAGATCCTCTACAAGAATTAATGGCATGGGCGAAAGATAAATCGACACAAGAGTCGTTCCAGATAAAACAGGAAATTCAAGAAGAAGAAATAATCTCAGAAGAAGAGAAACAAGCATGCATGTTTCCATGGAACAAGAATAATGATTACAATCGGAAAGATGAAGAAAGAGGTTTTATGCCATTTCCTTGGAGAAAAGAAGAAGAAGAAGATTCGGAATCTCTAGGTAGCAGTCATTTTGATTATATAGATCGACAAGCTTTGAGTGTAATCACGGAATTGTCTGAAGAAGACAGATTTGAAATAATCGAAAAAGATGAACTAGAAAGTGAGAGTACTGGCACGGGATCTGATTCCAGACATTATAGCTCGCCTGATTTTCCGCCACCTAGCCCTATGAGCAATCTAAAGTTCTTCTCCAAAAGCGGAGAGAAGGACGATATATCAGTCTCGTCTTCTCTCCTTGAGTTTGAACGGCTCGAAAGAGAAATCAATGAATCTCGGTCTTCAGGTTCCCTAGAAAATTGCGGTAAAGATAGTCTTGGTGGATCTTTGGATGAAACTAAATTTTTGAGTAAGAGTCTTGAAAAAGATGATGTATCGGTAACTTCATCCCTTTCGGAATTTGAAAGATTAGAGCGAGAATGTGCACAAGGGAGCTCGGATAGCTCTGTTGATAAAATTGTCTCACCAGCAGTGATTTCTCCTCCCGAAACTGGAAAAGAAGGCAGCAACAAAAGTAGCGTTTCTGGGTCTGTGACGTCGCTTGCGGAATTTGAAAAACTTGAAAAAGAGTGTATGGTCGACGAAACTAGGAGAAGCTCAATATCTGACAGTTTCAGTCAGAAAAGTGGTGCGTCGATAACATCATCTCAAGCTTCATTAAATGAGTTTGAAAGGCTTGAGCAAGATTTTGTTTTGGCGGAACAACTTGAAATAGAAGCACAGAAGATAGTTTCGATACTGGAATCAGGAGCACTCTTGCCAAACCAATACAGCAGTGAGCCTGAGCTTTCTTACTCCGAGTCGTTGGCAACAACAAAGGAAGTGTTGAAGCAGCGATCAAAAGACGATGATATCGACAGAGATTCTGTAGAGGACAGGGATGAGATAGAAGATGATAGTCTTAGTGAACATAAGAAAAGAACAAGAGGAGAAATGCCGGATGATACTGACTCTCTTGATGAACAGTCAGATATGACAGCAAGCATAACATCGGCAATACTAAAATCAGAATCGGCAACTAAACTTGGAACAGAATACGACGCTGATTCGTTACATGATAGCACTCATAGTAGTGATGGTGTTATGAAAATGTCTTCCGATTCAATTGGGGATAAGATGGGTGATAGTATGCATAGCAGTAGTGATGGTGTTATGAAGATATCATCTGATTCTATAGGGGATAAAATGGGTTCAAGTTCTCATAGCAGTGATGGTCAAATGAAAATATCTACGGACTCTCTAGGTGATAAGCAGACTGTGAATAAAGCTGATAAAGAAAAATTCGACACAGATTCCCTACATGAAGAAGAGGGTATTATGACCAAATCAGCGGACTCCTTGGATTTAGAAAGTACGACAGTACTTTCAATAGAACATATCACAGAAATAGATAACATGAAATCAAATAATGATAATTATAACATAGAATCTCAACATAATATTGAAGATGAAATGCAAACTTCTACCGACTCGTTAGAATCTTACCAGGTTGAATCCAAACACAATGTGATGGAAGTTTCAGTAGAATCAACTGGAACAGGTTGGAGTTCAGCAAGCTCAATGTTTTCGAGATCATCTATTGATACGATGAGGTCTGCAGATCAGGATGGACAAAGTGACTCTGGCCAATCTCATGAGATGATGGAAGCTTCAATAGAATCATGGGAGGAATATGGTGGAGATGAAGAGGAGACCGATAATTATTTCATTATTTCTAAGTATCAGTCTAGTCTTAAAGAAGCTGCGGAATCAAGTAAATCATCTAAAAGTGAGAAAACCACCTTTTCACACTTATATTATGATTTAGACGGTAACCCTATGGATGAACAGTACCAATTCATTGTCGGTGGGCCTGGATGGAATGAGAACTTTGCTAAAATGAAAGATGAAAATTCTGCATATCTTCAAAGACAGCCTTATGAAGAAAAGAAAAAAATATTCACAATGGCGGAATGGGAAGCCATGAAAAAATCAAAGAAGACCGTAGAAACGAAAAAAGAGGATGAAGACGACGATAAAACTCCTGAAGATGATCAGTCAGAAGACGGTAATATAAAAGAAAAATCAATTCAGTCAATAATGGAAAAAACATTGACAAGTAGTTCTTTAGATGGTGAAACAGATTCCGGACACAAAGTTGTCAAATTTTCGAAAACGCATTCTGAAATGTCCACCCACTCTGTATATAGCTCCAAGGACGTGCAGACTTCGACTACTAAAACCAGTATTACTTACAAAGGTATTACTAATATGCTGTTGTACGTGGATATTGTATTTCCATAGATGTGATTTTTAGCTTTGCGTTGTTTTGCTTGCATGATTCATATCGTCGTTAGTCTGTTGTCATTTGATGATGTTTGGCCAGCTTTTCTTTGTCTTACAAACAAGCAATTCTCTTTATAGATTCTTTATAATTGACTGATTACTGGCGTCGCCCACTGAATCCAGTTAAATATTAAATGGCGTTATATTGCAAAATCTATGGCAAATAATTTGTAACAAAATTTAAATGGTTTGTTAGCGACGTAGACCTATTAATTACAGCTCGGTTGTGTTGTAGTTACAGCGTTTAGGTCGCCAAACATACAAAAAATGTTTCAAATCAAAATCAGCTAATGCCGCGGTTCAAGTTCACTTTCGGTAATAATTTGATTGTTGATCGATTGATACTCTGATTTACAACGCAATCCGTTAATTATCTAAATAGAATCGGTGTTATTTAAAAATAAGATGAAAAAAGTGAAATGGAAACATTGTCAACCAAGAAACGAAATAGATATAAAAGATAAAGCCACTGAACACACTGTTAATATATGTCGACCATTGAAATTAGAGTTTCATATAAGGTTTTATTTGTAATACTTTTATCATTTTAAGAAAAGAAGCAGATCGTCAGGATTTATCCTTTTCTTGCAATAGTACACATGATGTCAAAGATTAAGTTACTATTTTCCTAGGCGCCGCTATTATTATTAGAAATGATGATAAATTTTACAGGTTAGAAGAAAGGTGAATAGTACTATAATTAACCCATTACGAGACAACAAAGTATAAAACTGTTTTAAAATCAAAAATTTGGCAGACGACAATTAAAAATTGGTTGGCTTTGAAAAATCTTTGTCTTTTGGGTAAGAAAATAGTGTGGATAATGAAGAAATTAGTTGTAACAAGCAAATTCTTTATTTACAACGATGTTTTCGAATGTTTGATTCCTGAGGGGCGTCAAAACGCGAGATTGAGTTAGAATGGGTTAAACACACACACAAAAAATCGCCAACAATTATGTTTTGCTTCTATCTGGACTTGGCGGATCGCAGCTGTCTATCAAAATTTCAATTGGCAAATGAAATGTTAAATTTAAATCAGAAGACAACTTTGAACTCCGACATTTATTTTCAGCATTTTGTTGGTTTTGCGATTTCACCAAATAGGTTACTAGAATGGTCCAAATTGAAAGAAGCTGCAGACAATAGATGTCTATGTAAATCAGTGATCACACAGAAAAGGGCCAATTTTCAAGAAACGGTATTTCTTTGAATTATTTTGGTAAATAGATATGATTTATACCAAATATCAAAGCTCTAGACCTAATGGTTTTT
This sequence comes from Fragum fragum, assembly GCA_946902895.1. NCBI lineage: Eukaryota > Metazoa > Mollusca > Bivalvia > Cardiida > Cardiidae > Fragum > Fragum fragum. The sequence continues at coordinate 60,662,059 of OX336365.1, read as the reverse complement.
AAGAAGAATATCTTTTTAATTTTTTCACTCGGTTGCTAATGCCACCCAAGTTGTTCGTGGATATCCTCTTCTCCCAAACCATAAGGCCTAGATCTTTAATATTTTGTATGTATCAATGTCTATTGACCCTCTACCAAAAAGCTTCAAAGAATTACCATACTCTGAAAATTAGCCCTTTTCTGTATGATCCCTGATTTTACATAGAGTACAAGAAGGATATATTTGAAAATCTTCTCCCAACCATAAGGCTTAGAGCTTTAATATTTTGTATGTATCAATGTCCAAAATACTTCAAAGAATTACAGTACTCTGAAAATTAGCCCGTTTCTGTGTGATCCTTGATTTTGTAAATGAATAAAGAAGGAAATCTTTAAAAATATTCTTCTCCCAAACCATAAGGCATAAAGCTTTAATATTTGATGTGTATGAAAACTTATTGACCCTTTACCAAAGAACTTTGTAGAATTACCGTATTCTGAAAATAAGCTACATTTTTTTCTTTGCAATCTAAGATTTTAGAAAGGATATCTTTGAGAAACTTCTTCTAAACCATTAGGCCTAGAGCTTTGTTATTTAATATAAATCATCATATATTGACCCTCTACTAAAATACTTCAAAGAATTACCGTACTCTGAAAATTAGCTCTAAATGGTATAGGTTTCAATATACCTAGGATTAAATGAGAAAATCTTTAAAAATTTATCTTCAAAATAATTAGGTGTAAGACATCGATAATTTGTTTTAATCATTAAGCCATGAAACATAATACTCAGGGGAGCGATATAGAACCATCATAGTCCTCTTGTTGTTAAATGTTGTCGACCATATTTTTTTTCAATAACATGCTGTTCAATAACATAGTTGAACTTCCTGTTCGCGGCTAGTTAGCGGGACCAGCGATCTAAATTAGATCTAGTAAGACTTCGTGTATTTTGGTCTTTTGTACTCTCTTTTCTTTACTGCACTGTACTGTTATATGTTACGACTTGCCTGTTTCATACACATACTGTCGATCTTGCTCGAGCCACCACATCTATTGAGCGACAACTTCAATAAAACGACCACAATTGAAGTTCCCTTTTCACAATCAGAAGCTCTCATAAAGAAGTAGCCATATTAAAAACACGCACACACACAAAGCATGTCTTGCCTAAATCCAATGTTTTATAACTCATTAGAATCGTCTTTGAAACGATTCTAAACAGTTCCAAAACATAGGATTTAGCGAGTACTGTGTAATGATTTATGTATGCAATTGAATCAGTCCTTCATATATTCAAAAATGTGTTTAAAGCGACCATTCTATCAAGAGACCACTTTTGTTCGTCCTATGAGTGGTCGCTTAATAAAAGATTTATTGTACTTATTTTTTACTATAGTTACTGGCTTTGTTTCATTTTATGACACGTTTCGGCAATGACTTCTTAACCAGGAGTGGTGATTTAGCGACCAAAAAAACTTGTAGCCACAGCTTGTTCAAGCTGCTGTTGAGATATTTTGATCGCTCAGAGACGAAGTGTTTCCATCGGAAAAAAGAGTTGCGTTCACAACTGTGAGCCTCGTAGCTTAGAACTCTATTTCATTCCATAGGTGAACAATGTGCGTACCGATTAATTGAAATGAGTGATTAAAGAATTAATTATTCCATTCCTATACAATCCAACACAATCCCGCCTTTTTTACAATTCCCTGAGAAGAAGTCAATGAAAACATTATGAACAAGGAAGAAATTGCTTGTGACAGGCAATTTATCTATTTCCCATCATGTTTTGATTGAAATAATCTTTGAAAAAAATGAATTCCATAATCTTAGAATTGTCGTCTGTACTTTCTTTCAATTTGAACCAGTCTAAAATTGTGTTTTTATTGCGTATTTTCGTGTTCCATGTAAACCTATGTCAATTTCTTTCGACAGAGTTTCATTGATGAAGAGAATATTTTTTGTTTTCATGGAGGTATGAACCGTAAAACCTAATCACACAATGTATGAATACGCGATACATTGTGTGATTAGGTTTTCGGTTCATACCTCCATGAAAACAAAAAATATTATCTTCATTTCTTATAATATAATAAAAGCGAAAAATGCAACAACTTTTGATACCTTTTTGTAGTGAACTATTTTGTGCGGAAGCATTCAAAATTATGTTCATGGAGGTATTAATTAAATTATTCGACCAATCAGATCGCTCGTTTTTGAAAGACGAAACTAACAATTAAATTATTTTGTTTTAATTGGTGTGTTCAAACATATCCTGCGGCACTCATCCTTTCAGACTATTTGTCTCACACCAATGGGTCGATAATCGTAGACCTATGTAGGATAGCAGCTGGAGGCTAGGAAAGGAAGTAGTGGTAGTACTGGTGTGAGAAATACCAGGATTCCATTGATAGGTGCTCCAGCCGCCGCGATATAACTGAAAGATTGTTGAAAGCGGCGTAAAACCCCATTCAAACAAAACAAACAAATAAAATCAAACATATCCTCTATGGGCTACGAAATTATCTTAAATACAGATTTATAAAGCTGTATTTACAACATTTTACTCGCCAACCGAAGATATTTTGGATTTTCATAATTCATTGAGTTCGTTATTATTAATGCTTTGTAGTTGAATGTAAGATACTTTTAGAACATTTAGGATGTCAAAAAGAATGAAAACTCCGTATATTTTTTTCATGCCGCTGAATTTAGATGAATTAGTTTAAGAAATGAAGAGAATATCTACGGTGCGGTTAAGTTTGTTAAACTTTGTGTTCATTATAGATCCCTCTTTTTTTGGCATAATTGTCTTGATATTCGGCAAGAATGTTATATAGCCATTAAAACTCAGTCAATCTTGATTTTAAGTCACACGGAAGGGTAAAAAATGTTCATTCAAGTATACTTCCTTAGAATGTACATGCTACACCTGCACAATAACTTTGAATATTTTAAGAATATTTTTTCTTTGATTCTTAGACAAGATTTGCCAACGAATCACTTTTTGGCAAGATAAGTGTCTTGGGCCTCTTTTACTTCTGTAGTCATCGACCTAGGTGAGCGCTTTAGAGCCAATGGCCCTCATATTTTTCTTGAGAGGCAAGTAGTGGGATCGTATAGAAATGGGTTAAACAACAGTTTCATCTAACTGCAGGGACATTGTACGTGTATTTTGACATGAACAATAAAGAAAATTCTGGCTATATAGGTTAATCACGCAATGGTAAGACAGGACAAACGGCGTTTTCTATAGTTCTGGTCCACGAGAAGTCATTAGTGACATTTCAGGAAATACACAAAGAACTGTTTCCTTAACGGCGAGGCTTTTAGTTATTCGGAATGAACGCGATGGACTACTGTTTGCTTAAATTTTAGGAGTATCGGTTTACATTTTTGTGAAATTAGCTCTTAGCAGGGAACAGTGTGGGAAAGGAAGTATGCTTTTGTAACGCATTGCCGGGCGGAAAAACCATGGGTTCATATGGGAAAAAATTGACACTGATATTTCAAAGTAGTTTAACCCTTGTCATGCGAAATAAAATCCTGTACAGAATTGCATTAAAATCAAAGGGCTGATAGTACTGGATACAAGTATACAATTTGTATTGAGATTTCATAATACTTTTGAAAATTTATCAGAAACAAATCTGGCTTAAAAAAGACAAGTAGGAGGTACAGACTAAGATCAGACTGCACATATATGCAGGCTGATCTTTGTCTATACCTCCTGCCAAACAGGAATATTCCGGGTTCAGCTAGACAGGGCTTAAAATTAAAAACGATAAGCATCGAATAGGATAGAAAACATAGCTGGAAAAGGAGGAGTTGCTTGTTACAAACACTTTTCCCTTTATCACAATGTTTCTCATGATGTGATTTTGAAAGAGGCTTGAAAATGAGGATTTGTTGGATCATTGTTTTTCTCTCACATATGACCTTTGTCGTGACAAAAATATGTCCATCGGTTGGTCGCCTACAATTTCTTAAAATGTTTAATACCTAGCGCACATATCTAGTTGTTGCTGGTGGCAATTAATTTTTACTGAAATGGTTGCAATATTAGGGGCATCTGCGGGAAATGACAACCAACAACTTTTTTTCTTTCACGACACTTTTGAAATGACTGAAATTGTTATTGTTTGTCTGGTAAATATATAATTCGAATTCATTGTGTAATTTCTTTGTCAAAATATTTTGAATTCTTAAGACTATCTATCTAATTGGTTTCTAGTTAGACTCTTTATTAGCCAGTGAAATTCGTCTTATGAATTCCCTACTGAAATTAAACACTAATGGCTGTATTATTATGTTCTATTTTCGATATTGTTGTGGAGTATCAAAGGACCCAAGATGTTAATTACATTGATTCTTTTATTTCTGGCATATTAGACTCGTGATATCTGCCTTATGCTTAGGAAAGACTGATTATTTTGACGGGATTATTTGCAATCTTGCGATTCAAAAACCTTATACACGAACATCTATTGTTTTGACCAAAGAGCTTTACCCATTACCACACGACAAAATTTTAGACTGGTCCAAATTGAAAGGTGGTGAAATTTCAAATATTTTCGTCTTTTAGTTTAGAACCATTGTGGACTATGAAGAAATTTCTTGGTACAAACAATTTCTTGATTATTCACAATGGTTTACAAAGCTTTTTTCTTGGGGGCGTAAAAAGGGGGATCGTGTGGGAATGGGCTAAAGACGTTGTAGACTATATTATGCGATTGACAATAGAAGTCATTCAAAGAAACATTCTCAAGACAGTGTGGCATTTATGACTTTTTTTCTTGCGACTGGTACCAATATCAACGAACAACCTTTACAAAATCTGATAATGACTTTTTGTAGTATTTCACCTACGCGTTATTGTGAAGTGTGTGCTTTGGTAGACTCTTAAAAAATGTTAACTTAAATATTGTTTCCGTGAAATTTTGTCTAGTGTACTGTGATTTACTTAAGATGGGCAACAGTTCTTAAATTATTCCTTGAAGTTTGTAACTTATGGGAAATTGATGATAATGGATGGTACAAGTTGTGTTCGCAAAAAGATACAGTATTTTGGGCTGTCTGAGACAAGAAAATTGTCTAGTGATTGGGCAAGGGAAGCTGTGTTTACAATGAGAAATTCGGGTAATAGCCATATTTATCCGAAAGATTATTGGAGCATCTTTATCTATCTATTTTTTACCGCATGTGCATGAAAAATCCCAGTAACGGCATGTTTTATCAAGTTTTTTTTTGTCAATTGTAATGTTTTTTTGTAAACCAATCGTCGCGATAGATCTTAAATCACGATACTGTTATCTCGTGGCAAAATTATGCCACCATAAATAAATCCGAATATTTAAGCTCGCTTGTTGTCTATGTTTTGTCAATGTTTTGAGAAAACACGTAACTAGCGGGCGATTTCACTTTCTTGTATGTTGTTGTTTTTTGGGTTTTTTTGTTGTTTTTTTTTATTTAGTTTTCGGTTTTATTTCCTGCTTCAATGGGCTTTTGGTTGTAATTCTCGTTTCATGTTGTAAACGATTCATTCTCGGTGAAAGTTATGTTCTCTTTCAATTCAAACAACAAGATATCTATCGACTGAAATTGTTACGATTTGTCTCATATTGTCTTCCGATCACTTTTCGATAAAGGATGGAGTAAGGTGTATTATCTTTCAAGAACAATTCAAACGCAGAATTTAAATGAAGTTATTAAAATAAAGTTAGCCTTCTTTAACTCATTACCAGACGGCAAGACAGGTCCGAATTGTATGGAGTTTCAGACGACAGTTTGAAGTTTAAAAAGTGTCAGCTTTTTTAAATTTTCTGGGTAGCAAACGTTGTTTAAAATGAAGAAATTGATTGTAATAAACGATTTGAGAAATGTTGGATTTTTTCAACTTTCCGGGTAGAAAACATTGTGTAAAATGAAGAATTTGCTTATTTTTTCACAATGCTTTCCCTAATTGATTTCCTTGAGGGGTGTTCAAAAGAGTCACTGTATGTGAATGGTTTAGAATTACTAAATTAATTTATCAAGTTTAAATAGAGTACAGGTATATATTGTTTTCTGGACCATCATTATTAGCATAAAGTGTCTTTGAGTATGCTACAAGTAATATATGCTTTACGAGGGAATATAGAAAGTTTTATTTCTTTTTACGCTGCTAATCATAGAAGGAGCATCTGCTGAAGACATTAAAGGTTTGTACTTTTTACTTGGAGTATATTGTCTGTTCGCGAGCAAAATGTCGTGACTACAGCTTTACGACGACATGCATATCTTGACCTACCATCACTTGTTTTCGCGATACTAAGATCTGATTCAAGAGGAATGAAGAAATTGCTTGTCAAAAGTTGTTTCTCTGTTAATAAGCTGTTTAATTAGTTGTACACAATTTTATTTTTTTCATAAAATAAAGACGCCGATCAATTAAATGCACTGTATCTTGGTTTCTGGAGATGAGGGTACAAGATAAGAGGGACTGATGGTTGTTTAAGTGAGATGATTACACTGAGTATGCACAACAAAGGGTTTGTTGAACAAATAAAGATAGTCTAATTTCAATCTTAGATCAAAATTAGTGCCTTCATAGCGAACGAACATTCTACATGTAATTGACCAATAGCGTCTGTCAATCAATAATATATCGACCAATAAAATTATTCATTCAGCCCGGAACTCAGATCTAAAACTCATACACTGGTCGCCATTTTTGTGAAATATTTTTGTTGTTTGGCGACTTAAACGTCGTAACTACAGCTTATTCAAGCAGTAGTTACTACGTTTAGGTCACCAACCAACGATTCTACTTTTTGTACATGCTAGTAACCATAGTTTTTTGCAAAATAACGCCGTTTAAAATCGAAGCGGGAATTTCTGTCGAAGTCAATGGGTGTGGCTAAAGGTGATAGTGGGCGGGGACAGCGTTTGGTCGATTGGAGGATCGCCGTTGTCAATCCACAAGTTAAATGTTTAAGAAAATCATTCATTTAGATCGAGCGTTAACTTTTAACTCCGACATTTATGTTAAGCATTTTTAGCTGAAATCCAGCGGACTGTTGCCATGGCGTCGTGTCCGTAGTGCGCCTGACTGTCTTTAAACTTTTACAAATCTACTCCTCAGTAGGTAATGCACAGATTTCAACAACATTTCACAGAAATGATCTTTTGGTGACCCTTTATCAGATTCCTTCGAGGAATTTTGATAGGATTGAAACTGTGTCTTTTATTGGCAGGGCTAATTTCCAGATATGGTGCATAGTGAACGCTTTAAAGAACCAGGTGATAGGTTTTGATCAAATTTCACAGGAATGTTTCATATGTGACCTTTATCAGATTCCGTCTGAGAAATTCAATTCGTTAAAAAAGTTGGCTTCTAGGGACGGGGTTTATATCCATATAGAGTAAATAGTAAAATCTATGAAAGTCTTCTCAGAAATCAGACGTCGGAATTCAATGAAATTCTATAGGAGCTTTTCATTATAGTGACCGTTTATCTTCTCCTTGTGAAAAAGAAAGATCAGTTACGGCTTTCATAGGTTGGGCTTAAGCCCATATATAGTGTAAAGTGAAAACTTCGAAATCTTCGTCCTAGAAACTAGTGGGTGCACGATTTAAACTAAACTTCGCAGGAATGATCCTTTAATATCCCTAGGAATTTTGTTCATAGCAACAATAATAATAAGAAGAAAACACACAAATAGCTTGAACGGGCGGGGCTATTTTCTATATAGGGTAAATAGTGAAAACACGAAAATCATCTGCTCGTTGAATGGATTTCAACCAAATTTCACAGGAATGTTATTTTTGTGACCCTTTGATAGATTTATAAAGAAATGTCCATTGACCTCATATTTTACTAAATGATGTGGTTTATTACCTGCGATATTGGAGGTCAGTGGGCGGGGTCAGCGATCCTTCAATTTCTCAGTGTGGATTTCCAGGCATCTCAGCTTCCTCGTCTTACACAGGTGTGTAAATGTTGCAAATGTCGGGCATCGGGTCGCTGATATTAGAATTTGCTTTTGACGCCTACTATATGTCATTTTAAGCATTCGCGGGCACAGGATGAATAAGAAGGTGGTAAATATACCTAAAATCTGAATATAATAGTCAGTAAAGGATCACCAGGGAGATTGTCTGTTCAGTTTAACTACCCGTCTTTGACGGATGTTCTGTCGATTTTGCTCGACCGACCACCTCTATTTATCGACCACTTCCATTAAGCGACCACAATCGGAATCCACTTTTTATAATAAAAAAGTCGCATAAAAAGTGGGTGTAATTGCTAAATTATTTCATACTTAAATCCAATGTTGTTGGGACTCATTAGAATCGTCTCGATGAGTCGATTCTAATGAGTCCCAACATTATCATATATTGTGAGAATTCTGTAATAATTTACATATGCAATCGAATGAGTCCTTCTTTTTTTTTTAAAAAAAAATGTGTTTTAAACGACAATTTCCTAAAACGAACACTTTTTGCTCGTCCCCTGAGAGGTCGCTTAATACACGATTTACTGTACATAGCATTTAAAACCTTATGTTGATAATAGTTCATTGATTTTTCACACTATTGTTACTCTCAAGGTAGACATTAAATAATGTGATGTAATACTAGAATGGTTCATGAAATGTGCTAACTCCTGATTTTATAGCCCTCCCTTGGTGGACATTTGATTATGCTTTTGATTGTTGGATGGAAAATTAATGACGCTTTTATTGGGTTACTTGAATAGCCTGGAAAGGTTCTGGAAAATCAGTCTCATATAGGAGAAAAAAAAGTAATGTCAAATGATTGGCAAATATTTCGTCACGGTATCCTCTTTAAAAGAATACATTCTTAGGTCTGTCTTAACGTATTGTCATGTCCGGGTCGTTCTAATTTCGTCACTCCATCTCTCTCGCTCTGTTAAGCAGAAACAAGACTTCCGTCACAGGCGACCTTTTGCAATGACCGACACGAAAAACTGCCCTCTCGAAAAACACCAAGCCCTCTGAGAAAAAGAAATTTTAGTAACTAAACACAGTCGTTGTTACTACCGAGAATCGTCTAATTAGGGCGTTCTCATTGTCACATGTTTAATGATAGTTATGCATCCTTAACCCTTTCCTGTTTTGCAAAATTTTAGACCTGTCCAAATTCGAAGGTTTTGCAGACGAAAAGTGGATTTAATTTGGAAAATAGCCTTTCAGCAGGGTAGAAAATATTGTGGAAAATGGAGAATTTGCTCGTTACAAGCAATCTCTCCTTTTTCTTCAATATTTTCCCAATAATAAAATGATAGGGGCGTAAAAACTAGGGATGGAACAGGAAAGGGTTAAGGCGATTCCAAAGTGTTCTCTTTTTGGAATGTTTAATGATAGTTGCATACTTGGCTCAACTGGCTTGACTCCAACGGGCTATTGCGTTGTATTACGACCGTACGCTCATATTATTTTCCTCTCCTTTGAAATCTTCTCTCCAGAATCTACTGTCTAGATTTTAGTCAGAGTTCGCAGGAATGATGCTTAGGTAACCTTTAATGAGAGTTCTCTGTCCTTGTGTGAGTGCGGTGGTGGGTAGGTGCTTGGGTGATTAGGTTAGTGCGTGTGTCCCAATCTTGTCCGGAGCATATCTTTTACATTTATAGATTGATTTCAAAATAACTTGGCATTTGTGTTCTACTTAAAGAGTACTAGTGCTATGTTTCATAATCCCAAGGTCAAGGTCACGACTAAAGGTCACGTAACAAAACTAAAGGCTTGGTCGGAGCATATTATCTACATTTATTGGCGGATTTCAAAATAACTTGGCACAGATGTTTCCAATGAAAAGTAAAAGTGCCATGCCTAAAGTTCTGTTTGATACCCCAAAGTTCAAAGTCACAGCTAAAGGTCATGCGACAAGCACTTAACCCATTCCAACACAGCAAAATTTTAGACTGGTCCAAATTGAAAGAAGCTGCAGACGACAATTTCAAGTTAATGGAATTTTATTTATTTATTTATTTATTTATTTTGTCTTTTGGGATAGAAAACAATGTGAAGAATGAAGAAATTGCTTGATACAAGCAATTTCTTCATTTTCCACAATGTTTTCTAAAGCTTTTTTCTTGAAGGGCGTAAAAAGGAGGGCTTGTGTGGGAATGGGTTAAACGGAGGATCCGTGTTTGTGACTCAGTTCTAGTTTCATGTATGCTTTTCAGTTAGTTTAATTCACCCATCGTCGGTGGTTTTACTTGTCATCTTGTTTACTCACCAACTATTTAATCAGGATTGATTTAGATTTGATATAGCGTCATGCAAATATGTGTATAAAAGTAATTTCGGAGGCGTAGCGGGCATGATTTCTTTGAAAATAACATCATTCTAGTGACAATCTGTCCTCCCCGTGACAAGGATATTTAATTACCTGCAGTGATAGCTCAAGTTTAATTTGTTGGCGACTTAATATTCTATAAAAGCATGAAAAGGCATGTCAAACTATACAGTTTTATTTTAGTGTAGTCCTTTGGACTGGGATCAAACAACTTAAATAAAAGAGGGGAAAATAATTTCTTTTTATTACATTCTGACCAGATCAACACCAAAGACGTTTAGTATCTATAGACGATGATGAGGGGACCACGGAATATGATCCACAAGAGCATGCAGAAATTTTACGACAGGGCATTCCGGAATCTCGTGGTATGCGAATATGTTGTCAGTGATTACAATTGACCAATCGCGTCTGTCAATCGAGGAATCAACCGACCAATCAAATCATTTATTCAGCTCGGACCTGAGCTTTCGAATCCGACACTGGTCGCCATTTGTGTTAACCTTTTTGTTGGTTTGACAACTTAAAAGTCGTAACTACAGCTTATTCAAGCTGTAGCTACGACGTTTTGGTCGCCAACTAACGATTTTTATTTTTTTTGTCACATGCTACTGGCCATAAATTTTGTAAAATGACAGGGTTAAAAATCGAAGTTGAACTTCCCGTCGTAGTTAATGGGCGGGGCCTGGGAGTCAATGGGCGTAGCCTACGATTGGTCAACTTATCGAAGTCTCCACCCCTTATAGTCACAATTATAAGTAAATATTTCCAGATATGAAAACAAACTGGTTACTGTTCACAGAATTTACAAATGACATATTGAAGTTTTTTTCTAAATTGAACAGAGTAACGTATAATTAGAATAAGCATTGTTAGAAAAGCATATGTTTTCGAATCCATTAAAGTTTTCTTAATGATAGTTTTTGTTAGCCGAAGAAACTGCAAGTTGGATAACAAGTGTAACGAACAATATTTAAGAAGCAGTTACAAATTGTTTGTTTGAAAATTGACGGATCGCTGGCCCTTCCTACTGACTCCCCTTACCAAGTCTACTGACTTCCACTTCCATACTATACAAGGTTACTTTGCAGGAATCTTGACCAGTAACATGTCAGAAATGAAAGTACTGTAAGCTAGGAAAGCATGATTTAATTAAGTAATCTTCTTTGTCAACAGTTAAAGTGATTAATGGAATTTAGAAAACCTTTGCCTTTTTGGGTAGAAAACATTGTGGACAATGAAGAAATTGCTTGTTACCAGCAATTTCTTCATTGTCCACAGTGTTTCAAAGCTACTGTCTTGAGATGCTTCAAAAGCGTGATTGAGTTGGATTTGGTTAAATAGCATGCTTTTGAAGAGTTGTCTACAATTTGAATAAAGTAAATTCACGAGGCCATAAAAAATAGTGGTAGAGTTCCTGAAATAAGAACTACTTTTTATGGCGTAGGTATTCAATGGATTTAGTCGTTAAGCATCCAGTGGCAGTTTGTGCACTCGTTGAACTCTGAGAAGACCTTAGAATTTTTTATGTTAACTCAAGCTATCAAAGCTGACGCTATGCTAGCCAAAAAGTAAAATGCTTCACACAGACGTCAGTCACTGTTGGAGTTCAATGTCCACTACGGTATTGTTTGATTCTTTGACTGACAACCGCAATCGGTCAATTACTGTTGTTCGTTAGTACCTTGATCAATGGCGAACACAAAATAATTGTGACTCTGAGTATCTTCAGCAAATAAAACAGTAGTCTATCAAACGATCTGGTTTGGAGGCTTCAAGGTAATAAGATTCTGTCCATGGGTTTACAATAGGTTTCTTCCGTTAAGAATATCATTGAAAACGGGTAAAAGTACTTCGTTCAATAATACAAAAATGAACAATTTCGGGGTTTTGGTTGCAGAGAGAAAAAAGGTTGATTCCTCTGTTTTGGTTTCGGTAGTCGTCTGTAGCTTATTTAACCCAACTGAGATGACCCAATTCAGACTGTCCCAAATTTAACCCTTGTCATGCTGAATTAAAATTCTTTTCAGAATCGCTTTAGAATAAAATGGCCGACAGCTCTGGAAGGTCTTAATGAGGGTCAATATTTCTTCTGAAAATTGATTATACAAATAAGTATTGCTGAAAGGTGACAAGAAGGAGGTGTAGACTAAGATTAGACTGCACTTGTGTGCAGGCTGGTCTTAGTCTATACCTCCTGCCAAAACAGGAATATTCCGGGTTCAGCATGAGAAGGGTCAAAGACGTTGCTGATGAGAAATGGTGAATAAGCGTATTATAAGTGATTTGTGACAAACAATTTCTTCTTTCCTCACGATGTTTTCCCAAGGATTTTCCCCGGTCTGTCGAAATGAGGGATCGTGCGGTAATAGGTTAGATTTCGACTTTAAGTCTTAATATTTTATATCTGATATATAGACGAGATTTAAAAAGCCCATGTGTCATGTGTAAATACATTACCTCTCATTAAAACTTAACCAAAACTTCGTAATTACATGTCAGTCAAGCTTTAGTTACGAAGTTTGGGTCACCCACCGACGATATTATTCAGTTTTATCTGTAAGCTTAAGAACGTGTTATCTATATTACAGCTCAACAGCAGGGTCCTGTATTTATTGACCCCCAATACGGCCCTGACTCCGAGGAAGATGATGTTATTGAATATCAAGGTCAGCTCATTGCATGACCCTCTTGACCTTTAACCTTTTCTATAACTTGATCCTTGTATGTGCAGTGTTTCGTCTGTGTTCAGCTCAACTGAGATCGACGTGTCTGTTATACTTTGTTGTTGTGAAAAGTCATTATCCATCTTGCGCTATTTAGTTGAAGTTGTAAATAAAAAAACTTTCTTTAAACATACAGTAAATCTTGTATTAAGCTACCACTCAATGGGCGATCAAAAATTTGTCGCTCACGAGAACGGTCGCTCGGTATACTTTTTTGTCAAATACATGAGGATTTATTCGATCCCATACATAAATTCTTACAGAATTCTCGCTTGATCCTATGCTGCTGGAACTCATTAGAATCGACTCATTGAGGCGATTCTAATGAGTCCCAGTAATATAGGATTTAGTTGTGATTTTACTTTTCAGCAAAATGCCTTCACTTCTTAAGAGTGTTTGCTTTTAAAAAAGATATTTCGATTATAGTCGTTTTGTGAACGTGGTCGCTTAATAGAAGTGGTCACTTTGGGCAAGATGGACTGTACTTGCCTAACAACTTGTTAACCCTTGTCATGCTGAACCCGGATTATTCCGGTTTTGGCAGGAGGTGTAGACTAAGATCAGACAGCACTAATGTGCAGGCTGATCTAAGTCTACACCTCCTGCTTGTACTTTTCCTATTAGATTTGTTTATGAAGTTGATTTCTTAAAGAAATATTGATTTCTTTAACAACAAGTTCTATCAGTGCTTTAAGCCCTTTGATTTGACTGCAGTTTAGTAAGGTAATTTATACAGCAAGGGTTAACACATTTTACATAAAATGCAGTAAGAAAATCATGAGCATGGCTGGGCGAGACTCATTTTAACAATAGTAACCCTTGAACTATAGTTGGTATTTTTAGACCAAGCAAAGTTGGAAATTTATGGTCGTCGCAAATTTTGAAGACCTTTTCTCCCTGGTTGAGCAGGGATTTCTTGTTCTTAAAATTGCAGATGAGCGCATCCTGATATTCTTCCACTCTTGTTTTAAGCTCTATATAACTTTTCGTTTATTTAATATGGTGGAACTCGGTCTGTACTGCATGAGAGGGATTTTTTTTGCAATATGTTTCCATGAATATAACTATCTTCTGACTTTTAATTACTATCCTAGCTTGAGTTTTGACATTTTGTATTTATCTCTTGCTGTTGTTGTGACATATTCCATACCTTTTGACTCCAAAGTACCATGTAACTATATTATTATGTTTCCCACACAATAATGTTTGTCATTTAAAGTAAAATCGGAGGGTCGTGATATTTTGTCCATTATTGATCCCGTGTGACTCTACGTATGTCCTACACGAAGCGATGACTTTGTAATATAAGCTGTGTTTTATTTTTTGAGAGTCGGGATTCGAATTTCAGACTTGAATGCTTATCACATGTAAAATTTTCTACTGTAGTCAGTTGTGAAGTTTCGTGTGTGTGTGTGTTTGTCATTTACATAATCACGAATTACCAATCAACTACACTTTCATTACCCTCGTCCTGTATTTTTTAGACGTTTGAACACGCGATTAATTTTACATCACCTAATTACAATTATGCTTGTTTGTAGTGATGCATTTTTTTATTTACTTCAACAAACGTTGACACTGTGTGCTGGCGGCAGATCATTTCGTTTTATCTCGTGGAATTTCGAATAAAGCTGTAGTTACGACATTGTGCACGCCCGACGACGATATGTTGGTCCTTCGTGAGTTTCGCCGGTAGTTGTCTAGGACTCTGAGAACTTTAACTTAACCTGTTCCCCCATAATGGCACATTTGGACGCCCCATCAGACAAATGCTTTAACACATTGTTTGCAAGTCTCACTTCGATTTTAAACGCCGTTATTTTGAAAATTCAGTACAAGTGACATGTATATTGATTTGTTTGTGTACTAAACGTCGTAGCTACAAGCTTTATAATCTTTAGTTACGACATTAAATCCGCCAAACCAACAAAAATGCTTCACTTAAACGGCGGGCAATGTTGAAGTTCAAAGTTCTTTTCATATCTAAATGAATGATCTCATTGGTGGACTGGTCATTTAATTGACAGCTGCGATTGGTTAATTGTCATATATTTCATCGGTGAAGACCAGGTTAACGCAAGTAGACAGCTATGGCCTCTTGGTTCTCTTATATACCTAGAAACGAGAAAACCCTAGTGCTAAGATTATTATCGACCGGAATACCTTTGATTCAAAACCAATGATAGTGTTACCATGACGATCCCGCGATTTCTTTTTTTAACAAGATGAGTTTCGTGATTACCTTCGAAATATAATAGAATTCATGTTCTTTCTTCACACATTATGACACTTTCGCATTCCACAAATATTAACAATTAGAAAATTTAAAGATCATACATTCATTTTCAGCTCAGCCCGGTGTAAAACTCGAGTTATTGCCATACTCTTATCGTCTTTGTTGTCTTCCTTCTTGGTTGAAATCGACGTTGTTGTGCAAAAACTTTGTTTTTATGTAATACATCTGATATTACTGTAGGCATTTATTTGACACTTGGAGTATACGTTCATTATCAAAAGAGAACCCTAAATTATCTAGAGGGGTTACCCGAAATGCATTTTAGCTCCACTGGATGAAAGCCAGCGAGCTATTATCATATAGTTTTGTGTCCGTCCGTCCGTGCGTGCTTACGTCAGTTCGTCCGTTCAAAAATCTTCTCCTTAGAAAATGCTGAACGGAATTCAACCAAATTTCACAAAAATGATCCTTTGATGACCCTTTATCAGATTCCTTCAAAGAATTATGATTGGATAAAAAACATGGCTTTTATTAGCGTGGCTAATAAACCGTTTATGGTGAAAGCTTTAAAAATCTTTGTCTCAGAAACCAGTCGGTGGTTTTCAATCTAATTTTACAGTAATGATCATTGGGTGAATTTCAACAGATTCCTTCAAAGAATTATGATCGGATAAAAAACACGGCCTTAATGGTGCAAGCTTAAAAAACAACTTCTTCTCAGAAACCAGTTGATTGATTTCAACCAAATCTTACAGGAATGATCACATGGTGACTCTGTATCAGATTCCTTCAAAGAATTTGATCGGATGATAAACATGGCTAAAATGGGCGGGGATAATTCTCATATATGGTGAAAGCTTTAAAAAATCTTTTTGTCTTTTTCTAAGAAATCAGTTGATGGATTTCAGCCAAATTTCACAGAAATGATCCTTGGATAACCTTTTATCAGATTTCTCCAAAGAATTTTGAACGATTGAAATACATTGCTTAAATGGGCATGGCTAATTTCCGTATATGGTGAATTTAAAAATCTTCTTCTCAGAACCCATTTGATGGACTTCAACCGAATTTTAAAGAAATGATCTTTGGATTGCCCTTTATCAGATTCTTCAAAGAAATGTGATCGGATGAAAAACATGGCGTCAAAGGGCGGGGCTAATTTCCATATATGGTGAAAGCTTTGAAAAGCTTTTTCTTAGTAACCAGTCGATTGATATCAACCAAATTTCACTGGAATGATCCTCTGATGACTCTTTTACAGATTTTATCAATTAATTTTGATTTGCTGAAAATATGGCTTTTATGGTTGTGGCCTATGACCATACATAGTAAAAAAATGTGAATACCCCTTTTCATCTGACTTGGTGAATGAATTGAATGTTGTAAAATAATGAAAAAGTTGAAGATTTCATTTATAAGATTTTTTCCACACATGGTGATATGATCCTTTAAAACACTATTTGTTAAATCAGTACAATCAGGCCTGAGGAGCGGTACAGGCGCTCAAGCGCCTCTAGTTTGTAAATAGTATACACATTTTTCGACTTTTATATTTGTCGACTATCAAGCACCCGGCCGCCATGAGTCAGACACCCGTAGGCGGGGCTGTTTGTTAGCTTCAATGGCCAAAGGCCAACGAGCTATTGTCATGCAGTAGTGTTCGTCGCACCGTGAGTGCGTGTGGTCCTTCGCCTTTCCTCCAAAGAGGCTTGATTTTAACCGAAAAGTTGTAGAAATGATCCTTAGGGGTTTCTTTATCAGATTCCCCTGTGAAATAATGATTAGATGAAAATATTGCTTTTATTGACAGGATAGGTTTTCATTTGTAGTATATAGTAATAGCTTTGAAAAATTTCTCCCTAGAAACTATAATTTGAATAAATATGTAATTTAACTTATACTTTCTTTTAATGACCACCTGGAATTACATGCCTTGCAGGGGTAAATTAAAGATTGATAGAAAAAAGTGTAAGTACCGGGTGGTTTGTACAGAGTTTTCCTTGCAAGGGTCTTTCGTCTTTCAAAAATACTTTTGCTTGCACTACTGTCTTATGATTATGTATCAAAATGAATCAAGCTGTCACTCTTAGATCAGAATCAGAATTATTGTAAAATTCAATATTGTACAAAGAGAAGATGAAAACCTTTTTAAAACTCCGCAATGCCTAGAGCTATCTTAATCAAGTGAGCGATAATGGACCATCATGGTCCTCTTGTATTGTGAAGGAAGTTCCCCTCTGTAAATCAGTGATTCCAGGCCCATGGAGCGGTGCAGGTGCTCAAACAACTCTTGCTCTTTAGTCAATAAGTTCTTGCAAATTGATAGATTCAAATGATTTGTACGGGACATGAAGTTTAATCTCAGTTTTATTTTCAGTAAACACGTCCCTTGAAAGACAACTCAGCGCGATATCATAAACATTTAAACACCCGAATAAAGATCGCAACGAGTAAGGAATGTTTTGCTTTTTGAGTTGCAGACAAAAGGCTAGGGTTTGTGATGACGATATATTTAGAAAAAGCTATATTGTATTTTGATAAACTTTGAACTGGATATATTCATTTTTTTTAAATAAACGATAAAGAAATATCTCTGCAAGGTATCCATAGATCTTATTTAGTTTGGAGTCATTTGTTCATCATTTCTATCTTAATCTACTTTCAGACGAGGAAGATCTGTTAGATACTGCAGAAGGTGGTGACACTCAAACAACAAGGTAATTAACCCTGTTTCGGGGAATTTTAGACTGGCCCAATTTTAAAGATGTTGCAGACGACAATGAAAAGTGAGAGCAGTTTGAAACGAAGCAATTCTATGTGGTAGTAAATATTGTGATAAAAGAAGAAATTGCTTGATACAAGCAATTTCTTCTTTTTTCACATTATTTTCTTAACTATAAAAATTGCAAGGACTGTACAGGTAAGGGTTAATGTTATTTCTGATAAAAACAATTTCCGTCTAGTCTAGCATGTTATGTACTCAGTCCGGTTATAAGTTAAATTACTGACAGATGGCCACGCCCATTTCATAGGGAGTTGATTTGAATACTGCCACAGGGTAGTTTGTGAGATACAAAACGGCACTAATATGCATTATGGTCGAAGATGCATTGCTGATTGAAGAAAAAAATTGAGTAGCTGCTGTTTGATATGTAATGACGTAGGCCTAATCAATCGCCATATTATCGTTTCCATGTGAGTTGACGTCAGCATTTGGTCTTAGTGAATAGTGTCAAAAAAATCAGATGTATAATTTTAGCCGTAAGATAAACTATCTTCGTTAACTTAACCCTTTCCTGTTTTTGAAACTTTAGACTTGTCCAAATTCAAAGGTTTTGCAGACGACAATTCAAAGTTGAATTTATTTTAAAAATAATCATTCAGTAGGGTAGAAAATATTGTGGAAAAAGAAGAAATTGCTTGTAACAAGCAATTTCTTCTTTTTCCACAATGTTTTCTCAAGTATAAAAACAAAGGGACGTAAAAACCAGTGATTATACAGGAAAGGGTTAAGCGATCGGATTCCCTCCTGACCTTGAGTATAGTTTGGTGGCCCTTAGACGCTCTCTAACACTCGATTAGACATGTATACGTCCCTTAGATAGGGGCGGTGGTTAAAACTTAATACTACCGAAGTTCAGAGAACGGGTGTCTTTTATTATAGGATTAATTTAAATTTTACCTAAAGGTCTTTAAAATTTGCAGAGACCCGAAAAAACATATTTAGATTATTTTTAACAGAGTTTAAAACTTTTATAGAAAAGCAAATGTTGTAGGGGAAAATCTCTGGATTTTACTTCCATGCTTAAAGTACATTGACCAAGTCGGAAAAAACGGACGTTAATGGTACATAAAATTACAGATGAATACATATTTTCTCCCCGTAAATGCCCGGTTTTGCCCATTATTACCGACCTATAAGGACCATGAAATCTACAAACTATGCAATAATACCTTTTACTAACCCCCATCCTATCAGATTTGCGAGTGATGAGTATTTCTTCCAAACTACAAATATCTTCAAGATGCATATAATTAGACAGTGTCTAGAATCTTTTCGCTAATGCTTTGAATGAAAGACTAACTCTTTCCAAATCGACAACATTTTGGACTGTTCAAAACTGGAACTAAACTATTTTAGGTGACCCGTTCTCTGATTTTTGAAAAAAATTATGAGTTTGGCGGGCGGGGCTTATTTTCATCTATGATGAAAAGTTTGAAAATTTTCTTCTCAGAAAACAATCGGTGGATTGCATCTAAATGTCGCTGAAATAATCCCTTGATGACTCTTCATCAGATTCCTTCAAATAACTTTGATCAGATGAAAATCATGGCATTTATAGGCGCTGCTATTTTCCATATATAGTTTATAGTGAAAACTTTGAAATCTTATTTCCAGTAACTCGTCGGCTAATTTGACAAGATAAAAACATGGCTTTAATGGGCGGGGCTGGATGAAATATATGATGTATAGTGAAAACTTATAAAAACTTCTCAAAAACTAGTTGATGGATTCCACCAAATTTCACTGGAATGATCATTTAGTGATTCTTTTTCAGTTTCCTTCAAAGAATTCCATTTGTTATAATCACGGCTTTTATGGTCAGCTAAATTCCATATATGGTATATCATGAAAACTTTGAAAATATTCCTCTTTGAAACTGGAGGATAAATGTCAACCACACTTCGCTTGACTTATCTTTTAATTACCTATTGTGTGGATTTTTATGGGAGAAATGGTTTGGTAATATTGCTTTGGAGTACTGGCCTAATTTCAGGTATATTTCACCTATTGATGAAAGAGAAATAATTGATACTGCTTGACTGAGAACAACTTTTGCATAAAATAAAGTTGCCTCCCTTAAAATCATTTTCAAAAAAACCTAGTTCTTTCTGTATGTTAAAGAAAACCAAACCATCTATTTGATAAGTAAATTCTGTTCCGGGGAGCGTTTCAAGCGCTCAAACGCCTCGAGGTAGGTTCTAGTGAATTTTTACCAAAAATGTACTTGTAATGACCTTAGGTCATATTTTGTCTCTGCTAGGACGCATTCAATTTTGCGATTTCTGACTTCGGTCGAAATGTTTCACCTTTGATTGTTATACGGAATAAGAACGGCCAATCCCTATTATGCTTCTTCCTACCCAAATATTGTTTATGGAACTCATATATAGCCCCTTTACTTTCAACAGGTCATATTTTAACAAAGTGGTTTGGTTAGAACAATTTGGTAGCTAAATCGTCAATGGGTACTAAAATGTCGTAAATACAGCTTGAATACACCTGTGATTACGATATTTTAATCGCCTATAGGCAAAAAACCCGTTTCATTCAGTCCATTATCACATAATCTCGCATTTTGACACTAAACCGTGTTGAAAAAAAGATTGTGGTGAAAGTAAAAATCATTGAAACAACCAATTGTTTTGCGACAAAAAATTCTACCTTCACACAGTTTTACATGTCGTAGTAAACATATTCCAAATTAGACTAGCCTCAAACTTAGTGGTCTGGTAATGGGCTAATATACATTTCAGAATAACAATGAAGAAAGAAATTCATACCAAAACGGTCCTTAAGGATGGAGAGGAACAGACATTTGTACACGAGGACACCCAGGTCGAGCAGGATCCGAACGCGCCAGAAGAACTGCGAGAAAGCATGCAACAAATCATCGACGAGTTTATGGGCAGCCCAACCGAGGCAAATAGAAAACTCGAAGATGACGTCTAATTGTTTAAATTTGTGCAGTTTATAAAGCCTTTGAAGTATTTATGTATAATGATACTTATGATTTAACCTCATCCCACACAATTAACCTTTTGGACGTTTTTTTTACATTTTAAGTAAAAACGATTAGGAAAACACTGTGGAAAATTAAGAAATTGCTTACAACAAGCAATTTCTTCATTTTTCACAATATTTTCTTACCAAATTGTTGAACATTCTAAACACAAACTTTATATTATAGTCTGCAAATCTTTTCACTTTGGACCAGTCTAAAATTGTCTCGTCCTGGTAGTTGGTTAAATGGACACTTCTTCATTAAAACTCCACGTGATAATTTTTTATATGGATAATCAAAATCATAATCTGAAAAAGTGTAATTAATTATCTAAACAATTATAATTCGAATTGACGGATCGCTTATTCCGTCCACTAACCTCCCACAGGAAGTTCCACCGCGTTATTAAACTTTTTGAAAAAAATCATGGTTAGTAAAATATTTTTTTAACAAAAGTAAAATGGTTGGTTGGCGACAAAAATGTCGTACATATAGCTTGAGTAAGCTGAAGTTACGACCATTAAGTCACCAAACGAACAGAAATGCGCCAAAAAGTGTCGTCCAATGTTGGAGTTCAAAGTTCACTCCCGACCTAAATGAATGATCTGGTTTGATTATTTGATTCTTTGAATGACGGTGCGATCCGTTAATTGTATTTATTTACTTTAGATTTCAATACATAGTTTACTTAAGGCTTTATAGACAAGCTTAATTAATAAGACTTGGATACCGGTATATACATTTGTCAAAGATATATTTGTTTCGTTTTTTACTAATGAATCATTTGCCATTGATGAATTAATAACTGCACTTCTGTAACCAGGATATGGTGAAAGGATTATTTCTGTTTTTTCTCAAGAATGAAACATCAATTTGTTGTTACGTAATGATTCTGTTTTTGAACCGTATGCCGACGATGTTATTCCACTAAAAGAAATTTGATCAACGCAAAAAAGTCATTAAGAAATAAATCGACCATAAACTATCGATAGCTGGCCACCACATATCGTAAATACAGCTTTCCATGGTATTGAAACAAGTTTCGAATACTCTCAAACGATAATAGGTATCGAATTATTTTTTGAAAAAAATTGAAATTTGTAAGTTACGAGAAGCCATAACCAATTCCCACTCAAACCCTAATATTTTGTTATGTGGGAAAGGGTTTAGTTATGAAAATGAAAATAAGCGGGGCTTATTGTGAAGCTCATTGCTGAAATATATAAGCAATAATATTTTAACACATGAATCATTTTGTAAGACATGAATACACGTAGTTACGTCTATCACATCCTCACTCTCTAAACTTATGACTTTAGACAATAATTGACCAATCGCTTGCCCCGCCTACAGGTTCTCTAGGCCCCGCCCATTAACCCCGACAGGAAGTTCTGCTTCGGTTTTTATCGACGTTATTTGCAAAATTTATGGAAAGTAACGATAAAGCAAAATGGTTGGTTGGAGACTTAAACGTCGTAACTACAGCTTGAATAAGATGTAGTTACGACGTTAAAGTCACTAAACCAACAAAAAAGGTTAACAAAAATAGCGGCCAATGCTGGAGTTGAAAGTTCAGGTCCGGACTGAATGAATGATTTGATTGGTCGGTTGATTCCTTGATTGACAGGCGCGATTGGTCAATTTGGCGAGACCTGTCTATGGCAATTGAAAATGAACAAGCACTCGCTGTTCGGACACGAAATGTGTATTTGACTGAAGAAACATGTACACATGAATTTTATTGCCTGATATGACTTTTTTTCTCATCTGTGACTCTAGCTAAAATGGCTAGACTGAAAAAAGCATTACTTTAAATGGCCTGTTGTGACTTATTTGTAACTGTCTGTTAATTTTATGTCAATTTTTCTATCGTGCATGCTTTTCATGTATGAAAGTAAAGATCTTAGACAATTATAAGCTAAGAAATCATTTTGTTTTAACAATCTACTTTTTGCAA
Organism: Fragum fragum; assembly: GCA_946902895.1. Taxonomy (NCBI): domain Eukaryota; kingdom Metazoa; phylum Mollusca; class Bivalvia; order Cardiida; family Cardiidae; genus Fragum; species Fragum fragum. The sequence continues at coordinate 60,639,071 of OX336365.1, read as the reverse complement.
TTTAATGAACTAAATTTGATAAAAAGATTCACATGAATAAAATAAGATTTAAAGGTCTATTTATAATTGATTTTGTTGGACATAATTAGCTTTGTTTGACTACTGCTGTCAAAGGTTGTGATAATGATCATATCATCGGGCACAAACCAAAACCTCGTAACTGCAATTTATTTAATCTGTAGTTATGATATTTTGGTCGCTCGCCGAGGATATCAGGATGTGATATAGTGTTAACTGCTTTGCAGACTATAAAGGAAGATTTGCTTTAAAAAAAATATCAAAATTCTATTAGAAGGTCATTCGGCATTGTTTTTGTCACCTGTGATTAATGTTGATTTTATGTCCTCATTTAATCGTCAAATCTGGGAAAAAATGAATAGCTCTTGACTTTGTGCAGAAAAGACTATGGTAAGTATAAAAAGGTTATAAGACTTTCTGAAATTATGCCTAAAGACAAATTTCAATCCTTCTATAAAGCACCCTTTGCTGTCACAAAAGCTAAACGAGTTTTAATGAATGATTGTTCGAACATTTTCTTGCATATGTATTTATAATCTGTTTGTTAGTATATTAATCGCTTTTGTTACATGTTGCCCTTTCTTTCCTTTTATAAACTCGCATGTTTTGGAACTTCTATTTTACGACATATATGAAATCAAAATTTGCAATATCAAACCTGTTTTTCATTTTATAGACCTGTTTTTTTAGAAATGTATTTTTTAAAGCAGTAATGCTTTAAATTTACAAAGGTATTTTCAAACCTAAGGCAACACACTTTTTGTTACTTAATTCAGTCTTCATTCTAGGAGAAACCCATATCTATTATTGGAGCAACAGCGCAGACTTACTGTTTTCACTCATTTTTCATTCATATTTTACCAACTTTAGCTGCTCATACATTTCTGGTATCGAACCTACAAGAAGTACATACTACTTCAAAAAACATCTTTTCAGTTTATCACTTTTTGATTAAGAACTATTTGAAAAAGAAGACAGGAGCTATGCGGAAGGGGATTCGGAATTACTTATACTGTGGACGAGATATAAATATAACTCTTCTTGTAACGTTTTACTTTATCATTGAGCATTTGAAAAGTGAAATTAATACTTTTAGTCTAAATATTTTACCAGAAATGTATAGAGCACCATTGTCAACCAGAACTCATTCTGCTTAATGGCAATGAAAAGTGTGATAATAAATTATTTATGTTACATGTTTGATTTTATTCGATTAGTGGGGTACATTAGAGCTGATGAAAAATATCGATTGACTCAATGTATAACACTAACGAACATTATTCATGTCCGACACTGGAAGTCTGGCATACTCAATTTTTATCTGCAGGATGAGCTCTGTTTGTGTCATGCTTATACTGCCTTGCCTATGCTTCCTGTTATGTGAGGTAACATTCATCGTGATTCAGTCTTTAATAAAAAGCTTTCTGTATAAAATTGTCTTTATCAGTTCATTTTTCATCAGCCACGTTGCTTTAATGATGACCCAATTGATGGATATCGGCTGTCAGTAAATGAATCTATAAACCAGTCAAATCGTTCTTTTTACACCGGAAGTGAACTTTGAACTCCAACATGCACTGACATTCATATGAAACAGTTTATTGGTTAGGCGACCTAATCAAGCCGTAGTTACGAAGTATATGTCGCATACCAACAACATAACCTGTCATGGCATAATTACGCCGTTTAATATCGAAGTGGAACTTTTTGTTGGAGCTAAGTGGGGGTGGTCAGTAAAGTCTGGGTGTGACCAGCGATCCGTCAGTTGTATTTGCCGTCCGTCCTGTTTGGTCCGGATCTTATATTCTTTATATAGATGTCACATTTTAAGTCCAAGGTACATGGGCAACTTTTTGTCAGAGCATGCACAACTCATTTGTACATCTTATAAATCAAAGTACTGAAAGTACTGTGAGCTAGCAAAGCATGGTTGAATTTAGAAAATCTTTCCCTTGTTGGGTAGAAAACATTTTGGACATTGAAGAAATTGCTTGTTACAAGCATTCTTCATTGTCTACAATGTTTTCCAAAGTTTTTCTCGGGATGATTCAAAAGCGGAATTGAGTGGAAAAGGATTAAATAGCATGCTCTTGACAGAGTTATCTACAATTTGAATAGAGTTTGCAATATTCCTGAATTACATAAGAACTACTTTTTATGGCGTAGGCATTCAATGGATTTAGTCATTAAGCCTCCAATGGCAGTTTGCACTCATTGAACTTTGAGACGACCTCAAAATTTTGTCTGTTAATTTAAGCTATCAAAGTTCACGCTTTGCTAGCTAAAAATAATTCTGTGATAAAACGGAAAGGATGAATTTGAATTTACAGATTTAAAAAAAAGAATACCATTTCTCAACAACGAATCTCTTAAACTACTCAAAATTGAAAGCAGTTGTAGAGGACATTTTTAAGTAAGTTAAAATTGACAAATAAGCGTCACAGGGAGAAATTACTTTTGACAAAATAATTTTACATCTTCCAAAGAGGCGTTTGTTCACTGCATGCGTAAAAACAAGGGGTTTTGTGTTAGCAGTTTAAGCACATATTTTCTGACAGTTACCTATATTAAGCCTTTCCTGTACAAACTAATAAGCTGTAGACATTTTAATCGCCAAACCAACACAAATGCTTAAACTAAACGTTGGAGCGCAAAGTTTGTTTCAGGTCTAAAAATACGATTTGATTGGTCAATCGATTTTTGCTTGATTCGCGAACTGTCAACTTTCAACTTGATAGTTAATCGATATTTGATTGACAGCAGTGAACCTTCATCGATTGAAGGAGCAGTAGTGTCTACATCAGCTATCGGTATCAAGGCAACAAGAACTTTTATTATCAAAAATTGATGCGAAGTCGCCCATTATACGACATTTTTGAGGTGCATTTATATATGATTTATTTAATTTTAAAGCGATAACATGCGGTCAGGTCGAGGCTCGTACCCGAAACTTTTGGTATACATCGGCTCAGCATGATGTGCCGCTTAAATACAATCTGTCATAAATTGGTGCGGGTTCAGCCTTTGACATTATATCTTAGAAATTAATCCTCGAATAGCACATCCATCCTGATAGAAGGGATTTTTCATCAGTTTATGTACATACTTTTCATACCAACAATATCCCCACACTGGCCACTTAAAGTCAAAGTGAAAGACAATCATGAAGCCCGTACGTGAATTGAACCCGAGACATCTCTTATACAAGACGAGTACTCTACCAAATGAGCTAACTGCGGTTCACAGGAAATCCAATATATCTATGTGCGAAGTCAAAATTGAAAGGGTTTGCAGATGAAAATTTAGAATGAAATTTATTTGGAAATTAATAAATCAGTATGGTAGAAAATATTGTCGAAAAAGAAGAAATTGCTTGTGACAAGCAGTTTCTTCTTTTCGACAATGCTTCTCAATTATGAATTTACAGAGTCGTAAAAACCAGGGTTTAAACAGGAAAGGATTAAGTTGCACAGAATACTTTACAAATACAAAAGGCTATATATATATACATCGAGGGCTTAGAGCAAAAACACGGTATGACTCTATACATTGTATAGACTCGCCACACTATGTTATCTTATCTATTTATACTGCCTAGCCCCCCTTTTTACTGGTATTACTGGCAGGTGATACATTCACAATCCAGATGTTTTCACGTCCCTGAAAGAGAAGCAGTGGCTGAATCCCACTGCTACCCACTTTTACAGCTGGGTAGACAGGTGCTGGCTATTAAGTGTCTTGCCCGTGAACACACCCCGGTGACGTTGGGGCTCGAGTCAAGCACATATACAATTGGGCCATCGAGGCATACATCGAGATATATGTTTTTGCTCTAAGCCATCGAATTATACTGTATCCAATTCAAGGTCAAATTTTTGACATATTTCGGTTCTAGGATTGGTATCATTAGTATCAATTGACTTATTTCGTGACAGGAGTACATTTCATTTTAATTCTAGTTACCATAGTTACTGGAATGGATTTCAAGACGGCGAAAGCATTTCATTAATTGAATTAGGTTGGTTGCTATGTGTCACTGAATTGAAAATTGAACCCCTTTAACCCATTCCTGCACAATCCCTTGTTTTACGTCCCTATGATTTTATACTTGAGAAATCAATGTGGGAAAAGAAGAAATTGCTTGTTACAAGCAATTTCTTCTTTTTCCAAAATATTTTCTACACTACTGAATGATTAATTTTGAAATCAAATCCACTTTAAAGTTTTGTCTGCAAAACCTTTGAATTTGGACAGGTCTAAAATTTTATTACGTTGGAATGAGTTAACCCGTTCTCATACAATCCTACTTTTGGAGATCCTCCAAAAACAAGATGAGGAACAAATTGCGAAAAAAGAAGAATTTTTTTTATTACAGGTAGTAATATTCATTATCCACTATGTTTTCTATCCCAAAAGACAAAGAATTTTAACGTTTCATCAGCTGAAAATTGTCGTCCACACTTCCTTTTAATTGACTTTTCTAAAACATTGTCGTCTGGAAATGGGTTAAACATATTTTCGTTATTCAAACTAAGATTTTTCACCCCAATTTCTCTTCAACTTTACGAAATTCTTGTGGGAGAAGGATAAATCAATTTTCTATGCTTACCCAAGTACCACACGATCCCGAATTCTTACGCACCGAAGACATATTGCTTTGGAAAATATTTTGAGAAAAGAAGGAAATGTTTGTAACAAGCTATTTTTTCTTTTCTCGGTGTTTTCTATCTCATAAGATCCTTATTTTTCAATTGAAATTGTTTTGTCGTCTGCAACCTCTTTAAATTTGGACCTGTTTAAGACTTTGTGTTGTGGGGATAGGTTAAGAGACAGGGATAGTGTGTACCGTCAACAAACCACCAAAACATCGTAAATACAGCTTGTATAGGGTTATATATCCAGACAATCAGCTATGATTAATATGCTGTGGGTGAATATAATTTGAATCGTCTCGGTAATTATTGGTTTACCCATTCCCACACAATCCCTCCTTTTTACGCCTCTCAACAAAAATGCTTTGGAAAACATTGTGGAAAATGAAGAAATTGCTTGTATCAAGCAATTTCTTCATTATCCACAATGTTTTCTATCCAAAAAGACGAAAAAAAAAATCAAATTCCATTATCTTGAAATTGTTGTCTGCAGCTTCTTTCAATTTGGACCAGTCTAAAATTTTCTTGTGTGTGAATAGGTTTATCAAACGTTGATGGAATTTGCACCCTTTTATCTACAATAAAACCTGCAAAACTCTGTATAAAGAAAACAAAGAAATAACGATAATAATTATAATTGTGATAATTACACTCACCTTTTAAGTCACCGATGTATCTGACGGAGTGCATTATAATTGATAGAAATTTGTCTTGTTGAAGAAATAAATCAAGAAAGATTACACCATAAAAGCTGAATAGATACTTCCACAGTTATTCCCCTTGCTCCTGTCCACAAACTCTGTATAATGATAAATTATTCGATTTCATTTGAGCATTACAAAATAATGAACAAAATCTGTTCGACTTGTTGATCAGTAAGAATTAGGAAAGAACTAGTTTTTGGTAGAACTTACCCGTAAGAAATAGGTTTTTATATATATAAAAAAAAAAAACAACCCTTGAAGCGTTTAAAACACCTTACCAAGCGATTTTTTCCAGAAACGAAAGAAAACGCAGACGAAACAGAGCGAGACAAAGTAAGTTCTTTTTGATAAAATAATAATAATTACGATGATATTTCGAAGTTATTTATGTGTTACCGGTCAAGAAAAAAGGGACACATCGAAGTTTCGTAAAAAATATATTTGCTATATACTTGCTACAGAGGTCAATCGCAGGCACTCATGATTTTCAATTTAGACATATAATGACTTAGAATATCTATTCTAGATTTGGAAGATCTACAAAGAAAAGGAGTTTCGACCATAGTCAGCCTGCATATTTCGTGCAGTCTAACCAGAATCAATACTTCTTGCACTTCTGACACCCAAAGGTCACATAATGATAAAAAATCACTATTGAAACAGTAAAAAAAAAGCTAAAGTTGCTTGTAACAAGCTGGTTCTTCAATGGTGGTGTTGTTAATTCATTGGATAGTGAAACAAATTGTTTAGAAAGCGTTAAGTCCCCACAAATGTGGCACAAAGCCGCGTCGTTCTTTAGCACCCTGAATAGGAGTATCGAGTTAACATTTTCTGCTGCGTTACTCTGCACAGTTACCTAAAGTTCAGTGTCAAACTCTGCATTTTACAGTTCTGGTAGCTGGTTCACCTATGTAGATCTCTAACGGGCTAATTTTTCATATCAGTAACCACCTATTAACAACTTGTGCTGAGGACTTGATAGTACTTGTTCATGGTATACCCGGCGCCCGAAGGGTGCCAATAAATAAATGCTCAAAAATATGTAAACTGAAACAAACTTCGAACCGACCACTGCAGGTTTTCCCTTTATTCAATCCTTACCAGACAAATTTTAAAGGATGCTACCGTTGCACATGTCCATATGAGCGGCGCCCCAAGAAGACGGTTAGTTGTTACGGGGGATAGTGCAAGGATACAGGACGAAACTGCTGAGAACTCTGCCTGGTTCTTTAATGTGCTCGGTGGATAGCACCGTCACATGGGGCCTCGGTTTAACGTCTCATCCGAAAGACAATTAGTTTGTTAGTAGATATGCTCAGCCGAGGTCTCGAACCCGAGATCTTGAGGTATTCATTTCTATCTCCACATTACTTTACAGGGACGGAAATAAAATCGTATGTAGCTCGGAGATAGAAATGAAGCCTTGCGTTACCAGGTATATGTCCCGTGGGATCGAAAAATCCAGAAAATATTCATGCTATAATTTGCCCATGTTAATTTACGAGACGGAATATCTACGTAACAATATGGTAGATAAGCTTGTCAAGGTGGTCATTTTGATGCCAATTAGTTAGATAAGAAGGTAAACCTGAAACAACGTTGTATTATCCCCTGTACGAAGTGCCGGTTAAAAGGAACCTTTGACCGTCTTCACCCGATGTCTATAAGATTGAACTGTCCTGTTGGAGATCAGTGGCCATAGCCATCAATCCGGCAATTACTGTGGTCGACTTATTGTACAGAATCTCTACCATGTATGAAGTTTCCTGTCATTTTAATGAAACTACCTACGATTTTGATCAAGCTGAGGTCAACTGGGGATAAAATTAGATATAGATTTAGTACGGTGAAGTTTTTCCTGACAGAAGTTATACCATGAGCCAAAGTTTCGTTCCTTATCAGCCTGCATATTACGGTCTGACCATGGTCCATACTATTCGCACTTCAAGGGTGGCGCCTTTTTATCTGACTTGTTAAATAGTCTTGTTCTGCTCCTTTTTGCATTATTTTTGTCGTTGCTTTTGAAAATCTATGATTTCATTAATCTTTGAAACCTCGTCCCTGTGAAAACGGGTTTTCAATCCATTGCTAGACGACAAAAATTAAGACAGACAAAATTGAAAGAAGTTGCAGATATTATATCAAAAAGATAGAAAGATGAAAATAAGATTCGTACAAGATAGAATACATTCCAAGAAAATGATAATTGCCAAACAAGTAACAAGCAAGTTCCCCTAATTTTACACATTATTTCTTACTATTAAACTTCAAGGTCGATAAAAATAATCTGTTAAAATGACATTAAATGGCGTCGTCTTGGCGTAATCTTAAAAGTAATGTTTGTTAAACTAACAGGAAGCTAGGGATTAACTATTCATTATTAGATCTAGTTTCAGCATTAACGTTATTTCTTGATCTTAAACGTCAGATTTAAATCAGGATTTATGCAAAATATTGTTCGTGTCAAAAAAATGATCGATTTCGTAGACGACGAAATTGACAAATCGCGGCTGTCGAACAAGGAACCAAGCGGCCAATCAAATCATTAATTCAGACCAGACCTGAGCTTTCAACTCCAGCATTGGCCGCCATTTTGTTCACCCTTTTCGTTGATTTGGCGACTTAATCGTATCGTTTAGGTCTCAAAAAAAACTCTCCTTTTTAGTTAAATGCTGCTGGCTACAATTATTTCAAAATAACACAGTTAAATATCGCAGCTGGACTTCCTGTCGGAGTGCATGGGCGTGACCAACGAATTAAGTGGGCGGGGTCATCGCCGATGCCACCTACTAACTCAAAACGGAATAGCGACCTCGATATTAACCTGATTCCAGACGAGTCGGGCCGATTTTGAAATTGGGCATTACCCCTCTCCTGTTACACGGATTTTATTTCGATGACTTTACCTGTACGGAAATAGAATCGAACGTAACGCGTAGACAAAAATGAAGTATGGCGTAATAAGATATACACAGTTGGATGGTAGTCTCAATTTTGGACCTAAGTATTTCTTTCATCATATGATGCGACCAGTCCTAAAATACCATCTCATTCCGAGGACGTAAATCTGTATTACGTGGGATAGGAAACTCATGAAAATATTTATGCTATGGTTTGCCTTTGCAGATTTTCCAAGACAGCAATACCTATGTAACAATACGGTAGATCGGCTTGTCAAGGTGACCCATTTTAATGCCAATTATTTAGATATGGAGTAAACCTGAAACCCAAACAGGTCGATTTTGTCTTATTATCCCTTGTTCGAAGTGCCGGATAAAAAGAAGCTGTGTCTTTTTCAACTTTTCCCTTCCAAAACTTACATGTTTGATTTACCTTATCGGAGGTTAGTTGTCGTAACCAGCCATTATTCAGGTCGACTCTTTGAGCAGGATCTCTGTCAGACATTAACCCTTGTCATGCTGAACCCGGAATATTCCGGTTTTGGCAGGAGGTGTAGACTAAGATCAGACTGCAGTTATGTGCAGGCTGATCTTACTCTACACCTCCTGCTTCTACTTTTCCTGCCAGAGTTGTTCATGAAGTTGATTTCTAAAAGAAATATTGATTTTTGAACAACAAGTGCTATCAATTCTTTCAGCCCTTTGATTTGACAGCATTTCAGTTAGGCAATTTATACAGCATGACAAGGGTTCAGATTCGGGGATGCGTGAATCCACCCTCTTTTTTGCATTACAAGCATTTGAAAATGATTTTGGATCCAGTAGAGGCCATCCGGGTATAAACTCGAAATCAAATTTAGATTAAAGTACGGTGAAGTTGCTTCTGACAGAAACTATGCCATGAGCCAAAGTTTCGATTCTTATCAGCCTACATATTACGTTCTGACCAGGGGAATACTATTTGCACTTCCAAGGTGCCCCCTTTCTCCCTACTGGTCAAATGTACATTACTCGTTATGAATTTCTTTGCATTGTTTATGTATAAGTCCATGTTTTATTAACCTACTCTTACAAATGACTCTTTATGGCGCAAAAAAATAATCAGGTGAAATGAAGAATTTCTTCATTTTCCGCAATGTTTTCTACCAAGAAAGTTGAAAAAATATCCAAAATTTCCGGAGTTTTAAATTGTCTTCTTCAACTCATTTAATTTGGACCAGTCTGAAATTCTGTCGTTTGTTAATGGGTTAATGTTTGAAACGTCATCACTTTTAATACGGGTTTTCAATCCATTACTAAATTCCAAAATTCCAGGCTGTCCAAATTGAAACAAGTTATAGACGACTTATTTAAAATTGTAAATAGAAAAATAAGGATCATATAATATAGGAGAAATTGCACGAAAAAAGAGAACTGCTTGTGACAAATAGCTTTCCCTTAGTTCACGATATCCTCTAATCATTATTCCTCAATGTCGTTAAATCGGTATTATATAAAGACAGGTTAAAAAGCATTAAATGACCTGATTTTGTGAATCTGAAATTAATACTTGTTGTCTTAACAGGAGGTTGGGGCTTTTCTGTTCATTATTAGATCCAGTTACAGCATATATTTTCCATGTAGCAGTGACCACGTAATGAACCACTGACCACGTAATGAAGCACTCACCACATAATGAAGCACCCACAACGTAATTAAACAATGAAAGCTGACGAAAGCGAGAATGTTTTAGTTACGTTAATTAACCTATTCCCACACAACCCCGTTCATGAAAGCCCCTCGAGTGGGGAAAAGACGCTTTTGAAAACATAGTGGAAATGAAGAACTTGCTTGTTACGAGCAATTTCTGCATTGTCTACAATATTTTTCTACTCAAAAGACTAGTGTTGAAAGGAGTTGAGATGGAATGATTCCAAATTTGAGCATGAATGAGCATGCGTTGGCACACTTGACACCTCCCTCCCAGAAAAGGGGTTTGTTAAAATTCTATCAACTATTAATTGTCGTCTGTAACCTATTTAAATTTAGATTTTCCTAAATTGTTGTCTAGCGATGGGAACTTGTGATGTATTAAGGCTATATTCTTTTTGTTGGAACTGAATTATTTTGGACTGTTTTTAATAACCATTAAATTAAAATGACATATCATTTGATGTGATAAGCATAAAATAATGAGTGAAGGGAGTCTGGCTATTAATTCGCTTGTTTAGACTCCTGAGTCAAAACTAAATGAATCTAGATAACTTGAATAAAAGCTGCATGTACGATATTCTGGTCGCCCAGTGACAAAATATCAACAAGATGAATTAATATTTCCACGAGAGTTGGTATTACGCCATAACCCTTTCCTGTTCAATCCCTGATTTCTACACTCCTGTGTTTTTTATTTGAGAAAATATTGTAGAAAGTGAAGAAATTGCTTGTCTCCCTTTTCCACGATATTTTCTGCCATACTGATTATGTATTATTATTTTTTTTTGTTGTTGTTGATAAAATCAACTTCAAAATGTGGTCTACAAAATCTTTAAATTTGGACAAGTCTAAAATTTTGCAAAACAGTAAAGGGTTAAGAGGCCAATATGCTATCAACATTATTGAATGCAATACTTAATTTATATACTGATAGATCTTAAATATCACGCATAGACTCTCAGTATGGAATCCTATTAATCGCAATACCAATTATTCAACACTTTTGTTGCCAAAACAAGAAACTGCTATTAAAAGGAGCCAATTGTTCTTTTATTTAACTGTTGGTTCATAAAATAAGTTGCAATTAAGTTAATGAATTGCTATTATCAGGGTTGCAATTAACAGGATTTCGCTGTATTGTCAATCAACAGTATTGGCAATAACATCGAAAGTATATGTGTAAATATAAATATTCTGGTTCAATTTCATTGACAATAATAATGAAAGTTGATTGACCCTGTTTAACCCACTCCAACACAATGACGCTTTTACATGCCCCTCAAGAATAAGCGTTGGAAAACATTGTGGAAAATGAAGAAATTGCTTGTATCAAGCAATTTCTTCATTATCCACAATGTTTTCTATCAAAAAAAGACGAAAAACTTGAAATTCATTCAACTTGATATTGTCGTCGGTAGCTTCTTTCAATTTGACAAAACTAGGTGGAGGGGTGTGTTTGTACTTGTATAAGACGAGAATCCATGGATGACCACCAATACGGGGAGAAATTAACAAAAAAGCGGTCGTCTCTTTTGTTAATAAAAATGTCAACCTTTTCTAACTAGTAAATGTTTTACCTTCGACAGCCCTTGCTAGAAAAAGGAGACTGGTCCATGTCATGAAAAATTATATATATAAAAAAAACCGTTTTAAAAAGAAAGCAAATATAAAACACGATGAAGCAGCACGTAGAAGGCATTTAGGAAATGTTGGAAATGGTTTATCTCTCCCACAGTATATATAGAAAAATTTTGTTGGCCTTGAAAGATTTAAAGTCTTAATTCAAAGGTAAATTGAGTAGTTGGTGAAAAAATAGTCAACAATTTGGATGTAGCCCTGCAGCCCGATTACTATTCTATGAAAAATCTTCTATTTAAGCATAAATTCACAAGCCCGAAATATTACAGAGCTTATATTCACAAGTCCGGAATTCTATAGAGTCAACAAAGGTGTTTTTGCCTAATGAAGATTCTATAAGTTGTTTACGAATTACGTAGATTGAATTTGACTCAAACACCGGTAGATCGACCGATAAATCTGTGATAAAATAAAAAAAAAACTGCGCTTTTTTTCTTCTTAATCCTTGTCATGCTGAATACAATACTTGTTCAGAATTACATTAAAATTATCAGGTTAAAAGTACTCAGAATATTCTAAATATTCTTATAAACCTCTGACTTAAAAAGCCAACAGCTGGTGTAGACAAAGATCAGTCTGCACATATGTGCAGGCTGATCTTAGTTTACACAACTTGCAAAAGTAGGAATATTCCGGGTTCAGCGTGACAAGGGTTGAAAAATTGAGTATCATCAGTCAAAGACATAAATATAATCACGAACAGTTAATCTAAATATGCATATAAAGCTACAAATTTTAAAAAAAAAAAATCTTCCAGACTTTCAGGCCTTTGATCAAACGCCTTACCAAACTGTTACCAATTAATTAGTTGATTTTTTTTTCTTGAGAATTCCACACAGAGAAGTCTCTCATGAAGCAGTTAAATCTAGATTCGAAGTGGCAGATTATATGCAAAAAAATCTGTAGCTACCTTTAGAATCATAGGTTTTTTACACTAGTTTAACACCAGGTTATGCAGCGTTATTGTAATCTAGAAATCTCGTTAATTGGTAATATAACCCCTAATGAAAAATCTAGTAACCGGTGATTTAGTGGATAAAAATAAGAGTTGCCAATTAACCTTATCTAAAACCAAATTAAATCAGACTCTGTGTTTCACGAAAACTTGTCATTTGCATTACGATAACCTAGTAACCATGGTAGGGTGAAAGGGGGCCTCCCGAGTGTTCCCGGTAGATCTTGAAAGAGAGATGGTATCCAGCAGAGGTCAACCAGAGATCGCATTCGTAAAATATTTATAAAGTAGGTATATCCGTCATTAGCGATTCAGAAAGTTGTTGACCATTTCCTGTACAATCCGGTATTTTACGTCCCTGCGATTTAATACTCCAGAAAATATTGTGGAAAGGAAGAAATTGCTTGTACCAAGCAATTTCTTCCTTTCCCACAATATTTTCTACCACAAAGGATGGTTTCATTTCAAATTAGATCAATTTTTTTGTTGTCTGCAACCTGCTTCAATTTGAACCAGTCTAAAATTTCGAAAAACAGGAAAGGGATAAAAGAGAAAAGTTTCGAGCCTGATCAGTCCGCGCTGACCTACCCGGGTACTTTTTGCTCTTAACAAGAGGCTCCTTTTACCTGGTCATATTTGTACAGTCATTTGTGACTTCAGTGACGAGTCTGTCACTTGAATACGCACTGTAGAATGCAGAGACGAGTCTGTCAAATAAATTCTATACAATAGATTTATTGCGTTATCAAATTGTGGATAGACAACCGAAATAATGAAATTGCCCCTTAATTAAGCTGTAGCTACGATATTTTGGCCACTAAAAGACAAAATGATAGTGTCGTAGCCTCATAAAGTCCAAAGGGGTCGTCGAAAGAAAAAACAAAAATATCGCTTCTATACCATAGTATCCAAGTTGATCATTAAAACCTGCAGTTTTTTTTCAAGTCCCAACACAGATGGATTTACACCTGATTATGCCTTCCTTAACCCATTCCCACACAATGGCGCTTTAGTAGAAAGACTTTTGAAAACATTTTGGAAAATGTAGAAATTGCTTGTTTAGTTATGTTGATTTGTTTCGCTAACAGACGTTAAATAGGTTTCAACTGGCATACAATAACAAGTCATGTTTAATATAATTATATCTTTTTTTTCAGCAAGAATGTCTCGGGAATGAACAAGACTGAGAACTTCATTGACTTCCTTGTCAGTCCTGAATTCCCTTAACCCATTACCAGATAACAAAATTTTACACTGGTTCAAATTCAAAGAAGCTATAGACGACAATTTTTAATGGATAAAATTTTAGAATCTTTATATTTTGGCCCAGAAAACATTGAGGACCATGAAGAAACTTCTTTCAACAAATAATTGTGTAATTAGCACACACTACCCCACATTATTACGCGACGAAGAAATACAGCTACGATATAGCTACGGAAAACATTGTGGGAAAAGAAGAAATTGCTTGTAACAAACATTTTTTCTTTTCTCATAAAGTTTTCTATCGCATTTTACTAATTTTAAACCAATTATGTTTTATATGTACACTTGAAATGATAGCACAATCTACGATAGATTTTTCTTTTAGAAAAACCTTTTGGTTGTAAATGACTTTATAAAGTTTGTTTGACGTTTGTTCAATCCGGTTAAATATATATATTTTTAAGTGGAATGCTTCTAAAAATTTATTCGGTTCTATCATTTGATACTGGCTGCTCCTAAGCTGCTTTAGTGTACCCTACCATCAAATATTTTGTTGTATAGAGATGTCAAAAATAAACTTTTAATGTCGGATGGATTTTTAGATATTTCGGCTAACAATTTGTCAATGCCGGCACTTTTTTCTATTACATCTATTTTGATATGTACGTGAACTACTCACAAACTGACGGATCGCCGCTGTCAATCAAAAAGCGATTGACCAATCAAATTATTCCTTTAGATCTGAGGTATTGTTAACCAACGACTTGCCCACAGTTTTATATCCCTGACCACATATTTTATAAAGTAATGTAAAACTACCACTTCGGAGGCTAGTGGGCGTGGCCAGCGATCCTTTAATTAAACATATGCTCAGACAAATGAGCCTGTGCGTGACATTTCCAACAATTTCGCAGGTGCGTGACTCGCACACATTGAGCACCCTGGACGACCATTCCGGGGCAAATAGAATATTCGCTGATTGTTCCAAAAAGTTTTGGGTCAGTATCTATCTACAGAGCGCAGAGTGAAGACTCTGATCAGACTGTGAGGATGCACAGGCTGATCTGAGTCTTTACTTGGCGCACATATTTTATGGTCGGAAATGTCACGCACACGCTCAAATTCATTTTCGTGTGTCATAAAAATAATAAATAAAAAAAAATAGATAAGTGTATAAATAAATAGATAAAATGAGCTTCTTGAAAACATTTACCTATAACCATGACTACAAAGTATCCCTTTTTGAGTTTGTGATTGTGCTATAGTCACAGGGCGTTCAATGATACAGGGTAAACCCTTTCCTGGCCAATCCCTGGTTTTTACGTTCTTGTGATTTAAACCTTTCCCGTTTTGGGAAATTTTAGGTTAATGCAAATTGAAAGATGGTGCAGACAACTATGAAAACTGGATGCAATTTGAAAAGAAACCATCCTAGGTGGTAGAAAATATTGTGGAAAAAGGTAAATTGCTTGTTACAAACAATTTCTCCTTTTTCCAGAATGTTTCCTCAAGTATGTAATCACAGAAACGTAAGATTCCGTGTTTGAACAGGAAAGGGTTAATACTTGAGAAGACATTGAAGAAAAAGAAGAAATTGATTGTAACAAGCAATTTCTTCTTTTTCCACAATAATTTGTACCCTACCGAATGGTTTAAATTTAAATAAATCCACTTTAAATTTTCGTCTGCAAAACCCTTGCATTTGGAAAGGTCTAAAATTTTGCAAGATAGGAAAGGGTTAATGGACACTATAATCAGCATGGAAGGTACTAATTTATTCGACATATCTACAGTGTATCTATATAATTTATTCCAGATGTTCCTCATCACTCACTTTCTAGGGAACCAGCTGTTTGACAAGCTTCAACCCAATTATTTGTCTCACACCCAAAGACTCCAACTGCAATTTATTCTCGCTATGTTGAATCAAAGTATAACTCTTTGGAACACCTCGAGAATTCCACACTCCCACAAACCGGAATAGAATATGTAATACAAAATTAAATCATGCTTGCATATTCATATGTGTCCCTTTAGGCCTAAACAGGTCTTCTTGGAAGTGCGTAAAATATCGACACTATTTAAACTGTGCAGTCTGGCCTTAGTGAAAATGTTTGGCTCTTTGACAATTTCTGTATCTAGATGACCATTTTGCCTTGCCATATTGACCTCTGATTTACTTCTAGTTGATCCAATCTTTCTTTAAGTATTTGTTTTACGGAACACCCAGAATGCCCCCTTTCGCCTGATTGATCACATACGTTGATGCTAGAGTATAACGGTAAAATACATGCAACTTGCTCTCCATAGTCTTTTTGAATTGGAAAAAGGTGAAATTCATCGACAAAAGATCTAAATGAGATATGGATTTTTTTTGTAAATAACAGTTTGGTGTTTGTAGCTTTTCCGTTATAACACCAGTAGTAAAACTTTCAAAATTACATTTAAAAAGACGGTCTGGGAAATACGTAATAATATGTAATTTGCTTGTGACGTGAACAGTGATTAATACTTTTACATGCTGGTTTTTTAGCGGTTTTGTAGGACAAAAACGGTATTTCAAGTCGATCAACCGGAAACAAGTTTTCACGCATTTCCGCTCATTTCCACGCACGCTCATAAACTTGAAGTGAAAATCTATGTGATCTTGTTTCATCACTGATGAAGAAAATAACTTACTTGCTGAATGCCAACAAACTCCTAATTATGTCTGTTAGTTTTGACCTGGCAGGGCTGAACAAATTTACACCCCGTGTTACAAGTTACAACCCTGTTATGGTCACGATTCAAGCACCTATTTAACCGACCGAATAAAACACCCTTTTACATCTCGATTTCGACTATATCTTTGAAACGGACATGTAGTACTACAATTGTAGTTATAATATGCTCAACGCAAAAAGAATTGAATGTTAGATTTTACCATTTAACCTTCTACCACACAACCACAAGTTTTCATGCACTGATGAAATAATATTAAAGAAAACGTTGTGATTAAATCAAAATAGCGATTTCGGTAAACAGGAAAAGGGTCATGATTGAATGGGGTTTAGCACAACTTTTAATGGTATTTCAGTTATATCTGGGCGGCTGGAGCTCCTAACCATGGGTTCCTTGTAGATATCACACAAATATTATCACTACACCCTTTTCGAGCCTCCAGCTGCTCACCACACTTAAGTGTACGACTTACTGACTCATCTTGATGATGCTTGCTGGCATTATTGAGCGCGGTTACTGATAAGCCAGCAAAACCGCTCTCAGGACTTTCAGTCCTTTGATTTATATATATCGAGGGCTTAGAGCAAAAACATAGTATGGCTCTATACAATGTATAGAGCCATACTATGTTTTTGCTCTAAGCCGTCGATATATATATCAGAGTACTGAAAAGTACTGTAAGCTAGCAAAGCATTGTTCTGTTCAGCAATCTTCTTTGTCAAAGGTTGTCATGATAAATAGAAACCAAAGAATTAACCCATTCCCAGACAATCTCTCCTTTTTACTCCCTTTAAAAAAATAGGTCTGGAAATCAATGTGGAAATGAAAAAATTGCTTGTTACACTCATTTTCTATATTTTCCACATTGTTTTCTACCTAGATAGATAAATATTTTAAAATTATCAACGATTTGAAATTTTCGACAGCAACTTCTCTGATCAGAGTCATTTTGAACATGATGTGCTCAAGTGAGCTAAAAATACTTAGAAGGTGAACTTGCAGGCAGAGTTTGCGATATTCCTGAAAAACATAAGGACTACTTTTCATTGCGTAGGCTTTCAACTGATCAAGTAGTTAAGCCTCCAGTGGCAGTTTGCACTCGATGAACTCTTGAAGGCTTCAAAATTTGGTCCGTTTACTTAAGCTATCAAAGCTGACGCATTTTATTAACGTTAAGTGTAACCTTTTCGAAGGGCTGTAATAATTGCATTTTAATGCTAGGAAATCCCAACTTTATTCTCCAAGGAATTAAAGAACATTTTCAAGATTTCAGTATCATGGGAAATCGTAACGGACTCAAAATCCCTTCAGGTTCTTTGATACATTGTTATTTCCTCACAACTTGATCATGTGTTTTAAAGAGGACCAGGAAGGAATTTGATATTAAAAATTATTACTTCCTAAAATATTTTCTACTCTTTCTTTGACTTGTTCAGTTAAATGCTTTTAATCAATATTTTAGCATAGTAAAGAGTAAAAGTTTATCTAAATCGGCGGTTCAAACTTCTGCTTTCGTTTACCAAACCGAATATCCTTTATTCGGGTTCTCATAACTTACAGTTACTATTTATGTCCGTCGTGCGTGAAGGGAGCACCCAGGAGTACCATAAAAACAAATGCATATATTAGAAAAGAATATCAGAACCAGCAGAGGACAATCATGATGTCTTTTTAAAAATGTTCTTATTTCGCCTGTAAAAAAAAGAACATAATTTAGACGAAAAGTAGGCCGAGACTTTTCGAACTTTCGTTTCGCATGTTTCCACCCAACTGGAATCTCAAACATTTCGTCATTCTGACTAATGTTTCGGAGTTAGAATTTTTATTACCGTAATTGAGTCAACTAAACGTCGTAAATGCAGTTTTTAAAGACGGGTATTCCTCCCTTTGATAGAGGTCTGTCATGAAAAAATAATAATAATAAATAAATAAACAGAAAAATAAAAGTTAAACGAACAAATGATACTTTTACTGTCAATACATTTAGGATTGGAATAGTCTCTAACTTCAAGTTTCGGAAAAAGTGGATTTTATTTTTTACTGATAGTTGCTACTTTTAGAAGAATGGTGTTTGCTTGATGTATATATAAGCCGTGTTCAAGAACAATAGAAAAATTATAGGGTTCATTGAATTGAATTTACTGTAATGCAAAATTTTAGACTTGTCCAAATACAAAGGTTCTGCAGACGACAATTTAAAGTCGATTTTTTAAAAAAAAATTATTTTTATTCGGTAGGATAGAAAATATTGTTGAAAAAGAGGAAATAGCTCGTGAAAAACAATTTCTGCTTTATCCACAATGTTTCTCAAGTATAAAATATAGGGACGCAAAAACAAGGGATTGAACAGGAATGGTACAGATAATGCCATTTGCACTTTGCATACTAATGCGTTGTCTCTCTGGAAGGCTCTCAGCAAGACCGGGGGCAATCAATTTGTCATCTGGTCTTGTTTCCAGCTAGTTGCTTTTCTCATTAAAATACTTATATTAAGTGGATAATGGTAATCAGACATCACAGCTAGTATAGTTAATGTTATCCGTTCACCCATTCCAAAACAATCCAGCATTTGGTATATTTTCGAAACAAAGTTTTATATCCACAATGACAAATATATTTACATGTTTTTTAAAATTCTATTATATAAAATTGCCGTATAAAACTTCTATTCATTCGAACCAGTCAAAAAACGTGTCATCTGGTTAATAGTTCAAGCTCCCTGGTTTTTAGCGGTTTTGTAGGACAAACCCGGTATTTCATATCGATCAACCGGAAACAAGTTTTCACGAATTTTCCACGCATGCTCGTAAACTTGAAGTGAAAATCTATGTGATCGCCCATCTTGTTTCATCGCTGATGAAGAAAATAACTTACTTGCTGAATGCAACAGCCTCCTTTTAGTCAAGAATAACAAGGAAAATGGTTAAAAACTTCGACTTAATATATCCATAGTAAATTGTCTAATGAACTGTCTAAATGAGAGAAATAATCTCCTCGCGTCTCAATATATAATCTAGGTCAGTGGTTAGTGGAGGAGGCGAATACATGTAAACAAACTCTTAATCCTGTCTGTTAGTTTTGACCTGGCAGGACTGAGCAAATTTACACGCCGTATACGCAGTATATGTTACAAGTTACAACCGTAGTCGCGATTAACCCCACCGAATAAAACACCCTTTTACCTCTCGAATTCGACTATACCTTTGAAACGAACATGAAGTACTGTACTTCAATTGTAATAATAATATGCTCAAAGCAAAAAGAATTGAATGATAGCTTTGATTCCTTTACCTTTTATCATTTAACCTTTTACCACACATACTCAAATGTTCAAGCACTGATGAAATAATATTAAAGAAAAACGTTGTGATTTAATCAAAATAGCGATTTCGATAAACAGTAAAAGGGTCATGAATAATTGAATGGGGTTTTAACTCAACTCTTAATGGTATTTCAGTTATATCGGGGCGGCTGGGGCTCCTAACCATGGATTCCTGGTAGTTCTTACACTGGTATTACCACGACATCCTTATCGAGCAGCCAGCTGCTCATCCCACTTAGGTGTGCGATTTATTTACTCATCTTGATACATGTTGGCATTATTGAACGCTGTTACTGATAAGCCAGCAAAACCGCTCTCAGGACTTTCAGTCCTTTGATTCAATTTGGTCTCTTGACTAAATGTTATGTCTTCGGTCAATTTATAGCGTAAACCATTTATATTGACCCTGTAATATAATACAACGGGGCGTCCGATTCGAAAAACGCAGTTGGCCATATCAGGAAAAAGTGAAATTTCTGGCTCGGAATCAGAATCGGAAACAAAGGGCACGGATACCTACGATATAGGGAGGCGGAGCTACGGAAATCCGATAGCAAGGGTTCTGATTAGAAAGACGCCCAGAATTGTGATAATGACAGTACCGCTTACGAAACTTCTATAGAGAGCATGTCACCAGAAATTGTACCGGGTCACGAATTAAGTGATAATTCGCAAATAATAATAGCCAATCATGAGAAGAGATTAACAAAGAAGAGAAGAAAAAAAAATGTCGGATGCGAAGACAAAATTAAAAAGGTTATGGACAAAACAGCGGAACGATTTCATTCAGAAGTATTGAAATAGTAAAGTACTTATACGGCTTCAAAAATAATTATAAATGTGTAAATAGGTGTTTTAGTGAAGTCAGAATTAAAGATCTATTATGTTGAACGCGTTTTAACGTCAAGGACGGAAGTCATTAGTTACCAGTTCCAAGATAGGGAGTTGATTAATCATATTTCATACGCGACCGGTATCGCCGGGATAGATGATGGTAGTAAATCTCTAAGACAATGAAGGGAAGATTATACAAAAGAGAGCCAGAAAAAGAGTTCTCTCAATTATGTTTATTTCCCATAAATCACCCGCATCCGTAATCAAATGCGCGTCCAAAATTCGATGAATAACAACAAGTTTGCCAAATTACTTTTCAGTCAAGCCAATCAATCAAACAACGAGGATATTTTAATCTATAGCGGACAATGAGTTATTCCGGTCAATCAAACAAACGAAGAAATGGATGAAGAGAAATCCTTATGAATTAACCCTTTTCCTAGTAATTATGTCCCCGAAATAAAACACTGGAAATTGAAACACAAAAAGTGGCGGGTTCTTGACATAAAGGGCGTTATGATAAGTTAGTAAAGTACAATTATGAGGTCGGATTATACTAAAATGTAAAGATGTCATAGAAATGATTCGACTATAGGGAAGGACATTATGCCTAAGTCCAGATGAAGAATACAATTGACTGTAACAGGTGTCTCTACAACAGAGTAGTGTAGAGACTTTAGCAAATGTTGTTATATAAACCCTTGTCATGCTGAACCCGGAATATTCCTGTTTTGGCAGCAGGTATAGACAAAGATCAGCCTGCACATAAGTGCAGTCTGATCTTGGTCTACACCTCCCGTTTGTCCCCTTTAAGACAAAATTGTTTAGATAATCAATTTTCCAAAACAAATATTGACCCACATTTCTACCTTACTGTGCTCTCAGTCCTTTGATTTAAAAGCAATTCTATAAATGATTTTAATTCAGCATGACAAGTGTTAATATTATCATGTTGAATAGTATTCGTTTGTAGAGTAGTTTGATAATGTTGATACTTGGACTATTGTGTTAACCAAGATAACATGAACGATCAGTTATAATTGCGATCTATCCCATTTCAAACTGTCGACTCGTCCGCCCGTCTTGCGCATTTGCTTCCCTAATTATATGGGACCAAAATACTCGTCACCAAATTAGATCTCTTGTTTCGCATCTTCCTCTCAAACTTTCTCATTCAAGAAAGTATTGGCATCGAGCACGTTAATCGTTTCCTATTCTTTTTAAATTCGAGACTGGTCCAAATTCAAATATTCTGCAGACGACAATTCAAGGTAGAATTTATTTGAAAAACAGTCATTCAGTAGGGTAAGAAATATAGTCGAAAAAGAAGAAATTGCTGGCCTTTTCTATCATTAGATCAAGTGTAGAACATCGGAAATTGGGAAGTACTTTTAGAAGTTTATAACTTAAATAAATCGACAAGTATGAGTTATTGTACGGATTTTTTCAAGGTACATGTATTTTCATTCGATACAGGGTCACTTAGATTGCATGGTTCAGGTGTCAACAGGGTTGTATATAGGTTAAAATTACCATCCCAAAAGAAAGTAGTTTGCAATTTAATCAAAACTCCGGGCTCCCAAAAGGTAAGTAAGATCATAGAGAGGCCCATTGTATGGGGTAGGTGAGTTCGCATAGAGGTTCATTGTATTTAAAGATTTATAACCGGAGGAAAAACTGACTGAAATGTAAGAAGGAGCCTATTAAAGTCAACCCTTTCCTTGTTAATCCCTGGTTTTTACGTCCCTCTATTTTTATTCTTGAGGAAAAATGTGGAAAAAGAAGAAATTGCTTGTAACAAGCAATTTCTTCTTTTTCGACTATATTTCTTACCCTACTGAATGACTGTTTTTCAAATAAATTCTACCTTGAATTGTCGTCTGCAGAATATTTGAATTTGGACCAGTCTCGAATTTAAAAAGAATAGGAAACGATTAAGGAAAATATTTTTATAACAAAAATGAAATGATTAGGTCGAAAAAGCAGTTTTATAAAGTAAAACAGTAGATAAATGTGAAGCTTGAAAACCGTCGCATACATAGGGACCAACCGTGAACTTCGTTGTTTTAACCCGTTTGAAGCCCCTCAAGGAAAACAATTGGGGAAGCATTGTGTAAAATGAAGAAGTTGCTTGCAAAAGCATTTTCTTCATTTTCCACAATGTTTTTCTATTGAGAAAGTTGATAAAAATCTAAAAAGTTCATCAACTTTTAAATTATCGTGTACAACTCTGTTCAATTTGGACAAGTCTTAAATTTTGCCGTCTGGTAATGCGTTAAACATGTGTAAAAGACAAGGTGACAAAAATTTAGACCAGTCAAAATTGGAAAAAAAAGGTTGCAGAAAACAATAAAGAGTTGGTAGAATTTCAAAAATCTTCTTCTTTCCGGGTAGAAACATTGTTTTAATTCGAAAAAGGTTACTCTAAACAAATTCTTCATTTTTCCACAATGCTTACCACACGATGTTTTCCCGAGGAGTGCAAAATTCGGGATTGTGAAAGAATGTGTTAAAAACGTGTCAAAAAAGAATGGATCCAGTTTTAACATGGCGGAGTCCGATAAGTCTTTTAGAAGAATCCTTATTTTTTTATCTTCCGCGACGAATCTTTTTTTTTTTTTTTTTATAGACTAGTCAAATATAAACAGATAAATTTTGGCCATCGGAGGCAAAAATGATCTCTCTGGAAGTGCGATAAGTATCTACCAAGGTCAGACTGCCCGGACTGCGAAGGCTATCAAGGGCCGAAAACTTTCGCTCTATCTGAATCTGGAATGGTCATTCCACTTTACAGTATAATTATTATCGTAACGCGACATCTGCTCGGACCAATCTCTTTTCCTAATATTTCTTAAATTTAACCCGTTCCCTCACAATCCCTCTTTTTTACGCCCCTCAAGAAAAAAGCTTTTGAAAACATTGTGGAAAATGAAAAATTGCTTGTAAAGAGCAATAGCTTCATTGACCATAATGTTTTCTACCCTAAAAGATAAAGAATTTTGAAATTCCATCAACTTGAAATGATCGTCTGCGACTTCTTACAATTTGGACCAGTCTAAAATTTTGTCATGTGGGAATGTGTTAAATCCTGGTTGTTCAGAAATATAAATGAGTCTATATATGCAAATAAGACTACGAACTACTAGTTTTCATGTCATAATCGGAGAGCTTTAACATAGACCGGATTCCCAGGCAGTTGAACAATCGCGGCTGTCAAACAAAGAAAAAAAGGCCAGTCAAATGGTTCGTTTCAAGCTGATGTGGAATTTGAACTCTGACATTGGCCGACATTTTTTCGAATCATTTTTGTTGGTTTGGCGACTTAAACGTCGGCAACCAACCGTTCTACTTTTTTGTTACATATTACTGGCCATAAATTTTGCGAGATAATGGTGTTTAAAGTCAAAGTGGAATCTTCTGTCGGGACCAACGGAATATGTGAGCGGGTCCAGCCATTACGAGTACTTAAAACTTTTGGAAAGCTCTAAAAGAAAGGTCAGCTCGATAAGCTCAGTTGGTATAGCACTTAACCTCAAACCTCAAGATCTCGGATTCGAGCCCTGAGCTGACTAAACTAACAATTATTTGTCTTTCGGGTGAGATGTTAAAACGATGTCCCTTGTGACGGTGCTTTAGACCTAGCGCCTTACAAGAAGAAGGCGGAGCTCTCAGCAGTTTCTTCCTGTATCCTTGCACCATCACCAACAATAACTAACCTTCTTCTGAGTTCGTCGCTCATATATGCGTGTACTACGGTAGCGACGATAAATGAACGGAAATATACACAAAGCTCAAATTAGAGTCAAGATCACTAACAGACTCCTGCAAGCAGACATATGATCCAATGCACCTACCACAGGGAGTTCCTAGAGGAAGATTATATATTCGACCAGGAAGATGGTACTTTTAGTTAGTTTTATTAGTACACCAAACATTTTTCTCTATTGAAATGACGTCATATACAAACACGGCGCGTTTGACAGAGATTCGCTTACCTACAGAAACATTGTTATCACAAATAAGATTTTTTTTCAATGTGACCTTCATATCAACGTATTAAGAACTTAACCCTTGTCATGCTGTGTAAATTACCTTACTGAATTGCTGTAAAATCAAAGGGCTGAGAGCACTGATAGAACTTGTTTTCAAAAAATCAATATTTCTTTTAAAAATCAATTTCATAAAAAATCTGGCAGGAAAAGTACAAGCAGGAGGTGTAGACCAAGATCAGACTGTACTTATGTGCAGACTGATCTTGGTCTACACCTCCTGCCAAAACAGGAATATTCCGGGTTCAGCATGACAAGGGTTAAAAAAAGAAGAAGAAAACACAAACACAAATTAAAGCTTTAGTTAGGACTTTTAAGACGCCAAACCAAAGGAAAAAACAACCTCAAAAATGTCGACCAACGTTGGGGTTCAAATTTCACCTCCGATCAACATAAACGATCTCATTGGTCAATTTTAGCATCTGTATCTCTATAAGGAAAGAACAGAGGATAAAGTTATCTTTTCATGCAAATACTTTTTCTTTGGCCTCAAATTATTCCCTAGCTAGCTGCGTTTATTCATTTAGCAAATTTCTATTTCTTTTATGCGTTTAATGACTTTATTTCATATAGGCAGCCTTTATTCATTTATCACTTTTAGTTTCACGCGACCTAATTGGTGATTTTAAGAATGTTGAAATCGACGTATCGCCCCTGTCCATCAAAAATCTGATTGACAATCCAAACCATTCATTGAGACCGGAAGAGAACTTTTAATTCCGACATTCATGTCAAGGTTTTTATTGGTTTAGGGACTTCGACCCCTTAACAACATCTAGTTATCTTGTGATGTAAACGAAATTTCAGAAACTCCTGAATGGTCCTTTTGCGTGACCGATCAAATATATTCATTTACTTATTATACTTGTGTTTTTCTTTGCTCTCGTGACTTTTTCCTATAGAATATTATCCCGATTTTTTTATTATTTTTTTTTACTCCTCCGAGGAATAATATTAAGAAAACATTGTTAAAAGGGCAAAATTGCTTGCGTCAAGCAATACCCCATATATTCAGATTTTCTTCGCTTTGTGATATTTTTTCCAATTAATTGAAATGCCGCCTGCATCTTCGTTTAATTTGGACCGGTCTAAAATTTTCTATGAAAATTGCTCTTTTGACTGCACTCGTAAAAAATTATAAAAAAACATGATTATATTTATATACAAATATCGGTTAACCTTACTATTCATATCTTCGTAGGGCGTGCAAAATGTCTTAATAATAGCTTCAAAAAAGCGTTATTGAAGCTGTATTTATTTGTACGCTCAACGACGTGTTTCGCTTTAACCCTTTCCTGTTCAATCCCTGGTTTTTACGTCTATGTGATTTTTTACTTCAGAAAATATTGTGAAAAAAGAAGAAATTACTTGTAACAAGCAATTTCTTCTTTTCTCACATTATTTTCTACAACATAGGATGGTTGCATTCCAAATTGCACTCAATAAGCATTGTTGTCTCCAACGTCTTTCAAAATGGACCAGTCTAAAATTTCGAACGGAAAGGGTTAATACAGCGAGGAATACATCTAAGAAGACGGATATCAGATTAAGCACGCTTGGACTTGAAGAAAGGGGTCGTTACTATTGAGTAGTGAAATTCAAACATAACACAAAGCCTGTAACCAAATTTGATTGTCCGAAAGGTCATTGCCTTCGTCCAGGGACACTGGATATAATTTCCTTTCTTCATGGGAATTTTTTAATAAAGATCCTATGTTGTGGTTACTGAAACTGTCACCTAGACAGATTAAGCTTGGGGATCTGACAGAATGCATTTTAACTTTAACCCATTCCCGCCCAATGACGCTTTTAAACGCCCTCAAGAAATAAAGCTTTAGAAAACATTGTGGAAAATGAAGAAATTGCTTGTAAGAAGCAATATCTCCATTGTCCACAATGTTTTCTACACCGAAAGTGAAAACAATTCAAAATTTAATAAGTTTTAAATTGTCATCTGCAACTCTTTTCAATTCGGACCAGTCTAAAATTTCGCCGTCTGGTAATGAGTTAAACTCACAAAACTTTTGCAATAAGATAAATGCAAGGTCCGTCATATGGACTGCAAAGCCTGCAAAATATTTGTGATTCATATCACAAGAATGTGTCGGCAAATCCGTGAAACGATGATTCGAAAAGTGTGTGAAGTTGGCAGGACACTAGACATTAGACATTAGACATTCGACCGAATGTCTAACTGGAAAATTAGACATTCAAATATCAATGTCTAACTGCCCAATTAGACATAAGACATTCGATTAGACATTCGACCAAACCGGTTTTGAATGTCTAACTACCCAATTAGACATTAGACATTCGATTAGACATTCGACCAAACCCGTTTTTGAATGTCCAACTGCCCAATTAGACATTAGACATTCGATTAGACTTTCGACCAAACCCGTTTTTGAATGTCTAACTGTCCAATTAGACATTAGACATTCGATTAGACATTCGACCAAACCCGTTTTTGAATGTCTAATTGCCCAATTAGACATTAGACATTCGATAAGACATTCGACCAAACTCGTTTTTGAACGTCTAACTGCCCAATTAGACATTAGACATTCGATTAGACATTCGACCAAACTCGTTTTTAAATGTCTAACTGCCCAATTAGACATTAGACAATCGATTAGACATTCGACCAAACTCGTTTTTGAATGTCTAACTGCCCAATTAGACATTAGACATTCGATTAGACATTCGACCAAACTCGTTTTTGAACGTCTAACTGCCCAATTAGACATTAGACATTCGATTAGACATTCGACCAAACCCGTTTTTGAATGTCTAACTGCCCAATTAGACATTAGACATTCGATTAGACATTCGACCAAACCCGTTTTTGAATGTCTAACTGCCTAATTAGACATTAGACATTCGATTAGACATTCGACCAAACCCGTGTTTGAATGTCTAACTGCCCAATTAGACATTAGACATTCGATTAGACATTCGATCAAACTCGTTTTTGAATGTCTAACTGCCCAATTAGACATTAGACATTCGATTAGACATTCGAACAAACTCGTTTTTGAATGTCTAACTGCCCAATTAGACATTAGACATTCGATTAGATATTCAACCAAACCTGTTTTTGAATGTCTAACTGCCCAATTAGACATTAGACATTCGATTAGACATTCGACCAAACCCGTTTTTGAATGTCTAACTGCCCAATTAGACATTAGACATTCGATTAGACATTTGACCAAACCCGTTTTTGAATGTCTAACTGCCCAATTAGACATTAGACATTTGATTAGACATTCGACCAACCCCATTTTTGAATGTCTAACTGCCCAATTAGACATTAGACATTCGATTAGACATTCGGCCAAACCTGTTTTTGAATGTCTTACTGCCCAATTAGACATTAGACATTCGATTAGACATTCGACCAAACCCGTTTTTGAATGTCTAACTGCCCAATTAGATATTAGACATTCGATAAGACATTCAACCAACCCCGTTTTTTAATGCCTAACTGCCCAATTAGACATTAGACATTCGATTAGACATTCGACCAAACCCGTTTTTGAATGTCTAACTGCCCAATTAGACATTAGACATTCGATTAGACATTCGACCAAACTCGTTTTTGAATGTCTAACTGCCCAATTAGACATTAGACATTCGATTAGACATTCGACCAAACTCGTTTTTGAACGTCTAACTGCCCAATTAGACATTAGACATTCGATTAGACATTCGACCAAACCCGTTTTTGAATGTCTAACTGCCCAATTAGACATTAGACATTCGATTAGACATTCGACCAAACCCGTTTTTGAATGTCTAACTGCCCAATTAGACATTAGACATTCGATTAGACATTCGACCAACCCCGTTTTTGAATGTCTAACTGCCCAATTAGACATTAGACATTCGATTAGACATTCGACCAAACCCGTTTTTGAATGTCTAACTGCCCAATTAGACATTAGACATTCGATTAGACATTCGACCAAACCCGTTTTTGAATGTCTAACTGCCCAATTAGACATTAGACATTCGATTAGACATTCAACCAACACCGTTTTTGAATGTCTAACTGCCCAATTAGACATTAGACATTCGATTAGACATTCGACCAAACCCGTTTTTGAATGTCTAACTGCCCAATTAGACATTAGACATTCGATTAGACATTCGACCAAACCCGTTTTTGAATGTCTAACTGCCCAATTAGACATTAGACATTCGATTAGACATTCGGCAAAACCTGTTTTTGAATGTCTTACTGCCCAATTAGACATTAGACATTCGATTAGACATTCGACCAAACCCGTTTTTGAATGTCTAACTGCCCAATTAGACATTAGACATTCGATAAGACATTCAACCAACCCCGTTTTTGAATGTCTAACTGCCCAATTAGACATTAGACATTCGATTAGACATTCGACCAAACCCGTTTTTGAATGTCTAACTGCCCAATTAGACATTAGACAATCGATTAGACATTCGACCAAACTCGTTTTTGAATGTCTAACTGCCCAATTAGACATTAGACAATCGATTAGACATTCGACCAAACTCGTTTTTGAATGTCTAACTGCCCAATTAGACATTAGACATTCGATTAGACATTCGACCAAACTCGTTTTTGAACGTCTAACTGCCCAATTAGACATTAGACATTCGATTAGACATTCGACCAACCCCGTTTTTGAATGTCTAACTGCCCAATTAGACATTAGACATTCGATTAGACATTCGACCAAACCTGTTTTTGTATGTCTAACTGCCCAATTAGACATTAGACATTCGATAAGACATTCAACCAACCCCGTTTTTGAATGTCTAACTGCCCAATTAGACATTAGACATTCGATTAGACATTCGACCAAACCCGTTTTTGAATGTCTAACTGCCCAATTAGACATTAGACATTCGATTAGACATTCGACCAAACCCGATTTTGAATGTCTAACTGCCCAATTAGACATTAGACATTCGATGAGACATTCGACCAAACCCGTTTTTGAATGTCTAACAGCCCAATTAAACATTAGACATTCGATTAGACATTCGACCAAACCCGTTTTTGAATGTCTAACTGCCCAATTAGACATTAGACATTCGATTAGACATTCGACCAACCCCGTTTTTGAATGTCTAACTGCCCAATTAGACATTAGACATTCGATTAGACATTCGACCAAACCCGTTTTTGAATGTCTAACTGCCCAATTAGACATTAGACATTCGATTAGACATTCGACCAAACCCGTTTTTGAATGTCTAACTGCCCAATTAGACATTAGACATTCGATTAGACATTCAACCAACCCCGTTTTTGAATGTCTAACTGCCCAATTAGACATTAGACATTCGATTAGACATTCGACCAAACCCGTTTTTGAATGTCTAACTGCCCAATTAGACATTAGACATTCGATTAGACATTCGACCAAACCCGTTTTTGAATGTCTAACTGCCCAATTAGACATTAGACATTCGATTAGACATTCGACCAAACCCGTTTTTGAACGCTAACTGCCCAATTAGACATTATACATTCGATTAGACATTCGACCAAACCCGTTTTTGAATGTCTAACTGCCCAAATAGACATTAGACATTCGATTAGACATTCGACCAAACCCGTTTTTGAATGTCTAACTGCCCAATTAGACATTAGTCATTCGATTAGACATTCAACCAACCCCGTTTTTGAATGTCTAACTGCCCAATTAGACATTAGACATTCGATTAGACATTCGACCAAACCCGTTTTTGAATGTCTAACTGCCCAATTAGACATTAGACATTCGATTAGACATTCGACCAAACCCGTTTTTTAATGTCTAACTGCCCAATTAGACATTAGACATTCGATTAGACATTCGACCAAACCCGTTTTTGAATGTCTAACTGCCCAATTAGACATTAGACATTCGATTAGACATTCGACCAAACCCGTTTTTGAATGTCTAACTGCCCAATTAGACATTAGACATTCGATTAGACATTCGACCAAATTCGTTTTTGAATGTCTAATTGCCTAACATTAGATCAGATATTCGACCAAACCCGTTTTTGAATGTCTAACTGCCAAATTAGACCTTGGAAAATAGGAAGACTTAACACTTTTGAAACATACCATATCAAAATTCCTTTGCGTATGGGATTAAATACACTTCAGTTTCTTTAATCAAATAAACGTTCTTTTAAAGATGTTTTTAAGCGATTGAAAGATAAAATTATTGATTTTCAACACTTTAGATGTCTTTTAACTCATTCGTTCTGATGTCAGTTTGACGCTGATTTTATCGACAAATTGATTGTAAATTTTGCCATACCCTATACCAAACGGAACATTTTGACCAAAATCGATAATTTAATCCAAATTACCGATTGATTGTTATTGTTTTCCGATGACAAAGATGAACAATTTATGATTAGAATTTCAAACGGTTTCATTCAAAGACTTCATAATTCTTTTTAAATCTATCATTGCACGTCGAAAAAACTGATAAGTAAGCTGATCAATGTCTAGGCCAAAGATATGGTCTAGGTAACCGGACAACAGCCCCTCCGGACAATATCCCCTTCTATGTTTTTTGACATGGCGGACATTTTCCCCTACCTAAATTTAACAGGGCGGACATTAGCCCCTTCGCCATTCTGACAGGGCGGACAAAATCCCCTTCCTCATATTAACAGGGCGGACATTATCCCCTTCATCGTTTTACTACTGTGGACAAAAGCCCCTTTCTGTAATATATCACAGACAATTCACGGTTTCTAGATTGGTATGAAAACCAGATTGTAAAAATTATAATAATAATCAATGGAATACTCTGATTCTACTGGCGACTGATATGTTGTAAAAAAAAAAAACTCATACAAAATTGTAGCTACGATGTTTCGGTCTCATACCAACACCATGTATACAAAAGAGAAAAAGATAAGATCATATGGAAAAGGTAATAATATAGCTAATATTTAGCATGTTCTATTTTGTTAACTCGGATTTATATCTTCGAGTGTCAGGACAACATATTTCCAGATGGCTTCGAATAGTAAAAAGTTAACACGAGGTTCATTTTAAAGAAACATGCTGGCAAAGAGGGACAAGCTCCTCTTTGCCTTTACCATGACGTTTTCTAGAATACAAATTTTATGGAGTCGCTCGCATAGAAATGTGCAAAAGTATTCAGTTAAAAATTGAGCACGGGTTTATTATTCAATAAAAAAAAGAGTAAAATTTATATTAATCTGGGCTTATTGTTCGTTTCGTTACTTAAGCCCGAAGAAACTTGGTACAATTTTACGAAGGGGATAATGTCCGCCGATTGAGGGGATGGTGTCCGCCATGCCCAATTAGACATTCGAATAGGCATTCTACCAAACCCGTTTTTAATGTCTTACTGCCCAATTAGACATAAGACAATCGATTAGACATGTTATCATAAAGTTAAAAAAAATACGAGTAATCAAATAAAGTCAACATTATATCGAATGTCAAATTTTTCATGAAAAGAACAAGAAACCCGTTTAAAACAACAATAACAACAACAAAACAAATGGACATGCCTCTTTTTCAGAAAATTCTGTTCAAAAATAGTTTTTTTTAAATTTCACAATATATAACATATTTTTCCACTGCTTAAAGTGAAAAACAACATAATTAACGCAATTGTCGTATTAGAATATATATACATGCAAATATGACCAGCTGATGGTAGAAAATCATTAAGTAGAACGGTGAAACCTTTACCAATTTTCTGTTAAGTTTCTGTCACACTACAGCGTATAGCACCAACGTACGCCGACGTATGAGAAATTCAGTCTGTACGTTGATGTACGTTGCATACGTTGGGCATAAGTTTTGCATACTACTCTTAGTACGCTGTAATACGCTGGCATACGTCGTCGTAAGTCGAGTATGTTGAAAAATTTTGTGCATGCACAAAATTTCCAACGTATGCCGACGTATGGATAGTAGGTTACTCATAAGTTTCATGTACGCTACTTATAAGTAATGCATAGGTTCATGTACGTTACATGTAAGTTACCCATACGTTCGCATACGTTGCCATACGTAAAAGTCCGTTTGACGCTTGTGTAGCGTAACGTGCATAACGTGTTTGTACCTACAAGCAACGTACTCCTAACTTATGGGTAACTTATTCCAAACGTTCATCGACGTATTAAGCGTATGTCCGACGCACTGGGAGGGTACTCAGCGTACTTTGAACGTATGTAGAACGTACTGAACGTATTTGTAACTTACGGGTAGCGTATCTGCAAGCGTTCTGAGCTCATCTTGTACAAATTTGGTACACATGAGTAAATCATACAACTCAGATTGGTGAGAAATGGAAGACCAAGAGAGACTTAGACAAGAATATCAGCTAGCCATATTGAATCACCAAAATAATGTGATTGAAGCTGCTTTGTATGTGGCTAGTAGGATCCGAAGAAGAAGAGGCCAACGCTTCTGTCTGTCGTTTTGTGTATGTGACGAGTTCGAGTCGGACGGAGCAATAAAGACTACAGTTTCGTTCACAGACGCCACTGAAGAAGCATTTGAGTCCGAACGAGGGCGGTTTTGATCATCATTGTCCGAATGCTGGTTATTTCCGTTATCGTCTGTCTGTTTAGGAGATAGGGAAG
Organism: Fragum fragum; assembly: GCA_946902895.1. Classification (NCBI taxonomy): domain Eukaryota; kingdom Metazoa; phylum Mollusca; class Bivalvia; order Cardiida; family Cardiidae; genus Fragum; species Fragum fragum. The sequence continues at coordinate 60,605,752 of OX336365.1, read as the reverse complement.
ACGCCGACCGTGTAGGCGCTGAAGTTTTCTTTGCGCGGCCTCTTCCCGAGTTTTTCCTTTGTTTCTTTAGGGACATGTTTACCGATCTTCAACTACATAAATAATGAAGACTGGGTAGCCAAGAGATAAATATCATACATGTATCTGACGTCACGAACGTCACGTGCACTACAAGCACGCTGTGCACAAGTTTGGCGATCGTTGGGCATACGTTCCTCATAAGTTCTTCATACGTTCCTCATAAGTTAAGAACGCTAGGCAAACGCTGGACGTGCGCTGTTGTACGCTTTCATAAGTCATGTTACGCCAGAGGTAAGCAATGGATAAGTTACTCATACGTTGGACATGCGCTATACATTCGCTCAGTACGTTGCACGTACGTTTTGCATAAGTTCAAACAGAGGCTTTCTCTCATTTCTTGTGACTTTTCTTCAGCGTTTGACAACGTATGACAACGAAATTATTTCTTTTCATGCGTTCGGCGTACGTTGGCTTATACGTTATAGTGTGACAGGGGCATTAAATACTGAAATGCTTCCACACGCCAGGAACGCGTTAAAGACTGGCCAGGCACACGTTCTGTGTAACTTTTAGCCAATGTGTTTCTAGCGTGCTCGCAGCGTATGTGAACGTGTACATTGGCTGTCTCTAGTGTACTGAACGTGTTCGGAACGTATTTCAACTCGTTCGTAACACACTGAGGAATTGTGAGCATGCACGACATCTGTCGATATACTCAGCGTGTAACAACGTGTGTCAGTGTGTCGATGGCGTGTGTGGAGCGTGTTGTTTAAAATCAAACACGTCCCGAACACGCTGGCTAAAACATAAAGGTGCTACTACAGCACTGTTACGCTCTAACTATTTCAAGAAATAAAATGAAGTGATCATATAAATAATGGAAAGCTATAACATTATAAGGAGGGAGTTTTACAGTGAAGATTTTACTCAGTAAAATATACGTGTGTTCTCGAAATAGACAAGTAACTAAAGCAAAAGATAAATATAGCTTAAGTAACTAGGTTCTGGTTGTTTGTGTTACAGTTGTTTGGTTGAAAACATTTAACCTCATGTGTGCCGCTTTTAACATCAAATAAATATTTGTTTTGTATTGTTTTTTTATGTTTTTTTTAAAATGGGAATTTACACCGCTTTTGTCAATCTTTCAGTCATATCGCGGTGACTGGAGCACCTGACAGCGGATTCCTTGTATTTCTCCTACAACTACAAACATTTCATCTTTTCTTGACCCCAGCCGCTACCCCACATAGGTCTACGATTATCAGCCCCATTGGTGGGAGACAGATAGTCGGAAAGGATGAGAGACCTGTAGACTGACAGTTCGACGCGCTACTAACTGCGCTATGACGATGGCTTGATTTTTATTGTATTTGATGGCAAATGAGTTGCAAAGACTATATAATATGCATAGCGTTTACGAGGACTTTTAACGATAAAGGAATATGCCGATCAAAGTTGAGAAAATTAAATTCGATGATCTGTTATTTGTATTTAATTGATGAATAATGTACATTCGAGTATTCATTTTAAGTCTTTGAGAGTAGGGCTGCTTCACCATATGATGTATAATTTCGAAAGCTGTTTGGTAGTCGCCAAAACATGGTAACGGTAAGGTCAGGCCAATCTTATGGGTATCAAATTATGATATAAGCAAGTGAAGGGATATCAATTAGTGGATTGCTGGCCCCGCCCCTTGGCCTCTGTCGAGACATAACAACTCAGAAATTTTATAAAATGTCACTATACTCTTTTATTTTGATTAGGACATAAACCAAATACAAATCGATGTTGGACCTTTAGCACGTCTTGGCTACAGCTTATTCAAGCTGTAGTTTGTTTCGACGATCAAGTCACCACACATATATTAACTTTTTCTCAAATGATATGTTAGAAAAATAGAACGTTCGTTGTCTTTTGCACTTACAGATTTATCGCGAGATGATTTGGTACTTGTAAACCCCTACATAGATCATACGTCATTTTACGGCTGATGTCAACTATTCGACGCACACTCCTGGTCTCTGTAAGGGGCATAAGTGATTACCTTGCTATTTGATTTTAATCTCAATGCTGGATTTTAATGTGGTTGGTTTTTCAATTGTATCGTGGATAACATAAATGCACAACTCATACACTGAAGGACTAAAGAAACGCAAATTTCAGTTTTGGTTATTTTTATTAGCCTTGCTGGGCGATGTTGTTTCCGTTGTAAGGGTTTACAGTTAAGTCATTACATTAGCAAAGATTGTTCTAAATAACTACACGCCTAAGAGCAGTGGCATTTTAAAGGTATCTACCCCTACTACGAAAAAAGACTAAAAAAAAAAAAAAGAAAATAATAATAAACCAGTCACCGTTCTTTGGCAAATCAATGAAAGCTCAGTAAATTCAAGCATATCTAGATTTTTATAACATCTGAAAATGAAACTCAACATTTTGTCTTGAATTTTTGTAGATATTTCCACCTTTCTGGGTAGAAAACATCCGGCAAAATGAAAATATTGATTGTTACAAGCGATTTTGTCATTTTACACAATGTTTTCTCAATTATATTTCTTAAGGGGCGCCTAAAAGCGTCATTGTGTGGGAATGGGTAAGCCAATTTAAATCAATCAACCTGCACAAGCTTTAGCATCTGATGAAAAATTTATATTTTTTATGTAAAATTTATTCTTGTTAACCTTGGTTTATACGTCCCGGTGGCTATCAAATTGAGAATACATTGTAGTAAAATAATAAGCAAATTGAGAATGCATTGTAGAAAAAGAATAAGTTTGTTGCAAGCAAATTTGTTCCCTTTCCACAGTATTTCTATCCTATTGAATTCTTTTTTTTTTAATTGTTTTGTATATCATTTCATATAATTAAGTATTTGAGAAAAAGTGAGAAATAAAAAAGTGGAATATAAAAGAGATGACCGTAAGAAGTGTCACAAAGATCTAACTAAGACAATCTTTTTGAACGTGTTAATCCATTCACCAAATTCTTATTACTATATTGAGATATATCATGCAATAACATATATGAAAAATGTATGTAAATCTTTTTGTTGTAATTTTTTTTTTTCAGATTTTTCTTACTTAAACATTTTTTTCCAAATTTTTCTAAATGAGAAACGTTTTAAAATAGATTTCCTTTACCTCTTGCATTTATAATCCTATCTAAAATGTACAAACTCGTAATTTCCTTAGAATTAAAGGGAATATCAAACGACTTCCTTTGTTACTTGTAATAAGGGGAATCGGGTGAAAATCAAAAGCAAATAGCCTATCATTATGAGATATATCCAGTGTACATCCAAAATACCACCAGTGGTCTATTACGCAATCAGAGATAACGATCAGAAGCGTGTAAGTTACTTGTATTAAAACAGCACTTTTAAATTTGATTTACCATTAACCCTTCACAGAAAAAAATCTCAGAATGAAAGAGGATACGAACGAAAAAATAATAGCCATGTGTACCGAAAATAATGGATCTTTCAAATGTGGAGAAAATCGGCGTAAAAAGTACTCTTTATCGCAATATGGTTATTCTTAGTTGTTGTTGTGTGGTTTCCTTGTTTTAATAAGTCTTTTCAAGTTAAAGAAGTAAACGCAATGATTTCCTACAAAGGACGCCTTTGCTAATTTTGTTTCGAAAATGAGAATTAAAATATGAAAACTGGACGAGAATGAAATTGGTTCCTAGGTCGGGAGAAAAAAAACGATTAAAACGTGTCAACGTTAATATAAACTACCACATCAATTCCATATTCTAAGAGAATTTTAAGAGTACTCAACTTTCCTCTGTATTGATTTCTGAAAAAAAAATCTGATTCTACGCAAAATAGGAACATTTAGTCTCAGCCCTTATATTCTCTATATAGCAAATTTAAACCGGAACTACCCAGTTAAGTCAAGGGAGTTAATTATAGGGCAATTTTCAGGACAACTCCGTATATCGGTAGGGGCCCATTGAACCATTCTCGTTGCAAAAATTTGTGGAAATTAATATCCCGCATTAGACGACCCGTATTTTTTAATTATTACTTTTCAAAATAAAATGCTAAAAAAGATTGTCCGTAAAAAGTTTAAAAAATAGAATATAAAATCTATTATTTTAGCTGAATCCGCAAATTTTTGTTCGCCAAGCATGAGTTAGAGCGTAATTTTCCTGTTGAAACCGTCACGACAAATGACGAAACATCTATCAAAGCATGAGAATGGTCAAATTTGCTCCCCCTTTTTGTTTACGTCGCTTTTATTTAAGAATGTATGACGCAACAAAAATGACCGACATCATAGATTTACTCGCGACTCACTGGATATAGCGTTATTGGATGAAAATTTAAGTCGATCGGTAAAACAGTTATTGTTCATATTCTGACAATTTACACGAATAAACTTGCGCTCCGCTTAGGTTGAATCGCGTAAATTGTCAAAAATGAACTATAACTATTACTTCTTTTAGGCCATGAATCTAGGACAATAGCCCCTCCGGACAATATCCCCTTCTATGTTTTTCGACAAGATCGACATTATCCCCTTCCTAAATTCAACAGGGCGGACATTTGCCCCTTCGTCATTCGGATAGGGCGAACGAAATCCCCTTCCTATTATTAACAGGGCGGACACCATCCCCTCGATCGGCGGACATTATCCCCTTCGTAAAATTGTTCTTAGTTTCTTCCGGCTTAAGTAACGAAACGAACAATAAGCCCAGATTAATATAAATTTTACTCTTTTTTTATTGAATAATAAACCAGTGCTCAATTTTTAACTGAATACCTTTGCACATTTCTATGTGAGCGACTCTATTCTGTATTCTAGAAAACGTCATGGTAAAGGCAAAGAGGAGCTTGTCCCTCTTTGCCAGCATGTTTCTTTAAAATGAACCTCGTGTTAACTTTTTACTATTCGAAGCCATCTGGAAATATGTTGTCCTGACACTCGAAAATTTAAATCCGACTTAACAAAATAGAACATGCTGAATATTAGCTATATTATTACCTTTTCCATATGATCTTATCTTTTTCTCTTTTGTATACATGGTGTTGGTATGAGACCGAAACATCGTAGCTACAATTTTGTATGAGTTTTTTTTTTACAACATATCAGTCGCCAGTAGAATCAGAGTATATCATTGATTATTATTACATTTTTACAATCTTTGACTGGTTTTCATGTGAAATACCGGAATTATATCCAATCCAGAAACCGTGAATTGTCTGTGATATATTACAGAAAGGGGCTTTTGTCCGCAGTAGTAAAACGATGAAGGGGATAATGTCCGCCCTGTTAATATGAGGAAGGGGATTTTGTCCGCCCTGTTTGCATGGCGAAGGGGCTAATGTCCGCCCTGTTTAATTTAGGAAGGGGATAATGTCCGCCATATCAAGAAACGTAGAAGGGGATATTGTCCGGAGGGGCTATTGTCCGGTTACCTAGACCATATCTTTGGCCTAGACATTGATCAGCTTACTTTTTTCGACGTGCAATGATAGATTTAAAAAGAATTATGAAGTCTTTGAATGAAACCGTTTGAAATTCTAATCATAAATTGTTCATCTTTGTCATCGGAAAACAATAACAATCAATCGGTAATTTGGATTAAATTATCGATTTTGGTCAAAATGTTCCGTTTGGTATAGGGTATGGCAAAATTTACAATCAATTTGTCGATAAAATCAGCGTCAAACTGACATCAGAACGAATGAGTTAAAAGACATCTAAAGTGTTGAAAGTCAATAATTTTATCATTCAATCGCTTAAAAGCATCTTTAAAAAAACGTTTATTTGATTAAAGAAACTTAAGTGTATTTAATGCGATACGCAAAGGAATTTTGATATGGTATGTTTCAAAAGTGTTAAGTCTTCCTATTTTCCAATGTCTGAATAGGCAGTAAGACATTCAAAAACGGGTTTGGTCGAATATCTGATCTAATGACTAATGTCTAATTAGGCAGTTAGACATTCAAAAACGGGTTTGGTCGAATGTCTAATCGAATGTCTAATGTCTAATTGTGCAGTTAGACATTCAAAAACGGGTTTGGTCGAATGTCTAATCGAATGTCTAATGTCTAATTGGGCAGTTAGACATTCAAAAACGGGGTTGGTCGAATGTCTAATCGATATCTAATGTCTAATTGGGCAGTTAGACATTCAAAAACGGGTTCGGTCGAATGTCTAATCGAATGTCTAATTGGGCGGTTAGACATTCAAAAACGGGTTTGGTCGAATGTCTAATCGAATGTCTAATGCGTTATTGGGCAGTAAGACATTCAAAAACGGGTTTGGTCGAATGTCTAATCGAATGTCTAATGTCTAATTGGGCAGTTAGACATTCAAAAACGGGGTTGGTCGAATGTCTAATCGAATGTCTAATGTCTAATTGGGCAGATAGACATTCAAAATCGGGTTTGGTCGAATGTCTAATGGAATGTCTAATGTCTAATTGGGCAGTTAGACATTCAAAAACGGGGTTGGTCGAATGTCTAATCGAATGTCTAATGTCTAATTGGGCAGTTAGACATTCAAAAACGAGGTTGGTCGAATGTCTAATGTCTAATTGGGCAGTTAGACATTCAAAAACGTGTTTGGTCGAATGTCTAATCGAATGTCTAATGTCTTATTGGGCAGTTAGACATTCAAAAACGGGGTTGGTCGAATGTCTAATCGAATGTCTAATGTCTAATTGGGCAGTTAGACATTCAAAAACGGGTTTGGTCGAATGTCTAGTCGAATGTCTAATGTCCAATTGGGCAGTTAGACATCAAAAACGGGGTTGGTCGAATGTCTAATCGAATGTCTAATGTCTAATTAGGCAGTTAGACATTCAAAAACGGGTTTGGTCGAATGTCTAATCGAATGTCTAATGTCTAATTGGGCAGTTAGACATTCAAAAACGGGTTTGGTCGAATGTCTAATGGAATGTCTAATGTCTAATTGGGCAGTAAGATATTCAAAAACGGGTTTGGTCGAATGTCTAATCGAATGTCTAATGTCTTATTGGGCAGTTAGACATTCAAAAACGGGGTTGGTCGAATGTCTAATCGAATGTCTAATGTCTAATTGGGCAGTTAGACATTCAAAATCGGGTTTGGTCGAATGTCTAATCGAATGTCTAATGTCTAATTGGGCAGTTAGACATTCAAAAACGGGTTTGTTCGAATGTCTAATCGAATGTCTAATGTCTAATTAGGCAGTTAGACATTCAAAAACGGGTTTGGTCGAATGTCTAATCGAATGTCTAATGTCTAATTGGGCAGTTAGACATTCAAAAACGGGTTCGGTCGAATGTCTAATCGAATGTCTAATGTCTAATTGGGCAGTTACACATTCAAAAACGGGTTTGGTCGAATGTCTAATCGAATGTCTAATGTCTAATTGGGCAGTTAGACATTCAAAAACGGGGTTGGTCGAATGTCTAATCGAATGTCTAATGTCTAATTGGGCAGTTACACATTCAAAAACGGGTTCGGTCGAATGTCTAATCGAATGTCTTATTGGGCGGTTAGACATTCAAAAACGGGTTTGGTCGAATGTCTAATCGAATGTCTAATGTGTTATTGGGCAGTAAGACATTCAAAAACGGGTTTGGTCGAATGTCTAATCGAAAGTCTAATGTCTAATTGGGCGGTTAGACATTCAAAAACGGGTTTGGTCGAATGTCTAATCGATTGTCTAATGTGTTATTGGGCAGTAAGACATTCAAAAACGGGTTTGGTCGAATGTCTAATCGAATGTCTAATGTCTAATTGGGCAGTAAGACATTCAAAAACGGGTTTTGTCGAATGTCTAATGGAATGTCTTATGTCTAATTGGGCAGTTACACATTCAAAAACGGGTTTGGTCGAATGTCTAATCGAATGTCTAATGTCTAATTGGGCAGTTAGACATTCAAAAACGGGGTTGGTCGAATGTCTAATCGAATGTCTAATGTCTAATTGGGCAGTTAGACATTCAAAAACGGGTTCGGTCGAATGTCTAATCAAATGTCTAATTGGGCGGTTAGACATTCAAAAACGGGTTTGGTCGAATGTCTAATCGAATGTCTAATGTGTTATTGGGCAGTAAGACATTCAAAAACGGGTTCGGTCGAATGTCTAATCGAATGTCTAATGTCTAATTGGGCGGATAGACATTCAAAAACGGGTTTGGTCGAATGTCTAATCGATTGTCTAATGTGTAATTGGGCAGTTAGACATTCAAAAACGGGTTTGGTCGAATGTCTAATCGAATGTCCAATGTCTAATTGGGCAGTTAGACATTCAAAATCGGGGTTGGTCGAATGTCTAATCGAATGTCTAATGTCTAATTGGGCAGTTAGACATTCAAAAACGGGGTTGGTCGAATGTCTAATCGAATGTCTAATGTCTAATTGGGCAGTTAGACATTCAAAAACGAAGTTGGTCGAATGTCTAATCGAATGTCTAATGTCTAATTGGGCAGTTAGACATTCAAAAACGGGTTTGGTCGAATGTCTTATCGAATGTCTTATGTCTAATTGGGCAGTTAGACATTCAAAAACGGGGTTGGTCGAATGTCTAACCGAATGTCTAATGTCTAATTGGGCAGTTAGACATTCAAAAACGGGTTTGGTCGAATGTCTAATCGAATGTCTAATGTCTAATTGGGAAGTTAGACATTCAAAATCGGGGTTGGTCGAATGTCTAATCGAATGTCTAATGTCTAATTAGGCAGTTAGACATTCAAAAACGGGGTTGGTCGAATGTCTAATCGAATGTCTAATGTCTAATTGGGCAGTTAGACATTCAAAAACGGGTTTGGTCGAATGTCTAATGGAATGTCTAATGTCTAATTGGGCAGTTACACATTCAAAAACGGGTTTGGTCGAATGTCTAATCGAATGTCTAATGTCTAATTGGGCAGTTAGACATTCGAAAACGAGGTTGGTCGAATGTCTCATCGAATGTCTAATGTCTAATTGGGCAGTTAGACATTCAAAAACGGGTTTGGTCGAATGTCTAATCGAATGTCTAATTGGGCAGTTAGACATTCAAAAACGGGGTTTGTCGAATGGCTTATGGAATGTCTAATGTCTAATTGGGCAGTTAGACATTCAAAAACGGGTTTGGTCGAATGTCTAATCGAATGTCTAATGTCTAATTGGGCAGTTAGACATTCGAAAACGGGGTTGGTCGAATTTCTAATCGAATGTCTAATGTCTTATTAGGCAGTTAGACATTCAAATACGGGTTTGGTCGAATGTCTTATCGAATGTCTAATGTCTAATTGGGCAGTTAGACATTCAAAAACGGGTTTGGTCGAATGTCTAATGGAATGTCTAATGTCTAATTGGGCAGTTACACATTCAAAAACGGGTTTGGTCGAATGTCTAATCGAATGTCTAATGTCTAATTGGGCAGTTAGACATTCAAAAACGGGGTTGGTCGAATGTCTAACCGAATGTCTAATGTCTAATTGGGCAGTTACACATTCAAAAACGGGTTTGGTCGAATGTCTAATCGAATGTCTAATGTCTAATTGGGCAGTTAGACATTCAAAAACGGGTTTGGTCGAATGTCTAATGGAATGTCTAATGTCTAATTGGGCAGTTACACATTCAAAAACGGGTTTGGTCGAATGTCTAATCGAATGTCTAATGTCTAATTGGGCAGTTAGACATTCAAAAACGGGTTCGGTCGAATGTCTTATCGAATGTCTAATTGGGCGGTTAGACATTCAAAAACGGGTTTGGTCGAATGTCTAATCGAATGTCTAATGTGTTATTGGGCAGTAAGACATTGAAAAACGGGTTTGGTCGAATGTCTAATCGAATGTCTAATGTCTAATTGGGCAGTTAGACATTCAAAAACGGGTTTGGTCGAATGTCTAATCGAATGTCTAATGTCTAATTGGGCAGTTAGACATTCAAAAACGGGGTTGGTCGAATGTCTAATCGAATGTCTAATGTCTAATTGGGCAGTTAGACATTCAAAAACGGGGTTGGTCGAATGTCTAATCGAATGTCTAATGTCTAATTGGGCAGTTAGACATTCAAAAACGGGGTTGGTCGAATGTCTAATCGAATGTCTAATGTCTAATTGGGCAGTTAGACATTCAAAAACGGGGTTGGTCGAATGTCTAATCGAATGTCTAATGTCTAATTGGGCAGTTAGACATTCAAAAACGGGGTTGGTCGAATGTCTAATCGAATGTCTAATGTCTAATTGGGCAGTTAGACATTCAAAAACGGGGTTGGTCGAATGTCTAATCGAATGTCTAATGTCTAATTGGGCAGTTAGACAATTAAAAAACGGGGTTGGTCGAATGTCTAATCGAATGTCTAATGTCTAATTGGGCAGTTACACATTCAAAAACGGGTTTGGTCGAATGTCTAATCGAATGTCTAATGTCTAATTGGGCAGTTAGACATTCAAAAACGGGTTTGGTCGAATGTCTTATCGAATGTCTAATGTCTAATTGGGCAATAAGACGTTCAAAAACGGTGTTGGTCGAATGTCTAATCGAATGTCTAATGTCTAATTGGGCAGTTAGACATTCAAAAACGAGTTTGGTCGAATGTCTCATCGAATGTCTAATGTCTAATTGGGCAGTTAGACATTCAAAAACGGGGTTGGTCGAATGTCTAATCGAATGTCAAATGTCTAATTGGGCAGTTAGACATTCAAAAACGGGGTTGGTCGAATGTCTAATCGAATGTCTAATGTCTAATTGGGCAGTTAGACATTCAAAAACGAGTTTGGTCGAATGTCTCATCGAATGTCTAATGTCTAATTGGGCAGTTAGACATTCAAAAACGGGGTTGGTCGAATGTCTAATCGAATGTCAAATGTCTAATTGGGCAGTTAGACATTCAAAAACGGGGTTGGTCGAATGTCTAATCGAATGTCTAATGTCTAATTGGGCAGTTAGACATTCAAAAACGGGTTTGATCGAATGTCTAATCGAATGTCTAATGTCTAATTAGGCAGTTAGACATTGATATTTGAATGTCTAATTTCCCAGTTAGACATTCGGTCGAATGTCTAATGTCTAATGTCTAATGTCCTGCCAACTTCACACACTTTGATTCGAAAGGGAGCCCAGTCCAGGAAGGGTCGGTGTTACAATTTTTTAAATCATAACAGAATTTGAATAGAAGCACCAGAATATCTGTCAAATCAGAAATATTCAAAGTCTTTTAATCATGACGGGTAGAATTGTCTTACCGGGACCGGTGCATTTTAACCCTTTACTGTTTTTCAAAATTTTGGACTTGTACAAATTCAAGGAGTTTGCACTGTAAAGTAAATATATGGTGAAAGCTTTGAAAATCTTCTCTGAAATGTTTGGTGGATTTCAACCAAATTTCACTGGAATGATCCTTAGGAGGCCCCTTATTAGATTGCTAAAACAGAATTGATTGACTGTAAACATTGCTATAATAGATTTGGCTAATTTCCATAAATGGTATATAGTGAAAAACTACAATGCAGGATGGTTTTCAACCAAATTTTCCAGATTTCTCAGGATTTATATGTAAATCAGATCGGTTGGGCGAATCAGACGCTCAAACGCCCCTAATTAAAGAATTATTCTCTAAGTCTGATAAGCCAGGGCCGGTTTTGAAAAGGGTACCCAAAGCTAGGTTGAGATGGGCCTTGTGGTTTGGAGGAGAAGAATTTTTAAAAAAAACATTCCTTTACTTCTCTATAGTGTGATAAGCCCGGCCCTATCACGCCCCTTTTTGTGCAAATAAAGAATTCACAAACAAGTTTTAAAAAGGGTCGTCTAAGAAAGATTCCTGCCAAGTTTGGTTGAATTTTTTGCAAAATGGTTACAGAGGAGAAGATTTTATAAAATCGTTGACAACTTCCGAAGGACGATTGGCGACGCCCGGCGGACACAGGGTGATCACAAAAGCTCACCTTGAGCTATAAAGCAAATTGCTTATTGCACAGTTAGCAATTTCTTAATTTTTCTATGTGTTTTCAAAGCAGTTTTCTTGAGGGGTGTAAAAAGCAAGATTGTATGGTAACAAAATTTCAAGCTAGTCAAAATAGGAGGTTACATACAGAACATTTTTGTATATTGCTAAAACAATTACACAGATGATAAAAACATTATGGAAAATGATACCAGTTGATATCCTTTTCTTTTTCAACAAAAAAATCCCGAACTGTATTTCTTTTGCATTGAAAATGTATGATATACGCGGTTAAATAAGCTGAAGCTTTGAAGTTTTTGAAACTCAACGACAAATATGGAGATATTTGATAAGGGATGACCTCCAATTTGGTATAAATACAGAGCTATGGGTTTTCATAGTTTATTGATATTGATACATGTTTTCTATAATAATCTTACTTACATGCATTATGATTATTATTGGCAAAGATTTTTTTTTGTCAATCTCATGTTGTAATAAAGTTTATCTGTGCTAGATTTAACCCATTCCCACACAAGCCCTCCTTTTTACGCCCCTCAAGAAAAAAG